>CM062296.1:124255359-125455359 GCA_031216915.1 Pictodentalium vernedei | reverse complement strand
ACAAGGACGATTTGTCGTTGCCCTATGGAAGTTACATATATCCAAAAATCTCTCTCGAACGCGTGAAC
Source organism: Pictodentalium vernedei (assembly GCA_031216915.1). Classification (NCBI taxonomy): domain Eukaryota; kingdom Metazoa; phylum Mollusca; class Scaphopoda; order Dentaliida; family Dentaliidae; genus Pictodentalium; species Pictodentalium vernedei. Next base: position 125,455,291 of record CM062296.1, on the reverse strand, counting down.
AAATCGGTTGGTGAGAGCGTGTTCACTGATGTAAAAAAACTTATAATTATAAAATAAAGATAAAGATTCAACACATTTTCGAAAAAGGAGAAGACACGAGTGTCAACATGCTAATAACAGACTTGGAAATATAAAAAATAGAGAGACTGGTTTTTAGCAAAGAAGAAGAAAAAAAAGTAATGACATCTAGAGAGGTTGATCATCTCTAGATCTCATTACTTTTTTTTGTTTTTTTATTTTTTTTGTTTTCCTTCTTCACTATTGCCCATATATTATAATAACATTTCCTTTTTTCTTAAATTTCAGCGTTGAGTCTTCTTTTTTTGTGATATGTTACGTTTTTTTTATAAGAACACATTTGTTTATCCAAATCATAATTATGAACGAATGTTGTGCATCTCTCGGTAACACTCGCATCATTACCATTCTCTTCAGAAGGTAGTGGTAACGGTGGAAAACATCTCATTCTTTTAAATTTCAACCGCCTATCCTGATCTTTATTTAACTCTTTTATCAGTTCTTTCCTAAGATATCCATCATTAGCGTCTAATCGTTTTTCCACATCTTTTTCACACTCTATCTCACGATATTCATCATTATCGTCTAATTGTTTTTCCACCTTTTTATCCATTTTATATTATTTTATACTTTCTATGATTTATATTTTATATAATTATATAATTTTTTTACATTATAATAACATGTTCAAAATCGGTATATTCTTAAATGGCGAATTCTTACCAACCAACAAACCCTTGCCGAGTCACTCAATGTTCCGACCACTCTTCAGATAGAGACTGTTTCCACTCAAAGAGTTGTCACCTCTAACGGGTTCTAGATACAATCCTTAACCACTGTCGTCTACGTGGACGCGACACACGGCTCCTCCCTTCTTCACAAACAGTCCGCTGCCACCCATTAATTTCTCAACTGCCGAACTCGCGAGTCCCGTGAGAGCTCCCACGCCGAGAGTCTTTCCGAGAAAGGGTAATGCCTTTGTGGCGAAGAGTAATGCTTTTGCGGCGATTCCTGCCAATAGCGATAGGAAACCGCCTTTCATTCTCAAATTGTATCTCAATTGAGCAGGACTCAATCTCACCGTCAACCCTCTTCCATCACGAATCGCTTTCTCCATCCTTTTGATTTGACTTCTGGTCCAGGCAATCCTGATCGCCACTCATCAGATTTTCGTGAGTGAATTTGAATCTCACCGCCTTGCCTCGAGTTGTTAACGCTCTCTTAAGTTTCTTCCTCTGTCCTGCGGATATGTTCACGTTTTTAACCACGTATTGTGTCATAATTCTTTTTTTAAAATATATTTTCTTCAATTGTTTTTTTTGTTTTAATGATAATTATATATATTAAATAATTTATGTAAAATTAATATTGCGTTTATTTTATTTGTTATTTATATATATACACAATATTTTTTTTTTTTTGCTTCTATATTTCTCTTATGTGAAATTGTATCATCACCCTCTCTCCGCGAAGATCTAACAGTTCACCATTTTGATCCATCAACGTTGTTTTGAGACTATACAACATGTCTAAAATCACTGGTAGATAAACTAAATTTCGAGGTCGTTCCACGATCTTATAACCCGGCGACACGTTTGGAAAGAAGGAATAGATCGTCGGTTGAGCACTACCATTCACGTAGCTTCCAGCAATCACATCCACGTTCACCAGAATGCTATTGACTGCGAGAATGTCGACCGTATTTTCAGATGCCGCGTGGCCTCGATACATCTTTCGATCGAATCCCAGCATCTTGCCTATAGAATCGTCCGTATTGAAATCCACTCGAAAATTATCTTCCAAATCCATCATCGTCTGTAAGGTATTAGGGTTGGGAGCGAGTCTGATCTTGTTGCTTCCCTTTCCATCTGTCTTCATTCGCGTTTGAATGTAATTGTTCAAGTCGTCTATGTCGTAACTTCCTTTGGGAATTCGAATCTCCAACCAATCCACTCCGTCGGAATACTTGAACGAGTTATTCTTTTCGGTGACGTTGGGAAAGGAATAATAAGTCTCCAGATTCACCAACGCCATCTCGTATCTTTTCTCTCTATTCATTTCGATGGAAGGTTCGAATTTCGTCGCGAATCGAGTCGAATTGCCACTCACCACGATTTGAATGGATTGTTTTGCAGCCGTATTCTCGGCTATCCGTTCTAACAATTCTCCTTGTTCAAACATTATATATTTAATTTTACTTTTATTTTTTCAAAAACTAATTATTTGAAGATTTATTATTTTCTAATTTTTTTTATTTTCATACTCTATCTTATTATCATCAGAAACATAAAACTTGTCGAATCCGCACTGATATTTTCCGCGATTAAATTCGCTAGTCAAATCGATCACGACGAAATTGTAAAGTCCTCCATCCCAAACCCTCTTACAGAATCTCCTGAATTCCGCCGCGCTCATGTCGTTTGCGACGTGATCGCTGTAGATGTGATTGAGATTCTTGAGATCTTGGCGAAAGAGACATAGAAAATTAGCGTTCTCCCTTATCGTCTGTCTGGGCAATCGAAAATAATTCTGCGACAGGTAGAAACAGTCCACGTTGCTGTGACGACCCCTAACGTAATACGATTCGCATCGGATCTGTCTCTCCAAAAGCAGATCGTCGAAAATCATGAGATTCTTATCTTCCAATTTCGATTCTCTAGGATCCGGAACGTCGCGAGCATTCTCATAAAATCGACACTCAATGTTCGAAGATGCATTTCTCTTCATCAATTCCATCGCCGCACCGTCCAAAATGGTCGAAAGAGAAGCTTCACTTTTGTCGAATTCCTCCCTACTGTAAAAGATTCTGGCTATGACGTCCTTGGGCAATCTACGATCCATGCACTCTCGAAGCAATCTGTATTCGGGTTGAAACAAGCTCTTGCCAAACACAAACAATCTGTCGTAATCCAACCAGTCGGGTCGCGACAACAGATTCATCAACAGATTGGTCTTTCCACAATTCGATTTTCCCACTATCAAGCCTGTTATGCTTTTGGGAAAGAACTCGTTATTCGACCTCTTGGTCGCGGCGTCATTCCAACACATATCTTTAATGTTCATCTTTGTTTTTTTTTGTTTTTTTTGTTTTTTATTTTAGATTTTTTCAAACACAATTTTTTATGTTTTTTCAAACTCAGTTTTTTTTTATATTATTATTTATTTATATTACACCGTCGCGAGTTCTCTTCAATCCGGATCCACACGTCATTTTGGCTAAATCTTATATGGGTACCACAGCATCCTTAAAATCTTTCCAACTTTTCGGAGTTCGCTCTAACGTAGCTCGCTTCGCGGGTGGACTGATCAACTTGTCGATCAATGCGTCGGCTCCCCTCTTGTCAGCCACAGAAGCTATCCTACCACTGGCTTCGGAAGCGGCTTTCTTACCAGCATCCAAAGCCGTCTTCTTACCGACCTCAAACGTGGTCGATGCGAGTTTTCTACCTGCATCGCTCGTGAACGCTCGCATTATAGAATCGACGATGCCAGAACCGCCTTGAACGTAAGTTCTGACGTATCCCCTGTTCTTTATCACCAACATATTTTTTATTTTATAATATATATTTTGTTTTCACTGGTAAATCGTTTGTTGTTTAAATACTTTTATTATTCTAGTGTAAAATTTACTATTTTTTTTTATTTTATATATTTTGTTTCTTTGTTTCTCTCTACTTATTATATACATCAATCCTTCAATTCGTTCATCAGCCTTTTATAATGGTTTTTATTCAAAACCTTCTGTCTTAACAATTCGTCAGATATAGTAACTATTTCATTATCTTACCCCGTGTTACCAGCACGTCTACTTGCCATCAACAAACTCATTTTCTGAGACAAAGCGTCAGAATCGCTCGGAAGGAAAGTGGTTTTCACCCCTTTGCCAGTCTTCGATTCGTCGTACTTCTTATTCATATCCCATATGGGTTTCACCACTTTCGTCCACTTGTAACCTCTGTTGGCTTTGGGTCTCCTCTCTCCGGCATCGTTATTTCTCTTCATGGCGTTGGTCTGAACCAGAATGTCGCCGTAATTGTCGAAATCCTCTTCCGTGTAATCTTTAGGCTTGTCAAACCAAAGCAATTCGCGCAGTCCAAGGCTTAAATCATACCAATGCGGACCGACGTATATATCATAATCACTTAGCTGCACGTGGGTGTCACCCACGTAACTTCTACCATCCGATCCTTTGTGAATTCCATACGACAGATCTCTCTTACCACCATCATCGGACGACGCGACGCTACTAGTAGTAATAGTCGAAGCTGTACCATCGCTCTCGCTCAAATCGGTTTCGATTCTCGTGGGAACGTAATCCGATGTAGATTGAAAGGAATACTGATTTGTAAAACTACCGGGCAACGAACCCATTCTCAAAGAACTCTCTTTTATGGGTCTCAATTCTTCAACTATCTATCTCCTTCTTGCTTCGCTCTTGAACCTCCGTACGGGTTTAAATATTTTTGTGGCCTCGCGTTTGAGTTCAATCTGTCCAAGACGTCTGCTTCTGTCAGCCGATTGAATGCCATTCTTGGCACGTTCATATTCATTTAAAAGCCGATCTCGGCGTTTAGCATCCATCTGTAAAAACATTTTTTTCGTTTTCTAAATTATTAATATTTCCTTTAGAGTATGCTAACCTGAGTTATTTATTATTTTCAAAATTAAATGTATAATTATTTTTATGTTTTATGTTTTAAGTAAATAAAAATCTTCTGTCTTTAATATAATAACTAAAAAACTAGTTGAGGAAAAACGTTTTACATGATAAACCTCTATAAATGCGTTTTGCCTCTGAACGCGTTAAAATCGCATCACAGATTATTTCACTCAATGACGAACTGGAGAACTTTGAAAAGTTTGAAAGTTTTAGTACATAAGAAACCGGTTTCTGATTTAACGCGTTTGAGAATAATTACATCTGTTAAAAGGATTCATTCATATCTCAAATTATTCACTAAGTGACAAACTGTAGAACTTTTGAAAAAGTTTGAAAGTTTTAGTGTATAAGAAGCCAGTTTCTGATTTAACGCGTTTGAGAATAATTACATCCGTTAAAAAGGGTTCTTTCATGTCTCCGAACATTATCACGAATATATTAAAAATTATTTACCACTAAAACCTAATTAAGTGGTAAATGCGTTTTTATTATCTATTAATAAAACGATCCATTAAACGAAAAACCCTCATTGACACCAGAATAAACATGAGTGTCAGGCGTTCTCGGTAAGTTTATACAGTAGGGATTTTCCAAAAAAAAACTTATTTTTTTTTTCTGTTGAGTTTTGGAAAATCCCACTATGGGTATTCCTCCCACTTACGTCAGAAATGAGAGCGCCCAATAGTAGTCTGTTAAGTTTGGAAAAATCCGGGTATTCCCCCCACTTACGTCAGAAATGGGAGCGTCCAATAGTAGTCTGTTAAGTTTGGAAAAATCCACTATGGGTATTCCTCCCACTTACGTCAGAAATGAGAGCGCCCAATAGTAGTCTGTTAAGTTTGGGAAAAATCCCCGCCTCAAAAGCCGTTTGCCGATTCTGAGACACTGTCCCAGAATCGGCAAACCACCTTTTTGATGCTGTCTTAGAATCGGCAAAGCGTTTTTTTTCGCGTTCACCAACGATAGATTGAAGGTCTAATCCACGATGGGAACGTAAACAAAGATTTTTATGTAAAATAAAATGTACAATTTCGTACATGTTTCACTTTTTTACATTCGACACGTTCGCCAACGGGTATTTGAACGTTACACGTGCGATCTAGGAGTCTCAAAATAACAGCCGATTCTGGGACACCATAAAAACGATATTTTTTTACGAACAAGCATGCGATTTAACACTGAATCCTACGATGGTAAACGCACCATGTTTCATGTACCGTACAGTACATGTACAACGTGTACCAGAAACGGCCTTTATTACCTACTCACACCCTCCCTCGTGCGCCCCCTCTCGCAGTCTCTCTGTAGTTTTATTTTTGGGACGTCAAAAATGAAGACGCACAAGTAATTGGAAGAATTGTGCTTTCAAATGAGGCCTTCAAATCAATGTGTTGCCGTCTAGACCTCACACTCAGATCAAAGTCATACATCACAACAGGCGATTGTGAGTGTCTTTTGTGGTGTATGCCGATTTCCAATATTTCACGGTGAAAATGAGTTCGTGTTAACCAGATAATCGTCAAAAATATCAGAAACACATACCGTCTGGATATTGTTTCTACATCAAATGTTCTCTCGACAATCGACAGTCTTTGGGTCCGTAACCTTCACGAAACAGTCCAACGATGACAACGTGGCTCAAAAGTTTGTGGAAGCTTTAGAATCTTGAATCAAAACGTTATACGAGCAATTCAAAACTCCCGAGAAGATTATCATAACAGACAAGCAAGCAAAGCCTTTTAGAGAGCCATCGAATGTCACATCTGTAGACTACCGTTCACCAAACATTTGGCATCCGAATACAAAAAAGTGAGAAGCCATGATCACTACTCGAGTAAATTTTGATGTGCCGTGCACAGCAATTGCCATCTAAAGTACCAAATGCTCAGTTTTTTCCGGTGATATTTCACAATCTGTCGGGTTACGACAGGCGTCTGTTCACAAAAAGTGATGAACAATACACTTCTTTTGTCAAATGGATAGTCGTAAACAAGAAGAGTAATAATAAAGAAATAGACAGATAGACGATCGTGCGTAAGAATCCGATCGCGGGAGCAATGCCTTCTATCACCAGCATGGCTGGAATAATGGCCACGGTTGATAGGAGACCCATTCCAGCAGCACCCAAACTCATGGATACGGTGAAGAGAGTCAGATCCAGTCTGTCAACTTATTTAGCCATTCGTGTGTACTTCTTGTTGACCGTAAGACGTCCATATCTCTCACTGTCATCAAATAATGGTGAATTTCATTGATCCGGTCGATGCAAAACACGTTGTTCCTGTCTTCCAAAGGAGGTGCTGTCGGAAGTCAGGGTATACATTATTTTTCGTTTCCATTTTTTTAAAATTTATTTATTCTTCATTTGTTTTTCTTCTTTGTTCTTATTTTCATATAAAAAAATATATATTGTGCACGAGTCTATTCCTTTTTTAAAAACCAAAAGTCTTATAAAAACATAGTAAGAATGAGTAGGTTTTTAAAAGGCGAATTCGGACCTAACAACGGACACCAACTATCGCACAAATTCTTTCCTCTCTTTGGAAAGACCTCGTCTCTGTGAGTGTAGAATGCACGCAGTCCTTCGTGGGGCTTAGATACAGTCCTTTACCATCCATTTCGATTCGATACACCACTCACCCCTCTTCAAAAAATAATCCATTTTCCATTACATTACAGTCGCCGTGGACTGGTCAAAATCCACGCGTGGGCAGTGATGTCCATTCATGCATTTACCAGGTAATAAAAACCACCATCAACAAAATTTTAATTAATGAAGCACCGGGTTGTAACCGGTGCTTCATTTATTAAATTTTTGATGATTATTCGTGTAATTAATGTTTGGAATCCAATATTACGGCGTCCGTGGAAATATTGTCCACCGTGGAAAGTGAACAGCCCACGGCGGCCGTACTGTATTTTCTTCGCACCCGTACTGGTCAGTCCCCATAGAGCTCCTATACCCGAAGCCGACAACACGGTCTTGGAGAGAATGGGTTATGCTTTGGTGGCCAATCCTGTCAACAATCCTAAGAAACCACTTTTCATTTTGTCTCACAGTCAATCCTCTTCGGTTATGATGTGCTTTCGATATCCTATTGATTTGCATTTTGGTCCACGCGATTTTGTCGCGACCATTGCTGAAGTTTTGATGACTTAATTCCAATCTCACCATTTCGCCTCGATTTTCTAATACTCAATGGAGTTTGTTTTTCTGTCCTTCGGATATGTTTACGTTTTATGTTACGTATCTCACCATTATTTTTTTCATTTAATTTTAATTTCTTTTTTAATTTTTTTTAATTTATTTTTGCTTTCTATTATGTATTTATATGAAACTAATTTCATCAGATAAATTTTAAAAAACGAAATTCAAAAAAATTGTTTTGTAAATCTAACATTATTTTTATAAAAAAAAGACATGACTTGTAAACGAAAAATTAGTTTTCAGAAAAAAGAAGAAAACTTTTGGACGAACTATTTATGGAGGAGGAAATGCTCATTACATTAAAAAGATGTGAAGATGTAATGCATAAATTTATAAGCGATAAAAACAAAACAAAAATTATGTAAAAAATAATATTTTTTTTAACTTTTTATTCAATAAAATATATATACGTTTGTGTTGTCGCAAGTGCGCCGTGAGGATTTAACAACTCGCCATTTTGATCCATCAATTTAGTGGTGATGCAGTACAAGGTGTGTGTTATTGTGGGCAGATAGACTAGATTTTGTGGTCGCTCTGTGATCTTGTATCCCAGAGAGATGTCCGGGAAGAAAGAGTAGATCGTGGGCAAGGTGCCACCATTCACGTAACTTCCAGAGATCACGTCCACGTTCACTAAGATGCTATTGATGGAAAGAAAGTCTACCACGTTTTTTGATGTCGCGTGTCCATCGCATATCTTTTGATCGAATACCAACATCTTCCCAAAAGTGTCGACTCCCCCGAAATCCACTCGATAACCATCTCTCGTGTCCAGTATCATTTGCAGAGTGTTGACATTGGGAGTTATATTAAGGGCAGCTCCGTCGTGACTATCGATCTTCATTCTACTCTGAGTGCGTTCGTTTAGATCGACTATGCAGGCTTGGCAATCCAGAAAATCAAGGTGTGCAAAACAGTTGCCCTCCTCGGATTGCTTGGGAGTGCAGTTGCACCTGACATTTCCAGTGCAAGAACTTGTATGCTATTTTGGTTATATTCACTTCAAAGTATTAATATTGTGATAGAAAAATTCTACTACATAGTGGAAAATTGGCACACACATCTTTCCAAAATGATGCATTCAATTCTTATGTGACTGTCTTCTGCACTCAAAATGTATCGAAATGCGATACAGAATGGGTCATGAATTAATGCGAATCAATGTAACATTGACAAATCGCCCCCTGAGCTCCAATGTGTTCTTTGTGCCAGTAGGCACAGAAAACACATTGGAACTCAGGAGACGAAATGATAATAGATTTTACAGGCAGTCCTAAACAGGTCAGGCATTCCAGAAAATCAAGGGGTGCAAAAAAATGGCCCTCCTGAATTTTTTCTAGGCGTGCAGCACTCGTGCACCCCTAAAGAATGCCAGGTCTGACTATGTCACAGCTGCCTTTGGGAATGCTTATCATGAACCAACCCGTTCAGTCGGAATACATCAAAATATTATTTTTTTCCGTGATGTTGGAAAACAAATAGTACTTCTCGAGATTCGCCAGTGCCATCTAGTATCTCTTATCCCTATTCAATTCGATCGGTGGATCGAATTTCGTCATGAATCGAGTCTTTTATTACTTTCCAAAGTGTGATTTACTGGGATTTCCCGGTTTGATTATAAACGATATCTTCACAAGTGAATTATGCAATCAACAATTGGGTCATGCATCCGTGCGCGCAAACGAAGACGCTTTGCCGTGGGTGTAATGGAGACTTCATTGTTTTGTTTTGGGTTTTTTTTAATTTTTTTAACATGAAAAGCAGACGACACTTGCAAAAAAATTCTTCAATAACTATTATTTTCATTTTTTGTCTCAAAAACATAGGTTATGGCCCCTCATTGGAACGAGCACAACGAGCTCGTTCCAATGAGGGGCCATAACCTATGTTTTAAAGACAAAAATTTACGTTACGTTAGGTAAAGGGTTAAATAATATAATTATCGTTAATAATGAAAAGTAATAAACAGAGTAATCGCTTGACTGGACTGGTTACGTGAAATAATTCATTTGAGGCGAGGGATTATATTTTGAAACACTCGTGGGCATTCGCGCACTCGTGTTTGTACAACGTCCCGAACCTCTCATGAATTACTTCACGTAACCAGTCCAGTCAAGCGATTACTCTCTATATCGTCACACACCACGATGGAAAAAGAATCCTTTGCAGTCGTGTTATTGTCGTGTTATTGGTTGTCCTTTTCGTATTATCAGCTATCCTTTCTAATAACTCGGTTTCGTATTGACATAACATTTGCTTTTTAAATTTAATATTTTTGGGTTTTTTACTTCTATTTAATGTTGTTATTTTTTTCTCTTTTCGTTATTAATCGCATCACGTGGAATATAAAAATCGTCGAATCCGTTCCTATATTTTCCGTTGTATTTGCGACTCGTCAGATCGATGGCCACGAAATTACAAGGTCAGCGATCTCACACGGCCTTACCAATATCTCCTGAATGCTTCTTTGCTCATGTCGTTGGCTTAGTTTTCGTCGTAGATGTGATCTAGATTCTTGAGATCCTAATGAAATAGACACAGGAAGTTTGCGATCTTTCTTATAGTCTATCTGAGCAATCTAAAATACTTTTGCGACAGATAGGAACAATCCACGTTGCTGTGACATCTTCGAAAATAATTAGAATCGCATCGATTCTGTTTCTCCAACAGCAGGTCGTCAAGGACCATGAGATTTTTTGTCCTCCAAATTCAAGTCACGAGGATTGGGCACGTCATCCGCATTTTCGAAAAAGTAATATTCCACGCTCGATGTTTTATTCTTGAGTTCTTTTGACGTCTCTTGCGAGATCGTTGCGACTGATGCATCGCATTTTTGAACTCGTCCTCGTGATTGAAGACTTTCATTATCACGTCCTTCGGTAAGTTTGTGCTCAGGGCTTTTCGCAATAATTCGTATTCGGGTTGAAAGAGACTCTTGATGAACGCAAACAATCTATTGTAATCCAGCCACTTGGATCGCAACAACAAATACATCATCAGATTCGTCTTTCTGCAATTCGATTTTCCCAATAGAATTCCTATTATGCTTCTGGGAAAAAGTCTGTGATTCGATGCATTGGTCTTCTTGTCGTTCTCGATTACATCTTTGATTCCCATCTCGTCTCCTGTTGAGATTTTTGTTGTTTTTTTTTTAACTGAGTTTCTTTAATGTTTTATTTTAAACAAAATTTTCTTTGTATCCCGATCCGCTGCTGTTTAACATCTTCTGGGTTCCTGTATCGACTAGGCGCCAGAATCCTTTGCAACTTTCATATTCGATAGATTCTCTTCACATTTCAATGACAATTTCGGTCGTTTAGACGGCGGTCTTATCAACTTCTTAATTAAATCGGCACTCTTCTTGCCGACTCTCGAAGCGATTCTTCTAAACGTTTCCTGCACGGCATTCTTACCCATATATATTGCGGTCTTCTATCCGATTTTCCCGGAAGTCGAAGCGATCTGTTTCACTACATCGCCATTGAAGGCACGTGATAGAACTCCCACCATCGAATCCAGCAAGCCCGATCTGCCGTAGATGTAAAATTTAGTAAATCCTCTGTTCTTTATCACTGACATATGTGTTTTTCGTTTTTCTTATTTCTTTTTAATAATAATTGCTTTTTTAATTTACAATTTTATTTACTATTTAATTTTTTTCTTCATGAATGATTTACACATATGTCTACCCAAAACCTACTGTCTTAATTCATCGCATGTACTCACCAACTCGTTCCTCACTCCCATAATACCGGCTTCTCGAATCGCCATCAAGAGATCCAATCTCCCCAGCAGCGTGTTAGGATCGTAAAGAATGTTCGTGGTGGTCATTCTCTGTCCGCTTATCGATTTACCGAACGCTTTATTCGCATCCCATATGGGTTTCTCTACTACCTTCTACTTCGAACCTCTGCTCACTTTCGGTCTTGTCTATCTGGAATTGTTTTTTTCCCATGGCATTCGTCTGAGCAAGGAGATTACCGTAAGTTTTGTAATCCTCTTCGTCATAATTGTTAGGTTTAGCTAGAACAGGCAGATTTCACAGCCCCTTAGTGCCTTCGTATTCTCGATCTTCGACGATCAGATTAAAGTCGTCGGTTATTTTCACTCGCTTGCCACCCACGTAGAGGTTGACATTGGCTCCATCGCGGAAGCCGGAGATAGAGTCCGTACTCAACGGATTCGTGTTATATAAATTCACATAATCTTCTGGTTTTATATTGCCGACATCTACCATCGTGTCGCCGATCGTGCTCGTAGTAACCATCGAGTTTTCACTCTTCGTATTGGTCTCCATTCTGTCTATCTCAGAAGAACTCTGCGGAAGAGGGGGATGGCGCCTGGGCGCAGGGTATGCGAGAGACAATGGTGTATACCGAGGATGACCAAAAGGTCTGTAAGCATAAGTCGAATCATACGGTTCATAAATAGAAGTTCTGCTTTCTCTCAATGGTTTCAATTCTTTGTCCGTCTCTCTTTCCACCTCTTTCTGGGTTTCTGTTACGGGTTTGAACATTCTTTCTTTTCATCTCGATGTCGCCCATTTGTTTCATCAAATTGCGCTCTTGAATATTCCTTCTCAATTCTAGATATAAACAAACTGTTTCATCCCTTAGACTGGGATCTTCGCGAGAAATTACCTAAGGTATTTTAGCTCGGTTTTGCTGGGCTAGAAGGCTCAGTTCTACTCTATTAACGTCTTCAGTTCGGCAAACGATAATGTGAGGTGAATATAATGCAGGTGCAAGCCTGAAAATAAGCAGTCTGACATTTGCAAAATGACGTCCCCAGAGGGTGAATTTGATAATGCTATCCCATACAGTGGGCCAATTCATCCTCCGGGTACCCCTTTCTGTTTAGTTTTGAGACCCTGCTTCAGACTGAGGTTCACAGAGGGTAAATTTAAGGATGCTACCCTGCTATGCAGGGTAGCATCACTAAATTCACCCTCTAGGGACCTCATTTTTCAGATGACAGTCTGCTTGTTTTCTGGCTTGTGCAGGTGAGAGCAACAAGCACAGACATTACACAGTCAATGAACAAGTATTACAATACGGACCATGGCGCATAGAAGGATTCTATAATAGGGGTGCCCTAGCCAGTTTATTGATGGGCAGACATATATTGTGAAGAACATAAATATAAAGTAACTTGACAATCCAAGCAATATTTTTCAAGTTATCGAATGCCAAAGGGATTGGAGGAATTTTCAATTTGAAGGGTCAAAGGGTTAATATCTCAGGATTAAATTATCAGATTTACAGCAAAAACTATACAGCTCGGCACATCAGTAACCTGAACACAAATATAAAGTAACTTGACAATCCAAGTAATATTTTTCAAGTTATCTCATGCCAAAGGGATTGGAGGAATTTTCAATTTGAAGGATAAAGGGTTAATATCTCAGGATCAAAATAACAGATTTACACCAAAAACTATACAGCACGGCACATCAGTAACCTGAACACAAATATAAAGTAACTTGACAATCCAAGCAATATTTTTCAAGTTATCGAATGCCAAAGGGATTGGAGGAATTTTCAATTTGAAGGATAAAGGGTTAATATCTCAGGATCAAAATAACACATTTACACCAAAAACTATACAGCACGGCACATCAGTAACCTGAACACAAATATAAAGTAACTTGACAATCCAAGCAATATTTTTGAAGTTATTGAATGCCAAAGGGATTGGAGAAATTTTCAATTTGAAGGATAAAGGGTTAATATCTCGGGATTAAATCATCAGATTTACACTAAAAACTATACAGCTCGGCACATCAGTAACCTGAACACAAATATAAAGTAACTAGACAATCCAAGCAATATTTTTCAAGTTATCGAATGCCAAAGGGATTGGAGGAATTTTCAATTTGAAGGATAAAGGGTTAATATCTCAGGATCAAATTATCCGATTTACACCAAAAACTATACAGCTCGGCACATCAGTAACCTGAATACAAATATAAAGTAACTAGACAATCCAAGCAATAATTTTCAAGTCATCGAATACCAAAGGGATTGGAGGAATTTTCAATTTGAAGGATAAAGGGTTAATATCTCAGGATCAAATTATCCGATTTACACCAAAAACTATACAGCTCGGCACATCAGTAACCTGAACCCAAATATAAAGTAACTTGACAATCCAAACAATATTTTTCAAGTTATCGAATGCCAAAGAAATGGATACGGACGCCGGACGGACAGACGGACGGACGGACGGACGGACGGACGGACGGACGGACGGACGGACGGACGGACGGACGGACGGACGGACGGACGGACGGACGGACGGACAGACAGACAGACAGACAGACGGACAGACTGACAGACGGAAGGACAAAGGATGGACGAACGACGGATGGTCACCCCGGATGCTGGCATTATGTGTACCATACATAGTATGGGTACACATAAAAACGGGATAATTAGAAAATCTGACGGACGTCGAATTCTCAAATAGAAGAAAATGATAGGTGGAAGACCCACCATCTCTACAATTCTCAAATATTTACCACTGGAATAAGACAGAACAAAAACGATGATAGTGGGAAAAATTTAATCTTGCAAATATTTAATGCCATCGTTCGCACTTTACAAATTCCAATGGGAAATTGATATAGACAAATAGCCTCTGATCTCGAGGTGGGCTGGAAGAGACGATCTTAAAGGTTTTTCGGTTTTTTTTTTCATTTTCTCAATACTTCACATTGGATTAACATTGGCTGATCTCTCCTCGAACACCAGCCCACATGGAAAATGGACTGTTTTCTAAAGATGGGTTGGAAACTTTTCAAGCAAAATTCCCATTGATTTGGAGCTTTATTTTTTCTCTGGGCTGGAACTTTGTTTTTGCTGGGCTGTAGTTCGCTTTTATATCTTTTTAGGTAGACTTTGACCCGTCATTTGTGCTCCTTGTCCAACACGCAGACTCCCACCGACTCACACACCCTCACATATACATGTATACACCCTCCATCACACACACCCTCCCACCTACAAACACCCCCCCCCCCTCCACACACACACACACACACCAGTAAGTAATAAAGGCCGTTTCTGGGACACGTTGTACATGTACTGTACGGTACATGAAACATGGTGCGTTTACCATCGTAGGATTCAGTGTTAAATCGCATGCTTGTTCGCAAAAAAATGTCGTTTTTATGGTGTCCCAGAATCGGCTGTTATTATGAGACTCCTAGATCCCACTTTTAACATTCAAATACCCTTTGGCGAACGTGTCGAATGTAAAAAAGTGAAAAATGTACGAAATTGTACATTTTATTTTACATAAAAATTTTTGTTTACATTCCCATCGTGGATTAGACCTTCAATCTATCGTTGGTGAACGCGAAAAAAAAACACTTTGCCGATTTTAAGACAGCATCAAAAAGGTGGTTTGCCAATTCTGGGACATTGTCTCAGAATCGGCAAACGGCTTTTGAGGCTCTGAAGGTGGTCACGTGACCTGCTAATTAACCAATCAGATTGCTTGATTCTCATAAACTTAATCATACAAAGTGATCTCCCCTCGTCGTGGTGGTGGGGGTCACACCCATCATAGAAATCGAAAGTTTCGAGAAGGTGGTCACGTGACCTATCAAAATGAAGGTCCTTCAAAAATTGAGTTTTAGAAAATTAGAAAATCGATGGGAAAATCGTTTGTTTACGTTTTGTCACTGCGAATTTTGTGAAATAAATCTTCATAAAAACACTTTGTAGAATTTGTTTTCATTCAAATAAAAAAATAGTAAGGAAATAAAAAAGTGATTGATATATATAGGAGAGAAAAAAAAATATAAATAAATAGTTATTTAAAAAAATAAATATATCAAATCGAATAGATAATAATAAAAAATACATAAATCATGAGCGCTTCCCAGACTATTAGAGCAAGGTTTCTTTTAAAAATGCTGATGAGAGCCTACGCATTCTGCGTGAACGAACAACTAGGTCGCCTCTTGTTAGAACGATGCGTCGGATGTCGGGATCACCTAGACTTCGATCACGAGGATCATTCGTGTCTGACGTTGGAAAGGGAAGATATGGTCGTCAAGTATTTCGAACCGGCGTTCGAACGCGTTCAAATCGATGAAGTGATCGCGTTTTGGAAGAGATTACTCTTCTGTAAGGATCGAGACAAGCCCACAGTTTTGGAAGAACTGAAATTGGCACATAGAAGTCTGACTTTAGAAGACAAGGGACGCATCATGAAATTATTGTTCAATGAAGCATACGTCTAAGTTTTTATCATTGATATAAAATAAGGGAGAATAGAAAATAAAAAAAATAAATACACACATAAATTTTTTTATCTAATATTAGAAAGAAAAAAAACACAAAAAATGAGAACCAGAAATAAATTGTATCCAACGTTAGATGAGACGAGGACGAGAAGCCGAACGGCGTTTTGCCGACGGCACCGTCGCTAGAAGAAAAAGAAAGAGGAGAGAGGTATCGCACCAATCAAATCAGTAGAATCCAAGCGTATCTAACTCGAGAGAGAGATTCTCGTCGTTCTCTCAAGAAGAAGTATTCGCGTTTCGTGAAATTCGTCAATGCGATCGACACGACACTCATCACGATTTCCATGGGTTTACACGCGGTCGGCATCGGATTGTTGTCGACCGCGGTCGGTATTCTGAACGTGTTAACCATAGAAGGAGTGGCTCTCGCCGCCGGATTGTTTAGCACGCTCGGAAACGTTTTGAGTAGGAAATTATATCTGAAGGCGAGGAAACACGACAAGATTCGTGTCTTGACTGACTCCAAGATCGACACGACATCCAAAATGATCTCGATGGTGTTGAAAGATGGTAGGATATCGGACGGAGAATACTTCGCGATATTGGGTGAGAAAACGAAATACGAAGCCAGGAAAGAAGCCGTGAGAATCAAGACTCAACAGATCATCAAGGAAGAGATGAAGGATTCTCTCGTGGAAAAGGGGAGGAAAGAGGCCAGGGAGCAATTCAGTAAGATGATAGAACTCAAGAGCAGCGATTGAAAAAAAATATATATATAATAAGAACAGAATTTTTTTAAAAAAAGTATTAAATTTATATATAAAATAAAAACGAAATTAATTTAAATAACTCTCAAAAAAATGTATTGCGTAAAGTGTAAGAGAGTTACCGAGATGAGTAATTCTCAAGAAGTATGAACTAAAACTGACAGACAGATGCTTCGCGGAATTTGCAACATGTGTGGTTCTATCAAGACTCGATTCGTCAAAAAAAAGAACGTGAATAAAATGATCAATAATCTACCTTTCGAAATGCATCTGCCTGGTCACAGTTTCATGGGACCTGGCACGAAATTGAACAATAGACTCAACGCCGATCTGACTCCTAAATCTTGGAGCAAACCTGTGAATAGGGTGGATGCGGCCGCGTATGATCACGATCTGTGCTACGCCGGACATCCCGACACCAAGACTCACAACGATGTCTGCGATAAAAACATGTTGGGGAAATTGAGAGGCATATCGAATCCGACCAGGAGAGAGAAGATAGAACGTTCGCTGGTCGGCAATCTGATCGGTGCGAAACGTCGATTCAGATGGGGCGTTCAAAAAAAAAGCGCATCTGAAAAGAAGAAGAAATGATTATTGACGAGCGAATTGGCCGAGGAGTTACACAAACACATCGTGCGTAAATTTCGAAAGAGAAGGGTGTTCGTGAAGGGTTTGGATGATATTTGGTCTGCCGACTTGGTCGACATGAGCTCGTTTTTGAGGTGGAACGAAGGTGTCAAATATCTATTGACGGTCATCGACGTGTTTTCCAAATATGGTTGGATCAGAGCTTTGAAGAATAAATCGGGACCTTGCGTCGCCGAGGTTCTGAAGAGCATGTTCGACTCGTCTTCTCGGAAACTGAATAAATTGTGGGTGGATAAGGGAATGGAATTCTACAACAAGCACGTTCATCGATTGGTCGACCTCTACTCGATCGAAAACGAAGAGAAAGCCAGCATGGCGGAACGTTGGAATCGAACGATGAAGGAGAAGATGCGTAGATACTTCACGGCGAATTCGTCCAAGAAATACATATACGCTCTGAACGGTCTGGTCAAAGAATACAACAACACGCGACAGAGATCGATCAAGATGACTCCCGTGGAAGCTAGCGATCATCGAAACGAAAAACGGGTCTACGCGAATCTATATCCTGAGAGATCTAAGATCAGGAAGAAGTCTAGAACGCCGAAATTTGCGGTCGGCAATCGAGTGAGAATCTACGCTTATAAGAAGCACTTCGAAAAGGGTTATACTCCTCGATGGACCTTGGAAATCTTCGTGATAATCAAAATATTTCACACCGATACCGGTGACTTACGAAATCGAAGCTTTGGATGGAGAAGAGATCATCGGAAAGTTTTATGAACAACAATTACAGAAGACAAAGTTTTGATAAAGAAAACAAATTTCTTTTATTTACTCTCTTTAACATTTTTCTTGTTTACACACATATATATATATAGGAGAGAAAAATAATAATAAAAAATAATTAAAACTATTTTTAGATAAAAAAAGCAAGCTAATTAATAAACAAGAAAAAACAAAAACCCTTTAAAAATGGCAAATATACTAGATATAGCATAAAGCATAGTGAAAGATGAAAGTATTCAAGAATATGAGGTTCACGAATATGAACCGGTAACCGGAACGAGTTTGAACAATGCGGGAGAGATAAGAATCAACGTCGAAACTCAAGATTCATTCATCCATCCTAGCGAGAGTTACATAGTGGTGCAGGGACGTCTCACCAAGGAAGATGGGAGCGACTACGCCGACGACGACACGGTTACTCTAGCCAATAATGGAATCATGCATCTATTCAGTAATATAAAAACATGCTATCCAGACAAGAGATAGAATCTGTGTTTCATCCCGGTCAGGCCACCACGGTGTTCGGACTCTTGACGTATCCTGATGATTTTTCGAAATCCAGAGGACTTAATCAGTTGTGGATGAAAGACACCATCGGCCCTGCTAGCGCCGGTGCCGCCGCGATATTCGACTATGTCGTGAAGACGTCCAGACCTAAAGGAACGTTTTCGCTCAGGATACCTTTGAAACACATCTTTGGATTCGCGGACGATTACAACAAGATCATGTACGGATTCAAACACAATTTGACGTTGATTCGAAAAGGAAACGACGACGCGATAGTGAGACTCACTGCGACCGATGCGGGTAAGATAACTCTACAGAAGATATCGTTCGTTCTGCACGTGGAGCCTTTGGTCGTGGAAAAAACGCGTCTCCACAAGATCATAGAATCCAAGAGTAAATTACCTGTGGGATTTAGAATGAGACAGTGCGACACGGCTAGCATTCCACCCTCCACAAATCACTTCGATTGGAGATTGATGGTGAAATCCGCTTTCGAGAGACCGCGTTTTATCGTGATTGTGTTTCAAACTGATAGGGATGGGTCTCAGGAAAAGAATGCGTCGCTGTTCACTCACTGCCATTTGAGAAACATGCAAGTGTTTCTGAACGCCACGAGATATCCAGCAATCGATTACAATGTGTCGTTCGACAAGAACGATGTCTGCAGACTGTACGGCGTCGCTGCTGATTTTAGAAAGAAGTATCATGGTCTAGATGAATTGATGAGCAACCCTAACATATCTCCCGGCGAATACAAGTCGATGTATCCCATGTTCGTATTTGACGTCAGTAAACAGAGTGAACGACTCAAGAGTAGCGTCGTAGACATTCAGATCAAGATGCAGTTCGATAGGAACGTGCCAAGAAAACTGAAGCCTTTGCCCTGGTCCTGTTGGACAGAGAATTACAATTCGAATCGGACGGAAATAAGATGTCGATCATTCGATGAGAGACGTGTGTGAAAAAAAAATATATAAATAAAAATTTTAAAAAATTATTATAAAAAATGAATGATAAAGAAAGAGAATACTAAAGAAGAAACAGACGTGTTTTGATTAAAAATATTTCGCGAGATTCGTTAGCAATAATTCTAGACACTTTAGTCGAAACAGAACCTTTGATATTGACTGATTATATGAGACGTGAAATCGAAAGTAAAATCTTGATAGAAGATAAGACCAGAAAACTTTTAGACATGTTGACGTATAGAGGACCGACTGCTTTTCGAGAATTTATAAAAGCTCTTCGAAATGCTAAAATAGATGTCGGCGCGTGTTTCGAGATAGGTGATCTAATTTCACGAGATGAAACATTATAAGAAATAACGTATTAAAACAACCCCCCCCCCCCAAAAAAAAATAAAGTAATGAGATCTAGAGAGATTGAACGTCTTTCTAAATCTCATTACTTTTTTTTTGTTTTTAATAATCACTCATTATTTTTTTTTAATTAATTATTTCCACGCATTCACTGTTTGTTCAAAGGATCTAGTTCGACCAGTAGACTCACCACGGAACTGGCGGCTTTGGGATTATTGGTTTTCGTAACGAAATTAATCCTGTCTCCGGCGTTCACTTTGAGAGGCGCGCCGAACGTGCTAACATTCGCGGTTTGATTCTCAGTCTTTTCAACGCTGTATTTATTATCGCTCTCTACTCCATTCACCACGAGATTGACGACCACTCTGTTCTTCAAATCCGAGGAAGCCAGAGCCATTCGAATGATTTCACCTCCCAACGGCATGGGATATCCACCTGACCATGTTTCAATCCGCTTCCTCCGTTTCTGAAAGATCACTCGGTTTTTCCCTCCTCTAATGTGCCGGCCTCCTTGGCCCACACGGTGATCAATTTTCTAGCATATTTGAGTCTTTCCACCACCGAAAATCAGGGTGCAGGCGTCCATCATGTTCACGGGATCCGGTATCTTCGTGAGCGCGTGTCCGCCCATGTCTAGTTTACCTTCCATGATGTCGCCCTTTCTCCAGACCGAGTTGTCATCCACGTACTTCCTGCTGACCACGCTGGAATCGAATTCGGGATCGTGATTGAGTCCAAATAAATTCTCACCGTTCATGTTGATACCACCCTCCATGGTTCCGCCAGATTGTTTGTTCAGGTAGAGATCGTCCACTTGCAATTCTACGTATTCTTGTGATCGTATCATGGCAGAATCTACATAGCCCTTGTTGACTGCAGTTGAGTCCACATCCATGTCGTTGACCTTCGACAGATTCAATATCTTGTTGAATCCCACATTCAGATCCGATTTCATTTCTCGTCCAATAGATTTCCTCTGTTCCAGATCTACATAGTGTTTGGTCGCCATGTCCTTGGGATTCGTGGGAGTGGCCACGTTCGTTATCTTGTTAGAATTAACGTTCAATTCCGAGTGCATCGTTTTCTGAACGTATCTATTTCTCAGATGTTCGCTGAATCTCACGTGAGAGTCATCTGCGTATTTCTTGGTCGTGGCATCAGTGGGATCTATGGGATTTGTGACGTTCACCAAACGTTTAGATTTCAGATCGAGATCGTCGGTCATGGCTTCATCCACGTAGTTATCTAACATGATTCATTCAAAATCCACGTTCCCCCTGTCGACGTATTTTTTAGTCGCAGCATCTGCAAGATCTATCAGCTCGGGAAGATTGTAGAGCTTCTTATCATTCATGTCCAAAGGTTCCTCTCGAGGTTCGTATCTCCAAACATAACGTTCGTCCAAGTTGGCACCGTCGTAACCATCATCAACTTCGAGCGTCTTCCTCTTCTTTTTGGGTCGACTTTCGTCGGCACTTCTACCAAATTTATTGACTGGCATGTTGTTTTGAGATTTTTGTTTTTAAAAAATATATTTCAAACACAGTTTATTAAAAAAATGAATTATTTCACTTATTTTATTTTTTTTCGTTTTTTTATTCGATTAAATTTTTTTAAATAATTTTTTACCTTTATATACTATAAAAAAAATCTCTCTCTAATGTAAATCATTGAGAATGTCTTGAAACCGATCTCCTTCAGACCATCTCTTGAGAACATAGAGACATAAGTGACCGCAAAACACTTGATCTGGTGATTGCACTCGTTCCATGTTGTAACGAACCATCGATTTGTTGAAATAGTTCTTTATTTCTTTCAGTGGTGAGATTCCGTAGCTGTTGAAATAATAATTTTTCTTATTCCCGTTCTTGAACCATGCCACCCAGTGAGTGCCTTCACCCGATAAATCATCTGGATTTAAAATTCTGCATTCCGATTGTCAAGGTCTTCTCTTCGGCAAGGCATCTCTGGAAAACACGCCTAGAAAATCTTTGATTTTCAAATCCTTCGCCGCATTCGACAGATCAATGTAGGATAGGGGTTCATTAGGTAAGATGACACCTTCTATGGATATCTCTATTTTCTTATTCATAAATGCGTATATTTTTTTAAAATTTATTTTATTTTATTATAATTCACTAAAATGATGTTATTTTTTTTTTTTTCTTTTTCTTTTTAAACTAACTCTCTCAATCTCTCTATCGATTTCCATAATCTTGAATCCGTCTAATTCCTCTTGATTTTCTGGAATCCTATCATCCACAATCATATCTGAAATCCTATCATCTAAAATTAGATCCAAAGTCCAATGTCCGCGTGCCAAAGTGCTTATTTTATCGTCTAACATGAATCTCTTATCATCGTCGGCCGTCAGCGAAATCTTGTTGACTATTTCGGTATACAAGTCGTGATTTTTCGCTTGCTAGATATTCCTCTCCTTTCCCTTCGTCGATTGCTCATCGAATTTCGCTCGATATATCTCGTTTGTCTAGAATCTGAAATGCATCACTCGTTTTCGTTTTAGTTTTTCTTTTCTTTTCTTTTGAAACTTGAAGTTCTTCAACGGCTTTTCGTTTAGTCGTCTTCTCCTTTTTCACAATCGATGCATTTTTTGACTGTTTAAGTTTATCCACTTCCGATCTTTTGATTTTTTTCTTTCCATTGTTTCGCAAAACAATATTCCTGGATGACTTCAATATTTTTTTATTTAGTTCTATGATTTCTGAAATGTGGAATTTTTAATACTTTACAAATCTCGTTTAACTGAGGTACGGTTTTCTCATTTAAATTTTCCATTTTTTTATTTGTTTGCTCCATTTGTAACAATATTTTTTTTTTTCGAATTTTGTATTTAAATAATTTGTTAAAAAAGTTTGTTCTTTTTACTCTTTATATAAAAAAGTTTTTTTTTTAATTTTAATTTTTCTTTAATGTGAAAAAAATTTTTTTTTTCATGAAATTAATCTATTTTTATGTTCCTTAATGTGAAAAAAAATTGAATTAATATGAGAAAAAAGGATGTTAAAATTTAACTTTTTATTTATATATAAAGAGAAAAAAACTTTTACAAAAAAAATTTTACATTAAAGAAAATTAAAAATTATAAAAAACGAACTTTTTTATATAAATATAAAGAGTAAAAAAAAAAAAACTTTTTTAACAAATTATTATTGAAATACAAAATTTAAAAATATATATTATTTGCAATAATTCATAAAACAAAAAAACCAAATAGTCGATCATGACAACACCACCTAAAAGATGCGAATTGAAATTGAAACGAGTCGAAACGTGTAAGAAATTCAGTTATAAAATCTATAGATTACAACGACACGACTCCATCGAATTGAACGAGGTCGAGACGAAGGGCTTAAAGCATAAACATGACAAATATAGCATGCCTTTGAAATTGGACGAAGCCACGCTCGATTTGTTTTATGAGTACCAAAGCGATTTACAGAAAATCGTCATCGCCAAAGATAGAGAATTCGACAAGGACGATTTGTCGTTGCCCTATGGAAGTTACATATATCCAAAAATCTCTCTCGAACGCGTGAACAAATCGGTTGGTGAGAGCGTGTTCACTGATGTAAAAAAACTTATAATTATAAAATAAAGATAAAGATTCAACACATTTTCGAAAAAGGAGAAGACACGAGTGTCAACATGCTAATAACAGACTTGGAAATATAAAAAATAGAGAGACTGGTTTTTAGCAAAGAAGAAGAAAAAAAAGTAATGACATCTAGAGAGGTTGATCATCTCTAGATCTCATTACTTTTTTTTGTTTTTTTATTTTTTTTGTTTTCCTTCTTCACTATTGCCCATATATTATAATAACATTTCCTTTTTTCTTAAATTTCAGCGTTGAGTCTTCTTTTTTTGTGATATGTTACGTTTTTTTTATAAGAACACATTTGTTTATCCAAATCATAATTATGAACGAATGTTGTGCATCTCTCGGTAACACTCGCATCATTACCATTCTCTTCAGAAGGTAGTGGTAACGGTGGAAAACATCTCATTCTTTTAAATTTCAACCGCCTATCCTGATCTTTATTTAACTCTTTTATCAGTTCTTTCCTAAGATATCCATCATTAGCGTCTAATCGTTTTTCCACATCTTTTTCACACTCTATCTCACGATATTCATCATTATCGTCTAATTGTTTTTCCACCTTTTTATCCATTTTATATTATTTTATACTTTCTATGATTTATATTTTATATAATTATATAATTTTTTTACATTATAATAACATGTTCAAAATCGGTATATTCTTAAATGGCGAATTCTCACCAACCAACAAACCCTTGCCGAGTCACTCAATGTTCCGACCACTCTTCAGATAGAGACTGTTTCCACTCAAAGAGTTGTCACCTCTAACGGGTTCTAGATACAATCCTTAACCACTGTCGTCTACGTGGACGCGACACACGGCTCCTCCCTTCTTCACAAACAGTCCGCTGCCACCCATTAATTTCTCAACTGCCGAACTCGCGAGTCCCGTGAGAGCTCCCACGCCGAGAGTCTTTCCGAGAAAGGGTAATGCCTTTGTGGCGAAGAGTAATGCTTTTGCGGCGATTCCTGCCAATAGCGATAGGAAACCGCCTTTCATTCTCAAATTGTATCTCAATTGAGCAGGACTCAATCTCACCGTCAACCCTCTTCCATCACGAATCGCTTTCTCCATCCTTTTGATTTGACTTCTGGTCCAGGCAATCCTGATCGCCACTCATCAGATTTTCGTGAGTGAATTTGAATCTCACCGCCTTGCCTCGAGTTGTTAACGCTCTCTTAAGTTTCTTCCTCTGTCCTGCGGATATGTTCACGTTTTTAACCACGTATTGTGTCATAATTCTTTTTTTAAAATATATTTTCTTCAATTGTTTTTTTTGTTTTAATGATAATTATATATATTAAATAATTTATGTAAAATTAATATTGCGTTTATTTTATTTGTTATTTATATATATACACAATATTTTTTTTTTTTTGCTTCTATATTTCTCTTATGTGAAATTGTATCATCACCCTCTCTCCGCGAAGATCTAACAGTTCACCATTTTGATCCATCAACGTTGTTTTGAGACTATACAACATGTCTAAAATCACTGGTAGATAAACTAAATTTCGAGGTCGTTCCACGATCTTATAACCCGGCGACACGTTTGGAAAGAAGGAATAGATCGTCGGTTGAGCACTACCATTCACGTAGCTTCCAGCAATCACATCCACGTTCACCAGAATGCTATTGACTGCGAGAATGTCGACCGTATTTTCAGATGCCGCGTGGCCTCGATACATCTTTCGATCGAATCCCAGCATCTTGCCTATAGAATCGTCCGTATTGAAATCCACTCGAAAATTATCTTCCAAATCCATCATCGTCTGTAAGGTATTAGGGTTGGGAGCGAGTCTGATCTTGTTGCTTCCCTTTCCATCTGTCTTCATTCGCGTTTGAATGTAATTGTTCAAGTCGTCTATGTCGTAACTTCCTTTGGGAATTCGAATCTCCAACCAATCCACTCCGTCGGAATACTTGAACGAGTTATTCTTTTCGGTGACGTTGGGAAAGGAATAATAAGTCTCCAGATTCACCAACGCCATCTCGTATCTTTTCTCTCTATTCATTTCGATGGAAGGTTCGAATTTCGTCGCGAATCGAGTCGAATTGCCACTCACCACGATTTGAATGGATTGTTTTGCAGCCGTATTCTCGGCTATCCGTTCTAACAATTCTCCTTGTTCAAACATTATATATTTAATTTGACTTTTATTTTTTCAAAAACTAATTATTTGAAGATTTATTATTTTCTAATTTTTTTTATTTTCATACTCTATCTTATTATCATCAGAAACATAAAACTTGTCGAATCCGCACTGATATTTTCCGCGATTAAATTCGCTAGTCAAATCGATCACGACGAAATTGTAAAGTCCTCCATCCCAAACCCTCTTACAGAATCTCCTGAATTCCGCCGCGCTCATGTCGTTTGCGACGTGATCGCTGTAGATGTGATTGAGATTCTTGAGATCTTGGCGAAAGAGACATAGAAAATTAGCGTTCTCCCTTATCGTCTGTCTGGGCAATCGAAAATAATTCTGCGACAGGTAGAAACAGTCCACGTTGCTGTGACGACCCCTAACGTAATACGATTCGCATCGGATCTGTCTCTCCAAAAGCAGATCGTCGAAAATCATGAGATGCTTATCTTCCAATTTCGATTCTCTAGGATCCGGAACGTCGCGAGCGTTCTCATAAAATCGACACTCAATGTTCGAAGATGCATTTCTCTTCATCAATTCCATCGCCGCACCGTCCAAAATGGTCGAAAGAGAAGCTTCACTTTTGTCGAATTCCTCCCTACTGTAAAAGATTCTGGCTATGACGTCCTTGGGCAATCTACGATCCATGCACTCTCGAAGCAATCTGTATTCGGGTTGAAACAAGCTCTTGCCAAACACAAACAATCTGTCGTAATCCAACCAGTCGGGTCGCGACAACAGATTCATCAACAGATTGGTCTTTCCACAATTCGATTTTCCCACTATCAAGCCTGTTATGCTTTTGGGAAAGAACTCGTTATTCGACCTCTTGGTCGCGGCGTCATTCCAACACATATCTTTAATGTTCATCTTTGTTTTTTTTTGTTTTTTTTGTTTTTTATTTTAGATTTTTTCAAACACAATTTTTTATGTTTTTTCAAACTCAGTTTTTTTTTATATTATTATTTATTTATATTACACCGTCGCGAGTTCTCTTCAATCCGGATCCACACGTCATTTTGGCTAAATCTTATATGGGTACCACAGCATCCTTAAAATCTTTCCAACTTTTCGGAGTTCGCTCTAACGTAGCTCGCTTCGCGGGTGGACTGATCAACTTGTCGATCAATGCGTCGGCTCCCCTCTTGTCAGCCACAGAAGCTATCCTACCACTGGCTTCGGAAGCGGCTTTCTTACCAGCATCCAAAGCCGTCTTCTTACCGACCTCAAACGTGGTCGATGCGAGTTTTCTACCTGCATCGCTCGTGAACGCTCGCATTATAGAATCGACGATGCCAGAACCGCCTTGAACGTAAGTTCTGACGTATCCCCTGTTCTTTATCACCAACATATTTTTTATTTTATAATATATATTTTGTTTTCACTGGTAAATCGTTTGTTGTTTAAATACTTTTATTATTCTAGTGTAAAATTTACTATTTTTTTTATTTTATATATTTTGTTTCTTTGTTTCTCTCTACTTATTATATACATCAATCCTTCAATTCGTTCATCAGCCTTTTATAATGGTTTTTATTCAAAACCTTCTGTCTTAACAATTCGTCAGATATAGTAACTATTTCATTATCTTACCCCGTGTTACCAGCACGTCTACTTGCCATCAACAAACTCATTTTCTGAGACAAAGCGTCAGAATCGCTCGGAAGGAAAGTGGTTTTCACCCCTTTGCCAGTCTTCGATTCGTCGTACTTCTTATTCATATCCCATATGGGTTTCACCACTTTCGTCCACTTGTAACCTCTGTTGGCTTTGGGTCTCCTCTCTCCGGCATCGTTATTTCTCTTCATGGCGTTGGTCTGAACCAGAATGTCGCCGTAATTGTCGAAATCCTCTTCCGTGTAATCTTTAGGCTTGTCAAACCAAAGCAATTCGCGCAGTCCAAGGCTTAAATCATACCAATGCGGACCGACGTATATATCATAATCACTTAGCTGCACGTGGGTGTCACCCACGTAACTTCTACCATCCGATCCTTTGTGAATTCCATACGACAGATCTCTCTTACCACCATCATCGGACGACGCGACGCTACTAGTAGTAATAGTCGAAGCTGTACCATCGCTCTCGCTCAAATCGGTTTCGATTCTCGTGGGAACGTAATCCGATGTAGATTGAAAGGAATACTGATTTGTAAAACTACCGGGCAACGAACCCATTCTCAAAGAACTCTCTTTTATGGGTCTCAATTCTTCAACTATCTATCTCCTTCTTGCTTCGCTCTTGAACCTCCGTACGGGTTTAAATATTTTTGTGGCCTCGCGTTTGAGTTCAATCTGTCCAAGACGTCTGCTTCTGTCAGCCGATTGAATGCCATTCTTGGCACGTTCATATTCATTTAAAAGCCGATCTCGGCGTTTAGCATCCATCTGTAAAAACATTTTTTTCGTTTTCTAAATTATTAATATTTCCTTTAGAGTATGCTAACCTGAGTTATTTATTATTTTCAAAATTAAATGTATAATTATTTTTATGTTTTATGTTTTAAGTAAATAAAAATCTTCTGTCTTTAATATAATAACTAAAAAACTAGTTGAGGAAAAACGTTTTACATGATAAACCTCTATAAATGCGTTTTGCCTCTGAACGCGTTAAAATCGCATCACAGATTATTTCACTCAATGACGAACTGGAGAACTTTGAAAAGTTTGAAAGTTTTAGTACATAAGAAACCGGTTTCTGATTTAACGCGTTTGAGAATAATTACATCTGTTAAAAGGATTCATTCATATCTCAAATTATTCACTAAGTGACAAACTGTAGAACTTTTGAAAAAGTTTGAAAGTTTTAGTGTATAAGAAGCCAGTTTCTGATTTAACGCGTTTGAGAATAATTACATCCGTTAAAAAGGGTTCTTTCATGTCTCCGAACATTATCACGAATATATTAAAAATTATTTACCACTAAAATCTAATTAAGTGGTAAATGGGTTTTTATTATCTATTAATAAAACGATCCATTAAACGAAAAACCCTCATTGACACCAGAATAAACATGAGTGTCAGGCGTTCTCGGTAAGTTTATACAGTAGGGATTTTCCAAAAAAAAACTTTTTTTTTTTTTCTGTTGAGTTTTGGAAAATCCCACTATGGGTATTCCTCCCACTTACGTCAGAAATGAGAGCGCCCAATAGTAGTCTGTTAAGTTTGGAAAAATCCGGGTATTCCCCCCACTTACGTCAGAAATGGGAGCGTCCAATAGTAGTCTGTTAAGTTTGGAAAAATCCACTATGGGTATTCCTCCCACTTACGTCAGAAATGAGAGCGCCCAATAGTAGTCTGTTAAGTTTGGGAAAAATCCCCGCCTCAAAAGCCGTTTGCCGATTCTGAGACACTGTCCCAGAATCGGCAAACCACCTTTTTGATGCTGTCTTAGAATCGGCAAAGCGTTTTTTTTCGCGTTCACCAACGATAGATTGAAGGTCTAATCCACGATGGGAACGTAAACAAAGATTTTTATGTAAAATAAAATGTACAATTTCGTACATGTTTCACTTTTTTACATTCGACACGTTCGCCAACGGGTATTTGAACGTTACAAGTGCGATCTAGGAGTCTCAAAATAACAGCCGATTCTGGGACACCATAAAAACGATATTTTTTTACGAACAAGCATGCGATTTAACACTGAATCCTACGATGGTAAACGCACCATGTTTCATGTACCGTACAGTACATGTACAACGTGTACCAGAAACGGCCTTTATTACCTACTCACACCCTCCCTCGTGCGCCCCCTCTCGCAGTCTCTCTGTAGTTTTATTTTTGGGACGTCAAAAATGAAGACGCACAAGTAATTGGAAGAATTGTGCTTTCAAATGAGGCCTTCAAATCAATGTGTTGCCGTCTAGACCTCACACTCACATCAAAGTCATACATCACAACAGGCGATTGTGAGTGTCTTTTGTGGTGTATGCCGATTTCCAATATTTCACGGTGAAAATGAGTTCGTGTTAACCAGATAATCGTCAAAAATATCAGAAACACATACCGTCTGGATATTGTTTCTACATCAAATGTTCTCTCGACAATCGACAGTCTTTGGGTCCGTAACCTTCACGAAACAGTCCAACGATGACAACGTGGCTCAAAAGTTTGTGGAAGCTTTAGAATCTTGAATCAAAACGTTATACGAGCAATTCAAAACTCCCGAGAAGATTATCATAACAGACAAGCAAGCAAAGCCTTTTAGAGAGCCATCGAATGTCACATCTGTAGACTACCGTTCACCAAACATTTGGCATCCGAATACAAAAAAGTGAGAAGCCATGATCACTACTCGAGTAAATTTTGATGTGCCGTGCACAGCAATTGCCATCTAAAGTACCAAATGCTCAGTTTTTTCCGGTGATATTTCACAATCTGTCGGGTTACGACAGGCGTCTGTTCACAAAAAGTGATGAACAATACACTTCTTTTGTCAAATGGATAGTCGTAAACAAGAAGAGTAATAATAAAGAAATAGACAGATAGACGATCGTGCGTAAGAATCCGATCGCGGGAGCAATGCCTTCTATCACCAGCATGGCTGGAATAATGGCCACGGTTGATAGGAGACCCATTCCAGCAGCACCCAAACTCATGGATACGGTGAAGAGAGTCAGATCCAGTCTGTCAACTTATTTAGCCATTCGTGTGTACTTCTTGTTGACCGTAAGACGTCCATATCTCTCACTGTCATCAAATAATGGTGAATTTCATTGATCCGGTCGATGCAAAACACGTTGTTCCTGTCTTCCAAAGGAGGTGCTGTCGGAAGTCAGGGTATACATTATTTTTCGTTTCCATTTTTTTTAAATTTATTTATTCTTCATTTGTTTTTCTTCTTTGTTCTTATTTTCATATAAAAAAATATATATTGTGCACGAGTCTATTCCTTTTTTAAAAACCAAAAGTCTTATAAAAACATAGTAAGAATGAGTAGGTTTTTAAAAGGCGAATTCGGACCTAACAACGGACACCGACTATCGCACAAATTCTTTCCTCTCTTTGGAAAGACCTCGTCTCTGTGAGTGTAGAATGCACGCAGTCCTTCGTGGGGCTTAGATACAGTCCTTTACCATCCATTTCGATTCGATACACCACTCACCCCTCTTCAAAAAATAATCCATTTTCCATTACATTACAGTCGCCGTGGACTGGTCAAAATCCACGCGTGGGCAGTGATGTCCATTCATGCATTTACCAGGTAATAAAAACCACCATCAACAAAATTTTAATTAATGAAGCACCGGGTTGTAACCGGTGCTTCATTTATTAAATTTTTGATGATTATTCGTGTAATTAATGTTTGGAATCCAATATTACGGCGTCCGTGGAAATATTGTCCACCGTGGAAAGTGAACAGCCCACGGCGGCCGTACTGTATTTTCTTCGCACCCGTACTGGTCAGTCCCCATAGAGCTCCTATACCCGAAGCCGACAACACGGTCTTGGAGAGAATGGGTTATGCTTTGGTGGCCAATCCTGTCAACAATCCTAAGAAACCACTTTTCATTTTGTCTCACAGTCAATCCTCTTCGGTTATGATGTGCTTTCGATATCCTATTGATTTGCATTTTGGTCCACGCGATTTTGTCGCGACCATTGCTGAAGTTTTGATGACTTAATTCCAATCTCACCATTTCGCCTCGATTTTCTAATACTCAATGGAGTTTGTTTTTCTGTCCTTCGGATATGTTTACGTTTTATGTTACGTATCTCACCATTATTTTTTTCATTTAATTTTAATTTCTTTTTTAATTTTTTTTAATTTATTTTTGCTTTCTATTATGTATTTATATGAAACTAATTTCATCAGATAAATTTTAAAAAACGAAATTCAAAAAAATTGTTTTGTAAATCTAACATTATTTTTATAAAAAAAAGACATGACTTGTAAACGAAAAATTAGTTTTCAGAAAAAAGAAGAAAACTTTTGGACGAACTATTTATGGAGGAGGAAATGCTCATTACATTAAAAAGATGTGAAGATGTAATGCATAAATTTATAAGCGATAAAAACAAAACAAAAATTATGTAAAAAATAATATTTTTTTTAACTTTTTATTCAATAAAATATATATACGTTTGTGTTGTCGCAAGTGCGCCGTGAGGATTTAACAACTCGCCATTTTGATCCATCAATTTAGTGGTGATGCAGTACAAGGTGTGTGTTATTGTGGGCAGATAGACTAGATTTTGTGGTCGCTCTGTGATCTTGTATCCCAGAGAGATGTCCGGGAAGAAAGAGTAGATCGTGGGCAAGGTGCCACCATTCACGTAACTTCCAGAGATCACGTCCACGTTCACTAAGATGCTATTGATGGAAAGAAAGTCTACCACGTTTTTTGATGTCGCGTGTCCATCGCATATCTTTTGATCGAATACCAACATCTTCCCAAAAGTGTCGACTCCCCCGAAATCCACTCGATAACCATCTCTCGTGTCCAGTATCATTTGCAGAGTGTTGACATTGGGAGTTATGTTAAGGGCAGCTCCGTCGTGACTATCGATCTTCATTCTACTCTGAGTGCGTTCGTTTAGATCGACTATGCAGGCTTGGCAATCCAGAAAATCAAGGTGTGCAAAACAGTTGCCCTCCTCGGATTGCTTGGGAGTGCAGTTGCACCTGACATTTCCAGTGCAAGAACTTGTATGCTATTTTGGTTATATTCACTTCAAAGTATTAATATTGTGATAGAAAAATTCTACTACATAGTGGAAAATTGGCACACACATCTTTCCAAAATGATGCATTCAATTCTTATGTGACTGTCTTCTGCACTCAAAATGTATCGAAATGCGATACAGAATGGGTCATGAATTAATGCGAATCAATGTAACATTGACAAATCGCCCCCTGAGCTCCAATGTGTTCTTTGTGCCAGTAGGCACAGAAAACACATTGGAACTCAGGAGACGAAATGATAATAGATTTTACAGGCAGTCCTAAACAGGTCAGGCATTCCAGAAAATCAAGGGGTGCAAAAAAATGGCCCTCCTGAATTTTTTCTAGGCGTGCAGCACTCGTGCACCCCTAAAGAATGCCAGGTCTGACTATGTCACAGCTGCCTTTGGGAATGCTTATCATGAACCAACCCGTTCAATCGGAATACATCAAAATATTATTTTTTTCCGTGATGTTGGAAAACAAATAGTACTTCTCGAGATTCGCCAGTGCCATCTAGTATCTCTTATCCCTATTCAATTCGATCGGTGGATCGAATTTCGTCATGAATCGAGTCTTTTATTACTTTCCAAAGTGTGATTTACTGGGATTTCCCGGTTTGATTATAAACGATATCTTCACAAGTGAATTATGCAATCAACAATTGGGTCATGCATCCGTGCGCGCAAACGAAGACGCTTTGCCGTGGGTGTAATGGAGACTTCATTGTTTTGTTTTGGGTTTTTTTTAATTTTTTTAACATGAAAAGCAGACGACACTTGCAAAAAAATTCTTCAATAACTATTATTTTCATTTTTTGTCTCAAAAACATAGATTATGGCCCCTCATTGGAACGAGCACAACGAGCTCGTTCCAATGAGGGGCCATAACCTATGTTTTAAAGACAAAAATTTACGTTACGTTAGGTAAAGGGTTAAATAATATAATTATCGTTAATAATGAAAAGTAATAAACAGAGTAATCGCTTGACTGGACTGGTTACGTGAAATAATTCATTTGAGGCGAGGGATTATATTTTGAAACACTCGTGGGCATTCGCGCACTCGTGTTTGTACAACGTCCCGAACCTCTCATGAATTATTTCACGTAACCAGTCCAGTCAAGCGATTACTCTCTATATCGTCACACACCACGATGGAAAAAGAATCCTTTGCAGTCGTGTTATTGTCGTGTTATTGGTTGTCCTTTTCGTATTATCAGCTATCCTTTCTAATAACTCGGTTTCGTATTGACATAACATTTGCTTTTTAAATTTAATATTTTTGGGTTTTTTACTTCTATTTAATGTTGTTATTTTTTTCTCTTTTCGTTATTAATCGCATCACGTGGAATATAAAAATCGTCGAATCCGTTCCTATATTTTCCGTTGTATTTGCGACTCGTCAGATCGATGGCCACGAAATTACAAGGTCAGCGATCTCACACGGCCTTACCAATATCTCCTGAATGCTTCTTTGCTCATGTCGTTGGCTTAGTTTTCGTCGTAGATGTGATCTAGATTCTTGAGATCCTAATGAAATAGACACAGGAAGTTTGCGATCTTTCTTATAGTCTATCTGAGCAATCTAAAATACTTTTGCGACAGATAGGAACAATCCACGTTGCTGTGACATCTTCGAAAATAATTAGAATCGCATCGATTCTGTTTCTCCAACAGCAGGTCGTCAAGGACCATGAGATTTTTTGTCCTCCAAATTCAAGTCACGAGGATTGGGCACGTCATCCGCATTTTCGAAAAAGTAATATTCCACGCTCGATGTTTTATTCTTGAGTTCTTTTGACGTCTCTTGCGAGATCGTTGCGACTGATGCATCGCATTTTTGAACTCGTCCTCGTGATTGAAGACTTTCATTATCACGTCCTTCGGTAAGTTTGTGCTCAGGGCTTTTCGCAATAATTCGTATTCGGGTTGAAAGAGACTCTTGATGAACGCAAACAATCTATTGTAATCCAGCCACTTGGATCGCAACAACAAATACATCATCAGATTCGTCTTTCTGCAATTCGATTTTCCCAATAGAATTCCTATTATGCTTCTGGGAAAAAGTCTGTGATTCGATGCATTGGTCTTCTTGTCGTTCTCGATTACATCTTTGATTCCCATCTCGTCTCCTGTTGAGATTTTTGTTGTTTTTTTTCTAACTGAGTTTCTTTAATGTTTTATTTTAAACAAAATTTTCTTTGTATCCCGATCCGCTGCTGTTTAACATCTTCTGGGTTCCTGTATCGACTAGGCGCCAGAATCCTTTGCAACTTTCATATTCGATAGATTCTCTTCACATTTCAATGACAATTTCGGTCGTTTAGACGGCGGTCTTATCAA
Organism: Pictodentalium vernedei; assembly: GCA_031216915.1. Lineage (NCBI taxonomy): Eukaryota > Metazoa > Mollusca > Scaphopoda > Dentaliida > Dentaliidae > Pictodentalium > Pictodentalium vernedei. The sequence continues at coordinate 125,420,398 of CM062296.1, read as the reverse complement.
CTTCTTAATTAAATCGGCACTCTTCTTGCCGACTCTCGAAGCGATTCTTCTAAACGTTTCCTGCACGGCATTCTTACCCATATATATTGCGGTCTTCTATCCGATTTTCCCGGAAGTCGAAGCGATCTGTTTCAATACATCGCCATTGAAGGCACGTGATAGAACTCCCACCATCGAATCCAGCAAGCCCGATCTGCCGTAGATGTAAAATTTAGTAAATCCTCTGTTCTTTATCACTAACATATGTGTTTTTCGTTTTTCTTATTTCTTTTTAATAATAATTGCTTTTTTAATTTACAATTTTATTTACTATTTAATTTTTTTCTTCATGAATGATTTACACATATGTCTACCCAAAACCTACTGTCTTAATTCATCGCATGTACTCACCAACTCGTTCCTCACTCCCATAATACCGGCTTCTCGAATCGCCATCAAGAGATCCAATCTCCCCAGCAGCGTGTTAGGATCGTAAAGAATGTTCGTGGTGGTCATTCTCTGTCCGCTTATCGATTTACCGAACGCTTTATTCGCATCCCATATGGGTTTCTCTACTACCTTCTACTTCGAACCTCTGCTCACTTTCGGTCTTGTCTATCTGGAATTGTTTTTTTCCCATGGCATTCGTCTGAGCAAGGAGATTACCGTAAGTTTTGTAATCCTCTTCGTCATAATTGTTAGGTTTAGCTAGAACAGGCAGATTTCACAGCCCCTTAGTGCCTTCGTATTCTCGATCTTCGACGATCAGATTAAAGTCGTCGGTTATTTTCACTCGCTTGCCACCCACGTAGAGGTTGACATTGGCTCCATCGCGGAAGCCGGAGATAGAGTCCGTACTCAACGGATTCGTGTTATATAAATTCACATAATCTTCTGGTTTTATATTGCCGACATCTACCATCGTGTCGCCGATCGTGCTCGTAGTAACCATCGAGTTTTCACTCTTCGTATTGGTCTCCATTCTGTCTATCTCAGAAGAACTCTGCGGAAGAGGGGGATGGCGCCTGGGCGCAGGGTATGCGAGAGACAATGGTGTATACCGAGGATGACCAAAAGGTCTGTAAGCATAAGTCGAATCATACGGTTCATAAATAGAAGTTCTGCTTTCTCTCAATGGTTTCAATTCTTTGTCCGTCTCTCTTTCCACCTCTTTCTGGGTTTCTGTTACGGGTTTGAACATTCTTTCGTTTCATCTCGATGTCGCCCATTTGTTTCGTCAAATTGCGCTCTTGAATATTCCTTCTCAATTCTAGATATAAACAAACTGTTTCATCCCTTAGACTGGGATCTTCGCGAGAAATTACCTAAGGTATTTTAGCTCGGTTTTGCTGGGCTAGAAGGCTCAGTTCTACTCTATTAACGTCTTCAGTTCGGCAAACGATAATGTGAGGTGAATATAATGCAGGTGCAAGCCTGAAAATAAGCAGTCTGACATTTGCAAAATGACGTCCCCAGAGGGTGAATTTGATAATGCTATCCCATACAGTGGGCCAATTCATCCTCCGGGTACCCCTTTCTGTTTAGTTTTGAGACCCTGCTTCAGACTGAGGTTCACAGAGGGTAAATTTAAGGATGCTACCCTGCTATGCAGGGTAGCATCACTAAATTCACCCTCTAGGGACCTCATTTTTCAGATGACAGTCTGCTTATTTTCTGGCTTGTGCAGGTGAGAGCAACAAGCACAGACATTACACAGTCAATGAACAAGTATTACAATACGGACCATGGCGCATAGAAGGATTCTATAATAGGGGTGCCCTAGCCAGTTTATTGATGGGCAGACATATATTGTGAAGGCCGTTGTGAGGGGGTAGAGGCCATCATTATTCACAACTAGGAACCTCCGGTTGTCACCCCCTTCTTCCACTTCCCTTTATCAGGCCAGGTGGATGGGAGCAGACGTGATATTTTGAAGGCCGCTGTGGAGTGTGGGAGTGGAGGCCACCCCTATTCTTAACTAGGACCCTCTGCTTGTTACCTCCTCCTTCCACTCAGGGCTTGATTTAATCTGAAAATATTGAATAGCAATTTACTATTCACCCTGGAAAATTGATTAGCAGTTGATCCAAAAGCACTTGAAACTAATAAATCTTGAATAGCAAAATTCAGAAATTGGAGAGCAAAGTGCTATGCTAATCCAGTTAAATCGAGCCCTGCTTCCACTTCCTTTGAAGGGAAATGGGAGGAGGGGGTAACATCCGAAGCATCCAAGTTAGGTCTAGGTTTCCCATCCCCAAGAGAAACTTTGCAAAATTCAGTACTCTAAGAGCGAATCTGGGACATTTATAGAGTGTGTAGCCCGATTTTGGAGACCATTTTAGGGCTCTGTATGGTATGTGAAAGTTGCATTGGGCCGAAGTGTTTGATGGGCAGCCTCTGTGGCACCGTCACTGGACGAACCTAAACGCTAAGTCATTTCAACAGAAAAAAAAATTGACAGCCCTCAATCACTTTCAACAAGGCCCCTTCGATGGATCTTTCGATGAGTCCAGTCAGTCAGAACAAATCGCCTGAAATGACTCCATACAGTTAAAACTAGAAGTCCTGTCATGAAATGCGCACAAATAGCACGTCGATTTGCGCGTTAATCTACGCGTTATGACCATTGTAAGGCTAACAAATTCTGTACATATGGCCCGTGCACAAGCAATGTTTTAGCCAATGGACCTCCGGGTAACCCGGAGGTCCATTGGCAGAAACATTGCCTGTGTTTGCTATGAGTAACCCGGAGAACCTGCCATGCTTTGGATGTCATTCGATATGGCAATTGCGCGCAATACCTACGCGCAATTAAGCCTCGATAAGCGCACAGTTCGTGACAGTTTTAACTGAACGACCCTGCTTACTATTTTCTTTTCCTACCACACGCAAGAGAAGAAAGAGGAAAGGCCTAAAGACGAAAACGGTATAGAAAATCTGATTTTCAAGCCACGGTTGGTCAACGACAACATCCGCCATTATTAGCACCAACTAAAGAGTTCAGCATAGTTATGGCTTCAAGTCAGTAATATGTACGTGGAATTCCCAGTACTGATGTGACACCACACCAAAACAAACGCGTTTACAGGCAAAGCAAAGCTCCTTCCACTTCTGTGGTGTCAAATCAGTGTGTAAAGCACCGATGGTGCTATTTTATGGAAGGCCTTTGTTGCTTTCTAGATTGAATCAACTCATCAGATTCGTTGACATTCGGCATTTTCTGTTCGACATGTATGACAGGTTTCCCCCAGAAGTCTGTTTTACCTTGCAATCTACTTTTTGGGAGATAATTGTACTCTGTCCACTGAACTGTGTACATATTGCAAATCATTTTTGTCACAAATAGCTATTCATGACTCGGAATTAATTATAATCGTCGGCGGTTTTAGTAAATGGACAGGGAGATGATTTCTGGAACTATGTTATGCTCAGGTGATATATCTGCTGATGATTTTTCACGAGCTTGTTTGAACTTCATTCAAGAGCAGCGGTGCCACGGAGAGGTTGGGGATCAGAGGGACTACAACCCCCGCCGGGGATGTTTACACCCTCACACCACCTCAAGACCCGATAAACATGCACAACGGGAATAACCCGATGGGCATATAATCACTGCATGGGCAGAGTTAATTACATTTCGAGAGTTGTGTTTCAGTCCGATACCAGGGGGCGCGGTGGCGTTGCGGTGACCGGTTCCCGTCAGATCATCGAAGTTTAGCAACGAAGAGCCCGGTTAGTCCTCAGATGGGTGACCGTCTGAGCGATCGATTCGGACTCCCGCGTTGTGTCCTTGGGCAAGGCACTTAACCCCGATTGTACACATGGCGGCACGATGACGCCGTGTACTAAGACGTACTGCACGCCGACGGTGCGCATGTCTTCAACCAATCTAACCCTGCCTGTGCTGCAGTGCGGAGTTGCTATGTTGGGGAGCTGGCAGCTGCTCGTCGTTGCTCGGTGGTTCTTTCCGGGTTCTCCGGCTTCCTCCACCCGTAAAACTGTCACGGTCATGATTAGCCATAATCCATTGTGCATAAGTATATGACCATAACTGGTAGAGTGCTAAATTATTTTTGGTCATCAGAATTTGTTCACAAGCCTTTGCCTTGTTACAATTTATGGAAGAGTGCCTGTGGGCACTCTTCCATAAATTGTAACAAGGCAAATCCTTGCAGACTAAATAATTTCACTTCAATGATAATATGAAGCACCTCCATTGAATTCGAAGCCTGTTATTTGGGGTCCACTAGATTCTGATTAAAGCCCAAATATGGGCTTCCAGCACTCTACCAGTTAAACGCCAATAAATAAATAAATAGTCCGATACCAGAAACTTTCAATCTTACTTACAATCACTAGTCGACACACATCTCGTCTCTGTTGTTACAAGTCAAGTTATATCGTACGTATTAAATTCCTGGTTTGTGGAATTGGTCATTCCTGGCGTTGATGTCATTCAGTAATGTAGCTTTAAGATGACAAGACGCCCGAATAGTTTATCTTTACTAGGATTTTAGTATCATTGCTAACTTATTGAATCAGTTGTTCATATGGCTTTACCCATTTTACCATGATATTTCGCACCGCGGAATTCCATAAAACATAGGATGGATCCGATAACTGAAATAGAATATTTGAGTGGAGACCGAAAATAATTGGCCACAATACTCAGATGTTATTACTTGGTTAGTTTCATATCGGCCGAGATATTAGCCCGAAGTTACTTCATATCAGCCAGAGAGGAAGGTCGGTCGACGGCTGAGGTGAAGTTACCGAGGGCTGATAGGATAGTAACCAAGTAATAGCCTCTCTATTCAATAAACCAAAACAATTAATTACATAGAGTGTAATCGCTTGACTGGATTGGTTACGTGAAATAATTCATGAGAGGTGAGGGACTTTGTACAAACACGAGTGCACGAATGCGCATGAGTGTTTTACAATATAGTCCCTCGCCTCGAATGAATTATTTCGCGTAACCAGTCCAGTCAAGCGATTACACTGTTTATTACTTTTCATTATTAACGATAATTACATTATTTAACCCTTTACCTAACGTAACGGTCAGCGCTATTCTCAAAAATCACCAGTTAATTTTCATTATTTTTTCTTTTTTGTCTCTAAAACATAGGTTATGACCCCTCATTGGAACGAGCTCGTCGAGCTCGTTCCAATGAGGGGTCATAACCTATGTTTTTGAGACAAAAAAGGAAAATAATAGCTATTCAAGATTTTTTTCTTTTGCAAGTGTCGTCTGCTTTTCATGTTAGGTAAAGGGTTAAAAAACCAAAAAACCAATGAAGTCCCCATTACACCGTTTGCGCGCACGGATACATGACACAATTGTTGATTGCATAATTCACTAGTGAAGTTATCGTTTATAATCAAACCCGGAAATCCCAGTAAATCACACTTTCGAAAGTAATAAAAAATGTTCTCAGATCTGTTACAGTTTTCTGACAGTGTTACTGTGTTTCTCATTCTGTTAACAAAGTCCTAAGTTTGGTCTTCTCCTAATTCAGTTACCCGAACGCCTCGGCTTTCTCACTGGGGAAGAGGAAACATTCTGACAGCTGAAGTATCTCTTCTCCCACTTCGACGAATCTCCCTTTACGAATCTAATCTTTCGTTTTCGTTGGATTTTCTGTACAGCTCTCTTCTTTCCTCTCTTCCTCCACACAATCCTCACTCACTGCCGCCATTAATTTCTCCACATTGAAAAAGCTCCGCTTCAAACCAACTCCATTATATAACACCAGTTCTCGAGAATCGCGATTGAGTTCGACGAGTTACGGTGTCGATGTAAACAAATCGGTTGGGACCAGTAACGACGTACCGAGGGGAACAACTCTGGTTTGGTTCATGTCGGCCGAAATCGGCATCATATCAGCCGCGTTTAAAATCATATTAGTCGAGCTTGATAAGGGCAAATTCTGGGAAACGAAATCAAATCTAATTAATAAAAGGTTGTAAGAATATGCAAATCCAATATCTATATTTTTAACCACTTGAAATGTTTTGAGATTCAATTCGAGATTCGAAATCCTTTTCCTGATTCGATTTGAACCAAAACTGATATTCGCATTTCCCCAATATGTGGACTAGTTTTCGGAAATTGGAACCTTATCAGATTTGGGATCATTCTTTAGCATTTCTTACAAAAAAGAAAATCGCGTTACCATGTAACTTCATATCAGACCGACAACATCATAAGTTATTGTGATAAATTGACGGTAACATGATCTGAGGTTTGCGGCTCGGAGCTTATGTTCAACCGAGACGTGAAGCGTCGAGGTTGAACATACGCCCCGAGCCGCAAACCTTAGACCATGTTACCGTCAATTTATCACAATAACATATATGTTTGAAAATGGCATTACCCATATCCCAAAACCCACAACGTGAAACACGAGAGGTTTATTTACTAAAACATGTAATCGTCAAAAGTTGCCTTGTTCAAGGCAACTTTTAACGTTCACAGGTTTAGTAAATAAACTAAACATCTAATCGTCAAAAGTTGCCTTGTTCAAGGCAACTTTTAACGATCACAGGTTTTGTAAATAAACCTCTCGTGTAGATTATCCACCAACGGCACTGGATAAATAATCAATAAACCTGTTAAACTCATTCCATCTTAGTTCAAATCGTAAATCGGTTAGTAATTTAAACAACACTTCATCTGGAACACCGTCTGCGGCACGAAAATGAAGCGGCTTGCTAGTCACTCTGCTGGTGAAGCAATTACGAAACGGGCGACGTCATTTCAAATATTTTGCGTGGTGACGTCAGACGGTAACATTTGCCACTTGAGCCGTACACATAGAATATGCTAAGCCAGCTCTCGTCCAATCAGAGGAGGAGGATTTTAGTCTTATTGGAACATACTACATCATACAATAATTTATTTATGTATCCAACTTTCAGCAAACATACACTTCTTTGTACTCCATGCAATACGTCTTTGTTTTTTCTCAGTCCGCCGTCATGTCAGCTATTTATTATTATTTATTGGTGTTTAAGGTCACATACTTATGCACAATGGCTAATCGTGACCGTGACAATTTTACGGGTGGAGGAAGCCGGAATACCCGGAGAGAACCATCGAGCATCGACGAGCAACTGTCAGCTCCTCAACATTCTAACCATGTTCAAGCTCCGTTCAAGCAGGGTTACAGCGGTTGAAGACATGTGCACCATCGATGTGCCGTATTCCTTAATACACGGCGTCACCGTCCCCCCATGTAGGCAACCGGGATAAAGCCCAAGGATACAACGCGGGTCGACCCGGGCGGGGATCGAACTCGGGACCTCTAGCATAGAAGTCCAACAGTCTACCACTGAGCCACCGCGCACCCTCATGTCAGCTCAGTGTTGGAATTCGCACAAAAGGGGACACTGGAAACGCAGACGGACGGGGGTTGATGAACTTTGAATTTCTGAAGATTAACTGGGTACACGATGCTGGTAATTTTCTAAACGAATAATGCCATTTTTGGCGATATAGAATATAAAGTTTTGATCAGTGTTTCATCGCATCTCGCCAGATATGGTGTGCAACGCAGATACATACATACCAACAAGCGGATTTTTTCGACAGCCTTGCCCCTTCCACACCCTTGCCTAAGAATAATCGTTATAGAGGTTATCTGCTCTGCACATGACCCTTCTCTTAACTGCTCTGGAATCCTCGCGGACAAGGCATCAAGTTGTGTTCAATATGTGGGAGTTAAGCCAAAAGTTGAATCTGTCTCGGTAAATTGAGGTTTGTTAGTTTCCATATCGTTAGGTGAACAAAATTGGCAAGCACCATGTTGGAAAATATATAATTACCTGTAATAAAGCTTAACCATTTTACTGCCACGCCCACTTTATCCACATATGGAGGACCTCCATGGACGCCTGCATGTGAGGAAGTTCATTAAGATTTACGACATACTTGAAGCTCTATCATCTGATTAAATGTTGGAAAGGGCTCTCTGAGCCCTTTCCAGCAATTAATCAGATGGTAGGTTTGATCTGCGCATACCAGAACGTACAGATAATCATCATAAAATAGGTGACAGTAGTCACTTTCGGCAGCGTAAGTGTTAATAGTAAATTATTGTTGTAACCAATGAAATTATGCGTGCATTCAAAAGGCCAATTTCCACTAAGCATCGACATACACTTCGGTCCTTCCACAGTGTTAGTTGGAGATGGGCGTGCGACCTCCTCGAAGTTTCTCCCTATTTCCGTGAAAAATAGCCTTTTTAACTCTTTAGTTAAAGAAACGGCCGCATTCGCCCATGTAATATACAAATTGAGCAGATGAAAATAAATATATTTTGAAAACATTTCATAAAAAACCGTTATCATATGACCTTCTCACTGGGACGAGCTTGTCGAGATCATTCCGATGAAGGGTAACAAGATGTAGTTTTGTTGAAAGTTTTTGAAAAATTCGAGAACATAAAATTAAAATAGTTCAGTATCGCGTGAGTTTGGGTAAAGGGTTAACTTCATGTTTTTGTTTTGAGAATAATTGTCAAAATGGTGTACATACTGTTCCCCTCCTGATGCCACCCATCCATGTTCACTATCTGGCTGCTTCTGATACTTTTCTTTTACTTGGTCTGGCAGTTCAAAGAACTGCTTGGATACAGACATCATATTTTCAACCTGGAATAGAGAACAAGAAGGTTTTAAAGTAGACAAGCGGCTTCTGGTGGCCTGAATTGCTGACCTGACAAAACAAACAAGAAAAACATTGATTCGCCATAAAGACAAGTGAAGAAGTAAAAAAAATCAGTCACTCATTGTTTACCAGGTATACGTTTTCAAACTCCCGGTGTTTGGAAGGCGATTTTTCAAAATGCTTTCCCCTTTGCCAACCTTATTACAATCGGGGAGGGAGTAAGGACGGGGAAGCAGTAATGGAAATGCCACGTTGGCTTAATTTCTACAAACCTCCAACTACGCATGGTTTTTCGATTGTTGGCATTTGAGGGATGAGTATGTTTGTTTCATGTAATCGCGTGAATAATGGGAAAATTCAATTTCGAGTTACCTGCGTTGTACCATAGAACATACCAAATTCATAAAAAAGTTTTACCAAGAGTTTCCTTATCTTCGAACACAATTCCCTATTTTCAGCAAACAACGCGTCATATTGACACAAAACATGTCGATTTAGCGATATCAGAAAGAAATACACACACCCTCTGAGATTGAATTCGAATGGACCCGTGGAGGTTGAGGAGTGAGGAGATAGGGCACGTCCCTCACGACAGACAGAATTGATAGCAAACAAAATATTCTCGGCAGACAAAGTAACTCAAATTATACAGTTGAAACTAAAAGTCCTGTCACGAACTGTGCGCTTATATAGGCTTAATTGCGTGTAGGAATTGCGCGCAATTGCCATATCGAATGGCACCCAAAGCATGGCAGGTTCTCCTTGTTACCCATAGCCAACACAAGCAATGTTCCTGCCAATGGACCTCCGGGTTACCCGGAGGTCCATTGGCTGAAACTTTGCTTGTGCACAGGCCGTATGTGCAGAACTTGATAGTCTTACCATCGTCATAACGCGTAGATTAAAGCGCAAATCGACGTGCTATGTGTGTACATTTCAGGACAGGACTTCTAGTTTTAACTGTAATATAGATTTCGTCCAGTTATCTAGCATTTGGAGGAGAGGTTTGGAAGAAGAATATTTTGTAATGCCTCTTCATTATGCAGAGTGTTAATTTATGAGGGCACAGCGGCACTCCGAGATATAACCCCAGGGGAAAGATTTGAACAAGCTTTCAAGCCATCCCTATTAAGACCTTCTGTGTCAAACATGGACTCGTTTCGACCAGTGATTTGAGAGAATATATTTTGATGTTTTCTCTGTTACTTGCAGTGTGAAAACCTGGCGTCCCATAACAAATCCATAAAACCGATGACAGGGACTCGACTTTCACAACTGTGTCAATAATCTTTATAACGATGTCTTATATCACCGTTGGGAGCTTTTCTGACAGTGGTTTGGGAAAGGAAGATGTTTACCCTGTTACCCAGAGTGTTAAAATTCTCGCACGACAACCGTAAATATTATTGAAGAGTGGGGGAGGGCGAAAACAAAAGCATTCTCGCGGGCAGTCGTTGCAGACCGTTGTATGCAATTGGACCAGCGATGTGGATTGTCCTATGCTTTTATGCTTGGTTTTGAGGTTGCAAATCATCCACGGTGAATGGGACTTCGGTAGACCCTACTCAGTGTTCGGGGAGGTGTGGTCTTCGCCCTCACTTGTAGAATAGGATGCACGAAGACAACATCCAAAATCACTTGCCCGGTATAAGCAAGATGGTGGCTAAAAGCAAGATGGCAGGATGATGTTACATGGACACACATATGCATAGCATCAAAGATAGCTACCGGGCATGAATAAGATAATAAAAACAAGTTGTGAGCCGGATGTGACCTAATCCAAAGTGACCGATTAGGTGAGTGGGGGGGGGATAAATCTGATTTGTTCCACTGTGGTGGCTCAAGTTCCGACTGATACAATATTCAGATTACATCATCAAGGCATGCCTTCAACGAAGGTGATGTACATGTAGGTGGAGTATTAGTCAGGGAACCTAGGGAATATAGTTAAAAACAACAGACTCACTGGAAATTTAGAGCACGCCTATGCTTTTATTTTCATAAAATACACCCTTTTTCTGCAAAAACCGAAGCGTACGATAATTTTTTTGTATTGTCCTTAAACGTGCGCGGACTACTTCACTATTTATTTTTTACGTTTGGGTTATTTTAATATTTTTTTTAGTAAACTGTAGGCGTGCAATAAATACAGAACAGTATAACCGTGGGGATCGACCGTTGATATCTGCTGTGAAACAATGGTGTTTTCACCTACGACTCGTAGACAAATTAAAGATGATAACAATTTAATATTGAATCTGATATTCCAAATATCTAACAGCGAAAAACATTTAACGACTGGGCTTGTTGGATATCCGAATAATAATAATAGCTCGAGGGATTTCCCAGTAAAATGAAGCAGAGAAACGTTTGGAAATCCAAACTATAACTGACTTCTTACTTATGATCGACGCAAAATATACAATACAATAAATGAGTCATGTCACAACAGGTTTACTGAATTTTAAGATTAAAGTAAGCTTTCACCACGTCCTAATCAGATGCCTGATTAAGTTACTGAATAGAACTCAAATAAACAATGGAGGGAAACAGTGAATAGAGGCAACTTGTTAACAACTTCTATGAGAAAGGCTTGCTGTCACACGACAATGAAAAAATATGCCAAGTTTGAAACAATTGAAATTAAATTGGACAAAATGCGAATAGTAGACTGTGAATGCAATATAATAACAGTAAATTTGTTTTCAGTTTCGAAAGTTCATCATGGTCTGTACACGCTCCGGTGATAACAGCATACGCGCTCGAACTGTCATTTTTTACCGCTCTTGATTGAACAAGAAGCCGAAGGCTTCGAGTTCAATATTATCCCACCGCCAAAATCTATTAACATTTTTTTAGTAAACGTGCAATAAATACAGAACAGCATACGGATTCGAACTGTCATTTTTTATCGCACTGGATCGATTTAGGCGGACGGATAATATTGAACGAGAAGCTGAAGGCACGAAGACAACATACAAAATCACTTGCCGGTGTAAAAGTCCAGAGGGACTAATTTTCCTGCGGACTTCCATTCCTGTCACACCGGGAAAACAAGATGGTGGATAAAAACAAGATGGCGACATGAAGTTACATGGACACACATACGCTCAACATCTAAGATAGCTACCAGGCATGCACAAGATCACGCCTAGAAATAAGATGTGAGCTGTACGTGACGCCATCCAAGGTGACCGATTGGGCGGAGGGATGGGGATAAACCTGATTTATCTCGACTGTGGTGGCTCAAGTTCAAATTACATCATCACGGCATGCCATCAACGAAGATGATACAGTTGGAGTATTAGTCCGTGGGGAATATAGTTAAACACCCTCCAAACTCATTGGAATTATATTGGCGGATAAATAAAATATACAATATGTAGTAGTTTTGACGCAACTTATGTAATTAACACGCATCGTGCCGGTACTCCAAATTGGTCATGCTGTACATCAACAACCCGAATCGCAGCAAACTGTGTCGAAATTCCAACCATAGAAGAAAATTGGTCACATCACAATCAATATTTCGCCCTGTTTTATAGCAAGGCTCAAATTACATGCGCGAAACTGTGTCGAAATTACAAACTTAGAAGAACACTGGTCATATCACAATCAATATTTCGCGTTGTTTTACAACAAGGCTCAAATTATATGCAGCAAACAGTGTCGAAATTCCTACCCTAGAAGAACATTGGTTACATCACAATCAATACTTCGCCTTGTTTTACAACAAGGCCCAATCTGCATGCAGCAAACTATGTCGAATTTGCAACCCTAGAACATTGGTCACATCACAATCAGTACTTCGCCCTGTTTTACAGCAAGTCCCCAACTACATGCAGCAAACTGTTTATCAATCGCATTTATTTTATATCGCACAAAGCTCACATCGCCCCTTGTATGAAACAGCCTTATCATTCCGTAATTAACCAGTGTGAAACAGCCTCACCATTCCGTAATAATTCTGTGGAAAGCAGTCCTGTCATTCCGTAATTAGTCTATGTGAAACTGCCTTACCATTCTATAATTAGTCTATATGAAACAGCCTTACTATCCCGTAGTTAGTCTATGTGAAACAGTCTTGCCATCCCGTAATTAGTCTATGTGAAACTGCCCTACCATTCTTTAATTAGTCTGCGTGAAATAGTCTTACCATTCCGTAATTAGTCTGCGTGAAACAGTCTTACCATTCCGTAATTAGTCTACGCGAAACAGTCTTACCATTCTGTAATTAGTCTGCGTGAAACATTCTTACCATTCCGTAATTAGTCTGCGTGAAAAAGTCTTACCATTCCGTAATTAGTCTGCATGAAACAGTCTTACCATTCCGTAATTAGTCTGAGTGAACAGTCTTACCATTCCGTAATTAGGCTTACTGAAACAGTCTTACAATTCCGTAATTAATCTGTGTGAAACAGTCTTACCATTCCGTAATTAGTTTGCGTGAAACAGTCTTACCATTCCGTAATTAGTCTGCGTGAAACAGTCTTACCATTCTGTAATTAGTCTGCGTGAAACAGTCTTACCATTCCGTATTTAGTCTGCATGAAACAGTCTTACCATTCCGTAATTAGTCTGAGTGAACAGTCTTACCATCCCGTAATTAGTCTTAGTGAAACAGTCTTACCATTCCGTAATTAATCTGCGTGAAACAGTCTTACCATTCCGTAATTAGTCTGCGTGAAACATTCTTACCATTCTGTAATTAGTCTGCGTGAAACAGTCTTACTATTCCGTAACTAGTCTGCATGAAACAGTCTTACCATTCCGTAATTAGTCTGAGTGAACAGTCTTACCATCCCGTAATTAGTCTTAGTGAAACAGTCTTACCATTCCGTAATTAATCTGTGTGAAACAGTCTTACCCTTCCGTAATTAGTTTATGTGAAACAGTCTTAACATTCCGTAATTAGTCTACGTGAAACAGCCCTACCATTCCGTAATTACTCTGAGTGAAACAGTCTTACCATCCCGTAATTACTCTGAGTGAAAAAGCCTTACCATCCCGTAATTAATCTGAGAGAAACAGCCTTCCATTTCGTAATTAGTCTATGTGAAACAGTCTTACTATTGCGTAATTAGTCCGAGTGAAACTGTCTTACCATCCCTTAATTAGTCTGAGTGAAACAGTCTTACCATTCCGTTATTAGTCTATGTGAAACTGTCTTACCATTCCGTAATTAGTCTATGTGAAACAGTCTTACCATTCCGTAATTAGTCTGAGTGAAACAGCCATACCATTCCGTAATTAGTCTGAGTGAAACAGCCTTACCATCCCGTAATTAATCTGTGTGAAACAGCCTTACTATTCCGTAATTAGTCCGAGTGAAACAGTCTTACCATTCCGTAATTAATCTGTGTGAAACAGCCCTGTCATTCCGCAATTAGTCTGAATGAAACAGCCTTACCATTCCATAATTAGCCTAAGTGAAACAGCCTTACCATCCCGTAATTAATATGTGTGAAACAGCCATAACATCCCGTAATTAATCTGTGTGAAACAGGCTTTTCATCCCTCAATTAGTCTGAGTGAAACAGCCTTACCATTCCGTAATTAATCTGAGTGAAACAGTCTTACCATCCCGTAATTAGTCTGAGTGAAACAGTCTTACCATCCCGTAATTAGTCTGAGTGAAAAAGTCTTACCATCCCGTAATTATTCTGAGTGAAAAAGTCTTACCATCCCGTAATTAGTCTGAGAGAAACAGTCTTACCATTCCGTAATTAGTCTATGTGAAACATTCTTACCATCCCGTAATTAGTCTGAGTGAAACAGTCTTACCATCCCGTAATTAGTCTGCGTGAAACTGTCTTACCATTCCGTAATTAGTGTATGTGAAACAGTCTTACCATTCCGTAATTAGTCTGAGTGAAAAAGTCTTACCATCCCGTAATTAGTCTGAGAGAAACAGTCTTACCATTCCGTAATTAGTCTATGTGAAACATTCTTACCATCCCGTAATTAGTCTGAGTGAAACAGTCTTACCATCCCGTAATTAGTCTGCGTGAAACAGTTTTACCATTCCGTAATTAGTCTGCGTGAAACATTCTTACCATTCTGTAATTAGTCTGCGTGAAACAGTCTTACTATTCCGTAACTAGTCTGCATGAAACAGTCTTACCATTCCGTAATTAGTCTGAGTGAACAGTCTTACCATCCCGTAATTAGTCTTAGTGAAACAGTCTTACCATTCCGTAATTAATCTGTGAGAAACAGTCTTACCCTTCCGTAATTAGTTTATGTGAAACAGTCTTAACATTCCGTAATTAGTCTACGTGAAACAGTCTTACCATTCCGTAATTACTCTGAGTGAAACAGTCTTACCATCCCGTAATTACTCTGAGTGAAAAAAGCCTTACCATCCCGTAATTAATCTGAGAGAAACAGCCTTCCATTTCGTAATTAGTCTATGTGAAACAGTCTTACCATTCCGTAATTAGTCTGAGTGAAAAAGTCTTACCATCCCGTAACTAGTCTGAGAGAAACAGTCTTACCATTCCGTAATTAGTCTATGTGAAACATTCTTACCATCCCGTAATTAGTCTGAGTGAAACAGTCTTACCATCCCGTAATTAGTCTGCGTGAAACAGTTTTACCATTCCGTAATTAGTCTGCGTGAAACATTCTTACCATTCTGTAATTAGTCTGCGTGAAACAGTCTTACTATTCCGTAACTAGTCTGCATGAAACAGTCTTACCATTCCGTAATTAGTCTGAGTGAACAGTCTTACCATCCCGTAATTAGTCTTAGTGAAACAGTCTTACCATTCCGTAATTAATCTGTGAGAAACAGTCTTACCCTTCCGTAATTAGTTTATGTGAAACAGTCTTAACATTCCGTAATTAGTCTACGTGAAACAGTCTTACCATTCCGTAATTACTCTGAGTGAAACAGTCTTACCATCCCGTAATTACTCTGAGTGAAAAAAGCCTTACCATCCCGTAATTAATCTGAGAGAAACAGCCTTCCATTTCGTAATTAGTCTATGTGAAACAGTCTTACTATTCCGTAATTAGTCCGAGTGAAACTGTCTTACCATCCCGTAATTAGTCTGCGTGAAACAGTCTTACCATTCCGTAATTAGTCTATGTGAAACAGTCTTACCATTCCGTAATTAGTCTGAGTGAAACAGTCTTACCATTCCGTTATTAGTCTATGTGAAACTGTCTTACCATTCCGTAATTAGTCTATGTGAAACAGTCTTACCATTCCGTAATTAGTCTGAGTAAAACAGCCATACCATTCCGTAATTAGTCTGAGTGAAACAGCCTTACCATCCCGTAATTAATCTGTGTGAAACAGCCTTACTATTCCGTAATTAGTCCGAGTGAAACAGTCTTACCATTCCGTAATTAATCTGTGTGAAACAGCCCTGTATTCCGCAATTAGTCTGAATGAAACAGCCTTATCATTCCATAATTAGTCTAAGTGAAACAGCCTTACCATCCCGTAATTAATATGTGTGAAACAGCCTTAACATCCCGTAATTAATCTGTGTGAAACAGGCTTTTCATCCCTCAATTAGTCTGAGTGAAACAGCCTTACCATTCCGTAATTAATCTGAGTGAAACAGTCTTACCATTTCGTAATTAGTCTGATTGAAACAGTCTTACCATCCCGTAATTAGTCTGAGTGAAAAAGTCTTACCATCCCGTAATTATTCTGAGTGAAAAAGTCTTACCATCCCGTAATTAGTCTGAGAGAAACAGTCTTACCATTCCGTAATTAGTCTATGTGAAACATTCTTACCATCCCGTAATTAGTCTGAGTGAAACAGTCTTACCATCCCGTAATTAGTCTGCGTGAAACTGTCTTACCATTCCGTAATTAGTGTATGTGAAACAATCTTACCATTCCGTAATTAGTCTGAGTGAAACAGTCTTACCATCCCGTAATTAGTCTGAGTGAAACAGTCTTACCATCCCGTAATTAGTCTGAGTGAAAAAGTCTTACCATTCCGTAATTATTCTGAGTGAAAAAGTCTTACCATCCCGTAATTAGTCTGAGAGAAACAGTCT
The DNA here is from genome assembly GCA_031216915.1 of Pictodentalium vernedei. NCBI lineage: Eukaryota > Metazoa > Mollusca > Scaphopoda > Dentaliida > Dentaliidae > Pictodentalium > Pictodentalium vernedei. The sequence continues at coordinate 125,403,723 of CM062296.1, read as the reverse complement.
TACCATTCCGTAATTAGTCTATGTGAAACATTCTTACCATCCCGTAATTAGTCTATGTGAAACAGTCTTACCATTCCGTAATTAGTCTGAGTGAAACAGTCTTACCATCCCGTAATTATTCTAAGTGAAACAGCCTTACCATCCCGTAATTAATCTGTGTGAAACAGGCTTTCCATTCCGTAATTATTCTGAGTGAAACAGCCTTACCGTTCCGTAATTAATCTGTGTTAAACAGCCTTACCATTCCGTAATTAGCCTGAGTGAAACAGTCTTACCATTCCGTAATTAATCTGTGTGAAACAGCCTTACCATTCCGTAATTAATCTGCGTGAAACAACCTTGTCATTCCGTAATTAGTCTGAGTGAAACAGCCTTACCATTCTGTAATTATCTGAGTGAAACAGCCTTACCGTTCCGTAATTAATCTGTGTGAAACAGCCTTACCATTCCGTAATTAGCCCGAGTGAAACAGTCTTACCATTCCGTAATTAATTAGTGTGAAACAGCCTTACCATTCCGTAATTAATCTGCGTGAAAAAGCTCTGTAATTCCATAATTAGTCTGAGTGTAACAGCCTTACCATTCCGTAATTAGTCTTAGTGAAACAGTCTTACCGTTCCTTAATTAATCTGTGTGGAACAGTCTTACCATTCCGTAATTAATTTATGTGAAACAGTCTTACCATTCCGTAGTTAGTCTACGTGAAACAGCCATACCATTCCGTAATTACTCTGAGTGAAACAGTCTTACCATCCCGTCATTAATCTGAGTGAAAAAGTCTTACCATCCCGTAATTAATCTGAGAGAAACAGCCTTCCATTTCGTAATTAGTCTATGTGAAAAGGTCTTACTATTCCGTAATTAGTCCGAGTAAAACTGTCTTACCATCCCGTAATTAGTCTGCGTGAAACAGTCTTACCATTCCGTAATTAGTCTCTGTGAAACAGTCTTACCATTCCGTAATTAGTCTGAGTGAAACAGTCTTACCATTCCGTAATTAGTCTGAGTGAAACAGTCATACAATTCCGTAATTTGTCTGAGTGAAACAGCCTTACCATCCCGTAATTAATCTGTGTGAAACAGCCTCACTATTCCGTAATTAGTCTGAGTGAAACAGTCTTATCATTCCGTAATTAATCTGTGTGAAACAGCCCTGTCATTCCGTAATTAGCCTGAGTGAAACAGCCCTACCATTCCATAATTAGTCTGAGTGAAACAGTCTTACCATCCCGTAATTAATATGTGTGAAACAGCCTTAACATCCTGTAATTAATCTGTGTGAAAGAGGCTTTTCATCCCGTAATTAGTTTGAGTGAAACAGCCTTACCATTCCATAATTAATCTGAGTGAAACAGGCTTACCATCCCGTAATTAGTCTGAGTGAAACAGTCTTACCATCCCGTAATTAGTCTGAGTGAAAAAGTCTTACCATTCCGTAATTATTCTGAGTGAAAAAGTCTTACCATCCCGTAATTAGTCTGAGTGAAACAGTCTTACCATTCCGTAATTAGTCTATGTGAAACAGTCTTGCCATTCCTTAATTAGTCCGAGTGAATCGGTCTTACCATCCCGTAATTAGTCTGCGTGAAACTGACTTACCATTCCGTAATTAGTCTATGTGAAACAGTCTTACCATTCCGTAATTAGGCTGAGTGAAACAGTCTTACCATCCCGTAATTAGTATGAGTGAAACAGGCTCATCATCCCGTAATTAGTCTGAGTAAAACAGCCTTACCATCCCGTAACTAATCTGTGTGAAACAGGCTTTTCATTCCTTAATTAGTCTGAGTGAAACAGCCTTACCGTTCCGTAATTAATCTGTGTGAAACAGCCTTACCATTGCGTAATTAATCTGTGTGAAACAGCCTTACCATTCCATAATTAGTCTGAGTGAAACAGCCCTGTCATTCCGTAATTAGTCTGAGTGAAACAGCCTTACCATTCCGTAATTAGACTGAGTGAATCAGCCTTACCATTCCGTAATTAATCTGTGTGAAACAACCTTACCATTCCGTAACTGGTCTGAGTGAAACAGCCTTGCCATTCCGCAATTAATCTCTGAGAAACAGCCTTACCATTCCGTAAGTAATCTGTGTGAAACAGCCCTTTCATTCCGTAATTAGTCTGAGTGAAACAGCCTTGCCATTCCGTAATTAGTCTGAGTGAAACAACCTTACCATTCCGCCATTAATCTCTGTGAAACAGCCTTACCTTTCCGTAATTAGTCTGAGTGAAACAGCCTTACCGTTCCGTAATTAATCTGTGTGAAACAACCTTACCATTATGTAATTAGTCTGAGTGAAACAGCCTTACCATTCCGTAATTAATCTGTGTGAAACAGCCCTGTCATTCCGTAATTAGTCTGAGTGAAACAGCCTTACCATTCCGTAATTAGTCTGAGTGAAACAGCCTTACCATTCCGTAATTAATCTGAGTGAAACAGCCCTGTCATTCCGAAATTAGTCTGAGTGAAACAGCCTTACCATTCCGTAATTAGTGTGAGTGAAACAGCCTTTCCATTCCGTAATTAATCTCTGTGAAACAGCCATACCATTCCGTAAGTAATCTGTGTGAAATAGCCCTTTCATTCCGTAATTAGTCTGAGTGAAACAGCCTTACCATTCCGTGATTAGTCTGAGTGAAACAGCCTTACCATTCCGTCGTTAATCTCTGTGAAACAGCCTTACCATTCCGTAATTAGTCTGAGTGAAACAGCCTTACCATTCCGTAATTAATCTGTGTGAAACAACCTTACCATTTTGTAATTTGTCTGAGTGAAACAGCCTTACCATTCTGTAATTAATTTGTGTGAAAGAGCTTTACCATTCCGTAATTAATCTGTGTGAAACAGCCCTGTCATTCCGTAATTAGTCTGAGTAAAACAGCCTTACCATTCCGTAATTGGTCTGAGTGAAACAGCCTTACCATTCCGTAATTAATCTGTGTGAAACAGCCCTGTCATTCCGTAATTAGTCTGAGTGAAACAGCTTTACCATTCCCTAATTAGTCGCAGTGAAACAGCATTACCATTCCGTAATTAATCTGTGTGAAACAGCCTTACCATTCCCTAATTAGTCGCAGTGAAACAGCATTCTCACTCCATAATTAGTTTTTGTGAAACAGCGTTATTATTCCGTAATTATGTACTAATATTAAAGATACAATACATATTAACCCTCTGCACACTGTTGTCAACATATCAAAATTTCCCGTCAAATTTCTTCCATAATCCAACTGGGAATTTAACAAACTTGATGGGCGCGCCCGTTGCCAGTGGTCAAGGCACTGGACTTCAAAACGAAAGGTTCACGGTTCGATTCCAACCACACTGGCCACATCACATTCAATATTTCGCCTTCTTTTACAGCGCGGCACAAATTAGATGTAGCAAACTTTGTCGAATTTGCAACCTTAGAAGATTGGTCGTTTATCACTCGAATTTACTGCTTATCGCACGAACTCACACCGCCCCTACTGTGAAAAGCCTTACCATTCTGTAATTGGACTGGGTGAAACAGCCTTTCCATTCCCTAATTAGTCTGTCTGAAACAGCCTTACCATTCCGTAATTATTATGTGTGAAACAGCCTTGCCATTCCGTAATTAGTTTATGTGAAACAGCCTTACCATTCCGTAATTAATCTGAGTGAAACAGTCTTACCATCCCATAATTAGACTGCGTTAAACAGTCTTACCATCCCGTAATTAGTTTGAGTGAAAAAGTCTTACCATCCCGTAATTTGTCTGAGTGAAAAAAGTCTTACCATCCCGTAATTAGTCTGAGTGAAACAGCCTTACCATTCCGTAATTAGTCTATATGAAACATTCTTACCATTCCGTAATTAGTCTGAGTGAAACGGTCTTACCATCCCGTAATTAGTCTGCGTGAAACTGTCTTACCATTCCGTAATTAGTGTATGTGAAACAGTCCCGTAATTATTCTGAGTGAAACAGCCTTACCATCCCGTAATTAATCTGTGTGAAACAGGCTTACCATTCCGTAATTAGTCTGAGTAAAACAGCCTTACTGTTCCGTAAGTATTATGTGTGAAACAGCCTTACCATTCCGTAATTAGCCTGAGTGAAACAGTCTTACCTTTCCGTAATTAATCTGTGTGAAACAGCCTTACCATTCCGTAATTAATCTGCGTGAAACAGTCCTGTCATTCCGTAATTAGTCTGAGTGAAACAGCCTTACCATTCCGTAATTAGTCTGAGCGAAACAGCCTTACCATTCCGTAATTAACCTGTGTGAAACAGCCTTACCATTCGGTAATTGGACTGAGTGAAACTGCCTTACCATTCCGTAATTAATTTGTGTGAAACAGCAATACCATTCCGTAATTAATCTGTGTGAAACAGCCCTTTCATTCCGTAATTAGTCTGAGTGAAACAGCCTTACCATTCAGTAATTAGTCTGAGTGAAACAGCCTTATCCCTTCGTCATTAATCTCTGTGAAACAGCCTTACCATTCCGTAATTAGTCTGAGTGAAACAGCCTTACCATTTCGTAATTAATCTGTGTGAAACAGCCTTACCATTCCGTAATTAGTCTGAGTGAAACAGCCTTACCATTCCGTAATTAATTTGTGTGAAACAGCCCCGTCATTCCGTAATTAGTCTGAGTGAAACAGCCTTAAAATTCCGTAATTAGTCTGAGTGAAACAGCCTTTCCATTCCGTAATTAATCTGTGTGAAACAGCCCTGTCATTCCGTAATTAGTCTGAGTGAAACAGCCTTACCATTCCGTAATTAGTCGCAATGAAACAGCCTTACCATTCCATAATTAATCTGTGTGAAACAGCCTTACCATTCCCTAATTAGTCGCAGTGAAACAGCATTCTCACTCCATAATTAGTTTTTGTGAAACAGCGTTATCATTTCGTAATTATGTACTAATATTAAAGATACAATACATATTAACCCTCTGCACACTGTTGTCAACATATCAAAATTTCCAGACAAATTTCTCCCATAATCCAACTAGGAATTTAACAAACTTGATGGGCGCGCCCGTTGCCAGTGGTTAAGGCACTGGACTTCAAAACGAAAGGTTCACGGTTTGATTCCAACCACACTGGCTACATCACATTCAATATTTCGCCTTGTTTTACAGCGCGGCACAAACTGGATGTAGCAAACTGTGTCGAAATTGCAACCTAAGAAGATTGGTCGTTTATCACTCGAATTTACTGCTTATCGCACGAACTCACATCGCCCCTAGTGTGAAAATACTTACCATTCTGTAATTGGACTGGGAGAAACAGCCTTTCCATTCGATAATAAGTCTGTGTGAAACAGCCTTACCATTCCATAATTAGTCTGTCTGAAGCAGCCTTACCATTCCGTAATTATTATGTGTGAAATAGCCTTGCCATTCCGTAATTAGTTTATGTGAAACAGCCTTGCCACTCCGTAATTAGTTAATGTGAAACAACCCTGTCATTCCGTAATTAGTTTATGTGAAACAGCCTTGCCATTCCATATACAAGATCTATCAATATTAACCATCCGAACACTGACGTCAAAATCTTAAAATTTCAAGACACGAATGTTTCCCATAATTCAACTAGGAATTTAACCAATTCGATGGAAGCACGGTGGTCCATTGGCCTTCAAAACGAAAGGACCATGGTTTGATCCCCGCCAGGGTTAACTACATTGTGTCCTTAGACAAGGCACTTAATCCAGATTTCCTACGTGGGAGCACAATGGCGCTGTGTACTAAGGCGTATTGCACTTTGATGGTGCAGCCAATGTTAAACCTGCTTGTGTGAAGTTTGTGCATTTGGGAGTCTGACAGTTGCTCGCCTCTACTCAGTGATTCTCTCCGAGTACTCCGACTTCCTCCGTCCGTAAAACATTCCGACACGAGCTTGTTGAAAGTGTCGTTAAACCTCAATAAAATAAAACAATTCGATGTTGCGGGGATGCTCATCTTCCCTCGATGGACGTGCTTCCCATTAGCATTATGGGAAAATCTGCTGTTTGGAATGTCGGTATTTTGACATCCGAGTGCAGAAGGTTAACATGAAATGCTCCAGTGGACATACTGATAGGCGAAACTGTCATTACTTGTTTCAGTTGTTTCAGTGTTTTTCGGCCTTTGGAATAACTACTCGATTTACATATACACACCAGTTATTTTAAAAGACAGGGGCGTCAGCTTGTGAAGTAGCTTGTGAGAATGACAATTCCATTAAAACTTAATTTCCCCATCTCATTGACATGTTTCGCTCTATTTGCACATTAAATCACTTCCTTTAGTCAACCACGGGGTTTCTGTTAGTTATTCAGCGAATGTTAATAACTCTGGCCATCCATTGGTTTCATATGAGACCTTGTTTACACCTGGGCTCCCAAAATGTTGCTCCCACCCCACCCTTTCTCTCCTCCCATCACCCAGAAACGAACAGTTTAATGCTACTCGAACTTCTTTCTTCCCAATTTAATTTATCAGCCTACTAACCCTCTCCCTTTGAATCAACCAATAACCACCTGTCCTTCATTCCCCATCCCATTTCCTTATTATACTCCTAGTGAATCCTACTCTGTCTGATTGATATATTGGACATTCAAAGTGAATTGAGTTCCATGGCCCTTATTACTCCCAAATTACATATATGGCACCCTTTGTCACCCACTTTCACAACTTCTCCTTAAGTTCCAGCGACGTCGACCTCAGTTTGAACATCAGTGACACTCGAAAGGTTCCATCCAGGTACTCATAAAATGCTGCCTCTTCTCATTACAAAGACCAACCAAAGACCACTTTCCATTGACCTCGTCTAGCCAATTTCGGTTACAATCCGATATGATTCTCTCCCTGACTAGTATTTTACTTACCCTTTGTCCATCCTTACAGGCCAGATTGGGTACCTCTATTGAAACGTTTTCCATTAACTCTTGAACTTGCTCAACCCACCCTTTTGATATTAGATTCTCATTAGTTTACACTACCTGCTTTTGAAGAACATCGAAAAAGTTCAAGTAACACATCTTAATCAAATCTATCCCGTTCCGATCTGAATGACTCAAACCTCCACCCCCTAACATATGTTATATTTGTTACACCCACCACTTCCCAAATAGTTTTTCCTACATAAACCACATTGAAACTATTCCTCTCTAAAAGTTTCAGGTTTAGTATTCGCTTTCCCTTCATAATCGGTTTAATTGTGTGGTTTCCGTAGATACCTCCTCCCATGATTTTTATATTAACCCTCAAATACTTCCAGCCACCTGTCTATCCATCACTAAGCAGCTTGCTATCGCCTTCTGGGGAAAGAACTCTCTAACTTTCCACATTCGTGTAGGCTCCACCTTAAGGCCCACGGGTATAACCTTGATTTTGTTTTCATTTCGTTCGAGCTTCCATTTGTTCCCATATCTCCCCAAAAATTCCCAGCGTTTTCTTTAGTCCCTTTTCGCTTTCGGAGACTAGTAACACATTAGAGCGAAAACGAACCATAGAAGCTTCCTGTTACAAACGTTTATCCCGTCGTAGATCCGTATGAGCTCATCTCCCAATCCTTAGATTTATATCCATGGGCACCCGCCCTGTTTATCGTTACCCAGACTGAGTTCACCTTGCACATTTTTTTATACAATGCTTTCAAGATTCCATCGAACTCAGCTCCCAGATCCCAAGTCTCCAGATTTCGCCGTTCCCGGCCCTCCCCTCCCCCACCCACCCACCCCATACTAAATCTTATGCTTTTTTAACATCCAGAATTCCCATGAACATCGTCTTTCTGTTCCGTTTCCGTCGAGTCTATCAGCTGAGAGAGCGTCAAACGGTAGTCTGGACTCGCCTTCCTTTTCGGAAACCATTCTGGATCTCGCCAAAATCCCTCCTCTTCGATCATCTCCTTTTGTCTGCCATATAAGGCTTTCCAGAGAACTGTTCCATTGTTGCTACTCACTGAGATGTCCCGTTCATTATCCATTGCTTCCTTATCCTCATTTTCAATATAAATGTTTCTTTGCTTTTTCTCTTCTCTTTGGGAACCTCTTGTTTTTCAATGACCACGTTAAAAAATGCCGTCGGGCGCTTATATAGCTCCTTTCCCCCTTTTTAAAGTTTTCTTTAGGACTTTCATCTGTCCCTGTTGATTTCCCGTTCTTTAACCCTTTACTCAACGTAACGGCCAAAACCGGTAAGCGTAATTCTCAAAAATCGCCAATTAATTTTCATTATATTTTCATTTTTTAACAAAGGTTATGACCCCTCTTTGGAACGAGCTCATCGAGCTTGTTCCAATGAGGGGTCATAACCTATGTTTTTGAGACAAAAATGAAAAACATTAGTTAATCAAGAATTGTGATTGCAAGTGTCGTCTGCTTTTCATGTTAGGCAAAGTGTTAATTTGCAGACCACTTTTCGAACTTCCTCAGCTTTTATTTCGCTGCGATGGGTACTGGAACCCCTGAGGTTGGGGAAGACAGGGGTGCCGAACCCACCGGGCCGACCATGGTTCGTCCCTGTAGGCAAATATTTTTGATTTTCAGGTGCGAAACTTGCCAAATCCTTGACTCCAGACCCTTTGCAAGGTTTGTATCTAACACCACTAAGGTAGTGCCCCGCGCTCGGAGTAGGACCCCACAAGCAATCACTGCAAATCCAAGACACATTTGTGTTACAACAGGAAATGGATGAAGTATGATAAAAAAAACAATGGTCCGATACCCCTTGAAACTTAACCGGACTTCAAGTGTCCTCAAATATTTCTGGAAAAAATGTCTTTTGCTTCAAACGTCCACTCCCCCGCCCCTGGACTTACTCTGCCTCAAATTCCCCTACGTCCCTACGTCATTGTGCTCAATTCCCTTTTAAATATAAAGGATCTATATTAACGATTTGATATGAAATGTCTGAATCGAGTAATATGCAAATTGAGCAGTTGAAAAAATAAAATTTTTCAAAATATTTCAACAAAACCATATCAAGTGACCCCTCATTGGAACGAGCTCAATGAGCTCGTTCCAATGAGGGGTCACATGATATGGTTTTGGTGAAAGTTTTTGAGAAATTTAGAAAAATGGTATTTAAAATAATAAATTTTGATATCGTCTGCGTTGGGTAAAGGGTTAAATATAGGATCTATAGTCACGATTTGATAGACATTTCTGAACCAAGTTCACTAAAATCGATCTCAGACGGGGTTTGCTGAGTCTGAAATTCGTTTTAGCACATAATGTGAAATTTATATTTTTACACAACAAAAATTATGTCCGGCGCTACTCAAAAAAACTCGACAACAGATTTTAGCATATTTCAGTGTTTGCCACGTAAACATAGTTTATCACTCCACGAAGTGGTACGCAAATATGATTTCTGCAATGCCGACTGTCCACCCGAGAGGAATAACTAATTTATCAACGTCTTTCCATCGTAAAATATATGTGGTTTCCAGCTAATATGGATATTGCCTTGTACCTGGTGTAATATGACGGCATCTACCTTCTTTGACATTACTTGAAACAGAGCATTAGCTCTCAACCAATCAGAGGTCAAAAGAAAGTCTCCTGAGATACAATATTAAACTTTATTACACGCCTGTTCCATGAAATCCCAATATGCAGCAGCACTGAACCATGCAGAAAATGAAAATCACACATGTGCCGAATGGAAATCGTTGACGGACTGTTTTTAAATAGAAGCGAAATTTCAGTGGAATTTTCTACAAATCGTCCACCACAATTATAATTTGAATCGCTAGCGATAGCTAAAAATAGTAACACAGGTTCCCCTCGCAAATTTGGTTGGCCATAAAATGTGTACTGTTGACAGTACTGTTGTCAAATGAATTGCCGAGTGTCCGTTTAATAATTGCTTTCATAGACGTGAAGGCGTGTAATAAAGACAGAACGAGACACGCGTGTGAATGGGTTAATCGATATGGCACTTGTGAAGTCGCGGAAGGATAAAACTCGAGGCTTGCGGTATATGGGTCAACAATGATGTTTGTGCTTGCTCAAGCTTTGGACACCAAAGAAGAGAACAGCTTTTCAGTCAGAAAACGGGATGCTCGCCGACCGTTCAAACACCTAGAAACGACGAAGAAGGAGGAGGAAGGGGAAGAAAACATACTCATTATAGCCTCCATGCCACACACACCTGACTTACCCGCCTATTTCGCTTCTATTTCCTCCAATGAGGTTAAACAGGGAGAGAATGGTGAACTGACGGAGTGCATGGGGGAGTCCATTAGTCGGGAAAAGGGTCCGATCTTTACCATGAGGCACTTTGAGCAACGCCGAAGATACGTATGACATTTTAAGGTATTAATGTGGAGAATTCCTCCTCGCACAACAGAGCCTGCCCCCCTTGCCGAACTAGAGAAAGGGCCAGAAGAGGAGTTCACCTAGTTGATCCAGGGCTGGAATATTAGACTGTCCACCCGTCGCCGACAGGTGGAAATAAAATATTCCTGTCCCACACGACAGTCATTTAATTGTTAGCGGATGATTTGATTCTTAAATCAAAGTATCGAGATTGTGGAAATGTTTTCTATTGATAGAACAGGACCTCTCTTTCTTTCAATTATCCTGAGGCTACAGTTGACACTAGAAGTCATGTGACTGTATTGTGCACTATTCCGAAGTAATAGCGCACTGGGTAAGTGTCTTCTTGTCTCTGCCAAACTGCACCAATAGCGTAACTAGCGTAGAAAAACAGCATGCCCAACTTTGTACAATTATATACTAGCATTTTAACTTTTTTAACATCATTCCTAACCTCTACAGGATACATGTACATGTAATTCAGTGAACAAATATTAAAATTCGACTACATATACCGAATGAAGAGTGTGGATTATTACTTAATCGCAGCGCCATATCTCCACTCGAAAAGTATTTATAATTGTTCATAACAGCACAAGAACCACTTGCAAACTTTCATAACATGGACCACCGGTCTAGCCCGGTGGCCCATGTGATGAAAGTTCGCCAGTGCTTCTTGTGCTTTGTCCTGAGAAATTGTAAATAATTACTAAGTGGAAAATCTATCCCAACAGCTGTTTAGTGGTAAGAAATCTTCCGCATACTGTAGCCTCAGTATTGTCTTTCTTTTTATTGGTTCAGTTTGTGATTTCACTATCGACCTCGCTAATAACACATTATATTTTGCTCTGTACATCGCAAACGCTCTTGAGTATTTCAGACCACTTCATTCCTCTGCAATAAGGAGTTCATTAACTAACGAGCCTTTTCCGCGCTAATTGTGACAGGACTTCTAGTTTTAACTGTAGTTGCAAGGAGAGGTCCGTTTCGTCAATTCATACGTGGTGTAAAAGCGATTTACTGTGGTAGAGGCTATTCGACGCCATTACTGAATGGAACAGGTATCAGCTCGAACTACTCGTCCGTAGCTGCCAAAGACAAAGAAACAAAAAACAAGGAGGAGCCAATCCCCCATCTATCACGGTCAAACATTATTCAGCCAAACAGTTATCCGGATCGAAAGGGGTTACCCTACTTCTCCCCGTTCTGCGCGAATCCGGAGTGCAAACAAAACTTTGTCCGATTGATTTTCCGATCATGTCTGCAAGAAAAAATTGATACGCACCTTGGACTCCGAGTCTGCTTGCGCGTTTACCTTTGGTAGTTGAAAGGATTTTTATCCCAGTCTTTCGATTCTGAAAATGTAAGCGCGCCGTATACTTTTCGCTACTGTAACAGGACTAGGTCGAGGGGTACGCCAAAACCTTTCAAACTCTGGACAAGACTCCCTCCAGGGCACATCTACCTAAACCGCCACGAACCCGAAACAATTCCAGATTCGTCTTTTTCGAACTATGTCCAGCTGTGTCCACTCAAGAGTTTAAAGATCGTTCACTAATGAAAATGACATAGAAAACAAGAATAAAAATTAAAAAAATAAATAACATCTACATAGCACTCCGGAATGATGGAAAGTGTGTGAGAGATACAGATTGTTAATCAATGTTTGTCCCCTGACTATAAACTACCGATTATCTCAAGCAAGGGTCATATAAAAAAATGACTGGCATTTTATGAGCGATAAAAAAACAATTCCTCTATATCGATTCCTGACTAGAAAGTAAAGAGAACAAATCCACTTATAAAAGGAATGATCAAAACTCCAGCCCTACCCCAACAGCTGTCCAAAGTAACCCAACATACTACCTCCTGATTCTAGTGTTCACTCAAACTATATTTCTCATTTCCCAAAACGTGGGTTCGTAGAGACCTAGTATACTACACTATGATTCTAGTGTTCACTCAAACTATATTTTTCATATCCCAAAACGTGGGTTTGTAGAGACCTAGTATACTACACTATGATTCTAGTATTTACTTAAACTATATTTTTAATATACCAGAAGGTGGGTTAGGTTTCTTGAGACCTGGTATATTACAATATGATTCTAGTGTTACGTGGGTTTGTAGAAAGAAACTTTATCTATGAATGAACCTACAAAAATCTTATCTGTGGTTTGGGAGAGAAACGCTCCAAATTTTGCATTATTTTTGGATGAAATGAAATATAAGAAACTGCCATCCTAACGACAGAAGAGAAAATTTACTTCGGTGGGGCCCAGAATTTAAACTACATAATTTAGTTCAACGCACACCATCCACTCAAAGTTCGACTTGTAAGCCCTTGACAGAGAAAGTAAAGTTAGCGAATCTGTTGGTTCTCCGATGTGAAGTAAAATTATTGCGTGTGTAGGTTATATAGGCAAAACAACCAGCAGCAGGGGGGGGGGGGGGGGTAGGGGGTGTGCACCATCTCTTGGTGTCCGCCACAATCTCCCCAACCCGAATACCGCCTCTCAACTCGTTTCCTAACAACATATATGGGGTGTTTCCTATCACGCACTATAACAGGAGGTACATGAGCAAAACGGCCCACACCCTCGCCGGCCCGGACTCTCAGCATGTTCTGCTGTCAAGCTCGCCTGCTACTGGGTGTTTATTTATCTTCTGAATCCAGAGCCGGCTGACTCTTAGGTACTTTGATAACATATACCATTACGGACACGGTCACGCAGATATCTATGCTCAGCCAGAACTGTTCTGGTCTGCAATATTACAAAGGAATAATGAACCATGTCCCCATAACACTCCTTGGGCGAGCGTTTGTGTGTTTCTGGATTACTGTTTGTGTACTGCATCGGGAGGCTAGGCTGATTCTAGGTAGGGCTGTCAAGATCAATCGATTAATCGATTGTCGATCGGTCACGCCCAAATCGATTAGCATTTTTCCTTGTCGATGATTCGTTAAATTTTTCCCCGTTTTAGACGTTTAATAATTTTTTAAAATTTGAGGAAAAAACTATTGTTTCTAAATGTAAAAGGTCAAGAACGTCGACGTTAAACCTCAAGAAGCCGACAGAAGCATTTGTCTTTTAGGTATATTCAAAGCTTTGATGTTCTGAACTTTTGAACCGCCAGTGTAATAATCAAGAACGGTCTGCAGTTGCGAAGTTCGCAACTGACGACCGTTCTTGATTATTACACTGACAGTTCAAAAGTTCAGAACATCAAAGTACCTGTGATCGTCTTCGTTGTTTACTTGAGGTAGGTCAACTGACTTGAACTTCATCTTTAACGACTTCAAAGAAAGGGAAAGGGAGAGGGCGTCATCTAGGTACGATTAATCGATTATTATCGATTATTTGCGACGATTAAAATTAAAAAATCGTGACAGTCCTAATTCTAGGCGTCGCGGATTATTGGTTACTCAGAGCAATCTGATCAGTCTCAGTATATAAAAGGTATATTAGACGGGCCTGGCATGAACCGACCCTGGATCGTGGGGCTATAGAAGGACATATTCAATTGAAGATATATCACTGGATAAGTATCCAACAAGTACACAAAGCAATAGTCACAGGCATGAGCTGGACAGCAAAAGAAATTGAAGACTTCAATCATGGCGAAGCTTTAAATTTTTTCGTAGTCCAGAGATGTTACTCATACACATTCCATCGAGAAAATACTTGGACGCCACTTTGAGGTTCAGTGTCGTGGCGGCCGGACTCCTATCACATTTCAAAACTGACAAATAGCTTATATTTAAATGAACTACGTTTCACGCCTGACGTACCTTCTCTTCTGGAAATCCATGATGTTTTAAGTAACAAAACCCGACTGTACTCAAAGCATCGTAAATATCTTCTTTGACGTTCCGTAGATTCTCCATGGAAACAGATTCTCTGTTTTTACCTAAACTGTAGGCAGAGAAGTCAATAATGGGAATGCTCGCCATTATGCGACGATACGATGTTATGTGGTCACTGCAAACACAATGAAGTGATTTTGTAAACGCGTATCTGTATATTGAAGATAGTCAGTTTTATAGGTCAACAAGACAGCAGAGTAGGGGGATAGATAAATAACATTACAGTACTAAATACTTTCCCATATGCGTACGTTCAGACGGAAAATATGAACGCATCACTTTAATTTTCGCATTCAAATATCTTTGTCGAGAACTTTTTCCGTCCCGAAAAACAGGGGATCGTGCAATAAATAAGAGATAAAAAGTGACAGGAGGGGAAGTACCGGGCACGTGCACATATGTTTAAGGGAATTCCCAACAAAAACACACCAATAGCCATTTGTATTTTTAGGTCCCTCTTTATTTACCTGGAATATGCAACAATAATGTAAGATACCAATAGAATGCTTCAAACGTTTATTGAAACGATATATTTTCCCAAGGCTGTATAGTTTTGGAGATTATTAGTTACCCCGTGTCTGATCACGTGGTACGGGTTTTTACCTACCCGAAGCCAGCCGTATCCCATTCGGCCGAATGGGATACGGCTGGCTTCGGGAAGGTAAAAACCCGTACCACGTGATCAGACACGGGGTAACGAATTTATCTATTGACTTTCCGTTTTAGAGTACAATCTATTTCACGTGTGAACATACACAGCATGAGATCTTTTATCTTCCATTGTTGAGCCATACAGGTTTCTGTGGAATTTTTGTGCAAAAGAGTTTTTGTGAAAATATGACGATATGACTAGTATAAAAAAACTTATTGAATTTCTTTTTTTCTTTTTTGTTTCAAAAACATAGCTTATGAACCCCACATTGGAGAGTACTCGACAAGCTTATTCCAATAAGGGGTCATGAGCTATATTTTGGAGATAAAAAATTAAAATATAATACATGTACACTGTAAAACTGGAATGACGCGTCTTCTACGGGGTATGGACAATTTGCCAGTAGCTGGGCGGACGTATCGTGGATTTCAATGAATATGGACTCATACCACGTAGCTATCAACCAATCAAATCAAAAAATTCACTTTAGTCAATAGATAATGCATCATTTCTGAGTCATATATTTAGTATTCACCCCAATCTTACCAAAAATACATTTTATCACTTTCATGTGATAAATGACCATTTTATGCGTTAGAGTTCAACCTTTGGCTTCTGTTGAGTCAAAAACATGGGAAATTTGTTCTTTTAACCCTTTACCTAACATGGAAAGCAAGCGACACTTGCAACAAAAAATTTTTGAATAGCTAATTTTTTAATTTTTGTCTCAAAAACATAGGTCATGACCCCTCGTTGAAACGATCTGAACGAGCTCGTTCCAACGAGGGGTCAAAACCTATTTTCTTAGACAAAGAATAAAAAATAATGAAAATTAATTGGCGATTTTTGAGAATAGTGCTGGCCGGTTTTGGTCGTTACGTTGGGTAAAGGGTTAACCCTTTACCTAACGTAACGGCCAAAACCGGCCAGCGCTACAGTTAAAACTAGAAGTCCTGTCACGAATAGTGCGCTTATCTAGGCTTAATTGCGCGTTGGAATTGCGCGCAATTGCCATATCGAATGGCATCCAAAGCACGGCAGATTCTCTTGGTTACTCATAGCAAACACATGCAATGTTTCTGCCAATGGACCTCCGGGTTACCCGGAGGTCCAATGGCTGAAACATTGCTTGTGCACAGGCCATATGTACAGAATTTGATAACTTTACTTGGGCGTTAACGCGTACATTAACGTGTTATCAACGTGTTATTTTTGCGCATTTCATGACAGGACTTCTAGTTTTAACTGTATTCTCAAAAATCGCCAATTAATTTTCATTATTTTTTTCATTTTTTGTCTCAAAAACATAGGTTATGACCCCTCGTTGGAACGAGCTCGTTCCAACGAGGGGTCATAACCTATGTTTTTGAGACAAAAAATTAGTTATTCAAGAATTTTTTTTGCAAGTGTCGTCTGCTTTTCATGTTAGGTAAAGGGTTAAAGAGCAAACGTTTATTGAAACGATATATTTTTTCCAAGGCTGTAGAGTTTTTGGAGATTGCATAAATTCCGAATGCAACGTTTCAAGGCGGGTAACTCTGATTCAAATATTTGGTACAAAGATGCGATAGTGTTTATACAAAGCAAGCACAATGAAGTGATTATGTACACGCGTGTCTGTACATAAAATGTAGCAACTATATATGAACTGAACAACAGAGCAGGGGAGAGATAAATCGTATCACAGTGCTAACTATTTCCCATAAGTGACTATTATAATGTTTAGACGGACAAATATGATCGCATCAATGTAATTTTGGCATTCAAATATCTTTGTCAAGTACAGCCCTTCAGACAACTTTTCCAGACCCGAAAACAGGGGGGGGGGGGGGGGGGCGGGGGTCATGCAACAAATAAGAAATTGACAGGAAGGGAAATACCGGGCACGTGCACATATTTTCAAGAGAATTCCCAACAAAAGCACACCAACAGTCCATTGTATTTTACATTAGGTCCAAAAATCATCAAATCACCCTCTTTGTTTATTTGAAATATTCAACATTATTATCACTTTATAGGGCACTCCCTGGCGAATATTTTCATTTTCGGGGGCTGCACAAAACTCATATATTTCCGTTCACATCCGGGTTCCCGGGCAATAATGAAAAATTCGTTTCAATATGGCCCGGCGGCCCGCACATCCCCGGATGTAGGCGAGGTAACACTGCTTTGAGTTTGAATATTTGGAGAAGAGAGATGTGATGGCGGAATTTTGTGATCTTTGGCGTGAAAGAATTAAGATATACATTCGCATTTAAGGCATGAGTTAGTTGCTGACAATGATTGTGTGGGAATTTCACACATCTACTACATTGAAAAATGATAATAATATATGAATGATGAAAAAAATAGCAATCTTGATTTTTCTTGGTTTAACATGTAACCTCTTTGAAATGTGATAATAATACAAATAACATTATTTTGTACGGGCGTTATGGTTCATTGACGGCCCTACGAAAATGATTAACAGCCCTTGGGCCTATTAGTGGCCCTCCACTAATAGGCCCAAGGGCTGTTAATCATTTTCGTAGGGCCGTTAATGAACCATAACGCCCGTACAAAATAATGTTATTGTATAATTAATGCACGATAGCAGCAGAATGCTTCAAACGTTTATTCAAATGATATATTTTTCCCAAGGCTGTATAGTTTTGGAGATTGCATCACTTCCGAGTCATATATTTAGTATAGTCATACCTATAATCAACCACAACCCTACCAAAAATACATGTTACCTCTCACATGTGATAAAAGAGTCATTTCCGCATTAGAATTCAACTTTTGTCTTCTGCTGAGTCAAAAACATGGGAAATTTGTTCTTTTAAAGAGCAGTGTTCAAAACCGTGTCAAATGGGCTTAAAAGACTGGTATTGCCGGCAGGTTTTTGTATTTAATGATAGAACTGGTAACAAAATAAACCCTTGCATTGCTTTGTATCGAGCTAGTTTTCCATTTGCGCCATAATCGGGTTCAAGACAATACAACTCACAAAGTACATTAAAACAAACAGAAACTCAGAGTATACCTCCAGACGTACACGACGTCCTGGAGGAAAAATTCAATCGAGCCACACGCCATAAGTCCAGTGTCCTTATCAATACCACAACCAAAACCTTCAGATTCATCAATCAATATCTGTTGAGCGGTTTTCCGTCCGTGGTGACAAATTATGTAAATTACCCCTCAAAACCTGATCTTATGTCAGACACCGAATGTTTCGGTTTAAATGGAACACATCTGGAAGTCTAAAGTTACGTGCACGGATGTCCTGTCGATGCCCAGTTACTATCCTTATCATGCGCTCTTCCCTATGTATATCGGGACACTTCGAACAAGTCATGAGGTCTACGACACCACTCGATGTTTTGTTGAAAGAGCCTTTAGAAGTGAAGATGCTGCCATTCGTCCTATGTATAGGGTCATCACTGATAAGACTGCATGTACCGGGGGCGTGGCAACCGTTAATTATTCCCGATTCCTTTATTCCACATTCGTTATCAACCGATAACGAATGTCGAATAAATAACGGTTGTTACGTCCTCGCATGCCCCATATATATACGATAATACCATAGTGTGTTTTGATATGTTTGATATCTCAACGAGTTGAAAGTGATTTTTTTTCGCGAGGCTTGCCGAGCGAAAAAAACTCACTTTCAACGAGTTGAGATATCAAACATATCAAAACACACTATGGTATTGTTGTATTTATCTTATACCGACCATTTTTGTTCTTTTCTGCATTTTTAAAAGGGTTTTGGGGATGATTTCGTGTCAAAATGTCGACTCATCTGGAGTGGAGTCGACTGCTTTCTCTTGTTGGGCATGAAAACATGTGCTGTGCCCGGAAAAGCTGTTGGTGCGTAACAAGGCTACAAATTCAAGTGAATGATAGAGTATAGTTCCCATTAGAAAGTGGCCCTGTAACTGGGAAAACAATTACAGAAAATATACTTACGCCTCAATTCTTATGATTTATGACAAAAATATGTTTGATAATCAATTTCACCAGATTTGACACGATTTATAAACAATTTTGCGAATGTCATCATTATATTATAATATAGAAAAAGACTATAGTCCGTTCTCCAATCTATATGACATAGGGGTATGTGTTATAGATAATCTATAACACATGGGCTATATCTTCAACAGGTATAAGATAAATACGTATACATATTCACGGGTCGTGAGGTTGCTTTGAATTTTGCAAGGTTTTTTTGGTTTTAAACTGTTTTGCTCAAATGTAAGTTGACGTTCAGGATAAGTCATTTTGAGTGGTTTAGAGTACGGATATGCCTGGTATAGTAGTCTGAAGACCATCTACCACGAGTCTTGATAAGATACTCATTTAGCCCTTTACCCAACGAATCGCCCACATCCGCCCGCGTAATATGCAAATTCAGCAGCTCAAAAAATATTATTTTTCGAACAGTTTCAACAAAACCATATCATGTGACCCCTCTGTGGAACGAGCTCGTCGAGCTCGTTCCAAAGAGGGGTCACTTGATATGGTTTTGTGGAATTTTTTTGAAAAAAATTAAAAAATGATATTTAAAATAATAAATTTTGAAATCGTCTGCGTTGGGTAAAAGGTTAGACGAGGTTGGCAAGTAAAGATGACGATATCTATTCCAAATTTGTGACGAGAATAGCTAGCAGGAGAGAGCCCCAAAACATAACGAGTAATTTTAATTTACTGAAAAAGTAATCCGTGGTGAGGATGTGGTTTTCATAGGTGATGAAGAAGGGTGGAGAGGAGGACCCCGTGCTGAGAGCGAATTGAGATGAGCTTGCCAAAAAAAAGTTAGTGTGCTCATAGAAGTATGCTTGCGAAGGAGACGAATGGGCGCGCCTTGTCGGAAGGGGTAGGTTTTTGAAGATTTGAGGCGCATAGCTACTATGTTGGGATCGTTGAAAGTGGCCAAATCAGTCATGAACAAGTGTTTGGCAAGGCCAAAGTGCAATGAGCGGATGGTGAATTCTGCGCATCGAAAGCTGTCAAGATAACAGATGGTATGAGCATGTTAGTATAAATGGAAAAGAGAACCTTGTCAAGTGTGGTAACGAGGTGCTGGGGGATATTAAACGAGATGGGCAGCCCGACCTGCGGGTTCGTCGTTTAAACTTTTTGATCTTTACGAATAGGCTGAATGTGAGATCAGTGTTAAACGCGGTGAAAAGAGGTCGTCAGAAACCCATAAGTCTAATAAAAGTACCCAGTGCTGGAGAGATACAGCTTAATGGAGTCTGAAGTGAGATGCAAAATGTCAAAGCAACTATCCTGGTGTGTCAGGAAGTTTAGGTTTAGAACGAGTTTGTGAAGCACCAAGGATAGAGAAGCGTCGAAATTGTGAGCAGCCGGCCTAGAAGATTCACCTGGTCTCGTTGCTGACAGTATAAAGCCATAGCTTGTTCACGATGTCCAGATCGTGATGATTTCTTGGAAACATGGACAATAGTGGGAAGGGGGTCAGATTTGTGATAAACGAGAAAGAGAATCAACGATAACTTTATGTCTGCCGGGGAGGGGGTGGGGGGTGGGTATTGTGCATAGAACCAGATAGAACATGAAATTGTACTACACGGTTGTAAAGTTTAGACAACGAATGCGGTTCACAAGTTGGTATCGCAGGCAACGCGTCCTTGGTTATGATTCCGACTGTGGCCTCACTGTCACAGAGGAAGATGGTGTGTTTGTCTAGAATCGGCTACAAAAAAGGGTAGAGCTTCTAAAATACGACGGACCAGCAGTTGGCATACAAGTTGAGAAGCTCGGCTGGGAGAAAGGCAAGCCTGGCATCCCCCAGGAGGGCTAGATGGCTGCCCTCTTAGAGCCCTGACAACCTTTTTTAGGAAGGCTATTTTTAACCCTCCTGCATCTATCCAGTTAAATGCATTACAAATTGTTTTGTAGCACTACTTCTGTTTTACATTCACAATTTCTATGGCTCACGTTATCCATATGACAAAAAGGAATATATAATTTGCTCAAAAAGTAAAACTCAACTGCACCATTGGGCTTCATGTTAAAACATTCTGTCTCATTCATGGTACTGGTGGTATGTGACTCTCTGTTAATGCCACATGTGAGATGTAGAATAATATTTGATATCTGAACACTGTTGGGGAAAATACAATTTTACCTTAAGACGCTGTTCACATCTCCCTAAAAATACTGCTAGGGATACATGTGGTCACTCTTGTTATTCTTACACTTACATGTACTGTTTGAAGCAAGAAGACTTCCTTTAATAAGTTGTCACCTGAGTTCCATTCTGTTCTATCTCCCAGAAGGAAGATAGAACAGAATGAAACTCAAGTGACGATGTGTATCCTGGGGAGAGCACCCCCCCCCCCACCCCGGAAGGATTTAGGATGGCAATTTTCAGCCCTCCTGTATTTTACATAATACCAGGCCTGGAAAGGTCGATAGTAGATCTAGAAGTACTTGCGAGCAGCATTCCGGTTCAACAGGGATGCCTGCCACATTGTAAAGTCTCGACTGCCAGCTTCAGAAATGTTGACCTTCCAACACCGACGAGGACACGAAAATTAGTTTGGAAATAAATGACCGACCCTAGACCGTCACAATGCACGCGATGCTCTTGATGGCGAGAATCTCCCGTTTTGCCGCGGTCCTCCAAGTACAGAACTACCTGACTATGTCCAAAATACGGAGTTTCTTCTCGTTGGGGAGGCGAAGTTCCATTGTTAGGGTGTTAATAACGATGCTGAGATATTCGAGGGTGAGGGTGGAAGGCTGTGTTTTAACCTCCGCGAGTGGCAAATGGAGCATGTGAAAGTCTACATGAAGGTGCTGAAAATGGAGTTGAGATCCTTGTTGCTAGGAATGATGGTAAGAAGTCGTGGTGAGGTGGAAAACGTTATTGAAGTAAAAAAAAACATTGCAGGGAGTCCAGTATATGACGCCAGAGAGTTGATCAAAATGTTGGGGCTTGGTCGGCAACTAAAAGCAAAACGGGTGTCCAGCTAAAAGCAAAACGGGTATACAAAGAGTTGAGGCTGTTCCATTTTATGCCACACGGATGCCAAAAGTCGGAACGTGGGCGAAGTAATTTAAAGATCGAATGAATAACAGTTTTCCAAAGCTAAGCATCCTAAATCGCTAGTGATATGAACAGAGTGGTCGATGGTAACATCGGAGACGGAGTAGTCCCCTCTGTCGGTCAGGGCATTGGCAGACTGGTGGTCCGGCGATTTCTACTGGACAGATCGGACTACAATAAGACGATGCTTTGCCAAAAGTCCTTTATGATTAAGCCAATGGGGCTGATCCAAGAAGAAGTGAATAGGATGGGAGAAGGGAAATCCCTTGGAGAGCTCTTTGTCTAGTAGAGCTTCAATGGACGTAGGGTTATCCAATGCAAATTTTATATTAGTTTTAAATCCAAACACTCTGTTTGACAATTTTCAATGCAGATGTGGAAACTCGATGCAAAGGCCTGGATGAGGAAGGCCACAAAGTTTTTGAATGTGTGTCCCCGAAGAGCCTGGCGAAGGGCCGATACACTGAAGGGTGATGGGACAGAAGAAGAAAGCTTATTGACATCGTGGTTATTGTTGGTAAGTCATCTGTAGCGTTGTTTTGCAATAGGGCTGGTTGTCGCCCTTGAGCAGAGGGTTTGGGTGTGTGGCGTTTTCAAGCAACAAAGATGTGCCGAAACCTCAGTCTCCAAGGTACGGCCTCGCATTGAGTTACATTTCAGTCAGGGCTCGCCAGAAGATAGCCCTATCGCCATGAGAGGTTTTACGTCAGGTGCTGACCTGAACGATGTGCCCATGAAGGCCCAGTTAGTTTGTGATCTATGGTTGACACTTGGGCTCAAAACTTTAGACACATGGTTGGTGTTGCAGTAGAGGAAATATGCCTGTGATTTGTGACCAACGAAGATGAAACAGAAAAGTTTATTGGACCAGTCAAATTTTCAACTTTTATGTTTCACTGGGGCCAAGCTGTGGCCTCGGCGAAAAAAGCCAGACAATATTGATAGAAGTTCTCGCCATATTGGGCAGCTATATTGAAAATGTTGGATTCATAGCCATCAAGTTCACATCGTCGATGTGGGTACCTTGGGCACATGATTGTCTTGAATTTATTGAAGGCCATTATAAACAAAAAACAAAACCTTTCAAACGCCATCTTAGAGATTCGGTTTTTTTTGAGGTACTGTTATCCGACAGTTTGATCTTAATGGCTTCAGGCTGGGAAATGACACACCCGTGCAAAGAGAGAAGTATAACAGAAAAACAATTTATTTAATAACCTAACTATACAATAAACAATAATGAAATGATACTGCGAATGTCTATATTTCTCCCTCTTAACTCAAAAATGTCAGTGTATTTGCGTCAGCTGGATGAAATCTTCGTATCGACCCTGTGACCTTCGTGACTACTCCTGGGTCTGCCTTGACTTCTGGATTATAGCGTTTTCTACAGTCTGTTTCCCCTCACCATTCTGAGGCACGTCCTCCGCCGTGAGATAACTTAACAGTTCCTGATCACCGTATTAGCTGCACATCTGGTGACTTATGGTTTTGCATTAATCGGTGTTTTGTAGTTCTTCTTTATGTTCTGATGATGGAAGTCTTCAGTGAGAACGGGTTCATATTTGTCAGATCCATCTAAACATTTGATCAACTTGTCACTATTCGGTCCTCAAAGAAAGCTATCGACTGTCTCAGTTTCTGTGTTCTTTCGTTTTTTTTTTTTTGTGGTTGTTCAACCCTGTGTCTCTGGAAAGAAAGTACAGAGAGTTGAAATCCACCATGTGCACAAAGACGACGGAAGGTCATTGGAATTATGCGTGTATAGGAGGGTGTAGATCTGTCCTAGCGATTTTAGGAGTCCTACACAATGGTGTTTGGGTTCATACGACGATTTCCTATGTTTTTTTTTCCGAGTCCACGGAAAAAAACAATGGGTTAGGGTTGTCTTCCCGATTGGGTGGGACTTATTTGCAAGGGAAGCGGTTCTGGGCAGCTTTCCCTTACCCAGAGGAGGGAGGGGGGGGCAAGCCAACAGAGCATGTTTTTTATGTCCATAAGTGCACTAGTGCAAAGATTTTACTTTCAGAGCTGAGCCACACTCTGTATTCTTTTCTAATGCTATTACGTGTGCCACTGCCAATGAGAGAGAGGAAGATATCAGGTATAATGACGAAGTTTGGTCCAAAACTTGGATTGAAAATGTTTTCAAACAACATTCAGAAAATGTTTCAAACCAATTTCTGAAAAGTTAAACAATTTGGTTTGAAAACATTTTCTGAAAAGTTAAACAATTTGGTTTGAAAACATTTTCTGAAATTTTTTTTCTGAATAAGAAAATGATTTCAGCGAGAGTATAAATAGGCGGGGGTGGGGGGTGGGGGGGGGGGGGCTCACAGTTTGGGGGACAAATGCTTTGGAGTTAACAAGACTGAAACACGTGATTTTGATCTCCTCTAACAAGTAAAAAAGATGAAGTGGCCATTAGTGGACTACACTTATTCAGATGATAGCGATACAGAAGATGTTGTAAGCAGCAAGAAACAAAGGTTGACTGAAAATGCTAAGAATACAATCTCCATATGGAGATTTATTCTATTCACCCACAGTTATTGCGGCAATCCAGAAAATTTCACTCAGAATCCCATAGTAGGTAATAAAGGCCGATTCTGGACCACTTTGTACATGTACTGTACACGTACACGTACATGTACGTGTACCGCCATAGGGATTCAGTGTTAAATCGTGTACACGTGTACAAAAATGTCGTTTTTCCGTGGTGGTCCAGAATCGGCCATTGTTTTTGAGGCCCACAGATCGCACTTTTCACGTTCAAACACCCGTTGGCGAACGCGTACATTCGACACGTCGCTCAAAAAGTGAATAATGTACGAAATTGTTAATGTACATTTTCTTAAAAAATTTTGTCGACGTTCCCATCGTGGATTAGACCATCGATCCATTGTTGGTGAACGCGAGCAAAAGTCGCTTTGCCGGTTCTGGACCAGCATCAAAAAACGGTTTGCCGATTCTGGACCACCTACGTTCGCCAACGGGTGTTCGAACGGTTAATGTGCGATCCGATCGGCGAAACCCATTTGCAGATTCTAGACCAGGAAAAATCGATCTCAAAACGTTTTCTCGACGTTCGCCAACGGTGAAAAGGGAGCGTAAAACGCCGTTACTCATCGAGGATTTTTTTAAAATTTTCTTTTAAGACCGATTTGGGCCTCCGGTACATGGAAAAAGGGGGGTTTGCCGTTTCTGGACCACCACGTTCGCGATCGCTTTTGGGACGGTCCAGGGTGCGATTTGATCGGTGAAAACGATTTACCGATTCACCTCGCGAGTTTTGTGGGGCGAATAGTAATAGAATCGGTTTTGAGGAGTTTTTCAATTTTGTACTCAGTGTAAATAAATAGCTTTTTTCATTCAATGGTGTCGACTATAAAATCGAGTCTGATAAATTGTATCATGATAGAAACTCGTGTTTTGTTCCGGTGTGAATGAAGGTTTTCGTTTAATGATGACATTGAAACTTGAGTTTTAGAAAATTAGAACCGATGGAATCATCTGTTGACGTTTTGTCACAGCGAAATTTGTAAGATAATTTTAATGAAACAGTTCGTAGAATTGTTTCATTCAAATAAAACAGTTCGTAGAATTGTTTCATTCAAATAAATATTCCACTATAAAACCTTTTTCACCCAGATGAATTTAAGAGATAAAATTCTATTATAATAGACACTCATGTTTTGTTTCAGTGTGAATGAAGGTTTTCGTTCAATAGAGTCGACTATAAAATCGAGTCCGATAAATTGTATCATAATAGACATTCATGTTTTGTCCTGGTGTGAATGAAGGTTTTCGTTTAATGATCATTGAAACTTAAGTTTTAGAAAATTAGAACCGATCTGTTCACGTTTTGTCACAGCGAAATTTGTAAGATAATTTTAATGAAACAGTTCGTAGAATTGTTTCATTCAAATAAAACAGTTCGTAGAATTGTTTCATTCAAATAAAAATTCCACTATAAAACCTTTTTCACTTAGATGAATTGAAGAGATAAAATTCTATTATAATAGACACTCATGTTTTGTTTCAGTGTGAATGAAGGGTTTCGTTCAATAGAGTCGACTATAAAATCGACTCCGATAAAATTGTATCATAATAGACACTCATGTTTTGTTCCGATGTGAATGAAAGGTATTTTCGTTTTAATAATATGCAATAAAAGCGCGTTTCCACTCAATCAGGTTTAACAGGTGACTGAATTTTTAATTTACTTGTTATAATGTTCGGAGATATGAATGAACCCTTTTAGCGGATATAATTATTCTCAAACGCGTTAAATCAGAAACCGGTTTCTTATACGCTAAAACTTTCAAACTTTTTTCAAAGTTCTCCAGTTCGTTACGGAGTGAATAATCGGTGATGCAATATTTAACGCGTTCAAGGCAAACGCATTTATAGAGGTTTATCTTGTAAAATGTTTTTCCTCAACTGGTTTTAGTTATTATATTAAAGACAGAAGATTTTTATTTACTTAAAACATAAAACATAAAAATAATTATACATTTGATTTTGAAAATAATAAAATAACTCAAGTTAGCATACTCTAAAGGAAATATTAATAATTTAGAAAACGAAAAAATGTTTTTACACATCACAGATTCTAAACGTAGAGATCAACTTTTAAGCGAATATGAACATGCCAAGAAGAGCATTCAATCGGCTGACAGAAGCAGACGTCTTGGAGAGATGGAATTGAGACGCGAAGCCACAAAAATATTTAAACCCATGATGGAGGTTCAGGAACGAAGCAAGAAGGAGATAGCTGAACTTAGAATTGAGACCCATAAAAGCGAGTTCTTTGAGAATGGGTTCGTTGCCCGGTAGTTTTACAAAACAGTATTCCTTTCCATCTACACCGGATTACGTTCCCATGAGAATCGAAACCGACGTGAGTGAGAGCGACGATACAGCTTCGACTATCACCACTGATAGCGTCGCGTCGTCCGAGGATGGTGGTAAGAGAGATCTGTTGTATGGAATTTATAAGGATTCTGACGGTAGAACTTTTGTGGGCGACACAGAAGTGCAAGAGGATGATGATAATTTAATCGTTGGTTCGAATAGGTACGAATTAACTCCTGGATTGCGTAAATTGCTCCTTTTTGACAAGCCTGGAGATTACACGGAACAGGATTTCGACAATTACGGCGACATTCTGGTTAGACCAACGCCATGAAGAGAAATAACGATGCTGGAGAGACGAGATCCAAAGCCAACAGAGGTTACAAGTGGACGAAGGTGGTGAAATCCATATGGGATATGAATAAGAAGTTCGTCGAGTCGGTGACTGGCAAAGGGGTGAAAACCACTTTTCTTCCGAGCGATTCTGACGCTCTGTCTCAGAGATAGAGTTTGTTGATGGCAAGTAGACGCGCTGGTAACACTGGATTAGATAATGAGATAGTCAGCATGTGCGATGAATTGTTGAGGCAGCAGGTTTTGAATAAACGCGATTACAAAAGACTGATGAACGAATTGAAGGATTGATATATAATAAGCTGAGAGAAACAAACAGTACTATATAAAACAAAAAGAGTAAATTTTACAATACAAAATAACAAAAGTAATTTAAACAACAAACGATTTACTAGTGAAAAAACAAAATATATATTATAAAATATGTTGGTGATAAAGAACAGGGGATACGTCAGAACTTACGTTCAAGGCGGTTCTGGCATCGTCGATTCTATAATGTGAGCGTTCACGAGCGATGCAGGTAGAAAACTCACATCGACCACGTTTGAGGTCGGTAAGAAGACGGCTTTGGATGCTGGTAAGAAAGCCTCTTCCGAAGCCAGTGGTAGGATAGCTTCTGTGGCTGGCAAGAGGGCAGCCGACGCGTTGATCAACAAGGTGATCAGTCCGCCGGCGAAGCGAGCTACGTTAGAGCGATCGCCGAAAAGTTTGAAAGATTTTAAGGATGCTGTGGTTCCCATACAAGATTTGACCAAACTGACGAGTGGATCTGGATTGAAGAGAACTCGCGATGGTGTAATATAAATAAATGATATTATTTATTAAACTGAGTTTGAAAAAAACATAAAAATTGTGTTTGAAAAAATCTAAAATAACAAAAAAATAGACAAAGATGAACATTAAAGATATGTCTTGGAACGACGCCGCGACCAAGAGGTCGAATAACGAGTTCTTTCCCAAAAGCATAAGAGGCTTGATAGTGGGAAAATCGAATTGTGGAAAGACCAATCTGTTGATGAATCTGTTGTCGCGACCTGACTGGTTGGATTACAGATTGTTCGTGTTTAGCAAGAGCTTGTTTCAACCCGAATACAGATTGCTTCGAGAGTGCATGGATCGTAGATTGCCCAAGGACGTCGTAGCCAGAATCTTTGACATTAGGGAGGAATTCGACAAAAGTGAAGCTTCTCTTTCGACCATTTTGGACGGTGCAGCGATGGAATTGATGAAGAGAAATGCATCTTCGAACGTTGAGTGTCGATTTTATGAGAACGCTAGCGACGTTCCGGATCCTAGAGAATTGAAATCGGAAGATAAGAATCTCATGATTTTCGACGATCTGCTTTTGGAGAGACAGAACCGATGCGAATCGTATTACGTTAGGGGTCGTCACAGCAACGTGGACTGTTTCTACCTGTCGCAGAATTATTTTCGATTGCCCAGACAGACGATAAGGGAGAACGCTAATTTGCTGTGTCTCTTTCGCCAGGATCTCAGGAATCTCAATCACATCTACGGCGATCACGTCGCAAACGACATGAGCGTGGTGGAATTCAGGAGATTCTGCAAGAGGGTTTGGGATGGAGGACTTTACAATTTCGTCGTGATCGATTTGACTAGCGAATTTAATCACAGAAAATATCGGTGCGGAATCGACAAGTTTTATATTTCTGATGATAATAAGACAGAGAGCGAAAATAAAATTAGAAAATAATAAATCATTAAATAATTTAGTTTTGAAAAAATAAAATAAAAATTAAAATATAATGTTGGAACAAGGAGAATTGTTAGAATGGATAGCCGAGAATACGGCTGCAAAACAATCCATTCAAATCGTGGTGAGTGGCGATTCGACTCGATTCGCGACGAAATTCGAACCTTCCATCGAATTGAATAGAGAGAAAAGATACGAGATGGCGTGGGTGAATCTGGAAACTTATTATTCCTTTCCCAATGTCACCGAAAAGAATAACTCATTCAAGTATTCCAACGGAGTGGATTGGTTAGAGATTCGAATTCCCAAAGGAAGTTACGACATAGACGATTTGAACAATTACATTCAGACGTGAATGAAGATGGATGGAAAGGGAAGCAACAAGATCAGACTCGCCCCCAACGCTAATACCTTACAGACGATGTTGGATTTGGAAGATAATTTTTGAGTGGATTTCAACATGGACGATTCTATAGGCAAGATGCTGGGATTCGATCGAAAGCTGTATCAAGGCCATGCGGCATCTGAAAATACGGTCAACATTCTCGCAGTCAATAGCATTCTGGTGAATGTGGACGTGATTGCTGGAAGCTACATGAATGGTAGAGCTCAACCGACGATCTGTTCCTTCTTTCCAAACGTGTCACCGGGTTATAAGATCGTGGAACGACCTCGAAATTTAGTTATCTACCAGTGATTTTAGACACGTTGTATAGTCTCAAAACCACATTGATGGATCAAAATGGTGAACTGTTAGATCTTCGCGGAGAGAGGGTGACGATACGATTTCACATAAGAGAAATATAAAGCAAAAAAAAAAAAATATTGTGTATATATATAAATAAGAAAATAAAATAAACGCAATATTAATTTACAAAAATTATTTAATATATATAATTATCATTAAAACAAAAAAACAATTGAAGAAAATATATTTTAAAAAAAGAATTATGACACAATACGTGGTTAAAAACGTGAACATATCCGCAGGACAGAGGAAGAAACTTAAGAGAGCGTTAACAACTCGAGGTGAGACAGTGAAATTCAAATTCACTCACGAAGATCTGACGAGTGGCGGTCAGGATTCGATCGCCTGGACCAGAAGTCAAATCAAAAGGATGGAGAAAGCGATTTGTGATCGAAGAGGGTTGATGGTGAGATTGAGTCCCGCTCAATTGAGATACAATTTGAGAATGAAAGGCGGTTTTCTACCGCTATTGGCAGGAATCGCCACAAAAGCATTACCCTTTGCCGCAAAAGCATTACCCTTTCTTGGAAAGACTCTCGGCGTGGGAGCTCTCTCAGGACTCGCGAGTTCGGCAGTTGAGAAATTAATGGGTGGCAGCGGACTGTTTTTGAAGAAGGGAGGAGCCGTGTGTCGCGTCCACGTAGACGACAGCGGTGAAGGATTGTATCTAGAACCCATTAGAGGTGGCAACTCTTTGAGTGGAAATGGTCTCTATCTGAAGAGTGGACGGAACGTTGAGCAACTCAGCAAGGGTTTGTTGTTTGGTGAGAATTCACCATTTAAGAATATACCGATTCTGAGTATGTTATTATAATGTAAAAATTATATAATTATATAAAATATAAATCATAGAAAGTATAAAATAATATAAAATGGATAAAAAGGTGGAAAAACAATTAGACGATAATGATGAATATCGTGAGATAGAGTGCGAAAAAGATGTGGAAAAACGATTAGACACTAATGATGGATATCTTAGGAAAGAACTGATAAAAGAGTTAAAAAAAGATCGGGATAGATTGTTGAAATTTAAAAGAATGAGACATTTTCCACCGTCACCACTACCTTCTGAAGAGAATGGTAATGATGCGAGTGTTACCAAGAGATGCACCACATTCGTCCATAATTATGATTCGGATAAACAAATGTGTTCTTATAAAAACGTAATATATCACAAAAAAAAGAAAAGAAGAATCGACACCAAATTTGAGAAAAAAGGAAACGTTATTATAATATATATAGGCGATAGTGAAGAAGGAAAACAAAAACCAAAAAAAAGTAATGAGATCTAGAGATGATCAACCTCTCTAGATCTCATTACTTTTTTTTTTCCTTCTTCTTCGCTAAAAATCAATCTCTCTATTGTTTATATTCCCAAGTCCATTATTAGCATGTTGACGCTCGTGTCTTGTCCTTTTTCGATAATGTGTTGAATGTTTATCTTTACTTTTTTGAGTTTTTTTTTTACATCGGTGAACGCGCTCTCACCACCCGATTTGTCCATGAGTTAGAGTGAGATTTTTGGATATATTTAACTTCCATAGGACAACGACAAATCATTCTTGTCGAATTCTCTATCATTGGCAATGACGATTTTCTGTAGGTCGCTCTGGTACTCGTAAAACAAATCGAGCATGGCTTCGTCCAATTTCAGAGGCATGTTATATTTGTCGTATTTGTGCTCTAAGCCCTTCGTCTTGACCTCGTTCAATTCGATGGAATCATGTCGTTGTAATCAAAAGATTTTAAAACCGAATTTTTTACACGTTTTGACTCGTTTCAATTTCAATTCGCATCTTTTAGGTGTTGTTGTCATGATCGATTATTTGCTTTTTTGTTTTATGAATTATTGCAAATAATGTATATTTTTAAATTTTGTATTTAATAATTTGTTAAAAAAGTTTTGTTTTTTTTTACTCTTTATATATATATAAAAAAAAAAGTCTTTTTAATTTTAATTTTCTTTAATGTGAAAAAGAATTTTTTTTGTAAAAGTGTTTTTTTCTCTTTATATATATAAATAAAAAGTTTAAATTTTAACATCCTTTTTTCTCGTATTAATTCAATTTTTTTCACGTTAAGGAACATAAAAAAATTGATTAATTTCATGCAGAAAATTTTTTTTTGAAGGAATTAAAACATGTATATATAAAAACAATTTTAAAACTTTTCAACAAATTATTTAAATACAAAATTCGAAAAAAAAAAATATTCTTACAAATGGAGCAAACAAATAAAAAAAATGGAAAATTTAAATGAGAAAACCATACCTCAGTTAAACGGGATTTGTAAAATATTAAAACTTCCACATTTCAGAAATCCTAGAACCAAATAAAAAAAAATTGAAGTCATACAGGAATATTATTTGCGAAACGATGGAAAGAAAAAAATCGAAAGATCGGAAGTGGATAAACTTAAACAGTAAAAAAATGCATCGGTTGTGAAAAATGAGAAGATGACTAAATGAAAAGCCATTGAAGAACTTCAAGTTTCAAAAGAAAAAAAAAACTAAAACAAAAACGACTGATGCACTTCAGAATCTAGACAAACGAGATATATCGAGCGAAATTTGACGAGCAATCAACAAAGGGAAAGGAGAAGAATATGTAGCATGACTCGTCATGGAACTATTCCAATCGAAGCCCATAGAATAGGAGAGTGTGATCAAAGGCATTTTTAAAACTTTTGACGTGGTTCCCTCGTTCAAGAAAGTCGATCCGAAATTGTTCATGGAACGGGTGAAGAAAGAAGTATTGGATTTGTTTTGCAAACACATGAACGTGGGACAAAAAATTAAGATGATACTCCATTGCGTGATGAACAAAATCGATGTGAAGTCCGGCGAGAGCATCGTGAAAAATGCATATTTCAGATCTAACGTCGAACCCGTATTTCGAGGTTCAGATTTATCAGACGTTTTCGAAAAGATGAAAGACAAGATGTTGACGTCTCTCGTGAATTATCAACATGAAGGTAGTAATTGGACGTTCAATGAGGAGTTGAAACTCGAAATTCATATAACTAAAAATGATTCATTCAAAGGATCTTCTTACGTGGAATTACCGACGAAGGGAAAGGAGAAGAATATGTAGCATGACTCGTCATGGAACTATTCCAATTGAAGCCCGTAGAACGGCAGAGTGCGATCAAAGGCATTTCTAAAACTTTTGATGTGGTTCCCTTGTTCAAGAAAGTCGATCCGAAATTGTTCATGGAATGGGTGAAGAAAGAAGTATTGGATTTGTTTTGTGAACACATGAACGTGGGACAAAAAATTAAGATGATACTCCATTGCGTGATGAATAAAATTGAGGTTCAGATTTATCAGACGTTTTCGAAAAGATGAAAGACAAGATGTTGACGTCTCTCGCGAATTATCAACATGAAGGTAGTAATTGGACGTTCAATGAGGTGTTGAAACCCGAAATTCATATAACTAAAAACGATTCATTGAAAGGGTCTTCCTACGTGGAATTACTGTATTTCTTAGCTAAAAAACAATCCGTGGTCAACGTGAGAAATAAAGATGATCAGTGTTTTAAATGGGCAGTCACCTCCACTTTATACCCTGTCAAAATGCACTCCGATAGAGTTTCTCATTACGAGGAGACTTCTAAAAATCTCGATTGGACTGGAGTGACTTTTCCAATGCAGTTAAAACAAATCAAACGTTTCGAGGCTCAAAATCCCACTGTAGCAGTGAACGTCTTGGGATACGACGATGAAAAACGAATGATCTACCCTCTCAGACAGACTTTGTATCTCGAAAGAGAAAAGACAATTATTTTATTATTGATTTTGAATGGTGACAATCGTCATTATTGTTGGGTTAAAAATCCGAGCTGATAACTGTCGAGACAAAATAATAAACATGAACATATGTTTATGTTGCAACTGCATGAACGTGTTTAGCAGCAAAAAATCGTTAGCGAAACATCAGGAATATTGCAACAAAAATGAAGGTGTCGCCATCGAAATGCCCAAACCCAACACCATCGTGAAGTTTGAAAATCAGAATAGAAGGTTAAAAGTACCATTCGTCATGTACGCCGATTTCGAATGCTTCACTGTGAAAATGAGTTCCTGCCAACCCGACGCTCTTCAAAGTTACATCAACAGATATCAAAAACACATGCCTACAGGCTATTGCATTTACGCGAAATGCGCTTTTGACTCGCAACACGACATGGGTCCCTTCACCTATACGAAACAGTGCGAAGACGACGACGTGGCTCAAAGGTTCGTGGAAGAGTTAGAATCGAAATTTCAAATGTTATACGCCAAATTCAAAATTCCGGCAAAAATGATCATCATGCGAAAACAGCAGGACGAGAATAACAGGGCCACCGAATGTCACATATGCAGACAATCATTCGATGAGAATTCAGAGGAGAATAAGAAGGTCAGAGACCATGATCATTACATGGGTCTGTATCTCGGTTCGGCTCACAGCAAGTGTAATTTAAAATATCGAGACGCCATTTTCTATCCGGTGATATTTCACAATCTCTCGGGTTACGACAGTCATCTGTTCGTGAAAAATCTTGGCACCTCCCATGAAGAATTAAATTGCATCATGAACAGCGAAGAAAGATACATTTCCTTCACAAAATGGAAGGTCATGGAGAAGAAAAGAGTAATCGACAGAGAGACGTTGGAAGAAAAAAATGAAATCCATTCGTAGAAGCATACGTTTCATCGACAGTTTTAAATTCATGTCGAGAATTACAAACACGCCAAAAACGTGTGGAAATCATTCGATATGAAAACCATGAGAGGTTATCACGATCTCTATCTGAAGACTGACATTCTGCTTTTGGCAGACGTGTTCGAAAATTTTCGAGATGTCTGTCGTCGAAATTACGATCTAGATCCGGCTTGGTATTTCACCGCACCCGGTCTGGCGTGGGACGCTTTGCTGAAGACCACCGAAGTCCAATTGGAATTATTATCCAACATGGACATGTTGCTCATGTTCGAAAGGGCTAAGAGAGGTGGCGTCTCGATGATCTCCCACAGATATTCCAAAGCTACCAATCCCTACATGAAAGAAGGTTTCGATTCGGAACGATAGAATAAATACATACAGTATTGGGACGCTAATAATCTGTACAGTTGGGCTATGAGTCATCCTTTACCAATTGGAAATTTCGAATGCGTGACGGAACCGGAAGAGATGCAAAAATGGAGAGACTATCCTTGCATTTTAGAAGTCGATTTGAACTATCCGGAAGAATTACACGATCTACACAACAATTATCCGCTGGCTCCTGAACGAATGGAACTGATCGAAGGCGACGAGGAAAAACTCATTCCCAATTTATTTAACAAATGTAAGTACATCGTCTACAGCAAGAATTTGAAACAATACGTCGATCACAGGATGAAATTAGTTGACATACATCGCATCATTCAATTTGACAAAGAGCCTTGGATGAAAAAATACATCGATCTCAACACGAATCTCAGAATTCGAGCCGAGAACGATTTCGAAAAAGTTTTCTTCAAACTCATGAACAACTGCGTGTATGGTAAATTGATGGAAAACATCATGAAGAGAACCGACATTCGACTCGTCACGTCTGAGAAAAGAGCTAAAAAATTAGTGGCGAAACCCCATTACAAACACCGAACCATATTCGACGAAAATCTAGTGGCTGTTCACATGCAAAAGACGCACCTGTAGTTCGACAAACCGTATTATCTCAGACCAATCATCTTAGATATTAGCAAGCGATTGATGTATGAGTTTCACTATGATTATGTCAAACGAAAATTTGGTGATAAAGCCAAACTACTGTTCACCGACATGGACAGTTTAGTTTATGAGATAGAGATGAAAGATGTCTACCGAGATATATCTCAGGACATGGCCGTGTGGTTCGACATGAGCAATTATCCCGTCGATCACCTGTCCAACATTCAATCGAATGACAACAAGAAGGTGTTGGGTAAATTTAAGGATGAGAGCGGCGGTAAATAAATCGTCGAATTCGTGGGCTTGAGACCCAAACTGTATGCTTATCGTCTAGAAGATGAAGAGATCAAGAAGTGCAAAGGGGTTAAAGCGTGCATGGTGAAGAAAAACATCTCTTTCTGAGAGTATAAAGATTGTCTGTTAGGAAGTGGTCTGGTGTATAAGACTATGGAATCGATTCGAAGCGAAAATCACGACTTGTATACCGAAATAGTCAACAAGATTTCGCTGATGGCCGATGACAATAAGAGATTCGTGTCAGATGATAAAATAAGCACTTTGGCACTCGGACATTGGACTTTGGATCTAATTTTAGACGATAGGATTTCAGATATGATTGAGGATGATAGGATTCCAGATATGATTAAGGATGATAGGATTCCAGACAATCAAGAGGAATTAGATGGATTCAAGATTATGGAAGTCGATAAAGACATCGAGAGAGTTAGTTTAAAAAGAAAAAAAAAAACATAAAAAAACAACATCATTTTAGTAAATTATAATAAATAAATAATTTTTTAAAAAAATATACGCATTTATGAATAAAAAAATAGAGATATCCGTAGAAGGTGTCGTCTTACCTAATGAACCCCTATCCAACATCGATCTGTCGAATGCGGCGAAGGATTTGAAAATCAAAGATTTTCTAGGCGTGTTTTCCAGAGATGCCTTGCCAAAGAGAAGACCTCGACAATCGGAATGCCTAATTTTAAATCTAGATGATTTATCAGGTGAAGGCACTCACTGGGTGGCGTGGTTCAAGAATGGGAAGAAGAAGAATTATTATTTCGACAGCTACGGAATCTCACCGCCGAAAGAAATAAAGAACTATTTTAACAATTCGATGGTTCGTTACAACACGGAACGAGTGCAATCGCCAGATCAAGTGTTTTGCGGTCACCTGTGTCTCTACGTTCTCAAGAGATGGTCTGAAGGAGATCGGTTTCAAGACATTCTCAATGATTTACATTAGAGAGAGATTTTTTATTTTTATAGTATATATAAAGGTAAAAAATTATTTTAAAAATTTTAATCGAATAAAAACGAAAAATAAAAATAAGTGAAATAATTCATTTTTAATAAACTGCGTTTGAAATATATTTTAAAACAAAAATCTCAAAACAACATGCCAGTCGATAAATTTGGTAGAAGCGACGACGAAAGCCGACCCAAAAAGAAGAGGAAGATGCTCAAAGTCGGTGATGGTTACGACGTTGCCAACTTGGATGAACGTTACATTTGGAGATACGAACCTCGAGAGGAAACTTTGAACATGAATGATAAGAAGCTCTACAATCTTCCCGAGCCAATAGATCTCGCAGATGCTGCGACTAAAAAATACGTCGACAGGGGAACGCGGATTTCGAACGAATCATGCTAGATAATTACAGGGATAAAGCCATGACTGACGATCTCGATCTGAAATCCAAATGTTTGGTGAATGTCGTGAATCCCATAGATTCCACCAATGCCATGACCAAGAAATACACGGACGACTCTCATGCGCGATTCAGTGAACATCTGAGAAGTAGATACGTTCAGAAAACGATGCAGTCGGAATTGAACGCCAATTCTAACAAGATAACGAACGTGGCCACTCCCATGAATCCCAAGGACATGGCGACCAAACACTACGTAGATCTGGAACAGAGAAAGTCTGACAGACGAGAAATGAAATTGGATCTGAATGCGGGATTCAACAAGATATTGAATCTGTCGAAGGTCGACGACGTGGATGCAGACTCAACTGCAGTCAACAAGGGCTACGTAGATTCTGCTGTGATACGATCACAAGAATATGTAGAATCTCAAGTGGACGATCTCTACCTGAGCAAACAACCTGGCAGAACCATGGAGGGTGGCATCAACATGAACGGTCACAATTTATTTGGTCTCGATCACGATCCCGAATTCGATTCCAGTGCAGTCAGCAGGAAGTACGTGGACGACAACTCGGTCTGGAGAAAGGGCGACATCATAGAAGGTAAACTAGACATGGGCGGACACGCGCTCACGATTCTACCAGATCCTGTGAACATGATGGACGTCTGCACCCTGATTTCAGTGGTGGAAAAAGTCAAATACGCTAGACAATTGATCACCATGTGGGCCGAGAAGGCCGGCGTGTTAGAGGAGGGAAAAACCAAGTGGTCTTTCAGAAACGGAGGTAGCAGATCACAACCTGGTCAGGGGAGATATCCCATGCCATTAGGAGGTGAAATCATATGAATGGGTCTGGCTTCCATGGATTTGAATAACAGAGCAGCCGTCGGTGAATGGAGTAGAGAGCGATAAGAGATAAAGCATTGAAAAGACTGAGAATTAGCACGTTCGGCACATCTCTCAAAGTGAACGCCGGAGACAGGATTAATTTCATTATGAAAACCAATAATCCCAAAGCCGCCACTTCCGTGGTGAGCCTACTGATCAAACTAGATCCTTTGAACAAACAGTGAACGCGTGGAAATAATTAATTCAAAAAATAATGAGTGATTATTAAAAACAAAAAAAAAGAAATGAGATTTAGAAAGATGTTCAATCTCTCTAGATCTTATTACTTTTATTTTTTTTTTGTTTTTTTGTTTTTTAATAATTACTCATTACTTTTTATTTTGTTTTTAATTTTTTCACACACGTCTCTCATCGAATGATCGACATCTTATTTCCATCCGATTCGAATTGTAATTCTCTGTCCGACAGGACCAGGGCGAAGGCTTCGGTTTTTCTCGGCATGTTCGAATTGCATCTTGATCTGAATGTCTAAGACGCTACTCTTGAGTGGTTCACTCTCTTTACTGACGTCGAATACGAACATGGGATACATCGACTTGTATTTGCCGGGAGATATGTTAGGATTGCTCATCAATTCGTCTAGACCAAGATACTTCATTCTAAAATCAGTGGCATCGCCATACAGTCTGCAGAAATCGATATGTGTTGTAATCGATTGCTGGATATCTCGTGGCGTTCAGAAACACTTGCATGTTTCTCAAATTGCAGTGATCGAACAGCAACGCATTCTTTTCCTGAGACCCGTCCCTATCGGTCTGAAATGCAACCACGATGAAACGCGGTCTCTCAGAAGCGGATTTCACCATCAATCTCCAATCGAAGTGATTCATGGAGGGTGGAATGCTAGCCGTGTTGCACTGTCTCATTCTAAATCCCATGGGTAATTTACTCTTGGATTCTATGATCTTGTAGAGACGCGTTTTTTCCACGATCGAAGGCTCCACATGCAGAACGAACCACGATATCTTCTGTAGAGTTATCTTACCCACATCGGTCGCAGTGAGTCTCACTATCACATCGTCGTTTCCTTTTTGAATCAACGTCAGATTGTGTTTGAATCCGTACATGATCTTGTTGTAATCGTCTGCGAATCCGAAAATGTGTTTCAAAGGTATCCTGAATGAAAACGTTTCTTTAGGTCTAGGCGTCTTGACGACGTAGTCGAATATCACGACGGCGCCGGCGCTAGCAGGCCCGACGGTGTCTTTCATCCACAACTGATTAAGTCCTCTGGATTTCGAAAAATTATCCGGATACGTCAAGAGTCCGAACATTGTGGTGGCCTGACCGGGATGAAACACAGATTCTATCTCTTGTCCGGATAGCAAGTATTTTATATTACTGAAATAGATGCATGATGCCATTATTGGCTAGAGTAACCATGTCATCGTCGGCGTAGTCGCTCCCATCTTCCTTGGTGAGACGTCCCTGCACCACTATGTAACTCTCGCTAGGATGGATGAATAGATCTTGGGTTTTGACGTTGATTCTTATCTCTCCCGCATTGTTCAAACTCATTCTGGTTACCGGTTCATATTCGTGAACCTCATATTCTTGAATACTTTCATCTTTCACTATGCTTTGTGCTATATCTAGTATATTTGCCATTTTTAAAGGGTTTTTGTTTTTTGTTTATTACTTAGCTTGCTTTTTTATCTAAAAATAGTTTTAATTACTTTTTATTATTATTTTTCTCTCCTATATATAAATATGTGTAAACAAGAAAATGTTAAAGAGAGTAAATAAAAAAAAAATTTGTTTTCTTTATCAAAACTTCGTCTTCTGCAATTGTTGTTCATAAAACTTTCCGATGATCTCTTCTAAATCCAAAGCTTCGATTTCGTAAGTCACCGGATCGGTGTGAAATATTTTGATTATCACGAAGATTTCCGAGGTCCATCTAGGAGTATAACCCTTTTCGAAGTGCTTCTTATAAGCGTAGATTCTCACTCGATCGCCGACCGCAAATTTCGGCGTTCTAGACTTCTTCCTGATCTTAGATCTCTCGGGATATAGATTCATGTAGACCCGTTTTTCGTTTCGAGGATCGCTAGCTTCCGCGGGAGTCATCTTGATCAATCTGTGTCATGTGTTGTTGTAATCTTTGACCAGACCGTTCAGAGCGTATATGTATTTCTTAGTCAAATTCGCTGTGAAGTATCTGTGCATCTTTTCCTTCATAGTTCGATTCCAACGTTCCACCACACTGGCTTTCTCTTTGTTTTCGATCGAGTAGAGGTCGACTAATCGATGAACGTGCTTGTTGTAGAATTCCTTTCCCTTGTCCACCCACAATTTATTCGGTTTTCGAGAAGACGAGTTGAACACGCTCTTCAGAGCCTCAGCGACACAAGGTCCCGATTTATTCTTTAAAGCTCTGATCCAACCGTATTTGGAAAAAAGTTTGATGACCGTCAATAGATATTTGACGCCCTCGTTCCACCTCAAAAACGATCTCATGTCGACCAAGTCGGCGGACCAAATGTCATCCATACCCTTCACGAACACCCTTCTCTTTCGAAATTTACGCACGATGGGTTTGTGTAACTCTTCAGCCAATTCGCTCGTCAATAATCATTTCTTCTTCTTTTCTGATGTGCTTTTTTTTTTGAATGCCCCATCCGAATCAACATTTCGCACTGATCAGATTACCGACCAGCGAACGTTCTATCTTCTCTCTCCTGGTCAGATTCGATATACCTCTAAATTTCGCCAACATGTTTTTATCGCAGACGTTGTTGCGAGTCTTGGTGCTGGGATGTCCAGCGTAGCACAGATCGTGATCATACGCGGCTGCATCCACCCTATTCACGGGTTTGCTCCAAGATTTAGGAGTCAGATCGGCGTTGAGTCTCTTGTTCAATTTCGTTCCGGGTCCCGTGAAACTGTGACCCAGCAGATTCATTTCGAAAGGTAGATTATTGATCATTTTATTCATGATGCCTTTACCTTTGCTCGCATTTTTTTCTTAATGAATTGAGTCTTGATCGAACCACACACATCACAAATTCCGTGAAGCATCTGTCTGTCATTTTTAGTTTGTACTTCTCGAGAATTACTCATCTCGGTAACTCTCTTACACTTTACGCAATACATTTTTTGAGAGTTATTTAAATTAATTTCGTTTTTATTTTATATATAAATTTAATATTTCTTTTTTAAAAATTCTGTTCTTATTATATATATTTTTTTTCAATCGCTGCTCTTGAGTTCTATCATCTTACTGAATTCCTCCCTGGCCTCTTTCCTCCCCCTTTTCACGAGAGAATTCTTCATCTCTTCCTTCATGATCTGACAAGTCTTGATTCTCACGGCTTCTTTCATGGCATCATATTTCGTTTTCTCGCCCAATATTGTGAAGTATTCTCCATCCGATATCCTACCATCTTTCAATGCCAACGAGATCATTTCGGATATCATGTCGATCTTGGAGTCAGCCAAGATGCGAATCTTTTCGTGTTTCCTAGCTTTCAGATATAATTTCCTTCCCACTCATTCTACAGTCAACACGATCAGAACGCCCACTGCGGTCGACAACAATCCGATGCCGGCCACATGTAAACCCATGGAAATCGTGATGAGTGTCGTGTCGACCGCATTGACGAATTTCAGGAAACGTGAATACTTCTTCTTGAGAGAATGGCGAGAATCTCTCTCTTGAGTCAGATACAATTGGATTCCGCTGATATGATCGATGCGATACCTCTCGCCTCTTTCTTTCTCTTCTAGCGACAGTGCCATTGGCAAAATGCCATTCGGCTTCTCATCCTCGTCATCATCTAACGTCGGATACAATTTATTTCTGGTTCTCATTTTTATGTTTTTTCTTTCTAATATTAGATAAAAAATTTTATGTGTGTATTTATTTTATTTTCTATTCTCCCTTATTTATATTCAAGGAGAAAACTTAGACGTATGCTTCATTCAGAAATAATTTCATGATGCATCCCTTGTCTTCTAAAGTCAGACTTCTACGTGCCAATTTCAGTTCTTCTGAAACTGTGGGCTTGTCTCGACCCTTACAGAAGACAAATCTCCTCCAAAACGTGATCATTTCGTCGATTCGAACATGTTCGAACGCCGGTTCGAAATACTTGATGACCATATCTTCCCTTTCCATCATCAGACACGAATGATTCTCGTGATCGAAGTCTAGATGATCCCGACATCCGACGCATCATTCTAACAAGAGGCGACCTAGTTGTTCATTCACGCAGAATGCGTAGGCTCTCATCAGCATTTTTAAAAGAAACCTTGCTCTCAAATTGTGGGAATTGTTCATGATTTACATATATTTTATTATCTATTTTGATTCGATATTATTTTTTAAAATAACTATTTATTTATATATTTTTTTTCTCTCCTATATATATCAATCACTTTTTTTATTTCCTCTTGACAAAACCGATTCTATCACTATTCGCCCACAAAACTCGCGAAGTGAATCGGTAAATCATTTTCACTGATCAAATCACACCCTAGACTGTCTCAAATACGATCGCAAATGTGGTGGTCCAGAAACGGCAAAACCCCCTTTTTTCATGTACCGGAGGCCCAAATCGGTCTTAAAACAAAATTTAATAAAATCCTCGATGAGTAATGACACTTTACGCTCACTTTTCGCCGTTGGCAAACGTCGAAAAAACGTTTTGAGATCGATTTTTCGTGGTCTAGAATCGG
Source organism: Pictodentalium vernedei (assembly GCA_031216915.1). NCBI lineage: Eukaryota > Metazoa > Mollusca > Scaphopoda > Dentaliida > Dentaliidae > Pictodentalium > Pictodentalium vernedei. The sequence continues at coordinate 125,361,226 of CM062296.1, read as the reverse complement.
CAAATGGGTTTCGCCGATCGGATTGCACATGAACCGTTTGAACACCCGTTGGCGAACGTAGGTGGTCCAGAATTGGCAAACAGTTTTTTGATGCTGGTCCAGAACCGGCAAAATATTTTTTGCTTGCGTTCACCAACAATGGATCGATGGTCTAATCCATGATGGGAACATCGACAAAAAATTTTAAGAAAATGTACATTAACAATTTCGTACATTTTTCACTTTTTGAGCGATGTGTCGAATGTACGCATTCGCCAACGGGTGTTTGAACATGAAAAGTGCTATCTGTGGGCCTCAAAAACAATAGCCGATTCTGGACCACCACGAAAAAACAACATTTTTGTACACGTGTACACGATTTAACACTGAATCCCTATGGCGGTACACGTACATGTACGTGTACGTGTACAGTACATGTACAAAGTGGTCCAGAATCGGCCTTTATTACCTACTTCCCATGTATGTGAAGATACTTTGAATCAATTTGATGCCAACAATCCATTTGAGTTTCTAAGTAAAATGTTTGATTCATTGATGGAAGATGTGAGAAAGGAATGTGGTATTCAAGACAACGACCCCATGAGGATATCAATCCACCATCCAGGTCTTGAGGTAGGTATTTTTATTCCTTTTACAAAGGCTATGGGGGGGGGGGAGGTGAATGGTAAAACTGTATTAGATGAAATTTAAAAAGTTATTCAATCAAATTAGAATTTTACTATCCATGATGGTAAATTATCTTTAGAAATAACACAAACTTCACTACCACAAGGGTCGGGGTGAAGTGCACCCATTTCATTTGCATCTGTTGGTAAAATGGTTTTTAATAAGAAAAGTATTGTTGAAATTAAAAATGTCAATGATTCTATTTGCTTTGCACTTGGGGTGGTAGTGGGAAAATACCACATTGATAAAGATAATTCAGAACTTTGGGAAAAGAGATGGAAAAATATTAGATATTCTGATAGACTGACACAAGAAACTGAGGCAAAGGCATTAATGGACAAAGCAAGTCTTGGTTATAATAAACCTTGTGGATATGAAGAATATTGTAAAATTCAAGAGGTACTCTCCCCAGAGTACATAATTAAAATCCACCCAAAATTTGCCAAAGAAATGTTCCTATTTGAACCACCACAAACAACAAAAGAGAGTAAAGTTATTCATATCTATCACCATGACCGTCATTTCGACACCATCACAAAAATTACAAGGTTTTTAGGATGTCACTACTATTGTGAATATTGCAATGTGGGGTATAATAACAGAGAATGCCATCGATACTCCAAAGGCTGTGTTTGCAATTCACCACTACCATGTAAACCTGGACATTCTGTTCATTGTTACACTTGTAATAGGGATTTTGTAAGTTCACCTTGTTATAAAAATCACACAACCCAAACACAGAACCAAGAAAAAAACATTTGTCAATTAGTCAAGAAATGTCTATCATGTAAAACGCAATTATATTCAGGGAAAGGAGAACATATTTGTGATGGATTTAAAAAATGTAAATATTGCCATCAGTTAGTCAAAAGCAAACATTATTGTTTCATTCCAAAATACAAATCACCCGAGAAAGACAAAATGCCAAAAGTACCATTGTGTTTTATGATTTTGAAACAACTCAAGACTCAGGTCTCCACACCCCAAATTACTGTGTTGCACACCGTGCATGTGGGGAATGTATTTGTAAATCTATTCATGAAACGTGTTCATGATGTGACAAAAATGCAAAAAGCAAATATATTTTTAAAGGAGAATCTACTTTGAGTGATTTTTTCAATTGGCTTTTCAATAAGGAACATTTAGATACAACCACAATCGCTCATAATTCAAGAGGGTTTGATGCACAATTTATCTTAAGACATCTCATTGAAACTGCTACATCAAAACCTGATGTCATCATGAATGGAAACAAAATTATTTCTCTAAAAGCTTGTGGTGTTAGACTCATCGATTCATTGAGTTTCCTTTCTATGAGATTGGCACAATTTCCTAAAACATTTGGTTTGAGTGAACTAGCAAAAGGTTATTCTCCTCATCTGGCAAGCACAAAATCATATCAAAAGTACATTGGACCTTATTAAATGCAACATTGTACACTCTATGTCTCCTACAGTCAGAGAAGATTTTATTAAATGGTACAATCAAAAATTTACTAGTAATGCTACTTTTAATTTTGCCAAAGAAATGGACATGTACTGTAAGTCTGATGTGGATATATCATGAAGAGGGTGTGGGGAATTCAGAAAACAATTTATTGAATGTGATGGGATAGATCCTTTCAGGGAGGCTGTAACTTTAGCTAATGCCTGTAATAAAGCTTGGCAGAAAAATTCAATGCCAGAAAACAAAGTTGGTCTCATTTCAGACATTGGGTATCCTACTGTCGTTAGATATCCCATGAAAGCCATTAGATACTTACAGCTACTAGTACAAGAAGAAGGCATACACATACAACATGCACTAAATGGTGGAGAAATAAAAATTGGAAATTATTATGTAGATGGTTTTCACAAAGAGACAAATACAATCTATGAACTTTATGGATGTATGTGGCATGGATGTGAAACTTGCTATGCTGACAGATATGAGAAAAATCCAATCAATTCACAATTCTATCAATCTCTGCACAACAAAACCCAATCACTCATAAAACATTTCAAATCATTGGGGTATAATATACAAGTTGTGTGGGAACATGAATTGGATCATTTATACAAATCAGATCCTGAAGATCCTGAAGTTCAAGCCTCTTTAGATACATTGTTCCCACACATGGACTCAATTAAACCATGAGAAGCATTATTTGGCAGGAGAACAAATGCCATTAAATTACACTACGAAATTGATGAAAACACAGACACAGAAATCAAATACATAGACATCTGTTCACTTTACCCATATGTGAACAAACACACGGAATATCCAGTGGGACATCCAGATATGCTCACAAAGGAAAACATAGACACTGGCAAAATAAGCCAACACAGAGGTCTCATTAAATGTAAAGTTTTACCACCTCAAAGTCTTTTTTTGCCAGTTTTACCTATTCATTGTAATAAGAAAATGACATTTACACTTTGTAAAATGTGTGCAGAACACGAATTAGATCACTATAAACACACACCAGAAGAACATGCACTTGTAGGTACATGGACATCTGTGGAACTTTGCAAAGCATTGGATTTGGGGTACACTCTTCTTGACACTTATCAGATTTGGCATTGGGATGAATGGTCTTCAGAGATTCACAAATATTATCTGAACAAATATTTAAAAATGAAACAAGAAGCTAGTGGGTTTCCAGATTGGGTGAAAACAGAAACAGACAAAAAAAATTTAAAAATGATTATGCACAAATTGAAAATATCTATTTAGAAAAAGTTTTAAAAAAAACAGGAAAAAGATCATTTGCCAAAACCATGTTAAATTGTCTCTGGGAAAAAAATGCACAAAACAATATAAAAACTAAAACAAAATACATAAATGAACCATCAGAATATTTTGAAATAATACAGAACAAAGACAAAATTGTGAAGAATGAGGAATTTTTTAACCATGATCAGTTTGTTTTAGTAAACTACATTGACACTACAGATGTTTACAATCCACAAATTTCAGCCAATGTTGCCATAGCTTCATTTGTCACAGCCTATGCAAGTGTGGAATTATACAAAGTTTTAGAACAATTAGGAACACGAGTTTTATATTTTGACACAGACAGTTGTATCTACATACATAAACCATCACTCTGGAATCCAGAAATTGTAAATAGTAGATTAGGGCAGTGGACAGATGAACACCTGGGGGCAAAAATCACAGAGTTTGTGGGTTTAGGTCCAAAAAATTATGGATACAAATATATTAAAGATGGAGAAATACACACCACATGTACAGTTAAGGGGATCACATTAGATTACATGACATCACAAAAAGTTTATTTTGAAAGCATGATTGAGTGTGCACGAGACAGAGTGAATTACAAATTAAATATTGAATATACACATAGAATTAAACGTAACAAAGATAGACAAGTCACAAGTGAAACACAAAGCAAAACATTCAGATCTGTTTACACAAAACGTTTTGTTGTCGGTAAATATGACACACTACCCTATGGGTATAAGGTATAAATACTACTCAGATTTCTTATTTCGACTTTGAACAGGGAACAGGGAAGATGTCTCTAGCACTTAATCCTACATATCCTATATACTTATCAGAGTTAAGAAGACTTTCAAGTTTTCATAATACTACAAATCCTATTTTACAATCCAAGAAAGAAGATTTAGCTAAAGCTCGGTTTTTCTATGTAAGAGATAGTAAAGTAAAATGTTTTGTATGTGGACAAGGTTTACATAATTGGGAAGAAAAGGATATTCCTTTACAAGAACATGTTAAGTGATCACCAAATTGTTCTTATATTCAATTGATAAGAAATTGTCAATTATGCAATCCACCAACATGTATGCAAACACCTCCAGATAAAATATTATCAGTAATGGATTATGGATTCACTTTAAATCAAATATTTTCAACAATGATAAAATATGACAAGTGTCTAGATGATCTTCCAGATTCTAAATCTTTATTTGCAATCATGGTACTAGATGATCAAAGAACAACATTTAGTACCATAATTGCAAGAAAAGCTTGAGGACAATTCAAAACTAAGTTAGACAAAATGTTTACAGATAATGTAGAAAATGATTTTCCTGACTGTCCTGATGAACAGAGTACATGGTGTAATGTAATACCTGATGCACAAAGTACATCAGAACAGACAAAAGAATCATCAGTTTGATTTCAACCATGGAAGCAGTAAGACACATCTTGGAAAACAAGATCACACGTAAGGCATTATTATATGCATTTCAAATGATCACTCCTGGCTATCTAACAATAACAAAAGATTGTATTCATAATCAATTGGAAAAAGATGAAATGTATTGGGAATTTTGTAATGCATTACAAATCATGAAAGCTTTTTTACAAAGCTAAAGTAGAAAATATTTGGGCAAGAGTTATGTGGGATTTTAATATTTATGATGAACAAATCATGGATTATTTATATAGACAATGTTTACCACAAATTGATAGAATAGATATTTCAGAAACTTTATTTGAATTAAAAGTGCTCTTAAAAAGAAAACCCACTCACAGAATTGAAGAAGCTATGGAAACAGAAAGTATATAAAGCTAGTGTTTTGACAACACTTTCTCACAAAAATGGCATCAAGTGAAGTTTCAACACCTTTGTAATATCTTTATTTCAGGGTCTAGTGGTTCAGGAAAAACAGAATTTGTCAAAAAGCTTATTGATATGAAACATGACTTATTTCAAATTCCCCCTCAAAAAAAAAATCATCTGGTGTTGTAAAGAATGGCAAAATACATATACTTTACTTAAAGAGAGTGAAGATATTAAATTCATAGAAGGCATCCCCGATGATGAATATGAAATTGTTAGTGATGTCACTATTCCAAATCTTGTAGTTTTCGATGATATGTTAGGAGATAAAGATGAAGAAAAAATTAAATAATGGTTCACACGAAAAGGACATCATAGAAATGCAAGTGTCATATACATTACACAAAATATGTTTTAACAATCCAAATCTAGTCGTACCATAAGTTTAAATGCACATTATAGATTTTATTTCAAAATACTAGAGATAAAGGACAAATTAAAGTATTGGCAAATCAAGTTCAATTACCACATTTAAATGCATCATATAAAGATGCAACAAGTGCTAATCGTGGTTATTTATTAATTGATTTTCATCCTAAAACTCCTGAGTCTTTGAGATTAAGAACTGATATTTTTCATCCTTGGGTGACGCAAAATGAATGTGGACCTATCATTTATACAAAAGTATAAAAAAACTGGTGCACTAATGAGATTGTGTCAGTTGTTAAAAGTTTTTTCAAGAAGTACACATCATCATGGTGTCATTCATCCGATCATTAGAACAATTAAGTCAGCAGACAAATCCATTTGCAAGAGAAAAATTACTTAAGAAAGGTTTCAAGAAAATTTTAAAATGTTTTACATTAGCAAGTAGAATCATACTTAATAAGAAAATTAAATTGTCGAAACAACCTTTAACGTATATGGATAAGAATAGAGAGGATCTACAGCAACTTGCAAATCCAAGAGTAGATCTTGCAACCAAGAAAAACATTATTTTAAAACCAGGTGGTGGTGGATTTTTTGGTGGTGTTATTATTCGTAATTTAATTTGGTGGGATGGTCATAAAACAAGTCAAATTTTTTTGCTCACCATTCAAAAAACCAAAAGTAAGAAACGAAAATCACTTAAAAAGAAACGAAATGTTGGTAAAAATTACATGCATGCAAATTTTTGAGTCACTCCTCAGAAAGAGACAAAAACAAAATCAGTTTTAGTGAGTAACCTTCGAAAACACCACCATTAAAGTTGACATGTATATCAAATACGGGGAATAGAGTATCACATGATCCTATGGGTTCTAGACAAAATGTGGGACATATACCACTAAAAGAAAACATTCCAACATCGGCATGTTTCATGGCTTTGAATGCACCAAAACGTGTTAAGGAGATGAGTTCTTATTTTCATTCAATAAATGAAATGCATGTTGGTCTATCATATCATTTTATGAATGCACTCAGTGAGAGCAAGATGGCAAAACAATCTCGTAAGATTCCTCTAGTTAAAAAATATGGTGGGGGTGTTATTGGCACTAAGTCAATCACCTCCAGCATTTCAAAAACAAATTATGAAAAATGCACCTAAAGAATTGATTAATTGTATGGCAGAATGTTATCATAATCCTTTAAAAGGAAACATATATCTAACCCCCACTCAGAAACGAAAATTACAACTGAAGCATGAACAACTAAGATCTATTGCTAGTAAATCTGTATTTCTTAAAAAGAAAAAACAAATTGTAAATCAAAAAGGTTGTTTTTTACCATTACTTGGTTTACTTGGGCCTGCTATTGAAGTTGCAACAAATCTTGTAAATAAATTGGTGAGTAAAATATGAGGAGAATGGCTATTGTACCTTATCAAATTTTCGAAGAAATGCAACATTTTAGAAATGAAAAATCTCAAAGACCAAGACCACCTGATCCTCCAATTACTAATACAGCGCAGTTGAAGAATGAATTATCATCTGTGTTAGGAAATTCAGAGTTATCAGAAAGTGAGAAAAAACGAAAGTATGGTGAACATTTACAAAAATTTCAATTGTCACATAAGAAGGCATTACAGCCATCAGTGGTTAAGCCTGAGCCAGATCGAAATTCAATGTTTTTACGAGATCGTATTATAGAAAGTGTCCCTGTTACAATGAGACATAAAGCAACTTCATTATTATCTGCTTTATCATCTCATCCACACATGAGTTGCGATGATCAGGGTATTTTAAGTTATGATGGAGACCCATAAAAGGTTCAAATATCATCGATTTAGTCAATGATGTTCTTAGACATCAAAAAGGTTCTAAACCGACTGGTTGGGAAATGTTCAATCGTGGTTTAAAAGCTATAAATATCCCTCAAGATTTTGTTGGAAATCGTGAACATTGGTTGTGGATGAATAGAGATCAGGTGTCAAAACCCAGCAAACATCAAAGTTCTCCAGAAGATAGTTGGATAAAAGGTTCTCTATCAATATCTCCAAAACATAAAATAGGGATAGGAAAGAAACCACATCGAGATGGAGAAACACCAAAATCAACACCTAAATGTAGATTGACAACATGTAGATTTCCTGAAAAATGGGATGCTTATTGAATGATTTATTACCTGAAATATATTACAATACAAAACATCCTGCTGGTTATGGGGGTATACAACAATTATACAAAGCAGCACATAGAAAAGAAAAATCCATTACACTTGATCAAGTGAAAAAAATGGTTGAAAGGAGAAAGAACTTATACTTTACACAAGCCCATTCGTAAAAAATTGGCCAGATGAAAGACTGTAGTGGGTGGAATTGATCATCAATGGCAGAGTGATTTAGTGGATTTACAAAGTTTACAATCTCACAATGACCGATTTCGTTATTTAGTTTGTGTTATCGATGTATTTTCAAAATATGCATGGGTTTTACCCATTCACAATAAATCAGGAGAAATATTAACAAAATCTTTTCAAAGACTTTTGAAAACTTCTGAATGTAAGCCATTATCATTACAATCGGATAAAGGCTCTGAATTTAAAAATAAAGACGTGCACAAATTTTTAAAGAAACAAAAAATTCATTTTTTCACAACAGAAAATCCTCATACAAAAGCTAGTATTGTTGAACATTTTCAACACACATTGAAAACACGAATGTGGAAATATTTTACACACAAACGTACATTAAGATATATTGATGTATTACAAAATTTAGTTGATGGATACAATCACAGTTTCCATCGTAGTATACACAGAACTCCTGTATCTGTATCAATAGAAAATGAAATAGAAGTAACTCAAAATTTGTATGGTAAAAAATCTAAAGAGAGAAAAATAAAATTTAAAGTTGGCCATATAGTACATATTAACAAAACCAAACATACATTTGAAAAGGTGTATTTACCAAATTGGACAAAAGAATTATTTAAAATCACCCAAGTAAAACATACACATCCAACCATTCATAAACTTGAAGATATGGGTGGGTAAGAAACTCGTCAAGAAACTTAAAGTACATTGGGAAGGTTATCCCTCGAAATTTGATAGTTGGAAATCAGAATCTGATTTAGTATAAAAAGAATATGTCAGTAAATGAAAATGCATTGAGTCATGAAAGTGCAAGTGTTGAAGTACAAAGTCAACAAACACAATTTAATTTTGTGGGAGTCTTGTTGCAAAACATCAAGTGACTTATTTCACACAAATAATCATTATTTATGCAATTATAATTACGGCTATCATTCATCTTAGTTTACAATCCCCCAACAAATAATTGTGGTTGGTGTTATTGAGTAGTTCTTTAGGATATATTCTTCCAAGCCCCAGTTTAAAATATTTCAAACCACATGATAAAAAAAATAAATTCATTTTACGTAACACTACTGAGTGATAGTTCTATGGATATGTTTCCAAATAACACACAATGTTGTTTTCAAACACAATTATCAAAACCAATTCACATTAATAAAGAACATTGGGAAGTGGATTTAGTTGAAGTCATTTTACCATCTTCTGCAAGAAATATAACAGATGATGAAAGAAATTTTAAAATCATTGTGACAGATCCGAAAATATCATCATGCATTAATAATATTAATAAATCGTTTTCCAAACATACAGTACGTAAGGGTGTTGCTGCTGTTGAGCTAAGTATTTTGCCGGGGGCATATGCAAATGGTGGACATGTTGCAGAAGCAATAGAATCTGAAATTCAAGAAAAACTTGGGGGTATTTTAAAAGAGTTTGGTGTGTCATTTCGTTTTGGTCATTCATCTCAACATTTGCGTATAAAAATTGCATCAAATAGTATTGCAACAGTTGGACTTGAATTATCAGAAAGTTTAGCACAAAAATTGGGAAGTAAAGATGGTATGTTTCCAGTATTTTTTCCTAGCACAGCAAAAGATGCATTTAAATATAATGTGGACTTAAATAAGGATTTTAATCAACTCTTTATTTATTCTGATATTGCAGATTATACATTCTTTGTGATATAGAAGCACCTATTTTACGTGTGATACCATTTGAAACACGTGACGAATCTCTGCACGCTCATAAAGAAGTTGATCATGTACATTAGGTACCAGTATCAAAATCTTCTTTTGATCAGATCAGTATAAATATAATTGGGAACACTGGTAAAAACATTCAGTTTTCAAGTGGTAAAAGTGTCATCAAGTTGCATTTTAGAGAGCATAACAAATTACTTTTATAAAAAATGATGCCAGTGTATCGAGGTGTATCGCAGCAATATGGATATGGATTAGGGTCTATTTTTTGTTCAGCAATAAGATCAGCTGTACCATTAATAAAACCAATTGCAAAAAATGCATTTCAAACTTTAAAGAGAGAAGGATTAAAACATGGTATTGAAATAGCAAATGAATTGATGAGAAATCAAAAACTACCTAAAGAAGTAATGCTCACTCATGCAAAAGATCTTATGGCATCCGTGGGTAAAGCTACATTGGGAATAAAAAAGACAGAAACGAGAACCGACACGTCAGTCTGAGGTTCGTTCTCATAGAGTCAAGACGCGAAAAAGACAATCTCATCCAAAACGAAATTCAAGGCCACTTGATATATTTGATTAAATCATGATGTTACATGGATCTTGCGAGCATTTTTGTAGTGGTTTTGATCCAGATAATGTATCACCAACATCGAGTGGTATAGAAAATATTGGTGAAATTGAGCAATTTCCTATTGTATCTTTAAACAGTTCTTCACCAATAGAATTTTTAATTCCAAGACAAACAACCAAGTGGTTAGATCTTGCATCATCTACACTTGAAGCTCATTTAAAATTCAGGGACCGACCTGGGCATGCGCCAGTGCGTATTTGGTTCTGAAACATCAGGACCTGGCTCTTAAATCTCAGAAATAGGCTTCTCAGTTGGCACGTAACTTCTCAGATCATATTTTGCTATTCTTTCGATGGATAATCGAGAGAGACACTCTTACATGTATTACATATATGATTATCATTTATCATTGTTGTAGAGTGCTTAAGTTAATACTTCAAGTCTTAATTGCCAAGCATTAATCTTCACTGTGGTTTCTGATCAAGTTTTGGCTGCCTAAATAGGCAGCCAAGACTTGATCAGAAACCACAGTGAAGATTAATGTTTGCTATAGTGTACTAAATGAAAATGATGAGAGCTATTTCATACTTGCAGTGTGTGTTACAAACAGCAGTGTGACTCCGTAAATTGAAATCTGGCGCATGAATTGAAAAAATAGGCTCCGAGGCTAGAGCGTATTTTAAATAGTCCTGATCGGTCCCTGAAATTACAAAACAAGATGGGAGTGTATTGCGTGGAGATACAAATATAACTCCTATCAATAATTTTTTTCACAGCATGTTCAGTAAAATGATGTTACAGTGAACGGTAGTCTTACAACCACCAATACAGACATGTATCATTATCGAGAATTTTTTGAGAATTTTCTTAGTCATTCAAGAGATGTGAAAAAAACTCATCTGGCTGGTAGTGAGATGTGGATTGCAGATAGTCCTGGATACCACACAGCAATAGCTAAAGATGGTGATAACAAAGGTTTGGTTCAGCATCATAAATTAATTGCAGACAGTAAATCTGTACAACTAAGAGGAAAAATACATTTAGATCTATTTGTGCAAGACAAATATCTACAAAACGGTGTGGAAATGAGAATACAAATTCATCATTCTCCAACTAAATTTTGTCTGGTTGGTGATGAAAATGGAAAAATAGAAATTCAAAAAATCATATTCAGAATACCGGCATTGGATTTAATTCCGAAATTTGCAAATGATCTTAATGCGCAAATAGATAAAACAAATTATAAAATCCCCATAAGACATGTAGAAATGAAAACATTTACCATTGGAAGTGGTCTTTGATCAAAAATAGAAGACCATCTATTTCATAAACAGATGCCAAAATGATTAATTCTTGGTTTAGTTTCGAATAAAGATATAAATGGAGATATTGGCACAACTCCATTTAATTTTCAACATTTCAATTTGAACAAGTTGGAAATCACAATAAATGGACATTCCATTAAAGCACGTCCCTTTGAACCAAATTTCGAAGGTGGACTTTATCTAAATTCATATTTATCATTATTTGAAGCGATGAGGTATTTTGGACAAAATCAAACAATTAATGTATGTATGCAGATTATGCAAAAGGCTATACCCTTTGGTGAATTGATTTGACACCTGATCAGTCAAGTAGTGGACCATTAGCTCATCCTATAAAGTCTGGCAACCTTCGAATAGGTCTTCAATTTGCTCAAGCTGTTCCAGAGGTGATTAATGTTGTTGTCTATGCAGAATTTGATAGTGAGATAAAAATCAACAAATTCAGAGAAGTGATATTTGACTATTAACAATGAATAAATGTGAAAATTGCAAGATGTGTGAAGAAAAAATGCAAACATTATTTCAAGAATGTGTTGTGATAGAACTGATAAAATCCATTAAACAGAAAACTAAAAATATCTGTGAAGAATGTCGATCCAACACAACAACATTAATAGATATATACATTACAGAATGTTTACAGAAACTGTGTCCAGTGACTATATTACATAATCTACACAAGAGCAAGAAGAATTGACTTACTAGAATATTGTTCTCATATAGACTTTGAAATAGACTGCCAAAAAGACATTCAAAAGTGGGCAGAATTAGTTAAAGAGACTGGTCATATTATACAGCATATCTTGATTAACGACTTCATAACAACCCTTTTCAGGGCTAAGAAGAGATGGAAACCACTCAGCTACAATATATACTGAACATTTCTCCAAGGTTATCATCAGTGAATGGAAAAGTGTGTTCAAGAGACTTATTACCAAAACAAAAGCTTAAACATAGAAAAGCTTATATTGTGAACACAGATTCATCAAGAGAACCAGGAGAACATTGGGTGGTGATATATTTCAAAGACAATCATTCAGCCATCTACTTTGATTCCTATGGCTTACCACCAATAAATAAAGACATTTACAATTTCATAGTGAGAAACACAGATTCATGGACTATTAACACAATGAGACTACAAAGCGCTCGTACTGTGGTGTGTGGAATGTACTGTATATTTGCATTAGATTATCTTGCAAGAGGATATGATTTGGAGACGGTTCTTACTATCAAATTCCATCCAAGAAATGTCCAAGAGAATGACCGAGAGATTCGTCGATGGTTTGAGCAAACCTTTTGACATTATTTTATGTAATCAAACATCAGGTGTCAAAACAAACCACAGAGAGGAAATGTTTTATTATAATTGATAAAAAACATGTTTCTATTGTATAAATTTATTATGTATCAGAGCTAGGATTTTTTTTGTGTTTATTTTTTTTTAAAAATGCTCAAGTAATACCACTTTATTTTTAAAAAACATTAGATCTCTCAAATTTTTCTCAGAAAAAAAATCTTGAAATAAAGTGGTATCACTCAAAAAAAAATCTCGATGTAAAAGGTTTTCTATACATAGGCAAAACTCAGATCTCGGTGTATATATGCCTCTCACTTCATATATTAAATATTGGTACCTGAAATAAATCTTTACTGTCTATTTAAAATGCAGCAGTGACCACTGTCCCACCCCCTAACAGTAAAAAATGAGTCAAGAGTCACTTCTCATTTTTCACTGTTTGCGTTGATTGCCTTTAATATTATATGTTTGCCAATCAAACCCTCTACACAGTAAAGTGTTATACGGTTTAAAGTATGGAGGGAATGGTTGATAAACATATATTTGTAAGTATAAAAGTGTTTGGGGCAACCTAACCCATGACTGCCATTATGGCGAAAAACATTTAGCACTGATTTCCCCATACCCCAATATGCCACTATAGACCAAACATTTAACATAGGATTCTCCATAGGTCGGATTGTCCCTCAACTGCCATTTTACCCATGGCTGTCTCTATGGGTAAAAGCATTTAACACTAATTTCCCCATATCCCAATACTGACACTCGAGGGACTTAGTGATTGGAAAGTTTTTTTTACCCATGACTGCCACTATAGACCTAAGCATTTAACACTGAATTCCCCATACCCAAATATGCCACTATAGACCAAAAATTTAACATAGGATTCTCCATATGGTGTCTTGGTCTATAGTGGCATATTTTGGCCCAAAGTGGCATCATTGGAGGCAGGAAAAAGAAAAAAGATCTGAAGTTACGAGTATGTCTCAAGGAAACCTCGGAGACACATGGAGGCTCAAGATGTTGGAGGTGTCCGGGTGTAATACAGTTAATTATTTTGTAAAAATGAATAAGGCGGGCCTTTTCCTGTCATTTACTAAGTAGTTCTCACTCGGTTTCTTGGAGGAGAACACGATTGCCTACCGACCTAGTCACACCAGTCACGATACGTGCTCTTTCGTGGTGAATGCGTTCAAGTTTCTCCAAGTCCGCAGAGGTACAGCTAGTCCATATTATTCTAGCAAACTTTAGGACAGGTCTCACAAGGATACAGTAACACTTTTTGAGGGTGAGTCTATGGAGTCTGTATTTGTACTTTATCAAAGGCGCAATTCTTTTCCAGGTACTTGTGGCGATGCTGCCGATGTGAGCATTCCAGTTTTCATGCTCTTCAAGTAGAATTCCAAGGTGTTTGTGATATGATAGTGCCGTATTGGGACATTGGTACTGGATGATTTTGTTCGTGTTGGTTTCGAGATACGCAAATCGCTTCTGCTTCCAGACCTAATTTTGTGGCTACCTGTTCGTCCCATGAGTTTCAATGTGTTCTGTGTGCCTACAGGCACGTAGAACACATTGGAACTCAGGGGACGATATAGTTCGAATGTAAATAGTGTAAATTTCTATACATTTGTAAATTAATCTACATATCTGTATAGCCGCGTATTTGTATAGGTTTTCTATTGTATTGTATTCATGGACAGGACTTAACATAAGTTGTATAACTTGTACTCCAGTGCTGTTTTCAAATTTAGGCAAACAAAATATGTTTAAAATAACCTAAACAAAACACACAAAATTGGAGTTCCACTTGAACGGTCTGGACGCTTGGGGCGCAAGGCGATTTACAGGCGTAATATTTATTTATTTATTTATTGGAGCTTAAGGTCACATACTTATACGCAATGGCTAATCATGACCGTGAAAAGTTTTACGGATGGAGGAAGCCGGAGTACCCGGAGAGAACCACAGAGCAACGACGAGCAACTGTCAGCTCCTCGACATTCTAACTCTGTTCAAGCTCCGCTCAAGCAGGGTAACAGCGGTTGAAGACATGTACACATCAACGTGCAGTACGCCTTAGTATACGACGTCATCGTGCCCCCAGGTAGGCAACCGGATAAAGTGCCTTGCCCCGGACGGGGATCGATCTCGGGATCTCTAGCACAGAAGTCCAACAGTCTACCAATGGGTCACTGCGCTCTCCACAGGCGTAATACTAAAATCATATTGGGTAAGTGGAATGGCACGGCCTAGTTCAACATTCCAATACATCTGATCACACAATGTGGATGAAGTTCCATGCGTGGGTGTAAAATAATTGACATTCAGTGTTTCGATTCCGAGTGTGAACTATATTGACAGATCACAGATAAAGTACTTTGTAAGAAATCTGAATCGTATTATCAATATGCCACTTTTATCTTGGCTTTGAAATCTGCACGTGTGTGACAGTATGTCGTGAAAATTTAACTGAATGAAAATAATTTACGTTATGTGGATTGTTCAGCCCCTTTAGACTCTAGTGGTGGTGTTATTTGGGTGGTGGAAATGTCTGAACGCAGCAATGGGTGATTTGGGTCCCTACCGTCGACTCATTCTCTTTTTCTCCTTATTTCTAGGTGGGTCTTCGGAACGTGATTTTAAGGGTGGTGCGTAGATATTTGCCAGTATATCCCTAATTGCTTGTTGCTAGTTTCTAGACATCTCTTCCCATTCTCTCTGTTCTTCCTCCATTTTACAATACCACTCCTCGTCTTCTTTTTTGTTTTCATTATGTCCCCCTTGTCTATCTAGCCTTCCGCTACCCCAGAGCTTCCTCTCCGGACTCCAAGGGAGCCACCTCGTTAACTGAGATTTGTTTCAGATTGATGCCGTCTTCATAAGCAAATTAAGTTACTCGGATCACAAGGGATTTTAATCCCACATCGTCCCTGGGCGCCTCCGGTGCGCTGAAAAATTTCATTCATTCATTTCATTCGGTATCCATATCAGAATAATCATGGTTGATGCTCAAATTAATGTAAAATTTTTAACTAACCAAAAGAGTGGTGAAAACTTGGCTTATGATGGTAACATTTACCGAATTAACCCTTTACCCAACGTAACGGCCAAAACCGGCCAGCGCTATTCTTAAAAATCGCCAATGAATTTAAATTATTTTTTCATTTTTTGTCTCAAAAACATAGGTTATGACCCCTCATTGGAACGAGCTCGTCGAGCTCGTTCCAATGAGGGGTCATAACCTATGTTTTTGAGACAAAAAATGAAAAAAATTAGTTATTCAAGAATTTTTTTTGCAAGTGTCGTCTGCTTTTCATGTTAGGTAAAGGGTTAATCGGAAGTATAAACAATGGTAAGTCAGAAATTTATTTTAGTATATTGATAAATGTGATGAATTTCGTTTCAAATAAATATAAATATAAGCAGCATTCAAATGAACCTTGATTTTCTATAGAAATTGGTGTACTGAGGTCCAAGTACAGCGCGACCAGACAAAACACACCAGATTTAAAAATCAACAAACTTTTAAAACTCACACTTGTAGTTTTGAGTTCAAGATTGGGGGATCTCATTGGGGATCTCATATGACGTCATAGTCACGTGACCCACTGGCACCGTGTTTGATTGTCATGGCAACCCGAGTGAGCGGCCATATTTTAGCGTCACCCCCATAGTAATACGTGGTGTCAGTGCTCGTGCGCATCACGTGTTAGGGTTACACGTGTTTCCGTCATCCATTCTGTGTACTGGAGACCGTCTTCATAGTTTCTGTGGTGGAACGTGGTAGGTTTGTGTCCCAAAATCCCCCAACAGGACGGAGGTATGTTCGTGGTGTGTGTTCGATTCAACGGGAGTAAATCTAGTTACCCGAACAGGCAGGATAATCAACCAAAATTACAAAAAAACTGTCTGAAATAGTTTTATTTGATACGGAATCCCCCAGATTTCCACTTTTTCCAGTAATAGACGCGTTCCTTATAAGAGTAAATATTATTACACAGAATCCTCATTTACTACGTAGGATTACCCAAATAGACCCGACAAGTTTTGGTATTTCGGATTCCTTCGGAATCCTCTGCTCTGCCTATCCTGGTCTATTATATAATTTATTATCTCCATTTTGGCCTATCCTGTCTATGTTGTGACTTCCCCTGTCTCCCTATAAAGTATTCTGACTTACCTACATGTATTTGTGCGCCAGTGCACAATGTGTGCACATCACATGTAGCACATACGCACATGCAGAATGTGCAGGTATGTGCTTGTGTGCTAGTGCACAATGTGTGCACAAAACATACTGCTCTCCGACTTATCTCGGTATATGTGGATACCTGCGGCATGGCTCCTATACACCTCCTAGCTCATATATTGCTCCTACCTCCTATACAGCTCCTATGTAGGCCCTAGTACTCCTCCCGGTAGTCCTGGCATTGTCCTGCACCATGCCTTAAGCTATCTATCCTATGATCAACCTATATTGTAATCACCATTACTAGAATCTTCCACCACCCTTTCAGCCTTGAATCATTACTGCTGACTTCTGGTACTGCTACAGACTTGCTAGCTCTGTCTGGCTGTGTTCCAATCTCTGTTCATTCAGATCACTCCTTCATCAAAAACTGTCTTGGCCTACACATTTGCTTGATATTTGTAGTGCATGCTAAGGTGCTATATATATAATAAACCCTCTGTTGATCTATACAGAGATGTGCTTGTGTGATAGTGTACAATGTGCCACATTGTGCACTAGCACAAAAGCACATATCAGCACATTAAGCATGCGCCTATGTGCTACAAGTAATGTGTGTACATTGTGATACATTGTGCACTATCATTTTAAGCACAAAAACATCACACAAATGCCCTCTCCCCCTAACGGAGGTCATGGGATCATACGGTCATAATGTGACTTTCTTCTTTTTTACGCACCAAACCACTCGAAACCCTCCACAAACTCATTTATTTTAAAGCACAAAAACATCACCCAAATTGACCCTCGGCCTAACTGGGATCAAATGGTCATAATGGTCATGGTGAATTTCTTTTTTGTCTATCTTGCATAAAAAATCACTTGAAATTCTTCAATAGTCTATTTATAGCCGAAAACCATCATCTAAATAGACCATCTACGTAATCCGGAGTCAAGGGGTCCAAAAGGTCATGTGCTGATTTTTTTATTTTTTCTTCCATAAAATCACTCGAAAATCCCTCAAAACACATGTTAAAGCAGAAAAAAATCACCCACATTGACCCTCCCACTAACAGGGTTCAAGGGGTCAAAAGAGTCATGGTCAGTTTTTTTCTTCCTTTTTTGCATGAAATCACTTGAAATATGGGTCATATGGTCATACCAGAAAATAAGTGGTCAGACAAGGACAATGTCAGGTACAAAACGGCCTATGTCTGACTGAGGTTTAAAATCATGTCAAAATGTCTGATGCCAAATTATCAATGAAGTTCAGTGATTAGAACATCATGCATACTGGAAATCATGTTCATAACTAGCAAGCCTAACATTAATGATGATTGTGATTTCTGGTCCTCACAAGTTGGGAAGTGTGAAGAAAGTGACTGTACAGCTCAATTAACAGCATGTGAAGAAATATGATTTGATATAGCCATACATGTATCTAAATTATGTCTGAAGAATAATTGAGTTCCAATTCAGAATGAAACCAATCATACCTTGTTTGCCAGGGCTCATTGAGCCCTGCCAAACAAGGTATGGTTGGATAAATTCTGAGCAGTTTTAAGATGAAGATGCATGTTCACCTAAAACACATTATTTCGAATACTCAAACTCCATTTTGTAATATGTCAGATATCATTCTTAAATGACAGACATGATTGATTTGGTGTCTGACGTTTTGTCTGGAAGTATAATGAAAATTATTTTCAGGCCTGCATATGGTGATTTTTCTTCTTTTTTCAAATCGAATTGCTCGAAATCCTTCAATAGACATTTTAAAGCAGAAAAATATCATCCAAACAGACTTCCCCCAACCTGGATGACGAGGAATTATAAGGGTCTTATGATGATTTTCCTAATTTTTTGCGTAAAATCACTCAGAATCTTTCGAAAGTCATTTTAAGGCAAACCTCACAAAAATAAAAGCAAACAAACATCACAACCCGGGATCAAGAGGACATGTGGCGGAGGGGGGGGGGGGGGGTGGACAGGTTTGAGGTGAGGTGGTGGGGGTCTTAATTTATCTGTAACAGTGGTGGTATCGCATCCAGCATGCAATAGCATTTAACTTAAAAGATTTTGGCAATAACTGGATAGCAAATTTTTTTACTCTATTAACTGAAATTTACCTGCCGCTTCCAAACTGCCTTAGTTATCAACAAAAAAAGAGTTCAAAGCACGTCGTATTTTGGGTGATTGAGTGCAAAGCAATTTTATGAAATTCGTGTTGCTTCATATTATCCAGAAGCAGTGAGAAATTTCTATACCCCCAAACTGATCCCAAACTTCATGGAATAGTTTAGCATCGTTACATGTATATCTTTCCACTATGATCACGGAGTACTGTGTAAAATATATTAACCCTTTACCCAAAGTAACGGGAAAAACCGACTAGCGCTATTCTCAAAAATCGCCAATCAAGTTTCATTATTTTTTTCATTGTTTTCTCGTCGAGCTCGTTCCAACGAGGGATCATAACCTATGTTTTTGAGACAAAAAATAAAAAAAAATTAGTTATTCAAGAATTTTTTTTGCAAGTGTCGTCTGCTTTCCATGTTAGGTAAAGGGTTAACCCATCACTTATCAGTTTTGAGATATGAGGTTTTAAAAATGATCAATTTTCACAACGTTTTGCGACCATTTTGGACTGATTATAGATAAAATCGAAATTTCTTTTCCCCATTCAGTCCATTATTTGTGTTCTGTTTATTCATAGTCCCGAGATTGTAGGCCAAAATGGCCAACTTTGAGGCCTATTTTTTGAAGTTTTGACAATTTAGGCAGAACAAATAACTTTGGTAAACTTTTGTTATGAGTTGGTTATGGAAAAGTGTATTTCTGATAAATCTGTGAAAATTTCAGGTCATTCGCGCATTTGTACCAAGAGATATTGGTCAATGAAAATGTGGGCGTTCTTGACAGGTTTTGGCAGAAGGAAGTTAACGCCAAAAGTGAAAAGCAGGCCATGTTTTCCGATGAATCGAGGTTCACTCTCGACTTCCACGACAGGCGAAACAGAGTGTAGCGGCGGAAGAACGAACGTTAGGCAGCACGATCGTTTGGGTGGTGGATCGGTTAAGGTGTGGGGAGGCATAACCATGACAAACAGAACAGCATTACATGTCATCTAAGGGCGTGTCATTGGGCAGTACTACCGTGACAACCTGTTAGCAGCTCATATGATGCCATTTGCGCGACGTCACGGCTGTCGATTCATTTTCCAAGATGACAATGCAAGAGCACACAGGGTCTGTGTCGCTGTAGAGTTCCTCCAGGAGTAGAACATCACTACACTGCTTTGGCCAGCACTAACTCCAGACTTTTCACCAATCGAGCACGTCTGGGATATGCTTGGCATGCGCCTGTGACAACGCCAACAGCCCCCTACCAATGTCCAGGAACTCGCCGCTGCACTGCAGGAAGAATGGAATAACACCAGTCAAGCTGATATTGGACGTTTGGTGAGGAGAATGCCACGTCGGATCCGCGCTTGTCTCGCGAACCGAGAAGGATTTACAAGGTATTGAGGTCTTGGACTGAATGTGGTAAATTCTCTGATTGACCGTCCATGTCTTCTTCAACTCAGTGCGTGGAGTGAGTGCTTGTCAGACACCCAACTATCGCTGAAATCATTCACCAGATGTCACAATGCAATGGCTCAACCGTCTTTTGATGAAAATATAAATATATTTCTTCACATATCTCACTTTTATCAAATATCCCCTAATTTTTATTAATAGTACACTACCTGGAATACAAACAATGGCGTATCCGATGCTGTGTGGTCTCCACTTAACCATATCACGCTTCATGGGAGTAAAGTGTAACCTGTGATACTACTGGTCTCAGTTTGTAGGGAAATCACTAGAGACAGGCATAGAACCCACCTAAGACTAATACTGCAACGTCTGCTAGATCTGGACATTAGTTGATACCAAGCCTTGTAAAAACAGACAGTCATGTGGAGAATGAGGTCCCCAGGGAGGGAGTTTGGTGATGCAACCCTGCTGCAGGGTAGGATCACTAATGGTACCCTTTGTGAGCCTCAATCTGAATTAAGGTCTCAATCCTAAACAGAAAGGGGTACCCTGTGGATAAATTGGCACACAGTATGGGATAGCATCAGCAAATTCAGTCGCTGTGTACCTCATTCTGCAAATAGCAGATTGCTTATTTCCAGGCTTGGTTGATACCACACGGCACGGGGCAATACACATTCACTAATAGGCTTTATATAAATATACTTTTATCCTGTTCTTCCTTGTAATTGAAACTTTTTTATTTTAAATTTCGACCCAGCGATGAAAAGGCAGTTATAAACACAGACATGTATGTTTTTAAGATCAGAAAATGTAATTGATTCTCTCCATAAAACCTTGCTTATGTTTGTAAAGATTTTTAACGATTTTTTCGAAGTAATTTGAGAGTTATAAACCTGGCCCAAGTTTATACTTGATGTTGCCAGAGAGTATTCAGCATTCTGATGACAGAAAAAGAGTTCAGGGAGGTTCCGCTTCCGACACCATTTTGATTTCGTCCTGGAATATTCCGCTTTTTTGGTTGACTCCCCAAACAGACGGGTCGCCGTTGAATACAATATAGGAATGGAGACTTGCGATAGATAGGTAAATAATTTATTTAATGGTATAAGCGTATAATAGATTCCAAGATGGTAAATATCCATAACAGGTATGCTTTACCGTTGAGAGATGCCGTAGGGGTGGGGGGAGGGGGTAGCTGAAAAATTTCCAGGAACTCCATATGATGAGTTTTAACTTTCCACATGGTAGACCACCCACTCACCCCCTTCCCCACATTTTTCCAACCAATTACCTACACCTGCCCTTTGATAGATATTCACTCAGTGTTCACTGTAGTTTTAAAATGATGACTGGGTATCTATAGCATTTTCTCCAGTATTATTTATCCACAGTCTTCCCTGGAAGTTTATGATCATGTCGTATTGAAAAACGTTTGCAAAACATGGTGAGTTTCCTGCAAGTTTGTGGGCTGTGTACTCATATCCTCACAGTACTGATGATTTACAGTTGGGTTATGGCAAGGTTAATCAAATGATGACAGTTGATCAGATGTTTAAAAACGATTTCATTTACATAAAGCTCCCAGAATTGAACAGAGTGTTCGTCCCCGTAGTTCCAATATGTTCTATGTGCCTACTGGCACATAGAACACATTGGAACTCAGGGGACGAGTTGTCTGCTTGTATCCGTATTAAACAAACATAGGTTATGAGATACCAAATTAGACCAGTGTATTAATCTGGTTCTCTTGGTAGTGTACCACAAATTATTTTTGACAGTATCCTACTTAAACACAGTTAAAGCATGTATTTATAAAAATGCATTTTTACATCTATTCTCTGGTATTTTGGGGTTGAATGACTTCCGTTTTATTTCGTGTACTTGATTGAGTATACAGTTTAATTTTTTAATGTTTTCTCTAGCTTGTACATCATGAGTAATATGTCGGGACTGGACGTGCATTTTTTGGATGACCCCCGCGTATGACCCCGTAAGTGACATCATGTCACGTGATCCAGTTACGTCATGTTCGGTTGGCATGGTAGCCTGCGTGAGTGGCTATGTTGTAATGCCACCCCAAGTGATACGTGGTGTTAGTGGGTTTGCACAGTGCGTGTTGTTATGGTGAAAGGGGTCTGTCGTCCACTTTTGTACACTGAAGGCCGCCATCATAGTTTGTATATAGCACGTAGTTGCAATGTGACCCAAACTTTCTCCAATAGGTCGTGAGTATGTTTGGAGGGTGTGTTTGCTTGATTGGGAGTAGTTTTCTAGTTAGGATTTACCCCAACGCCTCGTTCACTTCGTAGAGTTACACACATAGACTCGACAATCACTCCAAATCATCAAAAATCACCAAAATCATTTTATTAGATTTCCCCAGAATCCTCCTTTTTTCCGATAATAGGCGTGTTCCTTTTGTATAAGAGTGGTTTTCTGTTTCCGATCCCCCCTCCGCACAGCCTCTGTTAAAATTACCACCAACAACCCGACAATTGTTTTACTAGTTCGCATTCTTTCGGAATCCCCTGCTCTGCTCCTGTCTATGCATCCATGTTATTGTTTTTCTGTCTACCCGACCTTGTTAGGGTAGAAGAGCCTGTCAGTTGGAACATGTTTAAGTACTGTTACTATATTTAGCTTTTTGGTTTATTCTGACTAATTTTAATTGTGTTCCTAACAGCATGTTACGTTGATCTGGACCATCCAATCAGTTCACTTTACTGTAACTAACTAACCAATCCGATCATTCCATTCATCTAAACTCCGGCCACTGTCACATCGTTATCTGACACAAGGATTGTTAAGAATAAGTCCAAGAGTCATTGCAGAACGGAGAAGGAAGAAAAGCATCTCAACTTTCTTCTTTTTTTTGGGGGGGGGGGGTGGAGGCGGGGGACTACCACCACATTGAAGCCCTGCTGACGGCATAAGCTCTTTCTCTCCAGGCCTGTAAAACATGGACAACTTGAGATAGTGGATGTCCATGTGTTTTCGCGGATTGTACCGTATCCCGTGGATACCGCTCTATATAACTCCACCACAGTCGATACAGGGGTAAGTGAGTTCTGTCCCTCAGTCCCGATTGTCCATCAGGGGGCACGGTGGCACTGTATACTGACGCATACTGCACGTCACTGATGCACTTGTCTGCAACCAATGCTAA
The DNA here is from genome assembly GCA_031216915.1 of Pictodentalium vernedei. Taxonomy (NCBI): domain Eukaryota; kingdom Metazoa; phylum Mollusca; class Scaphopoda; order Dentaliida; family Dentaliidae; genus Pictodentalium; species Pictodentalium vernedei. The sequence continues at coordinate 125,337,435 of CM062296.1, read as the reverse complement.
CCCTGCTTGTGCGGAGTTAATAGGCTTGTGAGCTACTCGCCGCTGCTCGGTGGTTCTCTCCGGGTACTCCGGCTTCCTCCACTCCTAAAACTGTCCACCGCGGGCTTTCAATTGGGCCGGTATAAACTGGCTTCCCCCTTTCAACATCTGAATGAGTCTAAAGCATTATGGTCCTGTTCAAAGAAGCCGGCGGAGGCCTACATTGACCTTCAACTTTCCCAACTTTCCCGGGAAAGGCGCAGGATCCCGCTCTCGGAAGCGGAATATCGTCCCCCCACCCCCCCCCCCCCCCCCAGCTGTTTTGTAAATCTGCACATATTTGTACTTATATTTTAACTAACAGTAATAGCCATCAAATGGTTAGGCGTGAATGGGCACCAACCATTTGGTAGCTATTACTGTTAGTAAACAGCGATACGAATTTCAACAAATATTATTTCCGAAAAGGTTGTTTTGATTTTTTATCGATCCATATGATCAGTACAGCTTCAGTCAAAACAAACTCTTCACCTTTGGGTTTAAACATCGGAATCAAAATTTGTTTATTTAAATGAATTTTAATGCATGGATTGTGTAATAAACACAGAACGCGATGTGTGTTTGATACGGCTCTCGCGAAATATGACTACGCCATTCCAACTCGTTATGTAAAACACCCACCGATTCAAATACACATCGCGTTCTGTCTATTTCCCAATTCCCAACCCAAACTTCCCAATCGTCGCGTGAGAACCATAAGGTTCTATCTTCCAGAAGAAGATAGAACCTTATGGTAATCACACGACGCAATCTCAGTTCCCACATGAACAAAAATTGAATGCACAACTGGTGCCATGAACTGGGTAGTCATAAGACCTCCAAAAACCACTGGTGTTCTGAGGCATTGTGACCACCTAATTCAGGACCCCAAATGTACATTAAATTTAAATTGCTTGCCTAAGGAAGGCGCTTAAAGTTAAAACAAGAAGTCCTGTCGCGAACTGTGCGCTTATCTAGGCTTAACTGCGCGTAGGAATTGCGCGCTATTGTCATATCGAATGGCATCCAAAGCACGGCAGGTTCTCGTGGTTAATCATAGCAAACACAGGCAATGTTTCTGTCAATGGACCTCCGGGTTACCCGGAGGTCCATTGGCTGAAACATTGCTTGTGCACAGGCCATATGCACAGACTTTGATAGCCTTACTATGGTCATAACGCGTATACTAACGCGCAGATCGACGTGCTATTTGTGCCCATTTCATGACAGAACTTTTAATTTTAACTGTAATTCAAAGGTAAATGACAATTTCTTTTTTAGTAGAAAAAGAACAGTTTAATAGAGACTACAGAGACTGCTTGAACATGATATGATTCCGTGTGACTATTTGTTATAAAACTTACTCTATTTATTTATTTATTTATTGTATTGGGGTTTTACGACTCTTTCGATAGTCAAGGTCACCTCGCGTCGGACAGTTTTACGGGTGGTGGAAGCCGGAGTACCCAGAGAGAACCACCTAGCAGCGGCGAGCAACGGTCAAACTCCCCAACGCACTAACTCCACACAAGCAGGGTTAGCATTGGTTGAAAGCAAGTGCACCATCGGCGTGCAGTTCACCCTAGTACACAACGCCACCGTGCTCCGACGTGGGCAATCTGGATTAAGTGCCTTGCCTTTGTGGTATCACTGATGTTCAAACTGAGGTCGAAGTCGCTGGAACTTAAGGGGAAGTTGAGAGAGTCGTTGACAAGGAGTGCCATATGTGTAACTTGGGAGTAATGGATACCCTGGAGCTCTTTCTCTTTGAATGTCCAATATATCAATCAGACAGAGTGGGATTCACAAGGAGTATAAGGAAATGGGATGCGAGAATGAAGGACAGGTGGTTATTTGGTGATCCAAAAGGAGGGGGTTAGTAGAATGATAAATGAAATTGGGAAGAAAGAAGTTCGGGGTGGTGTAACAACCAATAGTGTAACCAATAGTGTAATAATCAACCAGTAGTGTAATATTAACCAGTAGTGTAATAAAAATTAACTAGTAGTGTAATAATCAACCAGTAGTGTAATAAAAATCAACCAGCAGTGTAATAAATTTAACCAGTAGTGTAATAAACATCCATGAAAACCAACAATTTTTCGACCAAATTTGAAGATTTTTAGGGGTGGCTCAAATCATAGTTTGGGTACATCTTATCGATTTTTAATCATTGTATCGTACGTTTAAAGGCGTTTTGCAGGTCAAACATCATTTCGTGGGTTCAATACGGCTAGGAAAGGTATTTTTAAGATTTTTATGTGATGTTCGTATTTTCTGGTGTTTAATGTCACTTTCTGCATTTGTGGCTTTATGTAAATTCAAAGTTGCGGGAGCACTGTGGCTCAGTGGTAGACTGTTGGACTTCTATTCTAGATGTCCCGAGTTCGATCCCCGTCCGGGACGACCCGCGTTGTGTCTTTGGGCAAGGCACTTTATCCCGGTTGCCTACATGGGGGCACGATGACGCCGTGTACTAAGGCGTACTGCACGTCGACAGTGCACTTGTCTTCAACGGCTGTAACCCTGCTTCGGCGGAGCTTGAACTGAGTTAGAATGTTGAGGAGCTGACAGCTGCTCGTCGATGCTCGGTGGTTCTCTTCGGGTACTCCGGGTTCCTCCACCTGTAAAACTGTCACGGTCACGATTGGTCACTGTGCATAAGTATGTGACATTAAACACCAATAAATAAATAAATTCAAAGTTGGCAAATTATTTATAGTATTGCTGTGCTTTTGGGAGACTGCTTACCCCGGGCATAAGTTGCCAGGTTCTATTATACCAGAAAACTTATGGGTGATAAAGTGTGGTATTCAAGGGCTAGAATTGTGTGATCTCCAGCGTTGTCAATATTTAATACGGCCCCGGCGAATCTCTGAAGGTCTCTCTCACATCCACCCATTTCAGTCGCTGTATCATTATGCGTGGTTTTTTCAGTTTAGTTGACCGTTTTGAATTCTAAAATTCGTTTTTCTTCAGGGAGTGGTGCTAATCATATCCCTTGAGCATAGACACTCTACCATTTTTTACGAAGGTACGGTGTGTGGGGTCATGGGGGCGTGGGGGTTGGTTTACATAAAATATGCGGTCAGTTATTTTTTTTCCATCTTCAAGGATGAAGTCGGTAAGAGAGTAGAGGGTATCTAAGGCGAAGTGAATAGGGTGGGTGCTTTGGAGGTGCACTGTCATTTCTGTCTGCCATGTCAAGTGATTGTTCTCGATTACCAATGGTAGATGGTAGACAGCTATTTAGATCCTGTGATGATTTACATTTAATGTAAAAGCTTGAACTCATTCAACATGTAGAAAATAGTGTTTCAGCAGAATTCCTTGATGGGTTAACACTACTCTTACACAACATTAGAAGTGTGTCATGTGGATAAATGACCCTCATTTGGAGAGAGAATGGGGGGGGGGCGGAAGAGGCGTCCTAGTCACGGGACCCAGGGACACCATGTTGTGTTGTTTTGGTAGCCCGCGTGAGCGGCCATGTGGTAACGTAATTCCCATAAAGGATACGTGATGTAAGAGCGCGTGTAATTAGATGACACGTGTTTACGCCGTCTATTCTCTGTACACTGAGACCGCCATCTTGGTTTTTATGGTTGCACGTGGTTGCTATATGGACCCAGTGGCCTCTAATAGAATGAGGATATGTTTTGAGGGTACGTTCGATTGGACGGGAGTATAATGAATACCCAAATGAGAACGATAACTATTTATTTGGCTCGGATTCGCGAAGAAAGCACGTTTTCTATGTTCTTGGCCTTTCCCTGACCCGGGTTCTCCCGGAACCCTCGTTTCTAACGGACACGGACCTGCCCAGAGTACCATGTAGTGCTATGTGACCTTAAAATGCGGTGTTCAATTGTACTAGAGTATTTTTACTAAGAGTGGCCTTGCAGGCATATCCTCGTTTCCACTCTGTTACAGGATTTTATTAGGTACGGATTCTTCCAGAATCCTTGTCTTTATGTGGCTTGAATTTTGTATAGAAACCTCATTTTTGACTGCTTAGACCATCTACTGCCCATTTTTATTCTATTTACGTACCTGGTTATGTCCTTATCATTAGCTCTAGTCCTAGCTGGGTATGTCACTCACCCAACTGACATCTGGCACCCTTTTTCATCGCACGAAGCCATGAGGACCACGAGGAAATTCCTTATTAAGGCACAATCTGCCATTCATAATATCATCATCTAGGTATTTGGAGACCACCAGAGTCAGTCTATGGGGACTGGTAAGGACCACTGGATACAAGTCTTTGGGAACTAGTGGAGACCATTCTTCGGGGGCTACTACCTACTACTAATATCTACTACTAACTATTACCACTACTACTACTACTACTACTACTACTACTACTACTTCTACCTACTACTACTACCTACTACTACTGCTACTACTACTACTACTACTACACTACTAACCACTACTTCTACTACTACATCTCTTACTACTACTACTACTACTACTACTACTACTACTACTACTACTAGCGACTACTACGACTACTACTACTACATCTCTTGCTACTACTACTACTACTACTACTCACTATCTACTGTCTATTATCCAGTATCTACTATCTACTAAAATATACTACTACTGCTACAATCTACTACTGCTACTACAATCTACTACTATCCACCAGTAATATCCACTACCCACCAGCACTATCACTAGTATTATTCTCTAGTACTATATACAAGTACTATTCACTAGTATTATACATTAGTATTACTCGTGAGTCTTATCCACCCAGTACTATCCCCTAGTACTACCCTCTAGTACCATCTACTAGTACTATGTACAACTACCACTTCTAGTATTACTACTACGTGCAACTACTACTACTACTACTGGAACTAGTACTAGTACAACAACTACCACTACCAGTAGTAGTTCTATTACAACTACTACTAATAACAGTAGTACTTGTTACACTACCAGTGCTAGTGGTGGTATTATTACCAGTACTAGTACCACTAACAGTAGTACTAGTACACCTACCACTACTAGTATTAGTACCCCTAACAGAACTAGTACAACTAACAGTAGTATTAGTACTGGTACACCTATCAAAACTAGTACTAGTACCACTACGACTACCAGTGCTAGCACTAGCACCACTGTCGGTACTAGTACAGCTACCAGTACTAGTACACTTGCACTACTCATACAAGTATCATTAACAGTACTAGTACAACTACTACCAGTGAGTTGTAGTACTACTACTGCTACAACTACCACTGTTACTACTAGTCTTAGTACACCCACCACTACTAGTACTACTTCAGTTTAATTACCACTACCAGTAGTAGTGCTAGTACCACTACAAGTTCTATTACTATTACCAGTACTAGTGCCACTACTAGTACTAGTATCACTAACAATACTTGCACTAGTACAACTACTACTACTGCTAGTACTATTACTGATACAACTACCACTACTACTACTAGTACACCTAGTACTAGTACCACTACGACTACCAGTGCTAGTACTAGTACCAGTATCACTGTCAGTACTAGTACTAGTACAACTACCACTGGTACTACTAGTACTAATATATCTACCACTATTACCATTAATTTTGAACCAGTCCAGGGCCATCGAGAGGGAGAGGACCAGTGTAGTGACACCAGGGCCCGTCGTTATTGGGTCCTGCCGATTTTCCCTAATTGCCTAAGAGCTGGATTCTGTTACATGTGGGTCCTTCACTGCACGTCAAAGTTTGACGTGCAGTGAATGGCCCGCGCGTAAGAGAATCCTGCAATCTCGATGTATTGCTAGCGCACGAAGTTACAAACTTTCACTTTCAGTTTTAGAAGCTTTGCGGATAAATAAATATCACTGGATTGAGATTCGCCACATAGAAAGTTAAAAACAGTGTCTCAACCAGAACTAATAGAATTTACACTTCTTTAGCAGCCACTGAGATCGATATTCCTTTACACCGGGTAAAAGTTAATTAAAAATCGTATATTGTCAACAATAAGATACCCCCTCTCCCTCCCGCCGTATACACTACCAGTGCTAGTGGTGGTATTATTACCAGTACTAGTACCACTAACAGTAGTACTAGTACACCTACCACTACTAGTATTAGTACCCCTAACAGAACTAGTACAACTAACAGTAGTATTAGTACTGGTACACCTATCAAAACTAGTACTAGTACCACTACGACTACCAGTGCTAGCACTAGCACCACTGTCGGTACTAGTACAGCTACCAGTACTAGTACACTTGCACTACTCATACAAGTATCATTAACAGTACTAGTACAACTACTACCAGTGAGTTGTAGTACTACTACTGCTACAACTACCACTGTTACTACTAGTCTTAGTACACCCACCACTACTAGTACTACTTCAGTTTAATTACCACTACCAGTAGTAGTGCTAGTACCACTACAAGTTCTATTACTATTACCAGTACTAGTGCCACTACTAGTACTAGTATCACTAACAATACTTGCACTAGTACAACTACTACTACTGCTAGTACTATTACTGATACAACTACCACTACTACTACTAGTACACCTAGTACTAGTACCACTACGACTACCAGTGCTAGTACTAGTACCAGTATCACTGTCAGTACTAGTACTAGTACAACTACCACTGGTACTACTAGTACTAATATATCTACCACTATTACCATTAATTTTGAACCAGTCCAGGGCCATCGAGAGGGAGAGGACCAGTGTAGTGACACCAGGGCCCGTCGTTATTGGGTCCTGCCGATTTTCCCTAATTGCCTAAGAGCTGGATTCTGTTACATGTGGGTCCTTCACTGCACGTCAAAGTTTGACGTGCAGTGAATGGCCCGCGCGTAAGAGAATCCTGCAATCTCGATGTATTGCTAGCGCACGAAGTTACAAACTTTCACTTTCAGTTTTAGAAGCTTTGCGGATAAATAAATATCACTGGATTGAGATTCGCCACATAGAAAGTTAAAAACAGTGTCTCAACCAGAACTAATAGAATTTACACTTCTTTAGCAGCCAATGAGATCGATATTCCTTTACACCGGGTAAAAGTTAATTAAAAATCGTATATTGTCAACAATAAGATACCCCCTCTCCCTCCCGCCGTATACACTACCAGTGCTAGTGGTGGTATTATTACCAGTACTAGTACCACTAACAGTAGTACTAGTACACCTACCACTACTAGTATTAGTACCCCTAACAGAACTAGTACAACTAACAGTAGTATTAGTACTGGTACACCTATCAAAACTAGTACTAGTACCACTACGACTACCAGTGCTAGCACTAGCACCACTGTCGGTACTAGTACAGCTACCAGTACTAGTACACTTGCACTACTCATACAAGTATCATTAACAGTACTAGTACAACTACTACCAGTGAGTTGTAGTACTACTACTGCTACAACTACCACTGTTACTACTAGTCTTAGTACACCCACCACTACTAGTACTACTTCAGTTTAATTACCACTACCAGTAGTAGTGCTAGTACCACTACAAGTTCTATTACTATTACCAGTACTAGTGCCACTACTAGTACTAGTATCACTAACAATACTTGCACTAGTACAACTACTACTACTGCTAGTACTATTACTGATACAACTACCACTACTACTACTAGTACACCTAGTACTAGTACCACTACGACTACCAGTGCTAGTACTAGTACCAGTATCACTGTCAGTACTAGTACTAGTACAACTACCACTGGTACTACTAGTACTAATATATCTACCACTATTACCATTAATTTTGAACCAGTCCAGGGCCATCGAGAGGGAGAGGACCAGTGTAGTGACACCAGGGCCCGTCGTTATTGGGTCCTGCCGATTTTCCCTAATTGCCTAAGAGCTGGATTCTGTTACATGTGGGTCCTTCACTGCACGTCAAAGTTTGACGTGCAGTGAATGGCCCGCGCGTAAGAGAATCCTGCAATCTCGATGTATTGCTAGCGCACGAAGTTACAAACTTTCACTTTCAGTTTTAGAAGCTTTGCGGATAAATAAATATCACTGGATTGAGATTCGCCACATAGAAAGTTAAAAACAGTGTCTCAACCAGAACTAATAGAATTTACACTTCTTTAGCAGCCAATGAGATCGATATTCCTTTACACCGGGTAAAAGTTAATTAAAAATCGTATATTGTCAACAATAAGATACCCCCTCTCCCTCCCGCCGTATACACTACCAGTGCTAGTGGTGGTATTATTACCAGTACTAGTACCACTAACAGTAGTACTAGTACACCTACCACTACTAGTATTAGTACCCCTAACAGAACTAGTACAACTAACAGTAGTATTAGTACTGGTACACCTATCAAAACTAGTACTAGTACCACTACGACTACCAGTGCTAGCACTAGCACCACTGTCGGTACTAGTACAGCTACCAGTACTAGTACACTTGCACTACTCATACAAGTATCATTAACAGTACTAGTACAACTACTACCAGTGAGTTGTAGTACTACTACTGCTACAACTACCACTGTTACTACTAGTCTTAGTACACCCACCACTACTAGTACTACTTCAGTTTAATTACCACTACCAGTAGTAGTGCTAGTACCACTACAAGTTCTATTACTATTACCAGTACTAGTGCCACTACTAGTACTAGTATCACTAACAATACTTGCACTAGTACAACTACTACTACTGCTAGTACTATTACTGATACAACTACCACTACTACTACTAGTACACCTAGTACTAGTACCACTACGACTACCAGTGCTAGTACTAGTACCAGTATCACTGTCAGTACTAGTACTAGTACAACTACCACTGGTACTACTAGTACTAATATATCTACCACTATTACCATTAATTTTGAACCAGTCCAGGGCCATCGAGAGGGAGAGGACCAGTGTAGTGACACCAGGGCCCGTCGTTATTGGGTCCTGCCGATTTTCCCTAATTGCCTAAGAGCTGGATTCTGTTACATGTGGGTCCTTCACTGCACGTCAAAGTTTGACGTGCAGTGAATGGCCCGCGCGTAAGAGAATCCTGCAATCTCGATGTATTGCTAGCGCACGAAGTTACAAACTTTCACTTTCAGTTTTAGAAGCTTTGCGGATAAATAAATATCACTGGATTGAGATTCGCCACATAGAAAGTTAAAAACAGTGTCTCAACCAGAACTAATAGAATTTACACTTCTTTAGCAGCCAATGAGATCGATATTCCTTTACACCGGGTAAAAGTTAATTAAAAATCGTATATTGTCAACAATAAGATACCCCCTCTCCCTCCCGCCGTATACACTACCAGTGCTAGTGGTGGTATTATTACCAGTACTAGTACCACTAACAGTAGTACTAGTACACCTACCACTACTAGTATTAGTACCCCTAACAGAACTAGTACAACTAACAGTAGTATTAGTACTGGTACACCTATCAAAACTAGTACTAGTACCACTACGACTACCAGTGCTAGCACTAGCACCACTGTCGGTACTAGTACAGCTACCAGTACTAGTACACTTGCACTACTCATACAAGTATCATTAACAGTACTAGTACAACTACTACCAGTGAGTTGTAGTACTACTACTGCTACAACTACCACTGTTACTACTAGTCTTAGTACACCCACCACTACTAGTACTACTTCAGTTTAATTACCACTACCAGTAGTAGTGCTAGTACCACTACAAGTTCTATTACTATTACCAGTACTAGTGCCACTACTAGTACTAGTATCACTAACAATACTTGCACTAGTACAACTACTACTACTGCTAGTACTATTACTGATACAACTACCACTACTACTACTAGTACACCTAGTACTAGTACCACTACGACTACCAGTGCTAGTACTAGTACCAGTATCACTGTCAGTACTAGTACTAGTACAACTACCACTGGTACTACTAGTACTAATATATCTACCACTATTACCATTAATTTTGAACCAGTCCAGGGCCATCGAGAGGGAGAGGACCAGTGTAGTGACACCAGGGCCCGTCGTTATTGGGTCCTGCCGATTTTCCCTAATTGCCTAAGAGCTGGATTCTGTTACATGTGGGTCCTTCACTGCACGTCAAAGTTTGACGTGCAGTGAATGGCCCGCGCGTAAGAGAATCCTGCAATCTCGATGTATTGCTAGCGCACGAAGTTACAAACTTTCACTTTCAGTTTTAGAAGCTTTGCGGATAAATAAATATCACTGGATTGAGATTCGCCACATAGAAAGTTAAAAACAGTGTCTCAACCAGAACTAATAGAATTTACACTTCTTTAGCAGCCAATGAGATCGATATTCCTTTACACCGGGTAAAAGTTAATTAAAAATCGTATATTGTCAACAATAAGATACCCCCTCTCCCTCCCGCCGTAAAGGTATACGCATAAAGCGGGAGATGGGGGTGTAGGAGACCTTTAGTGGTCCACCAGGGCTGTATTAAATATTATAATTGAAGACAACACGCAGGAGACACGTCCTTGAATATGATACTTCAGCACCTGAAAGTTACCTTGACAATTTATTCTGTTATCATGAAACCTGACAACTTATGCCTGGGGTAAACAGTCTCTCAAAAGCACAACATTATCATAAATAATTGACCAACTTTGAATTTACATAAAGCCACAAATGCAGAAAGTGGCATTAATCACCAGAAAATACGCACATCACATAAAAATACCTCTCCTCGCCGTATTGAATCCACGAAATGATGTTTGCCCCACAAAACGCCCTTAAACGAGCGATAACATGATTAAAAATCGATAAGGTGTACTCAAACTATATGATTTGAGCCACCCCAAAAAATTTCCAATTTTGTTGAAAAATTGTTGGTTTTCATAAATGTTTATTACTCTACTGCTTAAGTTTATTACACTTCTGGTTATTACACTACTGGTTGATTTGTATTACACTACTGGTTGATTATGACACTGCTGGTTAATTTTTATTACATTACTGGTTAATATTACACTACTGGTTGATTATGACACTACTGGTTAATTTTTATTACACTACTAGTTAATATTACACTACTGGTCGATTATTACACTACTGGTTATTACAGGTGGCACTAAACGGTTCGTTTGTGGGTGTTGGGAGGAGAGGAGGGTGGGTGGGGTGGGAGCAGCATTTTGGGAGCCTAGGTATAAACCGGGTCTTCTCATATGAAACAACGGATGGCCATAGTTATCATTTGCTGAATAACTAACAGAAACCCCGTGGTTGAGTGTAGGAGGTGAGTTAATGTGCAAGTAAAGCGAAACATGTCAATGAGATGGGGAAATTAAGTCTCATTCCCGTTGTTGGTTATTTTAAAAGTCAACGGTGGCAGCTTGTGAAGTTTCTTCCCAAGCTGACACCGTTGTCATTTAAAATATCGTGTGTATGTATGTAAATCGAGCAATTGTTACAAAGGCCGACAAACACTGAAACAAGTAATGACAGCTTCACCTGTCTGTATATCAATTGGAGCATTTCATGTTAACCCTCTACACTCGAATGTCAAAATATCGACATTCCAAACAGCAGATGTTTCCCATAATGCAAATGGGAATTTAAGAACTTCAATCGTGGGTAGATGAGTATCCTCGCAACATCGAATTGTTTTTTTTATTGAGATTTAACAGCACTTTCAACAGCCAGGGTCACCTCGTGTCGGAAAGTTTTAAGGGCGGAGGAAGCCGGAGTACCCGAAGAGGACCACTGAGTAGCGACGAGCAACTGTCAGACTCCCAAACGTGCAAACTTCACACATTATGGTATGGTATTATTATTTATTTTCAAAATTATTGATCAGTTTTAACAAAACCAGATCATGTGACACCCCCCCCCCCCCCCACCCCGCATTGCACGACCTAGTTCCAATGAGGGGGTCATGGGACATGGTTTTGTGGAAATGTTTTTAAAAAATTTGTTGAACTGCTCATTTGGAAATTACGCGGACGGGTACGACAAATTCGTTGGATAAAGGGTTAGCTCTTTGCATGCTGCTGGCGGATTCATTTATTGGTGTTTAAGGTCACATACTTATGCACAATGGCTAATCATGACCATGACAGTTTTACTGGTGGAGGAAGCCTGGAGAGAACCACCGAGCAACTGTCAGCTCCCCAATATTCCAACTCCACACAAGCAGGGTTAGCATTGGTTGAAGATAGGTGCACCATCGACGTGCAGTTCACCTTGGTACACAACGTCACCGTGCCCCCACGTGGGCAATAGGGGTGATGTGTCTTGCCCAAGGACACAACGCGGTTGCCGCATGTGGGATTCGAACCGAGTACCTCTCAACTTGCTGCTGGCGGATATTCCTGCCCAACACATTTCTTCTGCCATTGAATAAAGTATAATTTGGGCACATTTTATCATATTTCCCGCCTGTAAATTAAATGGATCTTTTCACCAATTTTTTTTTTTGTGTTATACAGTTAAAACTGGAAGTCCTGCCACGAACTGTGCGCTTATCTAGGCTTAATTGCGAGTAGGAATTGCGCGCAATTGCCATATCGAATGGCATCCAATGCATGGCAGGTTCTCCTGGTTACTCATAGCAAACAAAGGCAATGTTTCTGCCAATGGACCTCCGGATTACCCGGGGGTCCATTGGCTGAAACATTGCTTGTGCACAGGCCATATGTACAGAATTTGATAGCCTTACTACGGACATAACGTGCAGATTAACGCGCAGATCGACGTGCTATTTGTGCGCATTTCATGACAGGACTTCTAGTTTTAACGGTATACAGATTATTTTTTCATCAAATCTAGTCATGGCTGCTTCATAGCAGCCATGACTAGATTTAATGAAAAATATCTTGAAAATACTCAGCGTGTTAAGAGTTAAAGGACAAAAGGCTATGTTTAGATTCACTCCTCTGGAATATTTTTGTCGGTTTCCAACTCATATATTCCAGACGACGAAATCAAAAAAAAAATCACAAAGATTCATTTTCTATGAATTAAAAGCTAGAAATATTGCTTAATCGAGACTTGACTTGATCGACATTTTGATGCAATTCTTTTTTATTAGGGTTTAACGACACATTAGCTGCCAAAGTCATATCGTGTCGGTGACAGTTTTACAGGTGGAGGAAGCCGGAGTAACCGTAGAGAACCACAGAGCAATGACGAGCAGCTGCCAGCTCCACAACATTGCAACTCCGCTCTGCAGCACATGCCGGGTTAGACTGGTTGAAGACATGAGCACCAACGTCGTGCAGTACGCCTTGTGAACAATCGAGGTGAAGTGCCTTGCCCAAGGACACAATGCAGTAGTCCGAATCGATCGCTCAGACGGTCACCCATCCAAGAACTAACTGGGCCTGATGTTTTGACAACCGAACAAAAACTACAAGTTAACAGAGGCACCACGCTTTGTTACAAGACGCTAATTGCTATAGTTTTTTTGTATCTTTTTTATCAACAAAACTCACAAACACATACATAAAATAAAACCCTAAAATACTTCAAATTATTATTATTATTATTAGGGTTTAACGACACTTTAACAGCCAAGGTCATATCATGTCGGCGACAGTTTTACGGGTGGAGGAAGCCGGAGTACCCGGAGAGAACCACCGAGTAACGACGAGCAGCTGTCAGCTCTCCAACATCGTAACTCTGAACTCTGCACCGCGCCACAGGCATGGTTAGATTAGCTGAAGACAAGCGCACCTTCGACGTGCAGTACGCCTTAGTACACAGCGTCATCGGGGTTAAGTGTCTTGCCCAAGGACACAACACGAGAGCGCGAATCAGTCGCTGAAATGGTCACCTATCCAACTTCTAACCGCGCTCGACGTCGCCTAACTTCGGTGATCTGACGAGAACCGGTTACCGCGACGCTACCGCGCCCCCTTTTGATGACATAACAATCAGAAAAAAGACTCACCACAGTCGTAGTGTTGTGATTACGCGGAAGAGTTCCACAAATTATGTGAATACCTTGATGTTTTCAGGGGAGATTGAATACGGATTGATTGGAATATCTATAACGGGAATAGGAAAGAATACTTTGTTTCTTTGTAAGTGAAGGAGAATCGCATTACGACAACGGTTGTCTGCAAATTTCCACAAAAGTGGGTGAACAAACAGCCCATAAATGCGTTGATTTCTGAACAGAAGTTGAGTGGTGACCTGAGCGAATGCGCCGAGGTGTTCGGTGTCGCAGGAGAGTATGTAGAAGTTCACAAGGATTCGCGAATTTCATTTGACTACTTACACTGTCATCTGAGCCACTTTAGTGATTCCCAGGGCAGTTAGAAGCGGAAAGAGGCCGGGAATGGGATGTGTAATTCTTAACGCTAAAACTATGCGCATATGTTGCAACAGGATCTACAGATATGCACAAAGGTTTCAGACTTCATTTTGCACTCAGACCCATCTGAATGTTTTGTATGAAGGTTTACTGCGAAAGATATCTATGGCATGCAATAGAGCTACGTTTCTTTTTTTTGGGGGGGGGGGGTGGGGGAGGGGAGGGTTGTTCTCGGTGATAAACATTGGCAAACAAGTCCTCACAAAATCAGAAATATAAACACTAACCCATTGTTTTCTCTGTAAGGATACGGAGAAAACAAAAAAAAAATCCTTGTCTAGGTTCTCAGAAAGTCAGGAAGGCAGACCCTCACTGACACATGCACTCTAACGCGTTGTCTTCTTTAAGAGGCCATGGAGAAAACTTTGTCGGCAACGCAAACACTATTGTCAAGGTTCTCACAAAGTTGGGAAGACAGATCCCCTATTACACACACACACACTCTCTCTCTCGCTCTCACACATACACACCTTCACGCGCACAAACACACACAAGCTTATTTAGCCGTCATTGTGGGGACTTGTTATTTTTTTTTTTATTCTTCTCGGTCACAAACAAGACAAACAAGGCCCCACACAAAATCGGGAAGACAAACCCGAACACCTTGTTTTCTTTGTGAAGATATAATGAAAACAAAGGAAATCATTGTGGGGACGCAAACACTATTGTCCAGCAAAAAATCGAAAAGACAGCCAACCCCCCCCCCCCCCCCCCGATCCATCCCCCACACACACATGTATATCGACCGGGCTCATGTGCCTCAAACAGACAACCCCATTCTGAGTTTTCTATTATTAGCGGGGGAGGAATTCGTCACATACAGGTGAATTGTGCACTTGGTGATACCTTCTTGAAATTTGGCACACTGTTAGTGTAGGCTATGAGGTTCTCAAAAACGATCGGCTACAAGTTGACACCGACCGGTGGCGACCAGTAGCGGCACAATCCAAAATGGCCGCCAGCGGCTGAAGGGAACCTCCTTTTCGACGGTCTACCGACTATACATCCGATTGTAAGGGCGCGAAAGTGAACTCTGATCCACGCACGTGTTGGAAACAGACGTGGGAGATGATGTAGAAAAAAACGAGATTCTCTATACGGACGCATCAATTTCTTGGAACTTGAAAAGAGCGTTGTTTCTCCGGGATCAGCGTCATTCAGGCAAACCTGAATGACGCTGATCCCGGAGAAACAACGCTCTTTATGAAGCAGTCTCTTTGCCATACAATCTCTTGTTTGGCGTAATTCCGCAAGCAATTCTGATTTGTCTGTCGAAATTAATTCGAGAACGCGATTGTTCACAAAAATCATTCACAGAATGAGTGAGAATCCTCTTCGTGTACGGACTAGTACTGACTGGGAACGTTGTTGCTTTTGCCAGCAAGACAGTTCCAAGAAATTGATGCGTCCGTATAGAGAATCTCGTTTTCATGACGCCTATAAAGCTATTGAGGAAGACATAACGCGCTTCCTAGATAATGGCGTTGAGCTTCCATATAATTTGACCATTGATTGTTTGATGAGAGAGAGTGATGAGTGTATGTCGATGTCACTGTTGACGAATAAGGCAATATATCATAAGACATGCCGTGACAGTATTCGGACTCACATCGTACAGCGCGTGCTACACAAGCGAGAGCGAAATGAGGCAGTGGCATCCTGCTCCACGCTGAGTCCTAAAAGAACACGGACAAGTTTTGAATCTGGCTGTGACAGGAAACTGCCCCAGTGTGTTTATTGTCACAAACGCGAAGGTGACAGCAGTGAGCCTATTTGCAGATCAATGTCTGATAACAATAAACTCAAAATTATGGCAAAGGAAGCCGAGAACTGGGTTGTTTTTTCTCGGGTCAATGCAGCATTTGATTCCGCTGCTAGTGATCTTTACTATCACAAAACCTGTTATTGTAAGCTTGCCAATGAAGCACGAGCGGCTAAATCTAAAAAGTCGAAGAACGCCGAACATTCCGCGTCAGGCCTGCCCTATGACCCTCTCGTTATGGCAGAGCTCATAACATTTGTTGAACACAACGATTCCGCGATGAAGCTTGTCGATCTCAAGAATCTGTACAGTCGGAGGTTGAAGCAAGTCGGTTCTGATTGGCTTAGTGAAGAAATACATTCCACTCGATTCAAAGAACATTTGTTGCAGAAATTGGGCGATGGCTGGGACGCCTTCACACAGGGTAGAGATGTGTTTATTTCAAGTAGGTTTCGAGTTGGCTCCTTGTTGTCCGAATCTTTAACTCGTATAGTGTCTGAGGAAGAGGCAAAAAAGATAGTTGATGTGGGTCTTCTTCTGCGTAAACACATACTCATATCTCAAGCTCCTTTCACGGGATCATTTTCATCTTATTGCTTGAGCGAGCCTGTACCCAACTCACTCCTGACTCTTCTTAGAGTTCTACTTGAGGGCACATGTAGTATACAGAACTTAGGCGATGATGAGACTGTTAATGCCAAGACTCGAGTGGCTTGTACTATTTCACAGATGTTGATCAGCAATTCAGCGAAACGCTCCGAACATGCACAAAATGTTCACCAGAGACGTGACAGAGAAACTCCAATGCCTCTTTATGTGGGTTTGAAGTTGCATGCCCATGATCGTATGAAAAATCTTATCAGAGATTTTCATCAAATGGGACTCTCTGTCTCTTATGATCGCGTAATGGATGTTCGCAGGAGTTTCGCGAGAGCTGTTTCACTGCGGTTCAAGAACGAAGGTGTTGTAGTCCCAGCTAACTGCAAACGTAATGTTTTCTCGATAGGAACCACTGATAACATTGATGTATCTGGTAGATCTGATATGCATGGTACGTCCATCACACTCATTGGTCAACTGAGCAGGGACAATGTGGGTACTGATCCCCCACCACTGAGTTTAGATGTTCCAGAAGACACACAAATTGAACTCCCAGACGACTATGCATTTGTTCCTTTCGTTGAAGACTTTGGTGGGGACATCAGGCTTGAATCTCCAGATGAATGTAATGTACGGCCCAATGAATATGCAGATTTGAACGTGGGAGAGAATGACTGGTTGTCTCATGTGTCACAGATCAGCAATAAAGGGAAGGTTGATGGCAGCTGGCAGCTTGATGAAGTCCCTGTGACCTTTTCAGGCTTCTTTTCAAAACATGAAGATCAAGACAATGTCAAACCTCGTGCAGTTATTGGGGTATTCCCTGTTTTCAGTGAGCAGAAAGCGGACTCACTCAGTATGCAGAAGCATGCTATGTATGTGGTCAGGGAAGCTACTGCTTTCGTAAACCCCGGCCAGATACCTGTCATTGAAGGTGACTGTCCGTTGTATGCCAGGCAGAAAAAATGTCAATGGCTGTTCCCAGAGGAGATAGGTGAGGATCGAATGGTGTGTATGATTGGATTCCTGCATCTTGAAATGTGCACCCAAGAAGCTGGTGGTAAGCTTATGGGTGGTTCTGGTTGGGAGCGAATGTTTCACCTCGCAAAGATATTCACACCCGGTGTAGCATCATCCCTACTTGGTGGGAAACATGTCAAGAGGACGCGACAGGCATATCTTCTCACTCTAGCTTGGCTTGAGATCCTCAGAAAGAATGCTTATGAGATTTACTGTCAGCAGACTGGGCCCCATGAGTCATTTGAAATGTGGGAACAGAGGATTCTTTCACAATCTCCAACTGCGCGCTATTGGGGTGAAATCGTTCGGAACTTTCTCTTGACAAGCTGTCAATTCGTTCGGAACCAACGAATCGGTAACTGGCCTGGTACACTGTGTTCTATCGATGAGTTGTGCAGTTACTTTTTTGCCCTAGGACATACAAATTATTGTCGGTGGGTCCCCGTATTTCTGAGAGACATGTCTCAGCTACCCAGGCGGCATCCTTCAATCCACAACAAATTCATGGAAGGCCATTTTGTGGTCCAGCGTAGTGAGAGGAAGTTCAGTATGATGGGTTTAGATCAGAGCCAAGAACATAGTATCCAACTACTCAAAGAAGACAGTGGTCCAAAAGGTCTCTATGGCCAGGCTGAAGAGAAAGTCGTTATTGAGCTTTCAAGGTCAGAAGTTCTGCGTGTTATAGATGAGTATGAATATGCAAGTTTCCACACAACATCATCAGATAACACGGAACACCCGGAAAGTTCGGTATCAGAGCAGAAAAAATTTCTGAATCAATTGAAATCTCTCCTCGATCTGGTGAATCAGGGACTCATTATCAACCCTTATGATGAAACTAGTGGTCAGCTGGTGACATTAGATACTGGTGAATATATGGACCCCGAAGTTAGTAAGAGTTTACGGTCATTACCCGAAAGGGGCAAGCATTTATATTCCACTTTCTTGAAGGAAAGGCTTGTGGAATGCACCGTACCCCTGAATGATGTTATTCCCAAGGCAAATATATATACCTTCCTTAACCCACCCCCAGCCAACCTGGACAAAGGCCGAGACAAACTCATGTCAAGTAAAGCAACTGCCGCAATAGTTACCCAGATGTTCGTTTCACTGCAAGCCCGGCCTGATTCAAACATGGATGAGTTTTTCATGCACGAGAATGCACGTGATCCGCCAGCATTATCCGATAGAGGTAAGCTACGGAGTGGGACAAAATCTCAAATTCTCAATTGTTTACCAGCTATTCCTGCACAAGGGAAGAATTCAGCAGCTAGACAAGCTTCAGTTGTCATCTTGGATATGCCTGCTGTAGTCCATGTAATCAAACCACAGAAAGCGGATCTGTTTGGAGAATATGCTCGATTGCAATTATTGCCATACATCGAATCTCTGATTAACACGAACACCACAAGGGTTGATGCGATCTATGACTGTTACCCCGAAGGCAGTTTGAAGAATCAGACGCGAGCAAAACGCCTCGGTGAGACAGCAGTTAGGTTGATACGGGTGTCCGAGAACGTCCCTTTACCTAAAGGGAAGAATTGGCAGGCATTCTTGAAAGTTAGTGAGAATAAAGACGAATTTTTCAAGTTCCTGTCTGCTGAACTGCTGAAATTAACATCAACATCCGAGTACCAGTTGTTAACGACATCAGGAGAATATGTACTATGCAATAAGGATGTTAGCTTATGTGACATATCTCCATCGAACCACGAGGAAGCAGACACGCGCATGATGCTTCATCTCAACCATGCAGTCTCACAAGGTCACAAAATAGCTTTTCTTCGCACGGTTGATTCTGATGTCGTCATTCTGTCTTTGCACCATTTCGCAACATTCCGTGACCTTGGACTCAGTGAGCTGTGGATTGGGTTTGGAATTGGAAAGGCATATAAAGATATGCCAATTCATGAGATAGCTTCACAACTTGGACCTGATTACTGTAAGGCCCTGACTTTCTTCCACGCCTTCACAGGTTGTGATGTAACATCCAGCATGCTCGGCATTGGGAAGAAGACAGGATGGAATGCATGGATGAATTTTCCCGCATCAACTGAAATGATGATAGAATTGACTGAGAATCCGCAAGTCTTTTCAGAGGATTCCCCTCATATGCAGCATATCGAAAAACTCACCATACAGATGTACAGTAACAGTTGTGTCAGTACACGTGTCAATGATGCGAGACGGCATATGTTCACACATGGCCTTAAGTCTATGGAAAACATCCCGCCCACCAAAGCAGCTCTGTATCAACATGTAAAAAGGGTAATTCTTGTGTCATCTTTCATTTGGCATCGTGCTCTGCAGAAACACTTATGTGTGCCAGACCCATCACAGTACGGATGGGAGTGGAATCCACGTCTCAATATTCTGGTCCCATTTTGGACTCACCTAGGAGACGCAAGTGCTGCATGTGCACTGATGCTCCACTGTAGTTGTGCCAAGGCCTGCAAGGGCAATTGCAAATGCTTGAAAGCTGGATTAAGGTGCACACCTTTGTGTAAGTGTGAAGGTGGCTGTTGTAACAATATTGAGTAGTATACTGTCATGTTAGGACCAGTCATCTCCTATTCTGGTATTTTTTTTTCCATTTTCGGCCAGTTAACACATGTCATGTTTCTAGTTGAGTTGATTTTGCTAACAAATGTTCATCCCATGTGGCTTGCTACATTGTCCGGGGTATAGGAATACAGTTTTAGATTTCGGAAAATAGTCTGTTATTTACTGCACAAGACGGTGTTAATTCATGCATAGCATGATACAATATCCCCAACTATTTTGCCTCTGTACAACAGTTGATACCTTCGTTCACCCGTGTGTTCATCTATGGTATCCTTGTCTTTCTCTGGCCATAGGCCACATGTGACTAGTCAGTTCCTACTCCATAGCAAATCAACTTGGAAATCCTTCATCTTGTAGCGCACTCATGTCTCAATGAATCCATACCTGAGTTGATCTAATAAATCTAACGTAAGGTATCAAATTGCCATACCGGATCATATTTCGATAAGTTATTCGCTAAAACATTTCGACCACTCATCGACATCAAAGGTCATGTTTTGGCTCCCAGTGGTGGCTATATCTCTATATCCCTGGTAAAGTAGCATACCATGAGGGATGGGCATTAAGTGTCGGCAACATTAATCCTGACTTGGAACACACCACATCTTAACTGGCCGAAAATGAAGAATACTACTTGTAGTCAAAAAATATTCCTGTACCTCGAATGACTGCAAACATACACTCACCCCTTCTAGTCCCATTTTGCCAATGTTCTATACTGGCAAGATAACATTGTATAATTAACAACGGGAACTAATGCATCCCGAGTTCATTCCAGCACTGCCCTTGCTGGCAGACGTGTCGCTATGGTGTTGAGATTGAACCAGAACTCCTCTAGAAATTTGATAGTTTTATTTTCTTAGAAAATAAATCTATCGAAAATGCCGGAAGTTGAGAATAGACTGTCACTTTAATTGGATTATCAAATGTCCAAGTATCCCCACTGCTGCATACTATCGAGTACCCTTGTTCATGTGTTGACAGGAATCTCTCATACCATGTTCATTTGACCGTTGCATTCCCGAGAAACATTCAACACTAATTTATCTACGGACGGACGATCATACTGACAGTCAGACACACAGACGCACACATCGACGGAAATTCTGATCCCATTATCCATTAATCTTCCCCCCAACTTGTTCCAAGGGCTTCACTCCATCATTCACATCAATTACAGCACATGTATGGTGTTAGGTTTGGAGCTTCAGTTGTGCGATCGGCGAAAATAGCTTTTTTTCGATCCGCTTGGCGGCCATTTTGGATTTCGCTGCTAGTGGTGGCTAGAGGATGGTGCCAACTTGTAGCCGATCGATTTTGAAATCTCTGATGCCTACCCTTACATCATGCCAAATTTCAGGAAGGTATCACCAAGTGCACAATTCTAGCGAATTCCTCCCCCGCTATATATCTACACGAAAAAAATTTCGTGAATAATGAAAGATCAGAGGATGGAATCAATTTCCGTAACAATGTTGAGAATGGCACCAATAGGAGAATTTGGGGTTTTTGTACGTACAAAAAGGCCTCGCCTGCTTCCCGTGTGTGAAGCAACCGGAAAGAGACTTGTGTAAAGGATATATTCTTCCATTCGGATATTATTTAGTTTTTAAATATATTCAATTTAATTCATCAGATTTCCGCAATGCGTGTTGAGGAACCTGACCTCCGTTCAAACCATCATTTAATGTGAACTGAAAGACATTTGTTTGAAACTCTAGGCACTTATTGTGGCCGGCATAAAAGCTCTGTGGTTCGAGTATAACTGGATATCGACTTCTCATGGGGCGCGTATTGGTGTGTGTGCACACACAATTACAAAGGACCACACATTCACCCGATCCGACACACTCATCCTGATTGCCAGGCGGAGTTGTCGAGGTTTCGACTCCCGGTAGGGGATCAGAAACCAACATTCTAAATTCCTCTAAAACACGATTGTGTCCTTCGGAAAACGCACACAGGACGATGCCAGTCTTCCTCTGAGGCCAACCACAGCACTTTCTTCGTACTGTAGCTAGAGCGTCCCACAATTTTGTGCTGCTGCCGAAAGGAAGGTGAAAAAAGTAATCACTAGAACTTCATCTAAAAAGCTAGATTCTAGCCATCGTTTTAGACGGTGTGCAATGGTCTCGTAGTTTAGGTGTTGGAAACCTGATTGCCAGGAGGAGTTGCCGAGGGTTCGACTCTCGACAGGGGATCAGAAACCAACATTCTAAACTCCTCTAAAACATGATTCTGTCCTTCATGCTACTTAAAGATCTCATGATAGTGAACATCTGAATGAAATGTCATCGAAATCTGAGCAGTAATGTTGAAGTTATAACGCGAACAGACAGACGTAAGAACGGACGCATGGACGGATGGACACACGGATGGAGGGATGGACACACGGACGCATGGTCGGACACACGGACGGTCGCAATCTAATATACCCCACTTTTTGAAAAAAGTGGGGGTATAACAATCACCACAAATTTAAATGAAATTGGTCCAGCTGTTTTAGAAGAGAAGTCACGAACACCATATTAACAGACAACAGACGACGTTTGCTGGATGCCAGGCGACCCACGGTGAGTGATCACAACAGCTGTTTAAATATGAATTGAGGATTCGGACTCAAGTTTGTGTGGAGTCGAAACACATACCGAATCAAGGACTCGGACTCAAGTTAAGTGCTTAGTTTTTTGAATTACCAGTGATTTACCACGTTACAGCGATCTTTATTAATCATTGTGCCAAAAATAAAAATTAACCATCCCTGTGAGGTCAGTCCAGACTGATTAACGTCAAACTGCCGTGACATTTTGCCGGTGGATGCCGTACTTGGGGGAGTGCCCTACAGTTTGTTAAATAATTATTAAGTAAGAATTAATAGATTTCATAAGAACTATCTATCGACGCCTTTATCCACGTTGTTTCATTTGACCATTAATTTTGCGCGTGGTATCTGTTAAACGCCCATCCACTGTCCACACCATGTATATCCGTCAATTCGACAACCTGAGCGACCACTATTTCCGCAAGCGTTTCGCTTTCCGTACAATATACCGAAGTATGAACTCCCTAACCCCGTTACTGCTGTGTACATTACATATCACTTTTAATAAATTTCCCGTTCACAGAGGGAATCCTAAAAAAATAGGCCGATGAAATCGTCAGATGTGTACCCATACGCGCAACTAGTAGAAAGCTGTATGACGGAGGGCCACCACGGATGCTGACATTATGTACACCATACAAGGTAAGGGTACATATAGAAATGGATTGGAAGAGTGTCTAATTTGATGGATAAAGGGTTAATATCTCCGGATCAGATTTACATAAAAAACTATACAGCACATCAGTAACCTGAATAAATATATAAAGAAACATGACAATCGGATTGATCTTTTTGAGTTATCTCATGCCAAAGGGATTGGAGGAATTTTCCATTTGAAGGATAAAGGGTTAATATCTCCGGATCAAATTATCCGATTAACACCAAAAACTATACAGCTCGGCACATCAGTAACCTGAACACAAATATAAAGTAACTTGACAATCCAAGCAATATTTTTCAAGTTATCGAATGCCAAAGGGCTTGGAGGAATTTTCAATTTGAAGGATAAAGGGTTAATATCTCAGGAACAAAATAACAGATTTACACCAAAAACTATACAGCTCGCCACATCAGTAACCTGAACACAAATATAAAGTAACTTGACAATCCAAGTAATATTTTTCAAGTTAACGAATGCCAAAGGGATTGGAGGAATTTTCATTTTGAAGGATAAAGGGTTAATATCTCGGGATCAAATCATCAGATTTACACCAAAAACTATACAGCTCGGCACGTCAGTAACCTAAACACAAATATAAAGTAATTAGACAATCCAAGCAATATTTTTCAAGTTATCGAATGCCAAAGGGATTGGAGGAATTTTCAATTTGAAGGATAAAGGGTTAATATCTCAGGATTAAATTATCAGATTTACACCAAAAACTATACAGTTCGGCACATCGGTAACCTGAACACAAATATAAAGTAACTTGACAATCCTAGCAATATTTTTCAAGTTATCGAATGCCAAAGGGATTGGAGGAATTTTCAATTTGAAGGATAAAGGGTTAATATTTCAGGATTAAATTGTCAGATTTACACCAAAAACTATACAGCTCGACACATCAATAACCTGAACACAAATATAAAGTAACTTGACAATCCAAGCAATATTTTTCAAGTTATCAAATGCCAAACGGATTGGAGAAATTTTCAATTTGAAGGATAAAGGGTTAATATCTCAGGATCAAAATAACAGATTTACACAAAAAACTATACAGCTCAGTACATCAGTAACCTCAACACAAATATAAAGTAACTTGACAATCCAGGCAATATTTTTCAAGTTATCGAATGCCAAAGGGATTGGAGGAATTTTCAATTTGAAGGATAAAGGGTTAATATCTCGGGATCAAATCATCAGATTTACACAAAAAACTATACAGCTCGGCAAAGCAGTAATCTGAACACAAATATAAAGTAACTAGACAATCCAAGCAATATTTTTCAAGTTATCGAATGCCAAAGGGATTGGAGGAATTTTCAATTTGAAGGATAAAGGGTTAATATCTCAGGATCAAATTATCCGATTTACACCAAAAACTATACAGCTCGGCACATCAGTAACCTGAACACAAATATAAAGTAACTTGACAATCCAAGCAATATTTTTCAAGTTATCGAATGCCAAAGAAATGGATACGGACGCCGGACGGACAGACGGACGGACGGACGGACAGACGGACGGACAAAGGATGGACGAACGACGGATGGTCACCTCGGATGCCGGCATTATGTGTACCATACATAGTATGGGTACACATAAAAATCTAAATTTTATAGTAAATTTCCTTTCTTATTATACCTACCACAATTGTTTACTACAGGCTTGCACTACAGTGGAAGTCCCTAACTCGGATAAAATACTCTCTATTTTTTTTGTCTTTCCCAAGCAATAGACTTGATCAGCATCTTCCATCTTAATGACGTATGCCCTCCCACCCACGTGACGTTTGTGTACAAAACAATACACACGTGCGAGAACATTTGAGCGACAGCGATGAACGTTACTTCACATTTCACTCACTTGAAATCATTTCTGAACGTTTTTCTGAACTTTGCAAACTCCTAAATTGCTACTATTGATAATACGTTATTTTGA
This sequence comes from Pictodentalium vernedei, assembly GCA_031216915.1. Taxonomy (NCBI): domain Eukaryota; kingdom Metazoa; phylum Mollusca; class Scaphopoda; order Dentaliida; family Dentaliidae; genus Pictodentalium; species Pictodentalium vernedei. The sequence goes on along the minus strand of CM062296.1, from coordinate 125,311,957 downwards.
GATCAAAATTTTACAATATTCATTGCATTTATTAACTACGAAATAAAATGTTAATCAATGCCGGCCAGCCTTCCACAAAATTTCAGTGTTCCTTCGAAGTTACGAAATGGCCTCTGCGAATGCGACGGTGTCAATACACCTTTCGTCCACAGGACTGCCAAGAGAATGGTCGCATGTATGGAACATATCGCGCTTTAAAAAATTACGTTTGAGGGCGTCGTTAATTAAATATTAATTGTATAGAAAGTATGGAGAGTTCACGCGTTTTTTCAAGCTGGACAGTAGAGCAAATGAAGGATTTTTTAAACTTCGGTGTGCACCAATGACGGGTTCACGGCAAGAACTGTTAAAGAGGTGTTTTTAGGTGGACAAACTAAATTTGCCAACATTCCCAACCCCCGAACAACAACTACTACAAAAAAAACAAAACAGACAGTCTAAAAGAGAAACTAACTCTTGAGAATGGAACAGTTCTGCCAGACCCCGCCACAATAAATGTTGGTAAATGGTCGGACGACATGAGAAAAATGCCCGAGATTGATTTCTCTGACATTTACATTTACCTAATAAATACACCAGGGGACTTTGACAATGAAAAGCTCAAAGCAAGAAAATCGTTGAAAGCCATCCAGTATTTTAAAGATGGCTGGGAACAAACTTTGTGACAGTAGCAGATAAAGATTTTGCTTTTGTTAAAGCTAAAGTCAGACCGTCACAGAAATCTCGTGAGATGCCCCATGATGCATGGGTTTTGCTTCTCAAGGATACGTGGATTAAATCAGTACATTGTTCATGCACTGCAGGGTATATGCATAACTAAACTTTAAGGAGTTATACCACTCCCCAAACAGACCCCCCCCCCTGTAATTACCTGGTGGGGTTTAATTACCCACCCCAATATATTTTTTGGCGTTTTTTTAGGGGGGGGGGGGCAGTTAAACACTCCCTCCCTCACCCCCAGCTAACTTCTTGATCAAGTTTATGTATTATGTTATCACTACATATTAATCATTCCGTTTGGGTTTCATAAACAGTATTTACCTGTGAAAATTTGCGTGGGCACTTGCAGGGATTTATCGAGGTGGATAGCCCCATTTCCAATCATTACTCACAGTAGTGGAGTGCCAATTCCTGACCCCCAAAATAGGTCCAAGCCCACGGGTAAGAAGTTCATCTTCCCCCACTGAGGGGGTGGGTGGGGGGGGGGGTGGGGGGGGGTAAGTTAGTTTATGCCCCTTCTCCCTGCATATCTCCTCCCCCACCTGATGTTTGTGTCTTTTTCAGATGATGATTATTTTCTTTTCAAAACTTGATACAAGAGGTTTTTTATATATCAGGAGTCCACAAGTGCTTAACTCAGAAATCAACAAGTGCATAATGAGAAATGTGTTAGTCAAGGATGGGGATGGGTGCATAATGGGGACAATTTTTATCTCCGTGTGCTTCAATCATTGTTTTGGAAGTACTTACTTATTGGTGTTTAAGGTCACATATTTATATACAATGGCTAAGCATGACCACAACATGGAGATAAAGTCAAGTTTAGTGAATCGTTTATACCCATGTTGTTCCTTTTAGAGGACTTCCACCCCAAGCAACAATGACGGTGTACCATTTTTTACAATGTGTTGAAGTGATGAAAGTTCAGTTCTTGCCTTATTATCCCTTTATTTTATCAAACACCCACAAGTGCCCACTACCCCCATGTGTGGTCAAGGGATCCATCTCAGGAAACATTTGAAAAATCAGTGTTTTGAAAGTGAATCAGAGAGGGCGTTTTTTTTAGTCTAGGGACTCTGCAATTATTTGACGACTTTTTTGAGAATCCCAGCCCCACCCCAACCACCGGCTACGTCATTGAAAATAATAATTGGGAATTGCACGGTGGTTGTGACTCTAACTTGTAAGGTCCATATGCCATGTCTGTGGTACCCTGGGCCTGGGCTAGTATTAGTAAGGAAGAGGTCTCATATTAAAGCGAGGTTTTATAGAAAATGCAGCCATGCTTACGTTTCTGTAAGAATCATTCCATAATGGCTGTACTACGTATTCCACAATCCGACTCTAATTTGTGTGAACAGAAAAAATAAATAAAACCTCATTAAAAATAGTTTGCTATATCGGTATTTCGTATTGTTTTTAACTTTTGCGAAGCAGCGAAAATACACAACACCACGATGATTCAGACTGTAGGCCTGCACACGTACAGTTTAATTTTCAGTTCATATTTACCTTATTATTTGTATTAAAACTGACCATTTCTATAAGTTGTTTCAGTATTTATGTCCGTTTTTTTTTATCGGATTACCGATTCAGTTTATGTCTTATCGCGCAAACGTCGACCATTTCTTATGAGGCTTGTGCACTGCGAATATTCCACGTGCGATTTGTTTTGTACATAAAAGTCACGTGGGTGGGAGGGCATACGTCATTAAGATGGGAAATGCTGATCTCCTCTATTTGGGAAAGAAAAGTGGTGCAAAAGCACCAAGAAAAAATAAGCCAAAACTGGGTCGAGTGCAACCGGCGCAGACCCCGTACGGGAAGCTCTCTCCCAAGTACAACTCCACGACTTCCGTTGCCAGTGCGCATATACCGTCGCTAAAGACTCATTCTTTTTGAATCCGTCAACGTTAGAGTTATGTGATCAGCGGGGAGGATAGATTCTTTACCGTAAAGAAGACGGGAGGGCCTCCATGTAAACAATTGTGTTAGGTATAATAAGAAAGGAAATTTACTATAGAATTTAGATTTCTTATCAACCTACTCACAATTGTTTACTACAGGCTGAATAGACAATAGACTGGAGGAAATCGCATAACCAACCCACACATAACCCCAGTGCACTAGAACCGTGAAGCAGAAGGAAGAGGTCCCGAGGCTTATCAACCATAACGTCGCAATCATTGGTAAAGGACAATGAAAGGAGACATATGGGCCTGTGTGACACACAGACAGAAAAGGGCAGTAACAGCACAAGGCTGAAACTGACCTTCAAGAAGCCTAATGGCTAGGGCAGACAACAGCCTGAGCAGAAGAGGACCCAAGGCAAAAAGGTCCTCCGACTGCTCCTGCAACTGGCGCAGATAAAAGGTGGAGAAAGTAGAGGCATTTCTCCAGTAGGCTGCCTGCATAACATCCGACAACTTGACGGGGTTAGAATAAGCCCAAGAGGTGGACAATGCCCGCACCTCGTGGGCAGAAATACGATTGGTAATACAATCGCCAGCTTCTAAACGACCGTAAGCCGTACGAATAGCAAGACAAATCCATCGAGAAATGGATTGAGGAGAGATCTTCTGTCGACCCGGAATAAGAGACAGAAAAAACCGTTTCCTACCTTTCCGTACGAAACGTGTCCGATCGAGATAAATGCGAATAGCACGGACCGGACAGAGCAAAGGGCGATTACCCTCAACAGAGGGAAGAGCCCTGACACAGATAGGAGGAGTAGTATCTGGTAACTGATTCTTGGCCAAAAAAGAGCAATCAGTGGTAGAAGTAACACTGTTGGGAGAGCTCCTAAAAAAGGCCGGGTCAACCGAGAGGGCGTGACGCTCACTAACCCGTCTGGCCGAAGCCAACGCCATCAGAAACGCCGTCTTATATGTGAGAAAATGCATATCCACCTGGGATAAAGGTTCGAACGGCGCATCCCCCCCCCCCCCCAAGCAAAGCAGCACCCACGAAAGATTCCATCGTGGGGTAAGCTGCAAAGTCTGAGGCCTTTTCAAAGAAAAGTGCCGAACAAGCTTGGAGAGGTAAGGATTAGTGCCGATACGACGCCTCCCCACATAAGAAAAAGTCTCGGAAAGCATGGACCTGTAACCCTTGATGGTAACAGGCTAGAGACCCCGAGAATCAAACAGATATACCAGAAACTCCGCAATCTGTGAAATCGAAGGATGTGCATAATCAACAGAGTGATCAGCACACCATCGACAGAAGACCTTCCATTTAGCTGCATAAGCTAAACCAGTGGAGTGCCTCCTTGAAGAAGAAATGCACTCCACTGCTCGTCTCGAAAAACCTCTACGGAGGAGACAGGACCTGACAAAAGATATGCGTGAAGGCACAATGAAGTCGGATCGACGTGAAACCTCCTCGGGCGACCTTGACAAAGAAGGTCGCGACGTAGCGGGAGACGTAACGGAACCGCCGCCATCAGCGAGCGGAGCTGATTGATCCACACCCGCTGAGGCGACAGGGGAGCGATCAGAATGATTCGACAACTGCAGGTTCGAATTTTGGCTAGAACCTGAGGCAGAATCGGAACCGGCGGGAAGGCGTAGCCGACTAGACCGTTCCAATCGAGTGACAGAGCATCCACGGCAAAAGCCAGAGGATCTGGACACGGGGACACGAAAGTGTCCACCTGATGGTTCCAACGAGTCGCAAAGAGATCGATGTGGGGACGTCCCCAGAGATCGCAAAGCGACTGGAACACTGCCCTGTGGAGCATCCACTCGGTGGAAATAACCCTGCCCTGTCGGGACAGGGAGTCGGCTAGGACGTTCAGACGATCGGGAATGTGACGAACAACCACTCCGGCGTGAACATCCTGAGCGAGTAGTAGAAGATCCCGAGCCAATTCGTACATCGGAACAGAGTGTGTGCTGCCCTGGTTCCGAGTGTAAGCAACCACTGTCGAATGGTCGGACAACAGAAGGACCTGGCGATTCGACAGGTGAGGGATCCACTGCCTGAAACTCAGAAGAGCGAGAAGCTCCTTCTGGTTGATGTGTAGAGCTGCTTGATCCTGGTCCCACATCCCGTGTAGGGAAAGACCGAGAGGATCCAACGTCGCACCCCATCCGAGATCGCTGGCATCTGCCGTCAGAACGCGATCGGGCGTGGGTAAGTCCAATGGAACACCCTGCGTAATCCACTGAACATCTGTCCAGGGAAGAAGGTGAGGATAAAGAGATTCCGGAAACGGAAGCACCAGATCCAGAGAATCTACATTCGGTCTCCAACGACTGAGCAGAAAGTGTTGGAGAGGTCTGACACGCAGCCGACCTAGAGGAATGAGATCCGTCACCGAACCGCAGACACCGATCAGCCGAAGAAAACTCCGGGCGGTCGCGGACGTGGACTGGGACAGAGTCAAAGCAAAAGCTGAGAAAATCACAGCCTTGGCCTGGGGAACCGCTACCAAATTGAATTGGGTTTGGAAAGCCATCCCCAGATGACAAAACGACTGAGGAGGGACCAGGTCCGACTTCTCCTCGTTGACTCTGAATCCTAGCGACGTGAGCAAGCTCAACAGAGTGGCGACATCCGACTCCAGTAAGGCAACATTGGAATGCCTCTGGAGGATATCGTCCAGATATGCCGAAGTTGTCACCCTGGACTGTGTGCGATGGAACGCTATCACATGCGACATCAGTCTGGTGAAGGCCCAAGAAGCCAGGTTGAGGCCGAAAGGCATGGCCTTGAACTGGTAAACTTGCCTCAGAAAAGCGAACCTGAGATACTTCCGTGACGCCCGATGCATCGGAACGTGGAAGTAAGCGTCTCGCAGGTCGATGCTGGCAGCGAAATCTCCCTGGTGAATTGATTGGCGGACCGGCCTGAAAGTCTCCATGCTGAACTTGGGAGCAATGATAGACTGGTTCAGGATACTCAGATCGATAACCGGTCGGAGTCGGCCGTCCTTCTTCGGCACCAAGAACAGGCGGGAATAGAAACCCACTGACTGAATGTTCTTGACGACCTCGATCGCCCCCTTTGCCAGGAGATTGCCAATCTCTGTAGACAAAAGTTCCCGACGTAAAACGTCTGAAGAAACTGTGGTTGGAAGAGGCACCCTTGACAGAGTGGGGTGCCGTCGGAAGGATATTCGCAGCCCGGACCGAACAACATCTAACACTCACGGATCGGATGTGATGGTGGCCCAATGGTCTGCGAACTCTGCTATCCTTCCTCCAACCTGGGACGAGTCGAGGTGAGGACCTTCATTTCGAACCCCGACGAGGCCCGCGAGAGGAGAAACCACCTCCTCTACTAAATGAAGAATCCTGAGACTTCTCTCGATTCTGCCGACCTTTACCCTTACCCCTTGAGTAAGAAGTAGAGGCGGCGGCAGAAGGACCAGCCTTTTGCTTCACAGAGGAAGCAGAAGGGTACTTGTTAGGCTTGGAACGGCCCCTGCCTCCCCTAGAAGGCTGATCAAGCTGACGAAACAGCAGCTGATCTTTGGAATGACGTAGGACGTCATCCCGGACCGTCGACACGGAACCATGGAAAAGTTGCGGACCTGCCAAAGACGCAGATCGAAGAGCAGCGCGCTGCTCCTCGGGAAGGGATCGTCCTGTATCCAGCATAGCGTCCCTTCGAACTAATTCCAGATTAGCCGTGTTACAGGCATGTGTGTGAGTAAAATGCATGAGCGCCTTGGACAGCACACGCAAAGGAGCCTGTACCTCGTCAAACTTATCTGGAGGCAGATAAGCAGCTCAAGCTGAGACGACGTGATCTGAGAGAGAAAGCATGCCAAGCATCTCTCTAGATAAGCCCAACGTGGACTCCAGAGTCGTCATTAGAATGACGGCAGACTTGGGTTTGGAAAGCCCGAGGGAAGTGGAGTCCTGATCCAGAACCGTCAAAGTCTGGCAGACCGACGGATTGGCGGAATCGTAGGAACGATAACGCACAGGAGGCAAAAAGGTGTCAACCATGGTGAAGAACGGAGTCTTCAGAGCCTTGGAACTCAGCTTGGAGTCCAATGCTGAAAAAGCTTCGACCACCTGTACCGACTGGCACGGTGGAAGGCGCCCAGAAGCAGGTTGCTCCATAGGCTGTAGGCGCGCGACCGATGATCGCGGCCTGGCTGATACTGCCGGCTGGTTAGCTGGTTTGAGATCAGGCAGAAACCCAAACACAAAGTCAAGAGCTGCCCCCAAGTCCGAAGACTGCTGGCCTTCGACATCAAGCATGTCGGACTCCTCCCCAGAGTCGGAAGACACATAGCCCATCGTGGGCAAACCAGCCGACGCCTCCCATGGTGTCGGGACACCAGGGGGATCAGAAACAGGCCTGTTTCCAATCCCGGGAGGCGGCGCCATAGGAGGCGCCTGGAAACCACTCGCTGCCTCGCTGGAAGCAACAGGAAGGCTCTTTGACAGAACCTGAGTGAGTAAGGAGAGGGCCTCCCTAAGCTCACTGTCCGAACTGGCCGGTTCGACAGGGGAGCGAACCGGCAAAGTGGCTTCACCTCTGACCCTCTTAACCAGCGAAGGGTCACGATCCTCCAAAACACCCGACGCGGGACGACGGGCGGCAGCCGAAACATCTGAAGTAGACGTGTATAGGGGCACGAGGCACCCCGAGGATCAATATAGCGAGAACTCATGAGAGTCACCGCGGACCTCTGTGGGGCATAAGGTCCAGGCTGCACAAAAGGCGTTGGTCCCCCAAAACTGGTCGTGTGGCCAGAATGAGTGGACGGAAACGCCACGGGGTTCATAGCGACTCCACTAAGAACATCCGAATCCAAAGACACAACTGTGGTGCTCGACGGCATAGAGACCACAGTGGTGGGTTCGGCCAGCAGCCCCTTCCAACTTCGCCGAGTTGAAGTCAGGGAAGGATGAGGCCGTTATCCCACGTCTACAGAACCAGACATTCCTGCAGTCCCCTGCAGCGAAAAGCCGAGGCCGGCTGAAACTGACGACGAAGCAGACGGACCAGCAGTAGTAGTAGATACGTCGGGAGTCGTTGAGGCTGGTGGAATAGTGGAGAGTGCACCCCTGCTCGGCTCCGAAGGAGACACAAACCTAGTGACAGCCTCAGATGTCGACTGGAGGGGGACCGTAGTCCCGGAACCAGGCACCTCTTCACCAGAACACTCAACGGCCCCCGCAGTATCCACTACAGGAAAAAGACTGCACATCCCCCACGGAGGAGGAATAACTCTCACCAGACAAGGTCGGCTCGGAAGCCCCCGAACGACCACGTTCTCCTTTCCCGCGGGGGCGGGAGGCACGGCCACGAGAACGAACGACACGGTTAACTGACGCCCAGAAAGTGGATGACCATGATCCACAGACACCACATGGCCGCTCGGCCGAACACCCATTACAGGAGGAACAAGAAGAATGTGAATCGTCCACATGCTTTGGCAGCAGACATTGCCCACAAGGAATTGTCCTGGGCATGATAGAGGTGAGAGGAGCAAAGAAGGTGAAATCAGAAAACAGAAGAACACCCCCAAAGAAGAGAGAAAGGTGACAGAAATTAAGACCCCAGACGGTCGACCGGGAACCACACAACAGGATGACTACTCTCAAAAGAGAGAAGAAAAACTGCAGGAGCGGTACCCCGCTGATACCCAACTCTAACACAATTAGAAAAATTAGCAAATTAAGCATTGACAATAATTGTGAAAAATAATTTAAGTCCGAACCGCATGGCACACGAAATTCGCGCGCGACTCGAGAGAGAACATATAAAATACATTATGGATATATAATATGTAAGAGAATATAATAAAAACTGTTCCTGAGAATACCAAGGATACTCTGATACACTATGAATCAGGAAACATCAATCAACGAGTTGAATAAACACTGATAAGCGTGCAGAGCATCTCGACACAAGGCGGATGACAAAAAGAATGAAAAAGCCAATGAGTCTTTAGCGACGGTATATGCGCACTGGCAACGGAAGTCGTGGAGTTGTACTTGGGAGAGAGCTTCCCGTACTGGGTCTGCGCCGGTCGCACTCGACCCAGTTTTGGCTTATTTTTTCTTGGTGCTTTTGCACCACTTTTCTTTCCCAAATTGCTTGGGAACGACAAAAATAGAGAGTATTTTATCCGAGTTAGGGACTTCCACTGTAGTGCAAGCCTGTAGTAAACAATTGTGAGTAGGCTAAGAAATGAGGCCTGTTCTGTTTTTTTCGTGGCCATAACTGGTATATATCGAAAGACAAGTGGTTAAACAGCAGACTTGGCCAGTCCTTTATTTTTGGATTAGTGTTAATATTGCGATTTCAAATTGCCTGTCACACCTTCATTATTGACCAGATAAAAAGTGAAGTCCGACTTCTGTTAATTGCAACAACTATACAGCAAGTTGATGTTGATCTGTAGTTAATTGTTGATACTCCACAGTCAAATGTTTGTTTGTAAAACAATATAATTGAACAGTTAGACATACGCGGCATTTAGCTTGTGCCCAACAATGCTACTGTTGTGGCTTCACTCTTGAAATGTCTTATAAGCTCGAGCAACTTTTCTTTCTCGGAGGGTCGAAAGGGGCTTGTTCCCCAAACCGTTCCTGCACGCCTTCGGCGCGTGAAACCATTCCATCCTCCTTTCTCGGAATCACATTTATCCACTTTCACAATACTCTGAGAATGGAGTCCGAAATGCAGAGTAGTCACCAAGAAGACCAACAATACTTCACTAGAACTTTCAACATCAACCCATGTGGCATGTATTGGGCCCACAGGATATTCCACACCAAAATAATTGAAAAAAACTTGAGTCCGAGTCCTCCATTCAGTATGTGTTTTGAGTCCGAGTCCGAGTCCTCAATTCAGTGTCCATCCAATAGCTATCCCTGACTTTAAGTCAAGTGAGCTAAAACTTTCAACTAAACCATATCATGTGACCACTCAGTGCAACAAGCTCGTCGGGCTCGTCTCAATGAGGGGGGCACATATGGTGTGTTGAAAGTTTTTAAAACATTTGGTGAAAAATAATTAAAAAACAAGGTGCAACGCCACCGATATCTCACGCCAACTACAACAGTAATAAAATTGAAATTTTCTAAGTTGAAAAAAGTGGAAAAAGGCCCACAACTCTAAAAACAAGAGGCCCCACGTGGCCTTAATCGCTCACCTGACAAAGTGACTCTAAGAAGTATTTTAGGTCACCTTCACCATATCATGCCTCATCAACATTAACTGGTTGAGTGATAGATTTTGTTTGAAGTTCAACATTTGTTACCTAAAATTAGTTTTATTTAAAATCATTGGTGTGTGGCCAATCTCCAATGATTTTTAATAAAGCAAATTTATCTCTGCAGACAAACTGGTTTAGCATGAAGCACAAACAAGGAATGTGAAGAGATAGCCTTGGACATCTCTCCCCAACTGTGGATATCTTCCATGTGCTACATGTATATATTTGCATGCAAGAAAACAAAAATTTTCACAAATTTTATTTTTTTTTATCATCATTGGAACAAGCTCAAACAGCTTATTCCAATAGGGGTATGGGAAGATCAGGTATATTTTTGAGACAGAAATGTGAATATATAAATAATGGTGTTTTTTTGTGAATGATGCTGGAGAATTTTGCGTAAAGATATGGTAAATGGTTTGTTCTAGATACAGAATGATGCAAAAGTATTTAAATTTGATTAGGCAAGTTGTTCCTATAATGCATTTAAAAATTGAAGTAACTGTTTTTTTGCTGACGAACTTTTAGATGTGTGTGTCTGTGTTTGTGTGTGTGTGTGTGTGTGGGGGGGGGGGGGGGGGGGGTAAGAGTGTTCTTGCAAACAAAATTCCTGAATAAATGGCAAATTTTATTTTTTGTGTGAAAGACATAGTGCGTGAATGTTGATTGGAACAAGCTTAGAGAGCTCATTTTAATGTGAAGTCATAAAGCTGTGTTTTACGTACGAAATTCTGGAATAACTAAAAAAATTGCTTTTTTGACTCAAAAAGCATGGTGTGCGACCTCTCATTGGAATGAGGTCAAAAAGCTCATTCCAATGGGGTATTTACAAGCGATAAGTACATGTATGTTTAAGAGACAAAAATTAAAATTTGAATAGCGATTTTTGCGAAGAATGCTGACAAGTTTTGGCAGTTATGCTGGTAAAAAGGTAAGATATGCAAAGTGGTTGTTTTTTAAAGGCGACATTTAATTAAGGGGAATTAACCCTTGATTACTGAGGTAACTTCTAAAAGTACTGAAATTTCATGAAGCAATGTAAATAACAGACAACAGTTGCCTAAAAATTTCATGAATAACTAAAATTTTTATTCCTTTGTCTCGAAAACATGGCATATGACCTTTGTTGGAATGAGCTGAATGCGTGTGTTCCAATGAGGGGTCATAAAATTTGAACGAAGATTTGTGTGAATAATGCATTAGTACTGCTAGATTTGGGTAAACGGTTCACCCTGGATACCACCCCTTCTATAGTAGATCTTTTCTGCAAATTTTGTCTAAGATTCTATCAACTTTACAAATAAATACGTTCTTGAATCACAATCAGATCCACCCTACAATGTTGCATACCAAATATCAAAAGATTCTGCCTGCTGGATCTGGAGAAGAAGATTTTTTAAGAAATATGCCTGAAACGCACTAAGTTAAAATTTGGGCTCCTATACGGAGCCCAAATATAAACCCAGGGGGCCGATTTGAACAAACTTGAATCAGATCCACCCCACAATGTTGCTTACCAAATATGAAAAGATTCTGCCTGCTGGATCTGGAGAAGAAGATTTTTTAAGAAATTTGCCTGAAATGCACTAAGTTCGAATTCGAGCTTCTATAGTGAGCCCAAATATGAAACTAGGAAGCCGATTTGAACAAACTTGAATCAGATCCACCCCACAATGTTGCATACCAAATATCAAAAGATTCTGCCTGCTGGATCTGGAGAAGAAGATTTTTTAATAAATTTGCCCGAAATGCACTAAGTGCGAATTCGGGCTTCTATATTAAGCCCAAATATGAATCCAGGGGGCCGATTTGAACAAACTTGAATCAGATCCACCCCGCAATGTTGCATACCAAATATCAAAAGATTCTGCCTGCTGGATCTGGAGAAGAAGATTTTTGAAGAAATTTGCCTGAAATGCACTAAGTGCGAATTCGGGCTTCTATATTAAGCCCAAATATGAATCCAGGGGGCCGATTTGAACAAACTTGAATCAGATCCACCCTGCAATGTTGCATACCAAATATCAAAAGATTCTGCCTGCTGGATCTGGAGAAGAAGATTTTTGAAGAAATTTGCCCGAAATGCACTAAGTTTGAATTCGAGCTTCTATAGTGAGCCCAAATATGAATCCAGGGGGCCGATTTGAACAAACTTGAATCAGATCCACCCCGAAATGTTGCATACCAAATATCAAAAGATTCTGCCTGCTGGATCTGGAGAAGATGATTTTTTAAGAAATTTGCCTGAAATGCACTAAGTTCGAATTCGAGCTTCTATAGTGAGCCCAAATATGAATCTAGGAAGCCGATTTGAACAAACTTGAATCAGATCCACCCCACAATGTTGCATACCAAATATCAAAAGATTCTGCCTGCTGGATCTGGAGAAGAAGATTTTTTAATAAATTTGCTTGAAATGCACTAAGTTAAACTTTGGGCTCCTATACTGAGCCCAAATATAAACCCAGGGGGCCGATTTGAACAAACTTGAATCAGATCCACCCCACAATGTTGCTTACCAAATATGAAAAGATTCTGCCTGCTGGATCTGGAGAAGAAGATTTTTTAAGAAATTTGCATGAAATGCACTAAGTTCAAATTCGAGCTTCTATAGTGAGCCCAAATATGAATCTAGGAAGCCGATTTGAACAAACTTGAATCAGATCCACCCCACAATGTTGCATACCAAATATCAAAAGATTCTGCCTGCTGGATCTGGAGAAGAAGATTTTTTAAGAAATTTGCCTAAATGCACTAAGTTCGAAATCGGGCTCCTATACTGAGCCCAAATATGAACCCAGGGGGCCGATTTGAACAAACTTGAATCAGATCCACCCTACAATGTTGCATACCAAATATCAAAAGATTCTGCCTGCTGGATCTGGAGAAGAAGATTTTTTAAGAAATTTGCCTGAAATGCACTAAGTTCGAAATCGGGCTCCTATACTGAGCCCAAATATTAACCCAGGGGGCCGATTTGAACAATCTTGAATCAGATCCACCCCACAGTGTTGCTTACCAAATATGAAAAGATTCTGCCGGCTGGATCTGGAGAAGAAGATTTTTTAAGAAATTTGCCTGAAATGCACTAAGTTCGAATTCGGGCTTCTATAGTAAGCCCAAATATGTATCCAGGGGGCCGATTTGAACAAACTTGAATCAGATCTACCCCGCAACATTGCATACCAAATATCAAAAGATTCTGCCTGCTGGATCTGGAGAAGAAGATTTTTGAAGAAATTTGCCTGAAATGCACTAAATTCGAATTCGAGCTCCTATAGTGAGCCCAAATATGAATCTAGGGGGCCGATTTGAACAAACTTGAATCAGATCCACCCTACAATGTTGCATACCAAATATCAAAAGATTCTGCCTGCTGGATCTGGAGAAGAAGATTTTCAAAGAAATTTGCCTGAAATGCAGTAAGTTCAAATTTGGGCTCTTATACTGAGCCCAAATATAAACCCAGGGGGCCGATTTGAACAAACTTGAATCAGATCCACCCCGCAATGTTGCATACCAAATATCAAAAGATTCTGCCTTCTGGATCTGGAGAAGAAGATTTTTGAAGAAATTTGCCCGAAATGCACTAAGTGCGAATTCGGGCTTCTATATTAAGCCCAAATATGAATCCAGGGGGCCGATTTGAACAAACTTGAATCAGATCCACCCCGCAATGTTGCATACCAAATATCAAAAGATTCTGCCTGCTGGATCTGGAGAAGAAGATTTTTGAAGAAATTTGCCTGAAATGCACTAAATTCGAATTCGAGCTCCTATAGTGAGCCCAAATATGAATCTAGGGAGCCGATTTGAACAAACTTGAATCAGATCCACCCTACAATGTTGCATACCAAATATCAAAAGATTCTGCCTGCTGGATCTGGAGACGAAGATTTTCAAAGAAATTTGCCTGAAATGCAGTAAGTTCAAATTTGGGCTCCTATACTGAGCCCAAATATAAACCCAGGGGGCCGATTTGAACAAACTTGAATCAGATCCACCCCGCAATGTTGCATACCAAATATCAAAAGATTCTGCCTTCTGGATCTGGAGAAGAAGATTTTTGAAGAAATTTGCCCGAAATGCACTAAGTTTGAATTCGAGCTTCTATAGTGAGCCCAAATATGAATCCAGGGGGCCGATTTGAACAAACTTGAATCAGATCCACCCCGCAATGTTGCATACCAAATATCAAAAGATTCTGCCTGCTGGATCTGGAGAAGATGATTTTTTAAGAAATTTGCCTGAAATGCACTAAGTTCGAATTCGAGCTTCTATAGTGAGCCCAAATATGAATCTAGGAAGCCGATTTGAACAAACTTGAATCAGATCCACCCCACAATGTTGCATACCAAATATCAAAAGATTCTGCCTGCTGGATCTGGAGAAGAAGATTTTTTAATAAATTTGCTTGAAATGCACTAAGTTCAAATTTGGGCTCCTATACTGAGCCCAAATATAAACCCAGGGGCCGATTTGAACAAACTTGAATCAGATCCACCCCACAATGTTGCTTACCAAATATGAAAAGATTCTGCCTGCTGGATCTGGAGAAGAAGATTTTTTAAGAAATTTGCATGAAATGCACTAAGTTCAAATTCGAGCTTCTATAGTGAGCCCAAATATGAATCTAGGAAGCCGATTTGAACAAACTTGAATCAGATCCACCCCACAATGTTGCATACCAAATATCAAAAGATTCTGCCTTCTGGATCTGGAGAAGAAGATTTTTTAAGAAATTTGCCTAAATGCACTAAGTTCGAAATCGGGCTCCTATACTGAGCCCAAATATGAACCCAGGGGGCCGATTTGAACAAACTTGAATCAGATCCACCCTACAATGTTGCATACCAAATATGAAAAGATTCTGCCTGCTGGATCTGGAGAAGAAGATTTTTTAAGAAATTTGCCTGAAATGCACTAAGTTCGAAATCGGGCTCCTATACTGAGCCCAAATATTAACCCAGGGGGCCGATTTGAACAATCTTGAATCAGATCCACCCCACAATGTTGCTTACCAAATATGAAAAGATTCTGCCTGCTGGATCTGGAGAAGAAGATTTTTTAAGAAATTTGCCTGAAATGCACTAAGTTCGAATTCGGGCTTCTATAGTAAGCCCAAATATGTATCCAGGGGGCCGATTTGAACAAACTTGAATCAGATCTACCCCGCAACATTGCATACCAAATATCAAAAGATTCTGCCTGCTGGATCTGGAGAAGAAGATTTTTGAAGAAATTTGCCTGAAATGCACTAAATTCGAATTCGAGCTCCTATAGTGAGCCCAAATATGAATCTAGGGAGCCGATTTGAACAAACTTGAATCAGATCCACCCTACAATGTTGCATACCAAATATCAAAAGATTCTGCCTGCTGGATCTGGAGAAGAAGATTTTCAAAGAAATTTGCCTGAAATGCAGTAAGTTCAAATTTGGGCTCCTATACTGAGCCCAAATATAAACCCAGGGGGCCGATTTGAACAAACTTGAATCAGATCTACCCCGCAATGTTGCATACCAAATATTAAAAGATTCTGCCTTCTGGATCTGGAGAAGAAGATTTTTGAAGAAATTTGCCCGAAATGCACTAAGTTTGAATTCGAGCTTCTATAGTGAGCCCAAATATGAATCCAGGGGGCCGATTTGAACAAACTTGAATCAGATCCACCCCGAAATGTTGCATACCAAATATCAAAAGATTCTGCCTGCTGGATCTGGAGAAGATGATTTTTTAAGAAATTTGCCTGAAATGCACTAAGTTCGAATTCGAGCTTCTATAGTGAGCCCAAATATGAATCTAGGAAGCCGATTTGAACAAACTTGAATCAGATCCACCCCACAATGTTGCATACCAAATATCAAAAGATTCTGCCTGCTGGATCTGGAGAAGAAGATTTTTTAATAAATTTGCTTGAAATGCACTAAGTTCAAATTTGGGCTCCTATACTGAGCCCAAATATAAACCCAGGGGCCGATTTGAACAAACTTGAATCAGATCCACCCCACAATGTTGCTTACCAAATATGAAAAGATTCTGCCTGCTGGATCTGGAGAAGAAGATTTTTTAAGAAATTTGCATGAAATGCACTAAGTTCAAATTCGAGCTTCTATAGTGAGCCCAAATATGAATCTAGGAAGCCGATTTGAACAAACTTGAATCAGATCCACCCCACAATGTTGCATACCAAATATCAAAAGATTCTGCCTTCTGGATCTGGAGAAGAAGATTTTTTAAGAAATTTGCCTAAATGCACTAAGTTCGAAATCGGGCTCCTATACTGAGCCCAAATATGAACCCAGGGGGCCGATTTGAACAAACTTGAATCAGATCCACCCTACAATGTTGCATACCAAATATCAAAAGATTCTGCCTGCTGGATCTGGAGAAGAAGATTTTTTAAGAAATTTGCCTGAAATGCACTAAGTTCGAAATCGGGCTCCTATACTGAGCCCAAATATTAACCCAGGGGGCCGATTTGAACAATCTTGAATCAGATCCACCCCACAATGTTGCTTACCAAATATGAAAAGATTCTGCCTGCTGGATCTGGAGAAGAAGATTTTTTAAGAAATTTGCCTGAAATGCACTAAGTTCGAATTCGGGCTTCTATAGTAAGCCCAAATATGTATCCAGGGGGCCGATTTGAACAAACTTGAATCAGATCTACCCCGCAACATTGCATACCAAATATCAAAAGATTCTGCCTGCTGGATCTGGAGAAGAAGATTTTTGAAGAAATTTGCCTGAAATGCACTAAATTCGAATTCGAGCTCCTATAGTGAGCCCAAATATGAATCTAGGGAGCCGATTTGAACAAACTTGAATCAGATCCACCCTACAATGTTGCATACCAAATATCAAAAGATTCTGCCTGCTGGATCTGGAGAAGAAGATTTTCAAAGAAATTTGCCTGAAATGCAGTAAGTTCAAATTTGGGCTCCTATACTGAGCCCAAATATAAACCCAGGGGGCCGATTTGAACAAACTTGAATCAGATCTACCCCGCAATGTTGCATACCAAATATTAAAAGATTCTGCCTTCTGGATCTGGAGAAGAAGATTTTTGAAGAAATTTGCCCGAAATGCACTAAGTTTGAATTCGAGCTTCTATAGTGAGCCCAAATATGAATCCAGGGGGCCGATTTGAACAAACTTGAATCAGATCCACCCCGAAATGTTGCATACCAAATATCAAAAGATTCTGCCTGCTGGATCTGGAGAAGATGATTTTTTAAGAAATTTGCCTGAAATGCACTAAGTTCGAATTCGAGCTTCTATAGTGAGCCCAAATATGAATCTAGGAAGCCGATTTGAACAAACTTGAATCAGATCCACCCCACAATGTTGCATACCAAATATCAAAAGATTCTGCCTGCTGGATCTGGAGAAGAAGATTTTTTAATAAATTTGCTTGAAATGCACTAAGTTCAAATTTGGGCTCCTATACTGAGCCCAAATATAAACCCAGGGGCCGATTTGAACAAACTTGAATCAGATCCACCCCACAATGTTGCTTACCAAATATGAAAAGATTCTGCCTGCTGGATCTGGAGAAGAAGATTTTTTAAGAAATTTGCATGAAATGCACTAAGTTCAAATTCGAGCTTCTATAGTGAGCCCAAATATGAATCTAGGAAGCCGATTTGAACAAACTTGAATCAGATCCACCCCACAATGTTGCATACCAAATATCAAAAGATTCTGCCTTCTGGATCTGGAGAAGAAGATTTTTTAAGAAATTTGCCTAAATGCACTAAGTTCGAAATCGGGCTCCTATACTGAGCCCAAATATGAACCCAGGGGGCCGATTTGAACAAACTTGAATCAGATCCACCCTACAATGTTGCATACCAAATATCAAAAGATTCTGCCTGCTGGATCTGGAGAAGAAGATTTTTTAAGAAATTTGCCTGAAATGCACTAAGTTCGAAATCGGGCTCCTATACTGAGCCCAAATATTAACCCAGGGGGCCGATTTGAACAATCTTGAATCAGATCCACCCCACAATGTTGCTTACCAAATATGAAAAGATTCTGCCTGCTGGATCTGGAGAAGAAGATTTTTTAAGAAATTTGCCTGAAATGCACTAAGTTCGAATTCGGGCTTCTATAGTAAGCCCAAATATGTATCCAGGGGGCCGATTTGAACAAACTTGAATCAGATCTACCCCGCAACATTGCATACCAAATATCAAAAGATTCTGCCTGCTGGATCTGGAGAAGAAGATTTTTGAAGAAATTTGCCTGAAATGCACTAAATTCGAATTCAAGCTCCTATAGTGAGCCCAAAAATGAATCTAGGGAGCCGATTTGAACAAACTTGAATCAGATCCACCCTACAATGTTGCATACCAAATATCAAAAGATTCTGCCTGCTGGATCTGGAGAAGAAGATTTTCAAAGAAATTTGCCTGAAATGCAGTAAGTTCAAATTTGGGCTCCTATACTGAGCCCAAATATAAACCCAGGGGGCCGATTTGAACAAACTTGAATCAGATCCACCCCACAATGTTGCATACCAAATATCAAAAGATTCTGCCTGCTGGATCTGGAGAAGAAGATTTTTTAAGAAATTTGCCTGAAATGCACTAAGTTCGAAATCGGGCTCCTATACTGAGCCCAAATATGAACCCAGGGGGCCGATTTGAACAAACTTGAATCAGATCCACCCTACAATGTTGCATACCAAATATCAAAAGATTCTGCCTGCTGGATCTGGAGAAGAAGATTTTTTAATGTTTTTCCCATTGCCTACAGTGTTAAAAAGTGCTGACTCAGCACTTTTTCAAAGTCCCGAAACTGTACCCTATGATAAAACCGATGGCAATTTTTTTTTACCAATCCTTTCTGTTGGTCCTAAGGAAGCTGCACACCAAATAAAAATTCTCAGTGCCGTGCAGTTTTGGAGATATGGGTGTTTTAAATTTTTTCTATTTTTAGCTCCTGCGGTTCCCACGGGGCTGCGGGAAAAATTTTTTTTGCATAAATCAAGTACTCATGACCCAATAAGCCCTCACATAAAATTTGGTTCAAATCAGCCTCTCGGTTTGGAAAATAGAAATTTTGGGCGGGGCAAAAAATTTTGCCCCTCTCATAACAACGTCAAGTATAGCCCCACAAACTTCTCTTGAACAAATCTGAGTCTACACCTCAAATGGAAGCTGCACACCAAATATCAAGTCTCTGCTACTGCTGGTTCATGAGAAGAAGATTTACAAAGATTTTGGTGCCCCTTGGGGGTGTGGCACCACCCAGGAGGAGGGGCAACTTCATTTGAACAAATCTGAATTGGCATTAGGTAATAAACATTTAGCCAACATTTGAATAAAATTGGGCTAGTGGTTTAGGAGGAGAAGTCGATAATGTAAAGTTAACGCCGGACGACGACGACGACGGACGACGACGGACGACGGATGGAAAGTGATTAGTAAAGCTCCCCTTGAGCTTCGCTCAGGTGAGCTAATAAAACTAGAGGTAGCCAAGGGTGGCAAATCCACCGAAAAATCACCCTGATACAATAACTTTGGTTATATTACATTAAATTAACACAGTATTGGTAGTATTTACTCAAATAATACAGATAAGATTACCTTATTTGATGACATGTCAAGTTTAGTTTCAATCGAGACAGATAAAATTTCAAGTTCAAGGTCACTGTGACCTTGACCTTTTGCACAGTGACCTAAAAATATGTAGGGTTCTTCCTCTCATCATGCTCAACCCGCATGCCAAGTTGGGTTTCGATTGGGAATGCCTAATTTTAATAATTAAGAACCAAACCAGCTGTGATCGATAAAATTTCAATTTCAAGGCTTATTGTGATTTTGACCTTTGGCATAATAACCTAAAAAAGTGAATAGGGTTCTACCTTTCATCATGTTCAACCCATAGGCCAAGTTTAGTATTGATCGGGCAGCAAAATTCAATTAGAGAAGCCAGCTCTGGTAAATGTTTAAGGTAAAGGTCATGGGGACCTTGACCTTTGGCACAATGACCTCAAAATAAATAGGTTTCTTTCGCTCATCATGCCTAACCCACATACCAAATTGGGTTTCAGTTGGCCAAGCAGAACTTTGATTACAGAGGGGAAACAAACACTGATAAAAAGTAAAGTTCGAAGTTCACTGTGAGCTTGTCCTTTGGCGCAATGATCCCAAAATAAATAGGGTTCTCCCTCTCATCATTCCTGACCCACATGCTAAGTTTGGCTTCAGTCAGCCAGGCAGAACTTTACAGAACGCAGACCAACACTGATAAAAATTGAAGTTCAAGGTCACTGTGACCTTGACCCTCGGCACAATGAACCCAAAATAAATAGGGTTCTTCCGCTCACCATGCCTAATCCATATGCCAAGTTTGGTTTCAGTGGAATTTTAGTTAGACAGAGGAAACCAACTCTGTTGACAGACAGATGGATGGAAAGCGCCACAGCTATATCCCCTTGAAATTTAAATTTCTGGATAAAACCCGTTACTTGTGAATATCCTTTCCCCCACTGTGATCTATCAGCATACCAAAGATCATTTAAATCCAACACCTACTGACTGAGATATGAAGGTCCAAAGTTGTTATGGATCGATGGACAGACGGACAGATGGATGGATTGAACCCATTTCTATATCCTCCGCAAGCTTCGTTCTGGCGGGAATAATAATAAATTTTGATATCAAGAGTATTGAGTAATGGGTTAAAAAAAACTGGATCTGAGTGACAATGGTGGAAGAGCTCACCCAATCCATAACTTATATATGGGGACAGAATTCAAAAAAAGAAAAAAAGATGAATGTATCATCTGTCACTCATATAACATATTTATTTCTGGTTATAATAATTAATAGACCAATGGTAACACAACCCAAACTACATGTTTATTTGACATAAATGTAGTCAGTGGTAAATATAAAATAGATGTTATTTCAAGAATACTGTATTTATAACAAAGTAGCCATTAATAATAACTGTGATACCTAATCTACATTTAACAGTTCTGGTATCAGCAACCACACTACTTGAACTGGCCTAAAGATGGAAGAATGTGAAGTGCTCTTTTTTATGTATCACATGCTATAGTATTTTTAATCAGTCTGAAATTCCATTGTTTTTCAAATCATGCCCGTGGACACACCCTCATAAATGCTACGGGGTATTACATACTTGTCGTTGACCACCTACTCACTGATGTTAACCCCCTGCACACTGATGTCAAAATATCTAAATTTCAGGCAGAAAAAATTTCCCATAATGCAACTAGAAATTTAACCAATTCAATCTCATTTGACAGAGCTCAATGAGCTCTGTCAAACGAGATTGAATTGGTTAAATTTCTAGTTGCATTATGGCAAAAAACAGCTACCTGAAATTTTGGTATTTTGACATCAGAGTGAATGGGGGTGTTTTGACATCAGAGTGAATGGGGTTAAAATATCAAAACTGCAACATGCAAATTTCTCCCATAATGCAATTGGGAATTTAATCAATTCAATTGGGAGTGCGTTGGCTCAGTCCTTATGCCATTGAACTTCAAACTGAAAGGTACACAGTTCACTGTGTGTTGTGTCCTTAGGCAAGGCACTTAACCCTTTACCCAACGAATCGCCAACATCTGCCCGCGTGATATGCAAATTCAGCAGTTGAAAAAGTATTATTTTTCAAAAAATTTCAACAAAACCATATCATGTGACCCCTCGGAATGAGCTCATCGAGCTCGTTCCAACGAGGGGTCACATGATATGGTTTTGTTGAAATTTTTTTAAAAAAATTACAAAATTATATTTAAAATAATAAATTTTGATATCGTCTGTGTTGGGTAAAGGGTTAAATCCTGATTGCTCACGTAGGGGAACGGTGGTGCTAAGGCATACAGCACGTCGATGATGCACTTGTCTTCAATCAATGCACACCCTGCTTGTGTGGAGTTACTATTTTGGAGAGTCTGACAGTTGCTTGCCATTGCTCTGTGGTTCTCTGCAGGTGCTCTGACTTCCTCCACCCATAGGCCAAGTTTAGTATTGATCAAAAGTGTCGTTAAACCAAAATAAATAAATCAATTCAATCCTGTTTGACAAGAGCTCAGTTTGAATTAGTTAAATTCCTAGTTGCATTATGGGAAATATTTGCTGCTTGAAATTTCAACATTAGTGTGCATACGGTTAAGCAAGCATTCATGTGATACAGTAAACTATTCAACAGTTTTCCTTCTTAGAAAAGAATTTGAGGACAATATACAGGCTGGGAAAGCTTACATCATAAAGAATTAGCAGGTTATGCTATACAACACGGGGGCACCCTATAGGAGAAAAGTTTGTAATGCTTTTCTGCTTTCTATATTTTGGTCTAGTTTTAAATGTACTTTACCCGACGTAACGGACAAAACCAGCCGGTGCTTTTTACAAAAATCTCCATTCAAATTTTATTATGTTTTCAATTTTTGTCTCAAAAACATAGCTTATGACCTCTCACCAGAACAAATTTGTTGAGCTCATTCCCATGAGGGGTCATAAGATAGGTTTTTGAGACAAAAATTGAAAATTTTTATTAATTCCAGAATTTATTTTGCAAGTATCGTCTGCTACCCGCAGTGGGTAAAGGGTTAAGAATGACCATTTCCAGCTACTGATACAGTATGATGATCAGGCAAGTGAACAAGGATGTCATCACATAACTTGCATGCTTTACTCTGTCTCATATAATTGATGTGAGCCACTGTGACAATGTTTGCCTGTTTTGGAGCAAGTTTGTTCCTTTATTAACCCATATAATACAGTAGTTCAAAAGTAACGGTTAATCGATCAATTACTTTTTTGATCAATTCAAGACTTTGATCATTGGTTAATCAATTAATCGGTTAACTGTTTCTGCTCTACTGATAATGCAGACAGTACCGGACTGCTGTTGGTAATCAGGTCCAAAAAATACCTGTAAGGCACCCAGATGTGCAGTACATTTTTTCCCACTAGACCACTCCAAGGACAGCATTTTTTCTTTTCCCCAATACTGGTCATTTTAACACCTTATGTGTATGTATAAGATGGTGGAAGGTGACTGAAGGTTTTTAGTGGAATCAGATATGTTTGATAAACTACCAGCAAAATGAAGGATTCTATAAGATATTATGGATTAGTTAGCTTGCAATTAGGGCTGCACAGTATTCAAATCTGAATACCGGTACCGGTATTCAAAAAAATACCACGGTATACTGGTATATCGAAAATTGTTCAGATATATGAACACAAGTACCACAATCGTGACTCGAGGCATCACAGTCGGAACCAATTAGCATGCCTTGATGATGCGGTTTGAAAAATCTTTACACAACGCAGACGATATCAAAATTTATTATTTTCAAAATTAGTTTTTCAGATTTTCCCCAGATTTCAACAAAACTATATCACGAGCTTGTTCCAATGAGGGGTCACATGATATAGTTTTGTTGAAATTTTTGAAAATTATTTTTTCAACTGCTGAATTTGTATATTACGAGGGCACAAGCAGACAGTTCCTTGGATAAAGGGATAATATTATTCATTCGGGCTACAATTAAAAAACTCAAGACATCTTAAAAATCAAAATTGTGGGTAAATAAATAATGACGATAAACAGATATTTTTGTAATTACACCGGTATTCAATCGATATTGGTTTGAATACTGGTATATATCAGTTTATCGATATACCGTGCAGCCCTACTTGCAATGCTTAAGCAATGCAAATGGTGCCTTTTTGCAATCAAGGGATATCACCGTTGTCTTCATTTATAATTTGCAGACATCTTTTATATACAACTTGGACCTCAGGCTGTGAGGAAAGCGTGTTCCCAGAACTAATATCCCAGTTATTTCAAAGGTGAAGTTGAAAGGTAAAGCCCAAAAGTGAGCTCTGTGTCCCAAACTAGCAACAATCTGACACATTACAATGACCCTCTGGAAAACCCAAGACTGGTCAAGCTCACTTGTGTTCTGGTACAACAGGGGTGGTCTGGCCTGGATTGCGGTCCAGCCCTGGAATGGTACCAAACCAATATAGTGAAGTCCAGCCTGCAATACTTACAATATGACTAGTATTATTTTCAGGCGGTGTGAGGCTCAACCCTGAAAATAAGCAGTGTGTCATCTACAAAATAAGGTCCCAAGAGGGCGACTTTGGCGATGCTACCCTGCACAGCAGGGTAACATCACTAAATTTACCCTCTGTAAACCTCAATCTGAATCAACCTTAAACAGAAAAATGCCGCTCAGGATCACAGATCCAATGTCGAGTTGTGACCTTGACCTTTGACCTGGCGAGTCCAAGGTCAATAGGGTTCTTCCTCGCACCAAGGCCAACACACCTATGAAGTTTCATGACTCTAGGTTGAACCACTATCAGTTCTCATCCGGAAACCAATTGTTGCGATATGCTATGTTCAAGGTCACTGTGACCTTGACCTTTGACCTGGTGAGTCCAACATCAATAGGGTTCTTCCTCGCACCAAGGCCAACACGCCTGTAAAGTTTCATGGCTCTAGGTTGAACCACTATCAAGTTATCATCCGGAAACCAATTGTTGCGATATACTATGTTCAAGGTCACTGCGACCTTGACCTTTGACCTGGTGAGTCCAAGATCAATAGGGTTCTTCCTCGCACCAAGGCCAACATACCTATGAAGTTTCATGACTCTAGGTTGAACCACTATCAAGTTATCATCCGGAAACCAATTGTTGCGATATACTATGTTCAAGGTCACTGTGACCTTGACCTTTGACCTGGTGAGTCCAAGATCAATAGGGTTCTTCCTCGCACCAAGGCCAACACACCTATAAAGTTTCATGACTCTAGGTTGAACCACTATCAAGTTATCATCCGGAAACCAATTGTTGCGATATACTATGTTCAAGGTCACTGTGACCTTGACCTTTGACCTGGTGAGTCCAAGATCAATAGGGTTCTTCCTCGCACCAAGGCCAACACACCTATGAAGTTTCATGACTCTAGGTTGAACCACTATCAAGTTATCATCCGGAAACCAATTGTTGCGATATACTATGTTAAAGGTCACTGTGACCTTGACCTTTGACGTAGCGAGTCCAAAATCAATAGGGTTCTTCCCCTCACCAAGGCCAATCTACCTATGAAGTTTCATGAATATGAGTTGAACCATTATCAAGTTATCATCCGGAAACCAATTGTTTAAGATTTACTATGTTCAAGGTCACTGTGACCTTGACCTTCGACGTAGCATGTCCAAAATCAATAGGGTTCTTCCTCCCACCAAGACCAACCTATGTATGAAGTTTAATGAATGTGAGTTGAACCACTATCAAGTTATCATCCGGAAACCAATTGTTTACGCCCGCCCGCCCGCCCGCCCGCCCGCCCGCCCGCCATTCACCAAACTATAAGTCGAGTTTGACTTCGTCACAACTCGACTAAAAATGTACCTAGAGTATAAATTGGATCACTGTATGGGATAGCATCAGCAAATTCACCCTCTGGGGTACCTCATTCTCCAAATGACAGATTGCTGCGGCTGGGATGGGGAAATTTCACCCATGGTAGAAGATATTTGACCGATATGTTTGATGAGTGTTTGGGTCAAATATCTTTTGCTGAGGATGAGAGTTACCCATCCTACCTCAACACCACTCAAAGATGATATTTCTTCCACCACACTGCAGTTTTTCAACTAGGCCAGTTAGGCCCTTAAATTCACCCAAATTAGCCATGATAATGCTGTGCCCAAATTTTGGAAATCATGCCCAAATTACGCGGTGTTTAAAAAATTTTGCCAACTTTTACTGCTCCGCTCATAATTTGGTTACATTTCCCGAAAGCGAAATATCAATTTAGGGCTTACAAGCTGAATCGAAAAAATGAAACTGACAAGTGCGTTTAAAAAATCTTGGGAGTGTGTCAGGGGGTGTCATACAAAATTGTTAATACAGATTACTACTCAGTGACAAAGTCTATGGAAGCATGATGTTGAAGGCTGTGGTATGCTCCTTTTATGGCTGTGGAGTTTTTTATGGAATGGTGGTGGCTCCGTGGTCACAGCATTGGTCTTCAAACTGAAAGTTCCACAGTTCAATCCCCACAAAGGGTAACTGCATTGTGTCCTTGGGCAAGATAGATAATCCTGATTACCTATGTGGGAGAGCAGTGGCAATGTGTATTGAAGCATGCCACACATTAATGGTGCACTTGTCTTGAACTAATGCTAACTCTGCTTGTGTAGAGTTAGTACATTAGGGAGTCTGACAGTTTCTCGCCACAGCTGGGTGGTTCTCTCCAGCTTCCTCCACCCTTAAAACTGTCTGAAGTGTTGTTAAAACCCTAATAATAAAATAGAAAAAAATGTTTTTTCAAATGAACCCCTTACCCAGCACAAAACGAGGACAACACTTGAAATAACTTCAATTTGTCATTTGTTGTCTCAAAAATACCGCATATGATTCTCCCTTGGAATGAGCTAGACGCAACTAGCAGAGCTCTACTGAAAAGTGTAGAAAACCAAAAACTACTATTGAGGCTTTACACTGTTTGTACTAATTTGTTGTTGGTTCAGAACTGGAAGAAAAATATTTTTAAAACAAAATTGTATTGTTGCAATTTAGTGGAGAGTGCCAACTGGCACTCTCCAATAAACTGCAACAAAACAATTTATTATGATCAACATCTTGCTAAATTAAGGCTCCTTTTGTAGTAGTGTGATATCTTTGAAAAAATATACTTACATTACAAATGACAAATGCAAAGTAATTTAGTACTTAATGAGTTAAAGCAAAAAATGAAAAAAATATCTGAATGGTGGTTCTGGTCTGTCATTTTTAGGCGAGTAAATGACCTGGCACACTTTGGACCACCTGTTTGAAAATAAAAAAGGCTGCAGATGCCCCCTGCCTCAGAGTAGAGCTGGTGGTTTTGATTTTTCGGCTTCATTTTAGGCTGGGTTTCACTGGGTTTCACAAACAACCTCAGTTCCAGTTCAGTTTTTCTATTTAACCCTTTACCCAATGCATACAATATCAAAATTTATTATTTTAACCCTCTGCACACTGGTGGCAAAATCTCTTAAATTTCAGGCTGCTAATTTTTTCCATGATGCAACTGGGAAGTTAACCAGTTCAGAATTGTTTGACAGAGCTCATTGAGTACTGTCAAGCATGACTGAATTGGTTAAATTCCAAGTTACATTATGATAAATAATTACATGTTGAAATTTTAATATTCTGTCACAAGTGTGCAGAGGGTTAAATATCATTTTTTTTAATTTTTCAACCAAACTATATCATGTGACCCCTCGTAGGAACGAGCTTGACGAGCTCGTTCCAACGAGGGGTCACATGATATGGTTTTGCTAAAATTTTTTGAAAAATAATATTTTTTCAACTTCTGAATTTGCATATTACGTGGGCAGATGTGGGCGATACGTTGGGTAAAGGGTTAAGAACATGTTGTAAACAAACACTTTATGCTCTGTTGCTTGGAAAAGACGACCTGTAATAGTTTATACAACACAACTCACCACAAAAAGCCCTGTCTGTAGGTATATCCACTCGATTCAGCCTAACTTCTCTTTGATGATTCTCATTGGTTCTTGGGGATCAGTTGTTATGTGTATTGAGTCGGAAAATGAACATAAATACTCAGAACGACACACGTGTGTGAATGGGTTAATCGATATGGCATGAGTGCCAGCACAGAAGGATAAAATGAGAGGCCACACAGGCCTCGAGTTTTATCCTTCCCGATGGCACTCTTATTTATTACATGCCTTCATATATGTAAAAAACAATTATTACAGTTAAAACTAGAAGACCTGTCCTGAAATGCGCACAAATAGCATGTCGATTTGCGCATTAATCTACGCGTTATGACGATGGTAAGGCTATCAAGTTCTGCACATACGACCTGTGCACAAGCAAAGTTTCAGCCAATGGACCTCCGGGTAACCCGGAGGTCCATTGGCAGCAACATTGCTTGTGTTGGCTATGGGTAACAAGGAGAACCTGCCATGCTTTGGGTGCTATTCGATATGGCAATTGCGTGCAATTCCTATGCGCAATTAAGCCTAGATAAGTGCACAGTTCGTGACAGGACTTCTAGTTTTAACTGCAGAAGGATGCTCAGCAATTCATTTGACAACTATCAACAGAAACAACACATTTTATCGCCAACCAAATTTGCGAGGGGAGCCTGTGTTACTGTTTCATCCCATGAGTTCCAATGTGTTCAGTGGGCCTTCTTTTCAGCTATCGCAAGCAATTCAAATTGTAATTGCATTGCACTATTTGTAGAAAATTCCAGTGAAATTTTGCTTCTATTTAAAAGTACTCGGTCAACAATTTCCATTCTGCACATTCGTGTCGAACAGATTTTCATTATTTTCTGCATGGTTTAGTGTTGCCGTAGATGGAGATTTCATAGAACAGGCATGTAATAAATTAGGGAACACACGGGTAAAGTCCATCCATTCTATTTAGTGTTCTCACTGGTGAAGAACCGATGTTTGGCAATCGCATCTAACATTGCCCAATTTTAAGCCACCGGTAGAGGTGTTTGAACATCGGTCCATACCAATGGCTACACTGGATCAAAATTGTATGTATTTACCTTTGATTAGGCCACACAAAGTAGATCTTCTGTTTCTCAGGCCATTATTTGTAAAATTGCATGCGGGCGAGCGGTTTTTTATTTTATATTTTATTTCAGTAATTACTTCTTTGCCATCAAAAGTTCATGTTCTTGGTTCAAGGTTTAGGTCTCAAAATCTACAGAATAGCATGGGTGGTGGTGTATTTCATCCCTTGAGTGCAAGAAGGCTTTGCAATGCTTTAGCATTGCAAAGCCTTCTTGCACTCAAGGGACAAATTCATCAATTTTTTCAACTTGGGTAAAATATCAGACATAAACCATTTAATTTATATTTTTTTTAAGTTTAAATTGGTTATAAAAAGAGAGCATGCGGCAGCCAAAAGGACCATGCAGGAGGGTCTGAGAAACAGATTTTTTTATTTTTTTAGGCCTTAATGATCACATATAAACTTAATAAGTTACCACAATGATTGGCAGGAATCAAAATTGGCCTAATCTCACTGATTGGTCTGATCTTCCCCTTGATTGCTGCTCATGACACACATGCCACGTGTTGTGTGATAACTCAATGAAATGCGACATCAGCAGAAACATGTTAACAGTGCAGCGTCTTTGATCGTTGCACTGCCGTATTTTTATTTTAACACACACACTGACATACTCTTGAGGTCAACAAACCAATCAACCTGACTGTACTGTAAAATTAACCTTGTTCTATTCATTCTTAAACATACTACTTCTTTTCATTGTACTATCTGACATCGGCACTCACAACCGACAGATTGTGTGCTCAATTAATTGGCAAACAGATGGCAGTCGCAAATCTTTAGCGGTTAATCACTAGTTCTAACTTCTCAACAATAATAATAATATGGTTTAAAGCCGAGTTTCCACTGAACATGCTCACAGGCTTTACAATAAGTACATGACATCTAATATGAATATGCAACTAACTGGATATTATGGCAGGATAGGCTAATTTAAACAGATGGGTTTTCAGTGACTTTTTGAATGAAACTATGCCCTGGACGACCTTCGGGTGATCGGGCAGTTGGTTCCACAAATAAGGTCTAGCTACACTGAATGCTCGATCACCGGCAGTTACAAGGTATCCAGGGTTGTATACCAGATTGTTGGCTGACGAAGATCTAAGAGCTCTGACAGGTTCGTAACACTGTATAAGAGAGTTCAAATAACCAGGTGCAATATCTAAGCAAGATTTAAAAGTTAAAAGAAGAACTTTGAAATTAATTCGCTCATTTATGGGTAACCAGTGTAGATCTTTCAGTATAGGTGTAATATGACAAAATTTCTTATTCCTGGTTACCACTCCAGCCGCGCAATTTTGAACATTTTGAAGTTTCTTCAATAGATGTTGTTTGCAGCCATATAACAGAGAATTGCAGTAATGAAGACGGCTAGTTACAAGGGCGTGCACAAGCTGCTTGGTCGTCTCCTCATCGATCACGTTCCGAACTCTGCCGATATTGCGCAGATGATGGAAAGCGGATCTGCAGACTTGCATCACATGTGCATCTGCAGCCAAATTCCCATCCATGCAGTATCCCAGATTGCACACTGCTATCGACGGTGAGATGACACTGTCTTCAATATGTAAACTGAGTTTAGAAACTTTGGAAAGTTGACAGGGTAGTCCTATGTACATTATTTCAGTTTTATCAGCATTAAGTTTTAAGAAATTTTGAGTCATCCAGTTTCTGATATCGGATGCACAGTTCTCGAGAATTTGGGCTGCTTGTCTCTCGTCACGGGGTTTAAAATGAATATATAATTGTGTGTCGTCCACATAACAGTGAAATGAGAGTCAATGGCTACGTATTATATCACCTAGGGGTAGCACATATATGGTATAGAGAAGAGACCCCTGTGGGCCACCACACTTAAGCGTTACATGCTCAGAGGGTGTCCCATCCAAGCACACTCGTTGCGTCTGCCCAGATAGATAGCATCGAAGCCATTCTAAGCACAGTCCTGTGATACCCAGTTGGTTTTCCATGGTGTTAAAAAGTACAGCGTGATCGATGGTATCAAACGCTGCACTTAGGTCCAGAAGTACAATACATGATACCTGCTGTTGATCCATGGATTGTAGAATGTCATTTTGCATGCGTAATAGAGCAGTTTCAGTGCTACACCCGGGCCTGTATGTGGACTGAAATTCTTCAAACAAGCTGGTTTGCGTTAGATGGTCACGAATCTGAGTGCTGACAACACGCTCCAATAACTTGGAAATGAAAGATAAATTTGACACTGGGCGATAGTATTTCAGAACCTCTTTATCTAGCCCAGGCTTCTTTAGGAGCGGAACTACACGACAAAACTTGACAAAACGGTTAGAAAGATCTTCAGCAGACACGTAATCAGGAAGTGAGACATTCCCTTTCCGATGGAACAATTTATCCATCACGTCTGAAAGTACATTAGGTCGCTTGATGTTATCATTAATGATGTTCATGAAGTAATTCTTTTTCGCGTGACGAATAAGGGTATTTACTACATTCCTTTGCTCGGTGAATAACTCCCTATGAATTGTTAGTTTTGACCGCCGCCATTGCAACTCAAGCACTCTCTTAGCGTCCCGTATGTCATCGGTAAACCATGGTGAGAGTTCATGCTTAGTTGCCGTTCTTGTTCGAAGCGGTGCAAATTTGTTCATGAGGTCATTTGACATGTCATTGAACTTATTAACAATGTCGTCAACGGTATCATTTGCCATTTGTTGTTCATTTACCGGACTAATTGCCTTAGAGAATTCCGAAGGGTTTATACTTCGGCACTTGCGGTAGGTAAGGGTATGCTTTGATGTGAGTTTGCGAGGCAACTGAATGGTAAATTTGACCAAAAAGTGATCTGAGAGTGCTACATCTATGATCTCAAAATCCTGGACCAGTGCAATGTCACATTCCCACGTAATTACCAAATCCAGTGTATGCTTAGCTCGTTGGGTGGCACCAACAACTCGTTGCACCAGCTCCATCGATTCCAGAAGTCTAAAAAAATTTACTGCCGCCCTATCGTTACTTTTTTTCAATATGGAAATTGAAATCACCGACCACAATGAAAGTACACTTTGATGCAACTCAAGTTCCAACGTCACATATTCTCCTTTATTGACTTGTCTGCTGGACTAGTCAATAAGCGAGGAAATGTGACAAGGAGAACATGATGTATTTGCCCCTTTGCCTGATAGTTGAGAGTCCACATGCCACCTGTCCCATTCCTTCCCCGTGAGATACTTCATCAGTTTATGCACAAACAGAGTAAAAGAAGTTTTGTTCGTTTTTTTGCGGTTTGGTTTTCCGGTTGGCCACAAAAAATGGAACTGAACCGGAAAACCCAAAAATGTCCCAGCTCTACCCCACCGAAAAATCTTCATAAGCTATGGAATTTTCAAAGCCATGTTTGTAGAAAAAATCTAATGGAAACATACAAAGTCACACTTAACTCTTTCAACACTAGAGGCCGCTTTTCCAGTCCCGGAACGGGATAAGTCATAATTTCATTAAGTAGGATGGCTACTAACTGAAAGTGTGTGGTAGAACAATTAATATTTTCAACGGATATGGACTCTTCCAATTTCTGCCATTTAACTGGTAGAGTGCTGGAAGCCCATATTTGGGCTTTATTCTGAAGTGCTGGTACAACAATTTAAAGGCTTCATATTCTGTGGATGTGCTTAATATTATCTTTGAAGTAATATTATTTCATCTGTTAGGATTTGCCTTGTTACAGTTTATGGGAGAGTGCCTACTGGCACTCTCCCATAAACTGTAACATGGCAAAGATGCACAAAGAATTTTTAAGGACCAAAAATAATTTAGCACTCTACCAGTTAACTGGCATGGAAGATACCACCAGTGTTGAAAGGGTTAACCCTTAGGGATCTGGGGAAATTTTCCAGAAATTTTACTAAAAACCACAACTTCTGAGTCAGGCAGCTTAACAGTAATTTCAAGTCAATTCTTGGCTAACTGTGGAAGTAGCCAAGACTTGGACTAAAACCACTACCACAGTTATTTAACTATTGTCCATAGGATCTATTCCTGATGGTATGTTAAACTACTTTTATGGATACAACAGAGTTTATCAAAGGCTGATGGTTGACAACTCCCATTGGATAGTATTAACCCTTTACCAAACACAGATGATTTCAAAATTTATTATTTTAAATATCATTTTTTAAATTTTTCCAAAAAAGTTTCAACAAAACCATATCGTGACCCCTCTTTGGAAAGACCAATCACAAAACATGTCCAGTTTTTTTTTTAAAATGGGTGCATGAAAATGAAAACATATGCTATTTTCAAGTTATAGCTTGTTGAAGGATATAACCTAACTAACCTTAACATGCCCCAAGACTTGTGTGTGGACATACAGCCAGTGTTTTCTGTCCATGAATAGGTACAGTCCAGTCATTACAAAAATGTACAAAGCATTCTGGTCGAAATCCTTTGTACACTTGTTTTTCTTTATTCTAACCTAATTTGGCAATATTGTACGAATCAAGTTTAATTCTACAATGACAAATGTGTCAACTCAGTAAGCAATCCCAAGACTTAAGATTTGTCCTTATTTGGAAGTAACCATTTTGATGCTTGCAACATCTTGCTGCGATAATCGATTTTCAGTTCTTAAATAATTTAGCAGCTAACCTTTTACCCAATGCATACGATATCATACAATATCATAGGCCTTCTAGTTTCAGATTGGCAAATTAGAATCGAAGAATGCCTGTAGAGGCCAAGTTTTTCATCCGACCAGAACAAAATGAGGATCATTTGTAGAGAACCTTGAACATTCCAAACAAAGTTTGGTTCAAACTGGCCAAGTAGTTTCAGAGGATAATTGGTAAAGGGCATTCCAGCCATCAAGCATATGAAGTTTCAAAATATTTGGCCTTTTAGTTTCAGAGAAGATTTGGGAAAATCGACCAATCAGAATCAAAGAATGCCTCTGGTGGCCATCCGATGGGAACAAAATGAGGATCGTTTGCGGACGACCTTCCATAGACCATTCCTGCCAAGTTTTGTTCACATCGGCTCTGTAGTTCCAGAGAAGAACATGAAAATGTGGAAAGTTCACGGACAACGACAGATGACAAGTCATGGGCTAGATGAGCTAATTATCCAGTCCTCTGAGGACACATCAGAATTTATAACAATTTATAACAACAATCAATTGAACATTTTGTGAGAATCAAAGTGGAAACTCATTGTTTTTCCAATTTCCTAATGAGAATCATTTGCGAGAGTTGATTTTTAAGTCTTGTATGAAATTTAACCCTTTACCTAACGAACTAACCACATTCACCCGCATAATTTACAAAACGAGCAGTTGAAAACATCGATATTTTTCAAAAATACTCTCTAAAACCATATCATGTTGGAATGAGTTCATTCCAATGTGAGGGTCACATGATACTGTTTCGTTGAAATTTTTTTAAACATTTAAAAAAAAAACATTAAAATAATAAACTTTGCTATCCTGTGTGTTGGGTAAAAGGATTAACCCTTTATCCAACGAATCGCCCGCATCCGCCCGCGTAATATGCAAATTCAGCAGCTGAAAAAATATTATTTTTCGACAAATTTCAATAAAACCATATCATGTGACCCCTCTTTGGAACGAGCTTGTCGAGCTCGTTCCAAAGAGGGGTCACATGATATGTTTTTGTTGGAATTTTTTGAAAAAATTTAAAAAATGATATTTAAAATAATAAATTTTGATATTGTCTGCGTTGGGTAAAGGGTTAAGCCTTGAATCCTACAATGATCTGATCGATAAAGGCAATACATTGACATCGTAGGAAGGCCGCAATAAAAACATTCCCAGATTTTCATCCCCGGCACCCCTATTTTTCCAACCTGTCCCAATATTTTTAATTAGCATTTTTAAACTTAGATGTAAGTCTTCCATGGAAGATGTGTGTCGCCTGGCATTTCAGACAGAATTCTAAGTGGAAAAGGGGCATAACTCTGGAAAAAATACAGCGGATCAAAAAATAAGATAGGAGGTGCACAATGCCATTATGTGATAAAGAATCACTGAAAGTTTCATCAAAATCCATTCATAGGTTAAAGAGGAGTGGCGGATAAGAGAAAGTGTGACGCGGATGACGCAAGACGACAGGGCATAACTCTGGAAAAAATACAGCGGATCAAAAAATAAAATAGGAGGTGCACAATGCCATTATGTGATAAAGAATCACTGAAAGTTTCATCAAAATCCATTCATAGGTTAAAGAGGAGTGGCGGATAAGAGAAAGTGTGACGCGGACGGCGTGGACGACGACGCAAGACGACAAAAGTAATCCCTATATGTCGCTCCCCACTTCGTGGGGCGGCGACACAAAAAATCATCATATCGCTCCTTTCAGGATAACTAGAAAATTACTCTTATAAGTTATCTCCGCCAACATGTTTGGTATATGGAGATTTAATACCTGGATGTCGGTTTTTTAAACACTGAGATGCAGGCGCGGTGTTTAAATGAGACATCTAGGTATTAAATCTCCATATAACATACATGTAGGCAGAGATTATGTTTTTTGTCCTATTTGGAACACAATACAAACATAGTGGAAATAAATTTGTGGATGCATTTTTCACGCTCCACAATCATTTGGATCAAATTCATGAATATGTTTTTGTTTTTATAAATGCAGAAGATAACAGATAGAGTTACATCCCTTGGGGCATTAAGAAATGAGTAAACAGTATTTTGTTGACATATCATCCCCTGAGTCCTAAAGTGTTTTATGTGCCTACTGGTACACAGAACACATTGGAACTCCGTAGACGATATTTGCTCTTATTTTATTTTTCTCAAGTTATTTCATTTAATTACTCGACTATTTGATTTATAATGGCAAAATATGATCGAATTGTCAGAAATCTGATAATATTTGTGACTATTTTCAGGTGTTTGGGTTCAATTTTTATACCAAGGTGAGAGAATGCGAAGAGCTTTCATTTAAACCATATACCCCTGATATTTTGCGTGCTCATATACCCTGGATGCTGCATGCTCTCATATACCTTGGATGTTGGGTGCATCCTTTGCCATGGCTATTTGTCCAAGGCATTCTGATCAATACAGAATTTATTGGGATATAGGGACAAAGTAATTTTAACTTTTTTGATAATTACAACCCTTGACATCATTTCTTGGGAAGCTCTCAGGGAGAGCTTACCAAAAGAGTGATATCAAGTGTTGGAATTATCGCTGAGTGAAATGTGATCACAATTTTCTTGTTGTTATCCTAGAACTTATATGATCCAATTACCTTTTGGAGCCATTCATGGAGTTTTATTACTCAAATTTTATTCCCATTGAGGTGAGTAATCTCTCATCACAGGTTTTAGACACATATCCCCCACCCCCATGCTCCCAACCCACTAGTTCCTAGGGCTGTTCTAGATTAACCAGTCTCCGGGTGAAATAAAAAATAAAAATAAAATTCAGCCACCCACCCCAGTTTGAAAAAAAAAGTTGGATGAAAATCTAGAAATTTTTTTTATTGCAGCCTAATGCACATTCTAGACAGAAACTGAAAACATTACCACTCTACAATGGTAGGGGTGTGAAACATAATTTGAAATGAATAGGTATGATAAAACACATGGGTTGCACAAAATGTGTGTCAAACTCTAGATAAAAGGAGTAAATAGAAGTTTTACTGAACTGTGTTCTATTAATTTCTGCAAGAAAATTTGTTCTGTGACTGATATTCATTTTTAATCTTCTCTTTCAAGCAGCTAAAGTATAGGGAGAGGTGTTTATATATAAAACACTCTTGACTTGCCACCAAATGTATATGTACAGTTTCTGAGGTCCAACATGCCTGTACATATAGTTTTTTACCTGCAGTAATACCTATTATAATAACTTCTTTTGAGGTTATGCTTTCGAAGAAATATTTCCATTGTTTCTAAAATTCTGCAAAAAACTTTCGTCATTAAAATTCTGCCCCAAAAAAGTTAAAAAATTTATAGTAATTTATATATTTTTTATACTTACCAATGACCCAGACATAGCTGGTGCTAACTCTTAAAATATAGGGCCAAACACAAATTTTGCCCCCCAATCCCCAAAATTTGCATCTAAAACTAAAGAAAACATGTCCTGAGAGGCCCTCCACACTTCGCCCCCACTGCGCATGCGCAGTGTCAAGGACGTTCCGAAATTGGCGCCATTTATCATTCTAATAACCAGTGCCTGGTAAGCGCTATGTACTCAGCGGGGAGGCAAGAGTTCCCAACTCCTGGGAGGGCCATCCCCGTCTGGGTCATTGGTAAGTATAAAAAATATATAAATTACTATAAATTTTTTAACATTTTTATACTGTACCAATGACCCAGACATAGCTGAATAGTAAAAAGGCTGGAGGGCCAAGGACATAGAGCAAAATGGAATACGCTCAATAAAATAAAATAGAGTCATCCCCTGTAGGGAAAAGAAGTAATAGGCCTTACATGTATCTTTCTTATTTATGATAAATTAGAAAGATACAACACCTTCCAAAAATTGAGCTTCATACATCCATGTACTCTATTAATATCCAATAATCCTTATACTAATAATTTTTAAAGTAAGCCAATAATAAAGTAAGTCTAGAGAATAGAGACTCTTATACTCCTAAAAGTGTGTGAGAATTGCATAATCATGTCCGTTGACATATGCAATATTCAAAAGCTATACTTTAAAAACTAAGACTTGAATGAATTTTATAAACTTAAACTTCTCACTAAACAACCATCCCAATAACAGCTCAGAATACTAACTCCGGAGGAGGTATCCCCTTGTTTTCATAGTAAAAACAGGTGACCCAAGGGAACACCCTCCCCCCCCCCCCCCCTTTTTCTTGCCCTGGGTCAAATAGCCCAGAGCGAAGAGGGCAGCCGAACGGAGACACTGCCGAAACAGACAGCCTACCTAGCTATAGTAGCAACTGTTAAGTGAATGACATTCTGAGCAGTAGATAATAGACCTAACAATAGAGGCCTCCAGAAATGGACTCGATATTTCTGAGATAAAATTCATGAATGTGGATGGCTGAGCGCAATGAGCAGCCTTCAAAAATCTATAATAGCAACACTATTAATGTAAGCCCAAGAAGTAGAAGAACTCTTACTTCATGAGCCGAAATCTTAAGCACAACTGCTAAGCCAATGATATACCATAAGCAGTACGCTAGTTAATAGAATCCATTAACAATAAAATGGAGCGTAACGTCCTTCTACTAGACATCAAAGACAGAAGAAGCTTACGCCCTTGTAATAAACAGATATCTGTTTATAAACTGTACCCGGAAAGAGTAAAGGCCTATGCCCATACGAAGACGGAAGGACCTTAAAATAATAGGTTCCGGATAATAGGAGCCTAACTCTTATGCAACAATCCAACCTAAATAGTAACGGAAGTATTGATTCCGAAACTATGAAAGTGAAAATCATCCATTGATAGTGCATGAAACTCACTGACTCTACAGTAAAAGAGAACCAACAGAATTACTGTCTAAAAGGTCAGAATTTGAAAACTACTGTTTCCAGAGATTCAAATGATTACTTAGCTAAATAAGAACCGAAGTTAAAATCCGTATAGGAATTTAATCTAAAGATTCTAAGTCTATTTATCAAAAAGTTACTAACTGACTTAGATAAAGAGACAAAAGACTCAATTGTAAACTATCGTAGAGTGCATAGGTATGAGGTAACATAAACCTATAAACTAAATAACAACAGGCTGCAGTAGATCTTGTGAAACAAGTATACTAAAAAATAGCAATGAGTAGTATGGAGGGATCAACCATATGAACATAATGATCCCTACACCACGACGGAAGAGCCTCCACTTTAGTCGCATAGAATAGCGAAGAAGAGGATCTCCTATAGTAAGAAATCGCGTCCAAAGCTCGTCCAGTACAGTGCTTACAATGCAATACGGACCACACAACGGAATACATGAAGGTTGCGACCTTGCTGGTTGTGATAAAGATGACACGATTTACCCAGTGAAAAAAGATCCTCACATAGAGGAAGATTTCACGTTAAGATCCACAGTAGACAAGAGAGTAAATTACTCATGATCTCTGTGAAGATAGAGATGCTATCAACAGAAATGTATTGTGGTTGTTTATCTTAGCAATACCTGCTAAAACAACAGCGCCGGAGGATACGCGTATCCTATCATTCCGTCCTATAGATCAATAGAGCGTTAACAGTATTAGCTCAGAGATCTGGACAAGCCAACACATACGTCTGCAATTGATTAGCAAGCTGTGTCATAAATAAAACATCATTGGGCGCTCCCATAGATAGCAAATCTGATTGAATACTTGTTTGTTGAGAGTCCATTCTGACAGCAACAAGCGACCCGTAAGAGAACGGGAGTGCGATAAAACAATCAGACGACCCAGAATATGACGGACCAAAACTGAACTTGGTGTACTATAACCAACAGACGGATTCTTTCCATTAAATTGAATAACGGAAACGAAAGAGTGCCTCCCTGGTTCCAGAGATACGCCACTACTGTCGAATTAAAGGACAGGAATTTGGGCATGCGTTTCTGAATAATGTTCATGCAATGACATAAAGCAAGCCTAAAAAACATTATTCCGCGGAAGTTAAACTGATAGCTAAAAGACTGCGGAATCCAAAGACCCTGGCACTTCGAATCCGTAGGGATCAGTATATATCCCAATCTGTTTGACTGGCAACCGTCATAACAGCCACACTCGGGTCCGGCAACTGCGGCGGCACTCTCTGAGTCAACCACCGAATGTTTGCCCCAGTCTGAATCTCTTGTAACACTAGATAGACAAGAGAATGTATAAATCAAGCAATTCATGGATTGCCGGAAAGTTGCCGTCGAAGAGAAGCTCCTCCGAGAACGAAGCGACTCTGAGAGAGTTCTTAACCTACTATCCACGCGTGGATGTAGCTAGGGCTGCATCACGTCTAACCAACTCCAATCAGCCACTGAAGGGCGGAGTTATACGTGAACAAACTACTGCCCTCAAAAGAAATTACATTGAGAATAATATCCCGTAAATCTTTTCTTGAAGACGTAATGATAACGCCTCAGTAAGGCGGATTACGTATAATAAAGCGTCTAAGTTAAGTCTACTATACATAATGTCGTTCCCAACATTGAAATTGGAAAAGACATAAACGGCGAAAAAGAATATATGCAGTCTTTAATCACACCGTCTAGACGCATATGAACTCTCGGTATGCCCTGCTCTGCCAAAATAAACTATATGTAAAAAAGATAAAATGGCAGAAATGAGCCACGCGGACAAGAAACTAAACTATCATGCTTAGTAGCAGGATTGATCAATATCCTTTCAATGTGAAAAGAAAACAAGTCCTGGTACTCGCACTAACGCCTGGCAATCAAAATACATAATAATAATATGATCCATTAATATAGAAAAAATAATTGAAATCAAAATATTTTGAAAAAATATTTTTTCAGAACAGCCCAAGTTTCTGAAAAGTAACGTTGAGCCCCAATGGATCCCAAGCCTAAGTGTGGACAAAAATTTTAAAAATATTTTAAACAATTTATTCAACACTTACGAACAATAATAATGTATCTAGTTATGATTAAAATAACATAAAGATATTATTATTTAGAAATCCCCCCCTCACACAGAGGGCTGTTGTAAATGTAAACAATGAGTGTAAAAACACTAAAATAAGACTCCAGGCACCCAGGCCCGAAATCAGTTACCAAAAATACACCATCTGATGCAAAACAGAGACTTCCAGGGAAGAAACTGCAGAACATCAGATGGTAGATGCAGAACACAACGCCTAACCACCCGTAGGTGAAGACGTAAACATGGGGAAAGAACAGAATTCATTCTGTTATTCAGCTAAAACTCCCAAGAAATTTTAGTAATAATAATTACAGAAATTATGCCAAAAGCATGGGAGAATAGCAAGGGGGAACTTAAAGGACAGGGAGAGAGGAAAAACACTTGAAAAAACAGTGTAACTAAATAATCAGAATGACAACAAAATGGCTGCTGCCTTGAAAATAGGTAACTTAACATAATTTCATTAAAAAATTTTAAGTTACAGCCCTGATAATATTCTGTCACACATTCTTTTCCTCTCCTCCTTTTCTATCCTCCTTAGAATCACCATTTCACTAATATTTATGTGTCTGGCATCATTTAAACTGAGATTTAAAAGCACAAAGATCAGTCAGATGTTAACTGATGAAGGGCCAAACTTAGAATGATAAATGGCGCCAATTTCGGAACGTCCTTGACACTGCGCATGCGCAGTGGGGGCGAAGTGTGGAGGGCCTCTCAGGACATGTTTTCTTTAGTTTTAGATGCAAATTTTGGGGATTGGGGGGCAAAATTTGTGTTTGGCCCTATATT
Organism: Pictodentalium vernedei; assembly: GCA_031216915.1. NCBI lineage: Eukaryota > Metazoa > Mollusca > Scaphopoda > Dentaliida > Dentaliidae > Pictodentalium > Pictodentalium vernedei. Next base: position 125,271,051 of record CM062296.1, on the reverse strand, counting down.
TTAAGAGTTAGCACCAGCTATGTCTGGGTCATTGGTACAGTATAAAAATCTTCCTGTTTCGTCTTTAACCAGTCGAAATCTAGGTAGCCAAAAATTGGTTGTCAAATTTTGTAATTAGAGCTGCAAGATACTTGATGTTTGTGTTGTTTATTGGGGTTTAAGGACACTTTCAACAACTAAGGTGACACTATGATGGACAGTTTTACAGGTGGAGGAAGCCAGAGGAACTGTCAGACTGCTCAACATTCACACTCTGCATAAACAAGATTAGCAGGGGTTGAAGAACACCATCAATGTGCACCATGCCTTAGTAAATACTACCACCATGCCCACACATGGGCATTCAGGATTAAGCGTCCTGCCCAAAGATACAATGCTGTAGGGGCCTGCGAATCATACATTTTCGATTCGAATTGAATCTCAAACTAATCAGGTCTATTATTCAAAATTGAATAAAACCTCAAATCGAATCAGGGATGTCTAGAAGGTGACCGATTGGGAGGAGAGGGCGCTGTAAACCTGATTTGTAGTGACTGTGACGGCTCGAAGTCCTGACTGATAAAATATTACAACTACATCATTAAGGCATGCCTTCGTTGAAGATATACCTTGATGATGTAGCTGGAATTTTACCCAGTAACGGTTACAGTTCAAAAACAGAAACATGTGCGTGAATTGCCAATACTACCTAGTACACAGGAACAGCTGTTAGTAACAGCTCATTGTCGAGATTGCTTTTTATATTAATATAACAGAAATTACACTCAGTTTTCGATTTCGAAGCAAATCGAATACCAATGTGATATTCAAAATTGTATAGAATCTCAAAGCTTTGCAGGGGCGTACAATGCAGTTACTTCCAATCAGGATTGAACATCAACCTTTTGATTTGAAGTTCAATGCCCTAACCAATGAGCCACCATGCACATGGCCACATACTGCAATTATGTTTGGAAAAGAGTTAACCATCTCATTACTAAGGCCTATAAAATACAAATTGCCTCAATTTCATGACGAGGGTGGGAGGTATTTTTTTAATCCACAAAACACTCCTAAAAAGAGTTCAAATAATTGATTTGATTCCTTATGCTATTCTGTGGAATTTATATTTATTGGAGTTTAACCCTTTGCCTAACACGAAAAGCAGACGACACTTGCAAATTAAATTTCTGAAGCACTATTTTCTTTATTTTTTGTGTCAAAAACATAGCTTATAACCCCTCATTGGAATGAGCCCGTTGGGCTCATTCCAATGAGGGGTCATAAGCTATGTTTTTGTGACAAAAAATGAAAAAGTAATAAAAATGGAATGGTGAATTTTGTAAATAGCGCTGGACGGTTTTGGCTGTTACGTTGGGTAAAGGGTTAATGACACTTTCAACAGCCAGGGTCACCTCGTGTTGGACAGTTTTACAGGTGGAGGAAGCCAGAGTTCCAGGAGCAAACCACTGAAGAATGGCGAGCAACTGTCAGACTCCCTAACGCACTAACTCCTCTCAAGCAGGGTTAGCAATAGTTGAAAACAGGTGCACCAATCCACTGACATGCAGTACACCTTAGTACACAGGGCCACTGTGCTCCCACCATGGGCAATTGGGATTAAGTGCTTTGCCCAAGGACACAACGCTGTTACCCCTGACAGGGATCAAACCAAGCACCTCTCGGTTTGAAGTTCAATGCCATAGCCACAGAGCCACCGCGCCCCCATTCTGTGGAAAAACCTTGTTTTCCGCAGAGGAAACTTCCCATACTGCAGTTGCAAATTTCACAAACCATATCTTGTTTGGCAGAGCTCAACTAGAACTATCACTGAAGTTGATTAATACTCCCACTTCCGGATTACTAGAATGCACCTCTCAATGTTGAGCTAGAAAGACCAATAAAAAATCCAAGTTCATTGGAGATAACTTTGTTAAAATTGTCGCAGATGAAAAATTTTGGAATATGCACATGTTCAATTATGTAGGAGTTGTACACACAGGAATATCATTTGAAAATCCATAAAAAATCCAAGTTCAGGTGAGATAACCTGGTTAAAATTGTTGCAGATGGAAAATTTTAGAATATGCGTATGTTCACTTGCTAGTCCTACTGTTTGAGAAGTTTATCAAAATCGGTTCAACAAGAGACCTGCAATGCCAAGCGCTGCTACACCCCCCCCCCCCCCCCCCTCTGCACCCACTAATTGGGGAGGGGGAACATAGGTGGGGTTTTTTCCCCTCATAAAATCACAATTTTCTTTAGGCCTAACTGACTGGACAGGGGAAAGGAGTATGGGGGGGGGGGGAGGATGGGAGTCAATTTATTTTTCTGCATGTAATCACTCTAAATTCTTCAAAATGCATTTTTGAGAAAAGAAAAAAAAATACCTAATTGGCACAGGGATGGAGGTAATCTTGTTTACTCCTACACATGCAAAGTAGTATCACTGAAGAGATATTTTCAAGTAAATGAAAGTGTCAGTGACACTGTAGCTCAACTTGACAAACTTGAACTTGGTAAGTTATAAATGAAATGGCAAAATTGAAGATCATTGGTACCAATGTCATTTTTTTTTGCCAGTGGCAACATTTTTTGACAGAAACCGAAGAAAATCGATAGCTCCCATCTAGAGGCCTCCCCAAACAAGCATGCCAGGTTTCAAAGCAATCCAATCATAAATGTGCCCTGTAGGGTGTACAAAAGGGAAATATTGTGGTCTGACTAGACTAAATTCTAAGAACTTTGGCCGTGGCAACATTTTTTGATGGAAATTTAAGAAAATCGATAGCTCCATCTAGAGGTCACCCCAAACAAGCATGCCAGGTTTCAAAGCAATCCGATCATAAATGTGCCCAGTAGGGTGTGCCAAAGGGAAATATTGAGTCTTCTGACTAAACTAAGTTCTAAGAACGTTGGCCGCAGCAACATTTTTTGACGGAAATTGAAGAAAATCGATAGCTCCCATCTAGAGGTCTCCCCAAACAAACATACCAGGTTTCAAAGCAATCAAATCATAAATGTGTCCTGTAGGGTGTGCCAAAGGAAAATATTGTGGTCTGACTAAACCGAGTTTTAAAAATGTTGGCCGCGGCAACATTTTTTGACGGAAATTGAAGAAAATCGATAGCTCCCATCTAGAGGTCACCCCAAACAAGCATACCAGGTTTCAAAGCAATCCGATCATAAATGTGCCCTGTAGGGTGTGCCAAAGGGAAATATTGAGTCTTCTGACTAAACTAAGGTCTAAGAATGTTGGCCGCGGCAACATTTTTTGACAAAAATTGAGGAAAATCGATAGCTCCCATCTAGAGGTCTCCCCAAACAAGCATACCAGGTTTCAAAGCAATCTGATCATAAATGGGCCCTGTAGGGTGTGCCAAAGGGAAATATTGAGGTTTGACTAAACTAAGTTCTATGAACGTTGGCTGTGGCTACATTTTTTGCCGGAAATTGAAGAAAATCGATAGCTCCCATCTAGAGGTCACCCTAAATAAGCATACCAGGTTTCAAAGCAATCAAATCATAAATGTGCCCTGTAGGTGTGCCAAAGGGAAATATTGTGGTTTGACTAAACTAAGTTCTAAGAACATTGGCCGCGGCAACATTTTTTGACGGAAATTGAAGAAAATCGATAGCTCCCATCTAGAGGTCACCCCAAACAAGCATGCCATGTTTCAAAGCAATCCGATCATAAATGTACCCTGTAGGGTGTGCCAAAGGGAAATATTGAGTCTTCTGACTAAACTAAGTTCTAAGAACGTTGGCCGCGGCAACATTTTTTGACAGAAATTGACGAAAGTTAAAAAATTTATAGTAATTTATATATTTTTTATACTTACCAATGACCCAGACATAGCTGGTGCTAACTCTTAAAATATAGGGCCAAACACAAATTTTGCCCCCCAATCCCCAAAATTTGCATCTAAAACTAAAGAAAACATGTCCAGAAAGGCCCTCCACACCTCGCCCCCACTGCGCATGCGCAGTGTCAAGGACGTTCCGAAATTGGCGCCATTTATCATTCTAATAACCAGTGCCTGGTAAGCGCTATGTACTCAGCGGGGAGGCAAGAGTTCCCAACTCCTGGGAGGGCCATCCCCGTCTGGGTCATTGGTAAGTATAAAAAATATATAAATTACTATAAATTTTTTAACATTTTTATACTGTACCAATGACCCAGACATAGCTGAATAGTAAAAAGGCTGGAGGGCCAAGGACATAGAGCAAAATGGAATACGCTCAATAAAATAAAATAGAGTCATCCCCTGTAGGGAAAAGAAGTAATAGGCCTTACATGTATCTTTCTTATTTATGATAAATTAGAAAGATACAACACCTTCCAAAAATTGAGCTTCATACATCCATGTACTCTATTAATATCCAATAATCCTTATACTAATAATTTTTAAAGTAAGCCAATAATAAAGTAAGTCTAGAGAATAGAGACTCTTATACTCCTAAAAGTGTGTGAGAATTGCATAATCATGTCCGTTGACATATGCAATATTCAAAAGCTATACTTTAAAAACTAAGACTTGAATGAATTTTATAAACTTAAACTTCTCACTAAACAACCATCCCAATAACAGCTCAGAATTACTAACTCCGGAGGAGGTATCCCCTTGTTTTCATAGTAAAAACAGGTGACCCAAGGGAACACCCTCCCCCCCCCTTTTTCTTGCCCTGGGTCAAATAGCCCAGAGCGAAGAGGGCAGCCGAACGGAGACACTGCCGAAACAGACAGCCTACCTAGCTATAGTAGCAACTGTTAAGAGAATGATATTCTGAGCAGTAGATAATAGACCTAACAATAGAGGCCTCCAGAAATGGACTCGATATTTCTGAGATAAAATTCATGAATGGATGGCTGAGCGCAATGAGCAGCCTTCAAAAATCTATAATAGCAACACTATTAATGTAAGCCCAAGAAGTAGAAGAACTCTTACTTCATGAGCCGAAATCTTAAGCACAACTGCTAAGCCAATGATATACCATAAGCAGTACGCTAGTTAATAGAATCCATTAAAAATAAAATGGAGCGTAACGTCCTTCTACTAGACATCAAAGACAGAAGAAGCTTACGCCCTTGTAATAAACAGATATCTGTTTATAAATACATAAACTGTACCCGGAAAGAGTAAAGGTCTATGCCCATACGAAGACGGAAGGACCTTAAATAATAGGTTCCGGAAATAGGAGCCTAACTCTTATGCAACAATCCAACCTAAATAGTAACGGAAGTATTGACTCCGAAACTATGAAAGTGAAAATCATCCATCGATAGTGCATGAAACTCACTGACTCTACAGTAAAAGAGAAACCAACAGAATTACTGTCTAAAAGGTCAGAATTTGAAAACTACTGTTTCCAGAGGCTCAAATGATTACATAGCTAAATAAGAACCGAAGTTAAAATCCGTATAGGAATTTAATCTAAAGATTCTAAGTCTATTTATCAAAAAGTTACTAACTGACTTAGATAAAGAGACAAAAGACTCAATTGTAAACTATCGTAGAGTGCATAGGTATGAGGTAACATAAACCTATAACCTAAATAACAACAGGCTGCAGTAGATCTTGTGAAACAAGTATACTAAAAACTAGCAATGCGTAGTATGGAGGGATCAACCATATGAACATAATGATCCCTACACCACGACGGAAGAGCCTCCACTTTAGTCGCATAGAATAGCGAAGAAGAGGATCTCCTATAGTAAGAAATCGCGTCCAAAGCTCGTCCAGTACAGTGCTTACAATGCAATACGGACCACACAACGGAATACATGAAGGTTGCGACCTTGCTGGTTGTGATAAAGATGACACGATTTACCCAGTGAAAAAAGATCCTCACATAGAGGAAGATTTCACGTTAAGATCCACAGTAGACAAGAGAGTAAATTACTCATGATCTCTGTGAAGATAGAGATGCTATCAACAGAAATGTATTGTGGTTGTTTATCTTAGCAATACCTGCTAAAACAACAGCGCCGGAGGATACGCGTATCCTATCATTCCGTCCTATAGATCAATAGAGCGTTAACAGTATTAGCTCAGAGATCTGGACAAGCCAACACATACGTCTGCAATTGATTAGCAAGCTGTGTCATAAATAAAACATCATTGGGCGCTCCCATAGATAGCAAATCTGATTAAATACTTGTTTGTTGAGAGTCCATTCTGACAGCAACAAGCGACCCGTAAGAGAACGGGAGTGCGATAAAACAATCAGACGACCCAGAATATGACGGACCAAAACTGAACTTGGTGTACTATAACCAACAGACGGATTCTTTCCATTAAATTGAATAACGGAAACGAAAGAGTGCCTCCCTGGTTCCGGAGATACGCCACTACTGTCGAATTAAAGGACAGGAATTTGGGCATGCGTTTCTGAATAATGTTCATGCAATGACATAAAGCAAGCCTAAAAAACATTATTCCGCGGAAGTTAAACTGATAGCTAAAAGACTGCGGAACCCAAAGACCCTGGCACTTCGAATCCGTAGGGATCAGAATATCCCAATCTGTTTGACTGGCAACCGTCATAACAGCCACACTAGGGTCCGGCAACTGCGGCGGCACTCTCTGAGTCAACCACCGAATGTTTGCCCCAGTCTGAATCTCTTGTAGCACTAGATAGACAAGAGAATGTATAAATCAAGCAATTCATGGATTGCCGGAAAGTTGCCGTCGAAGAGAAGCTCCTCCGAGAACGAAGCGACTCTGAGAGAGTTCTTAACCTACTATCCACGCGTGGATGTAGCTAGGGCTGCATCACGTCTAACCAACTCCAATCAGCCACTGAAGGGCGGAGTTATACGTGAACAAACTACTGCCCTCAAAAGAAATTACATTGAGAATAATATCCCGTAAATCTTTTCTTGAAGACGTAATGATAACGCCTCAGTAAGGCGGATTACGTATAATAAAGCGTCTAAGTTAAGTCTACTATACATAATGTCGTTTCCAACATTGAAGTTGGAAAAGACATAAACGGCGAAAAAGAATATATGCAGTCTTTAATCACACCGTCTAGACGCATATGAACTCTCGGTATGCCCTGCTCTGCCAAAATAAACTATATGTAAAAAAGATAAAATGGCAGAAATGAGCCACGCGGACAAGAAACTAAACTATCATGCTTAGTAGCAGGCTTGTATATATATATAATATATAGCGTCGAAAAATAAAACACATGTTGTAATGACAATATTGGACTGCGTCGGTAAGTCAGGGACAAAGTCCCTGTACCGATCGAAAAATCCGAGTCCAATGACGCTATAAGTCTCTTATCCAAGATCGCAGCAATGAAGTCCGAACAATAATCACGGGAAGAAATGCCAGAAGATATGAAAGGCATCTTCCGATAGTACTAAAGGGAAAACTCGAAATCTTTCGAATCCCTTTCGCCATCCTGTCGGACCCTATAAAGCGTTCGGTCGTCCGTAGCTTGAAGCAACCGCGGACCGCACCGACCCAGCGCCGTCGGATAATTCCTGATTCGACCGAGAAACTGTCAATTGCTGGGATGCTGCGAAACAACTGTGCTAACTCGGATAGCACGTCCGTCACTGAGGCCTGAGGAGCAGCGGTCTTACGATGCATTGCCGCAGGAAGCTCCGAGATCGTTACCCCGTGCATACTTCCAATATGCGAGCGAACGGAGTGTATAGGCCTCGTGTCCTTTGGCTACCGGATGGCGCGACCTATTCGCTGTGGAATCACTGAATGCCGAAACTGATCGGATACTCGAGGTCACGTAGCCAATGTGCGGTCGTGTGCCCTGCTGTGAGGATGAGGAAGCATTAAAGACAGTCTCTCGGACTGTCAATATAACGGAGCGTCCCGAGCAACGAACATATGCTCCGAATGTAAAATATCTGAACCACAACATGCGGTCCCCTATGTTGTTGGCTTCCTCCGATCCGTCCTCAATCTGCCGTCACTGGGTGAGTACTAAAGTAATTAAAGTGCTCGCATCACCCAAATCTCCTTCCTAGACCGCAACGGACGAACCCGGCAGCCGAACCATTCGATGAATGTACGCTACACCGGGTGAGCTAGCGAATGTCACTCCGTAAGCGATAGACATATTCCATGAGCACTTATTGCCGCTAACTCATCATTAACTATGACGACAGAGGCACACTTTTGAAGACATCTCCATAACTCTTCGAACAAGAAACCAGAAATGCTTGGATAGCAAGCATAAAATAATAATATATATAGCGTCGTTCAATAATTCGAAAGTTTGTGTGACATTATTGGACTATGTCGGAACTGAGGGACGATGTCCCTGAACCGAACCAAAAATTTCTAAGTCCACCGACGCTATCAGTTTCTTATCCGACATCGCAGCATATGTTGTTCCGAAAGGGAAAGCTTGAAATCCACCGAATCCCTTTCGGTATCCCGTCGGACCGGATGAAACTTTCGGACGTCCGTACCCGCTTCCGCGGAGCGTCCCGACCCAGCATCGTCGGATAAAATATATGCGACAGATTCAGTTGATGCTGGGATGCTGCGATAAACTGTGCTATTAAGGAAAGCACGTCCGTTCCCGAGGCCTGTGCAGTAGCGGACTTACGATGCATTGCCGCTGGAAGCTCCGTGTACGTTGACTCCCGCACACTTCCTATGCGAACGTCCGGAGTCTGCAGGCCTCGAGTCCCCGGCTACCGACCCAGCGCTGTCGGATAATTCTCGATCCGACACCGTTTCTGTCGGCTGCTGGGATGCTGCGATAAGCTGTGCTATGTGCACAAGAATGTCCGGCGTCGAGACCTGCGGAGGCGCAGTCTATCGGTGCTTCGCCGAGGGCAGCTCCGCATCAGATGGCTCCCGCATACTTCCTATGCGAACGTCCGGAGTCCATCGGTCTCGAATCCCTGGCTGCCGGATGGTGTGACCTGGTCGCCGAAGAATCCTTGATCGGCGAAGCTGGTAATATATCGGCGGTCACGCAGCCAAGGTGCGGTCGTGTGCGCTGACGAGAAGAGGAAGCCTTAGCAGTCTCAGCGGACTGCCTATACAACGGAGCGTCCCGAGCGACGGACGTATGCTCCGCTAACGACACATTTGTACCACAACATCTGGGGCCAGATGTTGTTGAACGAGAGAGGGGCCTCTCTCGCTTGCCGTCCGGATGGACCGGAACGAGCTAAGAACCGGACTAAAAGGCTTCCTCCGTTCTCCCTCCGATCCGCCGTCACTGGGTGTGCATTAAGTTAATTTTATAGTGCTCGCATCACCCCAAAATTCCTTCTAGACCGCAACGGACGAACCCGGCTGCCGAACCATTCGGTGAATGGACGCTACACCGGGCGAGCTAGCGGACGTCAAAGGCCGTCGAACCTACTAGGGTCCTCTTAGGCAATTGGCGTATTACATGAGCACTTTTCCGCTAGCCCTTCATAATTGTGACGACGGAGGCACACTGTTGGAAGACATCACAGATACATCACCCTAATCTTGATCGTCTGAAATAGAAATTGATAAAGTAGAGTGACCCTGCGGGGAAAGGACCGGAGTGTCCAAATCCCCAACAACATACCGTGACATACGCTTCCCATATTGTCATCGAAATCATACGATACAGAACAGGAGTTAATGCGAGTACACTGACCACATATAGAATGAAAATAAGGTCAGAGGAAGACTTCCTCTTAAAACAATTGATCAATATCCTTTCCATGTGAAAAGAAAACAAGTCCTGGTACTCGCACTAACCCCTGGCAATCAAAATACATAATAATAATATGATCCATTAATATAGAAAAAATAATTGAAATCAAAATATTTTGAAAAAATATTTTTTCAGAACAGCCCAAGTTTCTGAAAAGTAACGTTGAGCCCCAATGGATCCCAAGCCTAAGTGTGGACAAAAATTTTAAAAATATTTTAAACAATTTATTCAACACTTACGAACAATAATAATGTATCTAGTTATGATTAAAATAACATAAAGATATTATTATTTAGAAATCCCCCCCTCACACAGAGGGCTGTTGTAAATGTAAACAATGAGTGTAAAAACACTAAAATAAGACTCCAGGCACCCAGGCCCGAAATCAGTTACCAAAAATACCCCATCTGATGCAAAACAGAGACTTCCAGGGAAGAAACTGCAGAACATCAGATGGTAGATGCAGAACACAACGCCTAACCACCCGTAGGTGAAGACGTAAACATGGGGAAAGAACAGAATTCATTCTGTTATTAAGCTAAAACTCCCAAGAAATTTTAGTAATAATAATTACAGAAACTATGCCAAAAGCATGGGAGAATAGCAAGGGGGAATTAAAGGACAGGGAGAGAGGAAAAACACTTGAAAACACAGTGTAACTAAATAATCAGAATGACAACAAAATGGCTGCTGCCTTGAAAATAGGTAACTTAACATAATTTCATTAAAAAATTTTAAGTTACAGCCCTGATAATATTCTGTCACACATTCTTTTCCTCTCCTCCTTTTCTATCCTCCTTAGAATCACCATTTCACTAATATTTATGTGTCTGGCATCATTTAAACTGAGATTTAAAAGCACAAAGATCAGTCAGATGTTAACTGATGAAGGGCCAAACTTAGAATGATAAATGGCGCCAATTTCGGAACGTCCTTGACACTGCGCATGCGCAGTGGGGGCGAGGTGTGGAGGGCCTTTCTGGACATGTTTTCTTTAGTTTTAGATGCAAATTTTGGGGATTGGGGGGCAAAATTTGTGTTTGGCCCTATATTTTAAGAGTTAGCACCAGCTATGTCTGGGTCATTGGTACAGTATAAAAATATCGATAGCTCCCATCTAGAGGTCTCCCCAAACAAGCATACCAGGTTTCAAAGCAATCTGATCATAAATGTGCCCTGTAGGGTGTGCCAAAGGGAAATATTGAGGTCTGACTAAACTAAGTTCTACAAACGTTGGCCGTGGCAACATTTTTTGCCGGAAATTGAAGAAAATCGATAGCTCCCATCTAGAGGTCACCCTAAATAAGCACACCAGGTTTCAAAGCAATCAAATCATAAATGTGCCCTGTAGGGTGTGCCAAAGGGAAATATTGTGGTTTGACTAAACTAAGTTCTAAGAACGTTGGCTGCGGCAACATTTTTTGACGGAAATTGAAGAAAATCGATAGCTCCCATCTAGAGGTCACCCCAAACAAGCATACCAAGTTTCAAAGTAATCTGATCATAAATGCGATCTGTGAGGTGTGCCAAAGGAAATTGTGGACGTACGTACTAACGTACTAACATACTAACGTACGTACGTACGTACGTACGTACGTACGTACGTACATACGTACGTACGTACGCCGACGGACGAGAAGTGATGGCAATAGCTCAGCTTGACTTTGTCAAGTTGAGCTAAAAAATGAGTAATGAGGCAGATCATCAATGAAGAGGAAGGTGTCTAAGAAACAAGAAATTTGTTTTTGATGGCCCAATACAAATTCACCTCAGAAACTGTATTACTGTTTAACCCTTTACCTAACAAATCGCCCGCATCTGCCCACATAATTTGCAAATTGAGCAGTTGAAAAAAAAAAATTTTTCAAAATATTTCAACAAAATCATATCATTGAGCTCGTTCCAATGAGGGGGTCACATGATATGATTTTATTGAAATATTTAGAAAAATTAATTGAGGGATCACATGGTATGGTTTTGTTGAAATGTTTCTGAAAAATCTTTAAAAAGTTAAAAAATTTATAGTAATTTATATATTTTTTATACTTACCAATGACCCAGACATAGCTGGTGCTCTTAAAATATAGGGCCAAACACAAATTTTGCCCCCCAATCCCCAAAATTTGCATCTAAAACCAAAGAAAACATGTCCTGAAAGGCCCTCCACACTTCGCCCCTACTGCGCATGCGCAGTGTCAACGACATTCCGAAATTGGCGCCATTAATCATTCTAATAACCAGTGCCTGGTAAGCGCTATGTACTCAGCGGGGAGGCAAGAGTTCCCAACTCCTGGGAGGGCCATCCCCGTCTGGGTCATTGGTAAGTATAAAAAGTTAAAAAATTTATAGTAATTTATATATTTTTTATACTTACCAATGACCCAGACATAGCTGGTGCTAACTCTTAAAATATAGGGTCAAACACAAATTTTGCCCCCCAATCCCCAAAATTTGCATCTAAAACTAAAGAAAACATGTCCTGAGAGGCCCTCCACACTTCGCCCCTACTGCGCATGCGCAGTGTCAAGGACGTTCCGAAATTGGCGCCATTTATCATTCTAATAACCAGTGCCTGGTAAGCGCTATGTACTCAGCGGGGAGGCAAGAGTTCCCAACTCCTGGGAGGGCCATCCCCGTCTGGGTCATTGGTAAGTATAAAAAATATATAAATTACTATAAATTTTTTAACATTTTTATACTGTACCAATGACCCAGACATAGCTGAATAGTAAAAAGGCTGGAGGGCCAAGGACATAGAGCAAAATGGAATACGCTCAATAAAATAAAATAGAGTCATCCCCTGTAGGGAAAAGAAGTAATAGGCCTTACATGTATCTTTCTTATTTATGATAAATTAGAAAGATACAACACCTTCCAAAAATTGAGCTTCATAGATCCATGTACTCTATTAATATCCAATAATCCTTATACTAATAATTTTTAAAGTAAGCCAATAATAAAGTAAGTCTAGAGAATAGAGACTCTTATACTCCTAAAAGTGTGTGAGAATTGCATAATCATGTCCGTTGACATATGCAATATTCAAAAGCTATACTTTAAAAACTAAGACTTGAATGAATTTTATAAACTTAAACTTCTCACTAAACAACCATCCCAATAACAGCTCAGAATTACTAACTCCGGAGGAGGTATCCCCTTGTTTTCATAGTAAAAACAGGTGACCCAAGGGAACACCCTCCCCCCCCCCCCCCCCTTTTTCTTGCCCTGGGTCAAATAGCCCAGAGCGAAGAGGGTAGCCGAACGGAGACACTGCCGAAACAGACAGCCTACCTAGCTATAGTAGCAACTGTTAAGTGAATGACATTCTGAGCAGTAGATAATAGACCTAACAATAGAGGCCTCCAGAAATGGACTCGATATTTCTGAGATAAAATTCATGAATGGATGGCTGAGCGCAATGAGCAGCCTTCAAAAATCTATAATAGAACACTATTAATGTAAGCCCAAGAAGTAGAAGAACTCTTACTTCATGAGCCGAAATCTTAAGCACAACTGCTAAGCCAATGATATACCATAAGCAGTACGCTAGTTAATAGAATCCATTAACAATAAAATGGAGCGTAACGTCCTTCTACTAGACATCAAAGACAGAAGAAGCTTACGCCCTTGTAATAAACAGATATCTGTTTATAAATACATAAACTGTACCCGGAAAGAGTAAAGGCCTATGCCCATACGAAGACGGAAGGACCTTAAAATAATAGGTTCCGGATAATAGGAGCCTAACTCTTATGCAACAATCCAACCTAAATAGTAACGGAAGTATTGATTCCGAAACTATGAAAGTGAAAATCATCCATCGATAGTGCATGAAACTCACTGACTCTACAGTAAAAGAGAAACCAACAGAATTACTGTCTAAAAGGTCAGAATTTGAAAACTACTGTTTCCAGAGGCTCAAATGATTACTTAGCTAAATAAGAACCTGAAGTTAAAATCCGTATAGGAATTTAATCTAAAGATTCTAAGTCTATTTATCAAAAAGTTACTAACTGACTTAGATAAAGAGACAAAAGACTCAATTGTAAACTATCGTAGAGTGCATAGGTATGAGGTAACATAAACCTATAACCTAAATAACAACAGGCTGCAGTAGATCTTGTGAAACAAGTATACTAAAAAATAGCAATGAGTAGTATGGAGGGATCAACCATATGAACATAATGATCCCTACACCACGACGGAAGAGCCTCCACTTTAGTCGCATAGAATAGCGAAGAAGAGGATCTCCTATAGTAAGAAATCGCGTCCAAAGCTTGTCCAGTACAGTGCTTACAATGCAATACGGACCACACAACGGAATACATGAAGGTTGCGACCTTGCTGGTTGTGATAAAGATGACACGATTTACCCAGTGAAAAAAGATCCTCACATAGAGGAAGATTTCACGTTAAGATCCACAGTAGACAAGAGAGTAAATTACTCATGATCTCTGTGAAGATAGAGATGCTATCAACAGAAATGTATTGTGGTTGTTTATCTTAGCAATACCTGCTAAAAACAACAGCGCCGGAGGATACGCGTATCCTATCATTCTGTCCTATAGATCAATAGAGCGTTAACAGTATTAGCTCAGAGATCTGGACAAGCCAACACATACGTCTGCAATTGATTAGCCAGCTGTGTCATAAATAAAACATCATTGGGCGCTCCCATAGATAGCAAATCTGATTGAATACTTGTTTGTTGAGAGTCCATTCTGACAGCAACAAGCGACCCGTAAGAGAACGGGAGTGCGATAAAACAATCAGACGACCCAGAATATGACGGACCAAAACTGAACTTGGTGTACTATAACCAACAGACGGATTCTTTCCATTAAATTGAATAACGGAAATGAAAGAGTGCCTCCCTGGTTCCGGAGATACGCCACTACTGTCGAATTAAAGGACAGGAATTTGGGCATGCGTTTCTGAATAATGTTCATGCAATGACATAAAGCAAGCCTAAAAAACATTATTCCTCGGAAGAAAACTGATTGCTAAGAGACTGCGGAACCCAAAGACCCTGACACTTCGAATCCGTAGGGATCAGTATTATATCCCAATCTGTTTGACTGGCAACCGTCATAACAGCCACACTCGGGTCCGGCAACTGCGGTGGCACTCTCTGAGTCAACCACCGAATGTTTGCCCCAGTCTGAATCTCTTGTATCACTAGATAGACAAGAGAACGTGTAAATCGAGCAAATCATGGATTGCCGAAAAGTTGCCGTCGAAGAGAAGCTCCTCCGAGAACGAAGCGACTCTGAGAGAGTTCTAAACCTTACTATCCACGCGTGTGGATGTAGCTAGGGCTGCGTCACGTCTAACCAACTCCAATCAGCCACTGAAGGGCGGCGTTATACGTGAACAAACTACTGCCCTCAAAAGAAATTACATTGAGAATAATATCCCGTAAATCTTTTCTTGAAGACGTAATGATAACGCCTCAGTAAGGCGGATTACGTATGATAAAGCGTCTAAGTTAAGTCTATTATACATCATGTCGTTTCCAACATTGAAATTGGAAAAGACATAAACGGCGAAAAAGAATATATGCAGTCTTTAACCACACCGTCTAGACGCATAAGAACTCTCGGTATGCCCTGCTCTGCCAAAATAAACTATTCGTATAAAAGATAAAATGGCAGAAATGAGCAACGCGGACAAGAAACTAAACTATTATGCTTGGTAGCAGGCTTGTATATATATATATATATAGCGTCGAAAAATGAAACACATGTTGTAATGACAATATTGGACTGCATCGGTAAGTCAGGGACAATGTCCCTGAACCGATCGAAAAATCCGAGTCCAATGACTCTATAAGTCTCTTATCCAAGATCGCAGCAATGAAGTCCGAAATAACAATCGCTGGAAGATAATGCCAGAAGATATGAAAGGCAGCTTCCGATACTACTAAAGGGAAAACTCGAAATCTTTCGAATCCCTTTCGCCATCCTGTCGGACCCTATAAAGCGTTCGGTCGTCCATAGCTGATGCAACCGCGGACCGCACCGACCCAGCGCCGTCGGATAATTCCTGATTCGACCGAGAAACTGTCAATTGCTGGGATGCTGCGAAACAACTGTGCTAACTCGGATAGCACGTCCGTCACTGAGGCCTGAGGAGAAGTGGTCTTACGATGCATTGCCGCTGGAAGCTCCGTGATCGTTACTCCGTGCATACTACCAATATGCGAGCGAACGGAGTGTATAGGCCTCGTGTCCCTTGGCTACCGGATGGCGCGACCTATTCGCCGTGGAATCACTGAATGACGAAACTGATCGGATACTCGAGGTCACGTAGCCAATGTGCGGTCGTGTGCCCTGCTGTGAGGATGAGGAAGCATTAAGGACAGTCTCTCGGACTGTCAATATAACGGAGCGTCCCGACCGACTGACATATGCTCCGAATGTAAAATATCTGAACCACAACATGCGGTCCCCTATGTTGTTGGACGAGAGAGGGACCTCTCTCGCTCACAGCCCGGATGGACCTGGACAAGCCAGGAACCGGACTAACAGGCTTCCTCCGATCTGTCCTCAATCTGCCGTCACTGGGTGAGTACTAAAGTAATTAAAGTGCTCGCATCACCCAAATCTCCTTCCTAGACCGCAACGGACGAACCCGGCAGCCGAACCATTCGATGAATGTACGCTACACCGGGTGAGCTAGCGAATGTCACTCCGTAGGCGATAGACATATTCCATGAGCACTTATTGCTGCTAGCTCTTCATTAACTATGACGACAGAGGCACACTTATGAAAGACATCTCCATAACTCTGCGAACAAGAAACCAGAAATGCTTGGTTATAGCAAGCATAAAATAATAATATATATAGCGTCGTGCAATAATTCGAAAGTTTGTGTGACATTATTGGACTATGTCGGAACTGAGGGACGATGTCCCTGAACCGAACCAAAAATTTCTAAGTCCACCGACGCTATCAGTTTCTTATCCGGCATCGCAGCATTCTGGTCCGACGAAAGAAGCTGTAGAAGACCAAGTCAGATGACATACACAACAGCATATGTTGTTCCGAAAGGGAAAGCTCGAAATCCTCCAAATCCCTTTCGGTATCCCGTCGGACCGGATGAAACTTTCGGAGGTCCGTACCCGCTTCCGCGGAGCGTCCCGCCCCAGCATCGTCGGATAAAATATATGCGACAGATTCAGTTGATGCTGGGATGCTGCGATAAACTGTGCTATTAAGGAAAGCACGTCCGTTCCCGAGGCCTGTGCAGTAGCGGTCTTACGATGCATTGCCGCCGAAAGCTCCGTGAACGTTGACTCCCGCACACTTCCTATGCGAACGTCCGGTGTCTGCAGGCCTCGTGTCCCTGGCTACCGGATGGTGTGACCTGGTCGCCGAAGAATCCTTGATCGGCGAAGCTGGTAATATATCGGCGGTCACGCAGCCAAGGTGCGGTCGTGTGCGCTGACGAGAAGAGGAAGCCTTAGCAGTCTCCGCGGACTGCCTATACAACGGAGTGTCCCGAGCGACGGACGTATGCTCCGCTTGCGACACATTTTGTACCACAACATCTGGGGCCAGATGTTGTTGAACGAGAGAGGGGCCTCTCTCGCTTGCCGTCCGAATGGACCGGAACGAGCTATGAACCGGACTAAAAGGCTTCCTCCGTTCTCCCTCCGATCCGCCGTCACTGGGTGTGCATTAGGTTAATTTATAGTGCTCGCATCACCCCAAAATTCCTTCTAGACCGCAACGGACGAACCCGGCTGCCGAACCATTCGGTGAATGGACGCTACACCGGGCGAGCTAGCGGACGTCAAAGGCCGTCGAACCTACTAGGGTCCTCTTAGGCAATTGGCGTATTTACATGAGCACTTTTCCGCTAGCCCTTCATTAATTGTGACGACGGAGGCACACTGTTGGAAGACATCACAGATACATCACCCTAATCTTGATCGTCTGAAATAGAAATTGATAAAGTAGAGTGACCCTGCGGGGAAAGGACCGGAGTGTCCAAATCCCCAATAACATACCGTGACATACGCTTCCCATATTGTCATCGAAATCATACGATACAGAACAGGAGTTAATGCGAGTACACTGACCACATAGAATGGTTATAAAGTCAGAGGAAGACTTCCTCTTAATACAATTGATCAATATCCTTTCAATGTGAAAAGAAAACAAGTCCTGGTACTCGCACTAACCCCTGGCAATCAAAATACATAATAATAATATGATCCATTAATATAGAAAAAATAATTGAAATCAAAATATTTTGAAAAAATATTTTTTCAGAACAGCCCAAGTTTCTGAAAAGTAACGTTGAGCCCCAATGGATCCCAAGCCTAAGTGTGGACAAAAATTTTAAAAATATTTTAAACAATTTATTCAACACTTACGAACAATAATAATGTATCTAGTTATGATTAAAATAACATCAAGATATTATTTTCCAGAAATCCCCCCCCTCACACAGAGGGCTGTTGTAAATGTAAACAATGAGTGTAAAAACACTAAAATAAGACTCCAGGCACCCAGGCCCGAAATCAGTTACCAAAAATACACTATCTGATGCAAAACAGAGACTTCCAGGGAAGAAACTGCAGAACATCAGATGGTAGATGCAGATGCCTAACCACCCGTAGGTGAAGACGTAAACATGGGGAAAAGAACAGAATTCATTCTGTTATTCAGCTAAAACTCCCAAGAAAATTTAGTAATAATAATTACAAAAACTATGCCAAAAGCATGGGAGAATAGCAAGGGGGGGCTTAAAGGACAGGGAGAGAGGAAAACACTTAAAAAACAGTGTAACTAAATAAACAGAATGACAACAAAATGGCTGCTGCCTCGAAAATAGGTAACTTAACATAATTTCATTAAAAAATTTTAAGTTACAGCCCTGATAATATTCTGTCACACATTTTTTTCCTCTCCTCCTTCTCTAGCCTCCTTAGAATCACCATTTCACTAATATTTATGTGTCTGGCATCATTTAAACTGAGATTTATAAGCACAAAGATCAGTCAGATGTTAACTGATGAAGGGCCAAACTTAGAATGATTAATGGCGCCAATTTCGGAACGTCCTTGACACTGCGCATGCGCAGTAGGGGCGAAGTGTGGAGGGCCTTTCAGGACATGTTTTCTTTGGTTTTAGATGCAAATTTTGGGGATTGGGGGGGCAAAATTTGTGTTTGGCCCTATATTTTAAGAGTTAGCACCAGCTATGTCTGGGTCATTGGTACAGTATAAAAATATAGTAATTAAAGTAATAAATTTCGATATTCTCTACGTTGGGTAAAGGGTTAATGGAAAAATGGAAGATACACCTCACTGTCTTAGTATCATTAAACCACTGTCCCCATACTATAGCATAGAGATAAAAGAAGCACTACAAAATTTATATTTCTTATCGTCCTATTTTATAATTTATTACATCATTATATTTATTCTCTTTATCATTCTCAAAGGCAATCACAGTGATGCTGGCATGGTAATTACATCATGTTTCCATAAATACTTCAACTGAAACGATGAACTGATCCACTTGTGTACCTCCAGAATAAACTTGAGCCTCGTTTAAGCTGACCCTGAAAATCAGAAAGAATATGCACATTAATTAACTTAATTATCTAAACAATTTTTAAAAACAAGATCATTACTTCACAAATGATTATGCCCCACAAAGTAGATCTGTTTCTCAGGCCATTTTTTGTAAAATTGCATGTGGGTGGGCATTTTTTGATTCTATTTTTTATTTTTTTAATTACTTCTTCGCCATTTAAAGTATTCTTGGTTTGTTTTATGTTTTAGGCCTCATTATCTACAGAATAGCATGGGTTGGGGTGTATTTCGTCCCTTGAGTGCAAGAAGGCTTTACAATGCTACTTTAAGGCATTGTAAAGCCTTGTTGCACTCAAGGGACAAATTTATCAATTTTATTAACTTTGGTAAAATATCAGAATATAAACCATTTAATTTATATTTTTTTCAAGTTTGCATTGGTTATAAAAAGAGAGCAAGTGGCAGCCAAAATGAACATGAGGAAAGGCCTGAGAAACAGATTTTTAACTTTTTTAGGTCTAAGTATATTAACAATCAAATCTGGACTAAAACTGACCATACTTCAAACATATTGGTACTTGAATAATGCTATTTTCTCCAGACACCAAACTGATGATTTTTCTAGTAACAGAATTATAACTTTACCACCAGGAAACCTTGTAACAACCAATTAGTTAGTGTTATTCAAATTACAGGCCCTGCAAACAACAATCACTGCATGATGTAAATGTGGGAGAAAGACAGACAAAAAAGTTACAGTCTGACACAAAAATATTATAGGTTTACATGGATAAATAAAAAAAATATTTTCCAGCATGTTCAGCATCAAAAACCTGAACTTCAGTTTGCTTTACAACCTGCAGCAAGGTCATAGCACGAGATCTGAATCTATCAGTTTTGTAGAATAAAGTTTTAAACAACAATTTTCATTTCATAACATACCATTTTTCGAAGATGTTCCCAACAGTCTGTCCAGCTTGAATAATTGTCCATCAATTTAGCAGCCGCCAAGCTGAAAAAAAGGATTTAATCACTTATACACAAAATTTTTCTCTGTATCAGATTTTGAACACCCCATCAGACCCATGGTGTGAAAATAAACTTCAAGACTATTTCTAGGAAATTTCAGACTCATTCTAACACCTTTGCAGAAAATTATTTCAACCATTAAAGGACCAATTCTGATTTTGTTCACTTTTTAATGCACCAAAACAAGTGCCCCAACATGCGACCTTTAGCAAGAACTTCAGGTTGCATTCTAAATACCTTGGCAGTTGTTTCGAGGTAAGTCTTAACTGCCTAAATGGGCAGCCAAGAGTTACCTGGAAATAACTGCAAAGTCGCAGGATGCAGTCTATTTATTTATTTATTTATTTATTTATTTATTTATTTATTGGGGTTTAACGCCACTTATGACAGCCAGTGTCACCTCATGTCAGACAGTTTTAAGGAGAGTGGGGGGGGGAGGAAGCCGGAGTACCCGGAGAGAACCCCTGACCAATGGCAAACAACTGCCAGACTCTCCAATGTACTAACTCCACACAAGCAGGATTACCTTTGCCTGAAGACAGGAGCACCAACATACAGTACGCCTTAGTACACACTACACAATGCCCATGTGGGCAATTGGGATTAAGTTCTTTACCCAGGGCCAAACACAAATTTTGCCCCCAATCCCCCAAATTTGCATGCAAAATCGAAAAAATCAAGTCCTAGAGGGTCCTCCATACTTTTGAGATCTGCACATGCCCAGTTTCCAGGAAGTTATTGAAATTGGTATCACCATCATTCTTTCTACAGAAGCCTGTTAAATGTTATAAACAGCGGGGAGGTATGAGTGCCCACTCATGGGAGGGCCATACCCGTCTGGGCCATTGGTAAGTATAAAAAAATATACAAATTACTTAAAATTTATCATATTTTTATATGACAATCAATGAATCGTAAAAAGGCTGGAGGGCCTAGGACTAAAAGAAAATCCAATCTCTCAATTACTTCAGTAAAGGATAGCTCCCACAGGAGAATAGGAGAAGATAGGAATCATATATGTCTTTCTCTTTTACAAGAAAATTGAAAGGCATAACACCAACAATGCGGTTGCTGCAGGTGAGATCCGAACTGAGGACCTCTCGGCTTTCAGCCCGCATCTCTACCTACTGAGCCACCATGCTGCCATACAGTCTGTTAAGGTGTTGCAAAAATTGCATAAAAATCTCCAAGCTTTTGAGGGTAAACCACCTATTATGTATGTACATTATACAGAATCAGGCGATTAAAATCTGCCTCATCCCTTTTTTCACCTGATTTCTCTTCTATGACACTATTTTGCACTTGAAATATTTAACCAACTATATCTTGTTTGCCAGAGCTCACAGAGCTCTGTCAAACAAGATGTAGTTGGTTAAATTTTCAACTACATTATGGGGAATTTTCACTGCTGAAAAAATTGGTTTGCCACACAACAGAGTAAGTACTTAAATTTCTGATTCCAACAATTTTCAGAACTGTTTTGTGAATAAACAAAACAAAAAGAGGCCACCCGCCCTCACCATAAAAGTTAATTTATAGGCCCAAGTTAACAATTCAATCTAAAAAGTCTGATGACAAATTCCATCACCACCATGAGAGTCAGTTATTAGGCAAGTCTCTTAAAGGACAATAAGCGACTATTTTGAAAAAAATATCTAATCTCAGATTTTGCTTCTACACCCACGTACCAAATAAAAGTGACATCACTATTATTAATTTTTGAAGAAAGAGGACAGCATCATGAAGATTAGGCACAATCATGATTATTAAAATGAGTTACTATCTTTAGAATATCTGATGAGGAAGTCGGCCCAAAAACAAAATTTCATCAATGTACACCATCCAGGCTTGTGAGAATTTAATATTTGTGTACCTGTAACAAAGTCCTGCAAAATTTTTTTGCGTAATCTCCCACTATTGTGTTCCCCATCCCCTTGATTTCCTTTGATCCATGTCAAACTTACAGGAGAGAAACACAGGTATTGTTAAGTGTCATTTGTGTGAATTTCGTGCAACTGTAGCTATCATTCCCGTAATTTTGGTAGGCCTAACTGCTATCAATACTATTTGGCACAATCACTTTTATTTACTGAACCTAACAATGTGCAGAATCACTATTATTTGGCCATCACTATTATTTGGCAGAGGAGAGTATGTGAAAAAACATGTAAGGAAAATGTTAAATTTCAAGTAAGGCCCAAAAAATAAATAACCCGGGTTCTCAGGCACCGCCCGCATCACCAAAAAGACCGCCGCATCATTTTTTGGGGGATGGACATTTTTGGTTCCCAGATAATATTTTAGGAGCACCGGAACATTTTAGTAGCACCGGCACATTTTAGTAGCACCGTTGACACTATTAAGCTAATTTCTTGTCACATGTTTTCACTGCAATTTCCGACTGTTTTTAGTCGCCGTCCCAGTACAAAAGTGATTGTTTTGAAAGTTATGAACTGTTTGCAATATGATTGTATCTGCTTTAGTTAAAATCGGCTGGAAGAGTTTATTGAATTGGACTGTGATTGGAGAGTTGAATACATCGTGTTCAGTGATTCAAATGTACCGGCGAGTCCCAGATGAAACAAATTTGAAGTTGAACCAGCGAAATCTTGTGATGTATGGGCTTATTGAAAACATGATCACTTCTATATTAACTGGTAGAGTGCTAAATTATTTTTGGCCATCAAATCTTGTACACATGTCGTTGCCCTGTTACAATTTATGGGAGAGTGCCTAAGGGCACTCTCCCATAAATTGTAACAAGGCAAACCCTTACAGATTAAATAATATCACTTCAAACATGATACAAAGCACATGCATTGAATATGAGCCTTCATTCTGTGGTACCTGCCCTTCAGAATAAAGCCCAAATACGGGCTTCCAGCACTCTACCAGTTAAAAATGCACTCAACATGTAGTCCTCATATTTTTTTCTAATTACCACATCTAAAGGCTCTTAAAAAGGAAGAATACAGAAGATTACAAGCATCAACATTAATACATGTATTGTATATTCACAAATTTCGATGATAAAATTATTTTCTCCAGTGTTTTTATAATACTAAATCAATCTGAAAAAAAACCAAAAAAAAAAACCCTCCCTCCCTCGTCTGATGTTTCAGCCAAAAATGCCTGAGAACACATTTTTTTTTTAATGGCCTAATTTGTATATTTTTTATCCTTACCAATGGCCCAGACTAGCTGGTGCTAACTCAAACTGATCTAGGGCCAAACACAAATTTTCCCCCCAATCCCCCAAATTTGCATGCAAAACCAAAAAAATCAAGTCCTAGATGCTCCTCCATACTTTTGAGATCTGCACATGCCCAGTTTCCAGGAAGTTACCGAAATTGGTATCACCATCATTCTTTCTACAGAAGCCTGTTAAATGTTATAAACAGCGGGGAGGTATGAGTGCCCACTCATGGGAGGGCCATACCCGTCTGGACCATTGGAAAGTATAAAAAAATATACAAATTACTTAAAATTTATCATATTTTAATATGACAACCAATAGCCCAGACTAGCTGAATCGTAAAAAGGCTGAAGTGCGTAGGACTTAAAGGAAAATCCAATCTCTCAATTACTTCAGTAAAGGATAGATCCCACAGGAGAATAGGAGAAGATAGGAATTATATATGTCTTTCTCTTTTACGAGAAAAGAGAAAGGCATAACACCAACAATGTAATTGGGTATTACATAATATATAATTCTCCATTTAATGCCAGCATAAACTGTTATGCTAATTCGGTGAAGGAAACCCAATATATAAAGATAGTCCAGAGAATGAGACTCTTTATACTCATTTAAAAGTGTCCGAGGATTGTATATTAACGCTCGTTTGACACATAACATATACAAATGATTCACAGTGAGCTACACTTTAAAAACAGTACATAAATGAGACATAGCTATTGCTTCACACCGAGCTGCACATTAAAACCACACCAGCACCAACACAGGACTACTGTCACTGGAGGAGGTATTCCCTTGCTTTTCAATATAAAGCCAGATAATCATAAGGGAAAAACCATCCCACCCTCTCCCTCTTGATCTGAGATAAAATACCTCAGAACAAAGAGGGCAGCGGAACAGCGTCAGTGTTGGAGCAGACTGCCAAAAGACCTTACGGATGTAACATTCATGGATGACATTCTGAGCAACAGAAAGAGGACGCAACGATCTAAGGTCACTGGAGATGGACTCTAAATTTCTCAGGTAAAACTTGGTAAATGAAGTGGGCTGTGTCCAGTAAGCAGCCTTCATGAGATCCTAACGGCTATACTATTAGAATAAGCCCAATAAGTGGACAGTGCTCTAACCTTGTGCGCTGAGATCTTTTTGACAGAACATTGATCTGCAGATAGATTTTCGTAGGCAATGCGTATTGCCAACTGAATCTATCTAGCAACAGAATGAACAGAAATATCTTTTCTGTTAGGAATCAAAGAAAGAAAGGTTTTCTTCCCTTTCTAATGAAATCTGATCAACGTTTATAAATGCGCATAGCTCTGACTGGACACAGCAAAGGTCTATGGTTATCCGAGGACAGTAAAGCCTTAATGACAATAGGCTCCGGCTGCTTCTCCGGAATCTGATTCTTAGCAAAAAATCGCACTTCCGTAGAGAGGGTAATGGTATTACCCACGCTACGGTAATGAGATTCATCAACAGATAATACATGAAGTTCACTGACTCTTGTAGCAGATGCAAAGGCTAAGAGAAATGCTGTTTTATAGGTCAAGAATTTGAACTAGACGACATCTAACAGCTCAAAAGGAGCTTCTTTGAGCTTCAACAGAACAAATTCCACTTAGGAATTAATCCAAGGATTCTAGGTCTATTGATAGAGAAATTTCTAACTAGCTTGGGTAACGAAGTATTTGATCCAATAACTAAGTTATCATGATGAGCGAAAGTATCTGATAACATAGACCTATTGCCCTTAATAGTGACGGGCTGCAGTTTGAGATCATCAAACAAGTAGACCAGGAAATCGGAAATATTTGGTATGGATGGATCGTATACATCTATCTACTGATCCCTACACGAACAGAAGAAAACCCTCCACTTCACTGCATAATTCAACGAAGAGGAGGCCCTCCTACAGTTAGAAATTGCATCCACTGCTCTTCCTGTAAAATGTTTTCCGTGTAAGAAGGACAGCACAATGGAAATACGTGAAGGTTGAGACCGTCCGGGTTGTGATGCAGTGTGCGTGATTTCCCCTGATAAAGAAAATCCTCTCATGGAGGAAGCTTCTGGGGGAACGTCCCATAACAGACACCTGAGAAGATACTGTTTGATCTTTAACAGAATCTGCTGAATCAACAGAGTTGGAGGATACGCATATCCTATCATTCATTCCCATGAGATCGGCAGAGTGTCTACAGCATACACTCGATGATCTGGGCATGGCAACATGAATGTCGGTAACTGATTGTTCAGGTGTGTAGCAAAAAGATCTATCATGGGACGATCCCACTGGTAGAAAATCTGCCTGAATATTCGCTTGTTGAGAGTCCACTCCGATGGCAACAGGTGACCTTTCCGAGAGGGCGAGTCTGCTAATACGTTCAGACGACCCGGTATATGACGGACAGAGAGATGAACGTGAAGATTCAGAACGAATAGGTGAATCGTTTCCGTTAATTCGCATAATGGAATCGATTGGGTGCCGCCTTGGTTCCTGAGGTAAGCAACTACTCAGGGTTCTTACAGTCAAGGACCAAAAAAAAAAAAAATTCAAGGACTTTTCAAGGATATATCAGCATTTTCTAAGGATGTTTTTTTAACATGTACATTTGGAATATAACCATTTTTGGAAGCCTTACCTACTTTAACCCTTTACCTAACATGAAAAGCAAATGGCACTTGCAAAAAAATTCTTGAATAACTAATTTTTTGTCTCAAAAACATAGGTTATGACCCCTTATTGGAATGAGCTCGATGAGCTCGTTCCAATGAGGGGTCATAACCTATGTTTTTGAGACAAAAATGAAAAAAATAATTGAAATTAATTGGCCATTTTTGAGAATAGCGCTGGTTGGTCTTGGCCATTACATTGGATAACGGGTTAAAAATGTTTTCTACCTCATCCTTCTAAATTCCAGGTAAACAGTGCTTCTAAAATGCTCTGCAACAAATTATGGTGCTTACAGAATGACACCTAGTTAAATAAAGCCTGAACTTTAATTCTTCATTTATCAATTGCCCATTATTTATGTTCGTTTTTTTCGTTTTTCAACAAAAAAAAGTGCAAAAGAGATGTTTCAATTGTCCACTATTACACAGATAAAAATGATAAAGGGCAAAATTCAAGTCGGATGGATTTTCAAGTACTTCTCAAGTACATTTTCTGAATTTCTAAAATTCAAGGACTTTTCAAGGATGTCCACACCCTGCTACTGTCGAATTGGCCGACAGAATTTGAAAGTGGACGTTCGCTGTTTGGCGAATCCAATGTTGTAGTGCTAGCCATATTGACATCATCTCTTTGATGTTTATGTGCTTCTCTAGAAACCGAGAGTCCCAAAGACCCTGGCACTTCAAGTCTGCGGGACTTAGTGTCCCACCCCAGCCCATCTGACTTGCATCCGTCATAATCGTGAAAGCCGGATCCGGCCATTGAAGAGGAAATCCTTGAGTTAACCACTGAAGATCTGCCCAAATCTGAACCTTTTGTTTTACTAGGTTCGTTAAAACAATACTGGTTTCGAGAGAATTCGTCTTCACACTCCAGTTCTGGGTTAAGTATACCTGGAGGGGATGTGTGCGAAGGCAGCCCATCGGAATAAGATCCGCAACTGCTCTGCATAGCCCCATCAGTCGCATGAACTCCCTCGCTGTTATTGCATCTTGAGTTTAGACAAAAGCGAACATAACAACTGACTAATTTCGCTCTGGGTAACGGCAGATGAACCAGATTGTTGTGAGTCATGAAGCTCATTCCCAAGTGAGTGAACGACTTGGAGCGAGCTAGATCCGACTTTGTTTCGTTTACTATGAAATCGAGATGTCGGAGCAATTGTAGCAGACTCTGAACATCGTTCTGAAGAATAATTCTATTGCAGTATCTCTGAAGAATGTTGTCCAATTAAGCCGACGTTACCGCAGACGAATGAGCTCAGAAGTATGACATTACCGAGTTCATTATTAGAGTGAAAGCCCAAGGAGCCAGGTTCAGACTATAAAGCACATTGCTCTGAACTGATAAAACCTTCCCTGCACAGCGAACTGCAGGTACTTTCTGAATGCCGATGTACCATGACAAGAAAGTAAGCGTCCTTTAGATCTATGCTTGCCGCATAGTCGTTCACTCGAATGCTTGCTCTTACCGACCGAATGGTTTCCATATAGAACTTTGGAGCCACGATTAACTTGTTTATCCAGCTCAAGTCTATTACCTGTCAGAATGAGCCGTCTTGCTTCTGTACGAGGAACATGTGACTGTAAAAGCCTTGAGAATTTTGATTCTCCTCGACCTCTATTGCTTCCTTTAATAAGAGAGCTTGTACCTCCGCTAGGAGAGATTCTCTTTTGAAAGGATCCGCCAGAAGATTTGTGCAACACGGACATCTTGTTAGTGGGGGTTTCGCTTGGAATGATAGCCGTGGGCCTTCCAAGACTATATTTCTCACCCACTTATCTTACGTGACTGCTATCCAGTTTCTCGCGAAGTTTGATAACCTTCCACAAACTGGCAAGCAACAGAGGTCTTGACCATCACCTGTAGGACTTGAGAGGCTCACGGGATGAGAAACTACATCCTCCCCGTGAAGATCCTCATCCCGTCATCTTAGGAGCATCTGACCGATAATCCTGATCAGGCTTACGCCCCTTTCCCAGGTCGCTTTATTGACGACCTCCGGAGTAATTAAATGAGGGTTTCTTGAACCCTCGTGAAGAGTTCCCTTTTGATGATTTTGATTTAGAACATCCTCACTTACCCTGGTCTGCTGAAGCGTGTTGTTGAGGTGCCGACTTCAAAAGCAGAGCACTGGAAGCTTTCTTAGTAGCCTGTTCATAGACTAATGAAAGCTTGTCATCAAATATATTATGTCCAGAGACCAGAGCGACCCGAAGAGAGCTTATCACCTTGTCATCTATAAGTGATGACGATGCAAGGGCAGCATCACGACTAATTAACTCCAGATTTGCCACTGTCAGGGTGGAGTTATACGTGTCATACATGATTGCCCTGGAAAGAACTCTGAGCAAGGTACACACGTCCTCAAATTCCTTCCCGTTGAAACATTGTGCCATAGCTCTGGTAAGGTTATCTGCGTAGAACATAGAGTCCAAATTCGCTCTATTCGATGAAATAGCACATTCCATTATATCTGATCGAATATTGAATGAAGCAGGTAAGGATATATCTAAATCCCCGGCCTGCTCATCTAAATGCAGAGGAGCTCTCTGAACATCTCCAACTGTTTTAAATGAACATGGTCCAAGGAATGGTATATTTATGGAAGATGTTGATAAGAAACCGCCTTTCTTCCTCACATGGCTAAAGGCTTGCGACACCTGTCTAGAACTTCTTCCTTCTTCCGTATAAAGTCTTCCGTCTAAAGACGCCAACGGTCTCTCCCTTGTTGTCGCAGCTTGCTGATTCGGCGGAACAAATTCAGGATAGTATTGATGGATAAATTCCATTGCTACCATATGTTGTTCCGAAAGGGAAGGGTAATCCTCTTCCTTATCCCTTTCACCATCCGACTGAATCAGCTGTGAATCTCGGTCCATTGCATCTGCACGAACAGATGACTGGACCGACACAGCACCATCCGACAGCTCACTTCCGGAGTTTAAGGGAGGCACCTCCTGAACTTGCTGGGATGCTGCGATCAGATGCACAATCTGCGACAGCAAGTCCGTCACCGAGGCTTGAGGAGGAGCGGTTTTCTGTTTTTTAGCCGCTTGCTGCTCCTGGGACAGCGTTCCAGAGATGGTTCTCTTCTCCGAACGTCACGATGATTGAAGCCTTGGTTCCCTAGGTACCGGATGGTCCGACTTCACGGGCGTAGGAGTGGCTCCGTGCATTAGGCTTAAAAAAGTTAAAAATATGTTTCTCAGGCCCTCACTCATGGTCATTTGGGCTGTCGCATGCTCTCTTTTTATCACTAATGCAAACTTAAAAAAATAATAATTAAATGGTTTGTGTTTATTACTTTACTCAAATCAATAAAATTGATAAACTTGTCCCTTGAGTGCAACAATGCTTTGAATTGCAAAGCCTTCTTGCACTCAAAGGACAAAATACACCATCATCCATGCTATTCTGTAGATTATAAGGCCAAGAGCATAAAACAAACCAAGAACATGAACTTTTGATGGCAAAGAAATAATTCTAAAAATAAAAATTAAAATAAAAAACCACCCACCCATATGCAATTTTTCAAAAAATGGCCTGAGAAACAGAAGATCTACTTTGTGGGCCTTTTGTTGGCAATAATTGGGTTTTATAAGATCAAAAACTTTGTATTATTTTAAATAAAGAGCAGTTATGCTTCTAATAAAGCATGCAGCACACTTATCGACAACAGCAATCTGTAATGGATTACATGGGCGCATATGTTATTTATTTATTTATTAAGGTTTAACGACACTTTAACAGCCAAGGCCATATCATGTCGGTGACAGTTTTATAGGTGGAGGAAGCCGGAGTACCTGGAGAGAACCACCGAGCAACGATGAGCAGCTGCCAGCTCCCCAACATCGTAACTCCGCACTGCAGCACAGGTAGGGTTAGATTGGTTGAAGACATACGCACCATCGACATGCAGTACACCTTAGTATACAGTGCCATCGTGTCCGCATGTGGACAATCGGGGTTAAGTGCCTTACCCAAGGACACAGCGTGGGAGTCCGAATTGAGTGCTCGGACAGTCACCCATACTGACCAGGCTCAATGTTGCTTAACTACGGTGATCTGAAGAGAACCGGTTACCGCAACGCCACCGTGCCACGGCGCATATGTTATAAACAGAAACATATGCACACAAGCTTGACCTTTGTCCTAAGAAGCAGGGACTGACCTAGTAAGCAGCCAGTATTAATTTGATGCCTAAAATTCGGATTTGACTCGTGAATCTTAAATATAGGGTTCTGAGTTGGCTTGTAACCGTAAAACCCCATTTTCTCCATTGCTCACTCAGGCAGTGAAGAACTTGACTAGGAACAATTGTGAAAATGAATGGTTATTATGGCAGCCCTCGAAATTAGCCACAGCAATCAGCACTGCCGTGCTGAATGCTGTGGTAAAATGGTTTTACTACAGCATATAAATGCTGTGGTAATATTTTTCCTAGATTCTCAATTTATAATTTTGTATGCTGGTAGTAAATATTTCAATGATGTGTGTTACTATTAGTCACGAGCAACATACCGCACTCTCAGTTATATAACTCAAGTATTGAATATCAGGACTGGCAGTTTCCTGCCAGTCCTGATATTCAATGCCTGGGTTATGAAAGGCTACTTGCACTCCTAGTACAGTACTTTGTGATGTTCTATAGTTCAAACTCTATTTATTTCCAAGAAACCAATTGAACAAACTTTAAGCTATACAAACACGGTTGTAGATTTGACATGAAGCCCAAGGCTTATAACCCATCGTCTCCACATAATGCACAGAATTGAAGTTCCCCTCTGTGGTTGCCATAACAATGCCGTGGGAAATGGAATTTACCACAGAATGTGATTGCTGTGGTAAAATATTCCAAATTTCGAGGGCTGTTATGGTGTTATAAAAATATTATTCAATTATATGAGAAACAACTTTCATTATACCAAAAAAGAATGTAATTAAATGCAGAAATATATGTCCTACACAGCTGAAAGCTTCCAACAAGAAGGTCGTTCAGAAAAGTAATACAACTACAGTTAACTGGTTGAGTGCTTGAAGCTCATATTTGGGCTTTATGTTGGTGTGAAGGTCTTGCAAATTAAAGGCTTCATGCTCTGTAGTACTTCATATTATCTTTGACGTGAAATTATATCATCTGTATGGATCATTTGTATGGAAGGGTCACTTAATGTCGGACAGTTTTACGGGTGGAGAAAGCAAGAGTACCCAGAGAGAACAAGACAGTCTAACGACATCCATGTCCCTGCCGGCTTTTATGTTATGATAGGAATAATCTCATTATCGACCATGACAAGTATTCATACCCCAAAAAATCACTCACAAAATATTTAATTTCTTTAATCGCAACTGAAGATATCTTCCAAAACTCTGCAATTTTGGTAAATTCAAAGTCGACAAGGGCTATATCTCTGGAAAAATTATTCGAATTGAAACTTCCTTTCCATATGCACATTTACACATCATACGCATACTGCACAAGTTTTGTAAAAATGCAATGAAGAATGCTGGAGGAGTTAAAATGACAAGCATTTGTGATGAAGATTTTGCTATTACCAAGGGCCGTAACCATGCAAAATTTGTTGAGTCGAAAATTCCTGACCACATGCACATATACACTTGATACCAATACTTCAGATCAAGTTTCATAATGAAAGTGTCAATGACACTGTAGCTTAACTTGTCTGTGTGTTGTGTTTGATGAAAAGGATAATGTTCAATGTTTATGAAAGGATTATGAAATAAGACAAGAATTGTGATAATTGGGAATATGTTAATTTCTGTTCCCTGCATGCTACTAGTATGTTTTTAATAAAAATAATATGAGGTGTAGACTGTACTAAAGAACTGAGGGGTGGGTTAATGTGGCCTTCACAGTTAATGTATGTAGCCCTCACAGTTAAAAGTTACCAAGTTACAGTGAAATTATTCCAAAACGAGTCATCCTATCAAGTTACAATGAAATCCCTTCATAAATATGGCATATAGACTGTGCTAAAGGTTTTCGGGCTTCAGGCCTGTGCAGCCATCACGGTGGACCGATTGCAAATAAAAGGGGACGTCCTCATCTTGACATTATAATGAGTCATTCTACCAAGTTACAATAAAATCCCTTCACAAATACAACCTGTAGTTTGTACTAAAGTTTTTCAGGTTTTGGGCTCAGGCAGCCATCATGGTTGAATGATCGCAACCAAAAGGGGACGTTCTCATCTGGGCATTATCTGGAGTCATCCTACCAAGTTACAGTGAAATCCCTTCATAAATATGACCTGTATTTATTTATTTATTTATTTATTGGTGTTTGTGGTCACAAACTTATGCACAATGGCTAATCATGACCGTGGCAGTATTACGGGTGGAGGAAGCCGGAGTACCCAGAGAGAACCACCGAGCAACGACGAGCAGCTGCCAGCTCTCCAACATCATAACTCCGTACAGCAGCACAGGAAGGGTTAGATTGGTTGAAGACACGCACACCATCGACGTGCAGTACGCCTTAGTACACGGCAACATTGTGCCTCCATGTGGACAATCGGGGTTAAGTGCCTTGCCCAAGGACACAATGCAGGAGTCCGAATCAATCGCTCAGACGGTCACCCATCTGAGGACTAACCGGGCTCGACATTGCTTAACAATATGACCTGTAGACTGTGTGCTAAACGTGTTCGGGCTTCAGGCCCCTGTAGCCATCATGGTTGACCAATCACGACCAAAAGGGGATGTCATCATCTAGGCATTATAAGGCATCAACCTAAAAAGTTACAATGAAATCCTTCCATAAATACGACCTATAGATTATGCTAAAGGTTTTCAGGTTTTGGGCCAGGGCAGCCATCATGGTTGAATGATCGCAACCAAAAGGGGACATTCTCATCTAGACATTATTTGGAGTCATCCTACCAAGTTACAATGAAATCCCTTCATAAATATGACCTGTAGACTGTGCTAAAAGTTTTCAGGCTTCAGGCCCCTGTATTATTTATTTATTTATTGATGTTTAAGGTCACATATTTATGCACAATGGCTAATCATGACCATGACAGTTTTACGGGTGGAGGAAGCCGGAGTACCCGGAGAGAACCACCGAGCAACGACGAGCAGCTGCCAGCTCCCCACCATTGCAACTCCGCACTGCAGCACAGGCAGGGTTAGATTGGTTGAAGACATGCGTACCATCGACGTGCAGTACGCCTTAGGACACGGCGTCATCGTGCCCCCACATGGGCAATGGGGGATGAAGTGTCTTGCCCAAGGACACAACTCGGTTGCCGCAGGTGCGATTCGAACCGAGGACCTCTCGGTTTGCAGCCTGCACCTCTACTTACTGAGCCACCACGCCCCCTCAGGCCCCTGTTGCCGTCACAGTTGACCAATCACGACAAAAAGGGAATGTCATCGTCTAGGCATTATAAGGAGTCAACCTAACAAGTTCCAACGAAATCCTTCCATAAATACGACCTATAGACTATGCTAAAGGTTTTCAGGTTTTGGGCTTGGGTAGCCATCACGGCTGAATGATCGCGACCAAAACGGAACGTTCTCATCTAGACATTATTTAGAGTCATCCTACCACGTTACAATGAAATCTCTTCATAAATATGACCTGTAGACAGTGCTAAAGGTTTTCGGGCTTCGGGCCGCTGCAGCCGTCACAGATGACCAATCACGTCCAAAAGAGGACGTTCTCATCTAGACATTATATGAAGTCAACCTGCTAAGTTACAATGAAATCCCTCTATAAATATGACCTGTAGACTGCGCTAAAGGTTTTCACGTTTTGGGCTTGGGCAGGTATCTCGCTTGACAGATCGCGACCAAATAGGGAAGTTCTCATCTAGACATCAAACAGAGTCATCCTACCAAGTTACAATGAAATCCCTCCATATTAAATATGACCTGCAGACTGTGCTAAAAGTTTTTGGGTTTCGCACTTGGGCAGCCATCACGGTTGACATATCATGACCAAAAGGAGATGTTCTCATCTAGAGATTATAAAGAGGCATCCTACAATATTACAATGAAATCCCTTCATAAATACGACCTGTAGACTGCGCTAATGGTTTTGGGGTTTTGGGCTTGGGCAGCCATACCTGTTGACCGATCACAACCAAAAGGGAATGATCTCATCTAAACATGACCCCAAACCTGCATATGAAATTTCATGACTAGGCAAGAATTACGGGGTGTAGCCTGTGCTGAAGGAGAATGTGAACAGACTCACAGACTTCTGCAAGCGTGATGGCAATAGCTTATCTTGACTTTGTCAAGTTAAGATAAAAATCCAATATCCCCCTCCAGAATTCGTCAACATGGGATAAATCATTTAATTTCCAAAAACCTGCAATTTTGGTAAATTCAAAGTCGACAAGGGCTATAACTCTGGAAAAATTCATCGAATTGAAACTTTCTTTCCATATGCACATGTACGCATCATATTGATACTGCACACAAAGTTTTATAAAAATCCAATGAAAAATGCAGCAGGAGTTCAGCAGATTTGCATTTGTGACAGAAATTTTGCTATTACCAAGGTTTGTACCATTATAATCGCATAAAAGTTAAAAAATTTATAGTAATTTATATATTTTTTATACTTACCAATGACCCAGACATAGCTGGTGCTAACTCTTAAAATATAGGGCCAAACACAAATTTTGCCCCCCAATCCCCAAAATTTGCATCTAAAACTAAAGAAAACATGTCCTGAAAGGCCCTCCACACTTCGCCCCTACTGCGCATGCGCAGTGTCAAGGACGTTCCGAAATTGGCGCCATTAATCATTCTAATAACCAGTGCCTGGTAAGCGCTATGTACTCAGCGGGGAGGCAAGAGTTCCCAACTCCTGGGAGGGCCATCCCCGTCTGGGTCATTGGTAAGTATAAAAAATATATAAATTACTATAAATTTTTTAACATTTTTATACTGTACCAATGACCCAGACATAGCTGAATAGTAAAAAGGCTGGAGGGCCAAGGACATAGAGCAAAATGGAATACGCTCAATAAAATAAAATAGAGTCATCCCCTGTAGGTAAAAAGAAGTAATAGGCCTTACATGTATCTTTCTTATTTATGATAAATTAGAAAGATACAACACCTTCCAAAATTGAGCTTCATACATCCATGTACTCTATTAATATCCAATATAATCCTTATACTAATAATTTTTAAAGTAAGCCAATAAATAAAGTAAGTCTAGAGAATAGAGACTCTTATACTCCTAAAAGTGTATGAGGATTGCATAATCATGTCCGTTGACATATACAATATTCAAAAGCTATACTTTAA
Source organism: Pictodentalium vernedei (assembly GCA_031216915.1). NCBI lineage: Eukaryota > Metazoa > Mollusca > Scaphopoda > Dentaliida > Dentaliidae > Pictodentalium > Pictodentalium vernedei. Next base: position 125,235,645 of record CM062296.1, on the reverse strand, counting down.
AAACTAAGACTTGAATGAATTTTAAAAACCTAAACTTCTCACTAAACAACCATCCCAATAACAGCTCAGAATTACTAACTCCGGAGGAGGTATCCCCTTGTTTTCATAGTAAAACAGGTGACCCAAGGGAACACCCTCCCCCCCCCCTTTTTCTTGCCCTGGGTCAAATAGCCCAGAGCGAAGAGGGCAGCCGAACGGAGACACTGCCGAAACAGACAGCCTACCTAGCTATAGTAGCAACTGTTAAGTGAATGACATTCTGAGCAGTAGATAATAGACCTAACAATAGAGGCCTCCAGAAATGGACTCGATATTTCTGAGATAAAATTCATGAATGTGGATGGCTGAGCGCAATGAGCGGCCTTCAAAAATCTATAATAGCGACACTATTAATGTAAGCCCAAGAAGTAGAAGAACTCTTACTTCATGAGCCGAAATCTTAAGCACAACTGCTAAGTCAATGATATACCATAAGCAGTACCGATAGTTAATAGAATCCATTAACAATAAAATGGAGCGTAACGTCCTTCTACTAGACATCAAAGACAGAAGAAGCTTACGCCCATAGTAATAAACAGATATCTGTTTATAAATACATAAACTGTACCCGGAAAGAGTAAAGGCCTATGCCCATACGAAGACGGAAGGACCTTAAAATAATAGGTTCCGGATAATAGGAGCCTAACTCTTATGCAACAATCCAACCTAAATAGTAATGGAAGTATTGATTCCGAAACTATGAAAGTGAAAATCATCCATCGATCGTGCATGAAACTCACTGACTGTACAGTAAAAGAGAAACCAACAGAATTACTGTCTAAAGGTCAGAATTTGAAAACTACTGTTTCCAGAGGCTCAAATGATTACTTAGCTAAATAAGAACCGAAGTTAAAATCCGTATAGGAATTTAATCTAAAGATTCTAAGTCTATTTATCAAAAAGTTACTAACTGACTTAGATAAAGAGACAAAAGATTCAATTGTAAACTATCGTAGAGTGCATAGGTATGAGGTAACATAAACCTATAACCTAAATAATAACAGGCTGCAGTAGATCTTGTGAAACAAGTATACTAAAAAATAGCAATGAGTAGTATGGAGGGATCAACAATATGAACATAATGATCCCTACACCACGACGGAAGAGCCTCCACTTTAGCCGCATAGAATAGCGAAGAAGAGGATCTCCTATAGTAAGAAATCGCGTCCAAAGCTCGTCCAGTACAGTGCTTACAATGCAATACGGACCACACAACGGAATACATGAAGGTTGCGACCTTGCTGGTTGTGATAAAGATGACACGATTTACCCAGTGAAAAAGATCCTCACATAGAGGAAGATTTCACGTTAAGACCCACAGTAGACAAGAGAGTAAATTACTCATGATCTCTGTGAAGATAGAGATGCTATCAACAGAAATGTATTGTGGTTGTTTATCTTAGCAATACCTGCTAAAACAACAGCGCCGGAGGATACGCGTATCCTATCATTCCGTCCTATAGATCAATAGAGCGTTAACAATATTAGCTCAGAGATCTGGACAAGCCAACACATACGTCTGCAATTGATTAGCAAGCTGTGTCATAAATAAATCATCATTGGGCGCTCCCATAGATAGCAAATCTGATTGAATACTTGTTTGTTGAGAGTCCATTCTGACAGCAACAAGCGACCCGTAAGAGAACGGGAGTCCGATAAAACAATCAGACGACCCGGAATATGACGGACCCAAACTGAACTTGGTGTACTATAACCAACAGACGGATTCTTTCCATTAAATTGAATAACGGAAACGAAAGAGTGCCTCCCTGGTTCCGGAGATACGCCACTACTGTCGAATTAAAGGACAGGAATTTGGGCATGCGTTTCTGAATAATGTTCATGCAATGACATAAAGCAAGCCTAAAAAACATTATTCCGCGGAAGAAAACTGATTGCTAAAAGACTGCGGAACCCAAAGACCCTGGCACTTCGAATCCGTAGGGATCAGTATTATATCCCAATCTGTTTGACTGGCAACCGTCATAACAGCCACACTCGGGTCCGGCAACTGCGGCGGCACTCTCTGAGTCAACAACCGAATGTTTGCCCCAGTCTGAATCTCTTGTAACACTAGATAGACAAGAGAGCAGGTAAATCGAGCATTTCATGGATTGCCGAAAAGTTGCCGTCGAAGAGAAGCTCCTCCGAGAACGAAGCGACTCTGAGAGAGTTCTTAACCTTACTATCCACGCGTGTGGATGTAGCTAGGGCTGCGTCACGTCTAACTAACTCCAATCAGCCACTGAAGGGCGGAGTTATACGTGAACAAACTACTGCCCTCAAAAGAAATTACATTGAGAATAATATCCCGTAAATCTTTTCTTGAAGACGTAATGATAACGCCTCAGTAAGGCGGATTACGTATAATAAAACGTCTAAGTTAAGTCTACTATACATAATGTCGTTCCCAACATTGAAATTGGAAAAGACATAAACGGCGAAAAAGAATATATGCAGTCTTTAATCACACCGTCTAGACGCATATGAACTCTCGGTATGCCCTGCTCTGCCAAAATAAACTATTTGTATAAATGATAAAATGGCAGAAATGAGCAACGCGGACAAGAAACTAAACTATCATGCTTAGTAGCAGGCTTGTATATATATATATATATAGCGTCGAAAAATAAAACACATGTTGTAATGACAATATTGGACTGCGTCGGTAAGTCAGGGACAATGTCCCTGAACCGATCGAAAATTCTGAGTCCAATGACGCTATAAGTCTCTTATCCACGATCGCAGCAATGAAGTCCGAAATAATAATCACTGGAAGATAATGCCAGAAGATATGAAAGGCATCTTCCGATACTACTAAAGGGAAAACTCGAAATCTTTCGAATCCCTTTCGCCATCCTGTCGGACCCTATAAAGCGTCCGGTCGTCCGTACCTGATGCAACCGCGGACCGCACCGACCCAGCGCCGTCGGATAATTCCTGAATCGACCGAGAAACTGTCAATTGCTGGGATGCTGCGAAACAACTGTGCTAACTCGGATAGCACGTCCGTCACTGAGGCCTGAGGAGAAGCGGTCTTACGATGCATTGCTGCTGGAAGCTCCGTGATCGTTACCCCGTGCATACTACCAATATGCGAGCGAACGGAGTGTATAGGCCTCGTGTCCCTTGGCTACCGGATGGCGCGACCTATTCGCCGTGGAATCACTGAATGCCGAAACTGATCGGATACTCGAGGTCACGTAGCCAATGTGCGGTCGTGTGCCCTGCTGTGAGGATGAGGAAGCATTAAAGACAGTCTCTCGGACTGTCAATATAACGGAGCGTCCCGACCAATGGACATATGCTCCGAATGTAAAATATCTGAACCACAACATGCGGTCCCCTATGTTGTTGGGCGAGAGAGGGACCTCTCACGCTCACAGCCCGGACGGACCTGGACAAGCCAGGAACCGGACTAACAGGCTTCCTCCGATCTGTCCTCAATCTGCCGTCACTGGGTGAGTACTAAAGTAATTAAAGTGCTCGCATCACCCAAATCTCCTTCCTAGACCGCAACGGACGAACCCGGCAGCCGAACCATTCGATGAATGTACGCTACACCGGGTGAGCTAGCGAATGTCACTCCGTAGGCGATAGACATATTCCATGAGCACTTATTGCCGCTAACTCTTCATTAACTATGACGACAGAGGCACACTTTTGAAAGACATCTCCATAACTCTTCGAACAAGAAACCAGAAATGCTTGGTTAGCAAGCATAAAATAATAATATATATAGCGTCGTTCAATAATTCGAAAGTTAGTGTGACATTATTGGACTATGTCGGAACTGAGGGACGATGTCCCTGAACCGAACCAAAAATTTCTAAGTCCACCGACGCTATCAGTTTCTTATCCGGCATCGCAGCATTCTGGTCCGACGAAAGAAGCTGTAGAAGACCAAGTCAGATGACATACACAACAGCATATGTTGTTCCGAAAGGGAAAGCTCGAAATCCTCCGAATCCCTTTCGGTATCCCGTCGGACCGGATGAAACTTTCGGACGTCCGTACCCGCTTCCGCGGAGCGTCCCGACCCAGCATCGTCGGATAAAATATATGCGACAGATTCAGTTGATGCTGGGATGCTGCGATAAACTGTGCTATTAAGGAAAGCACGTCCGTTCCCGAGGCCTGTGCAGTAGCGGTCTTACGATGCATTGCCGCCGGAAGCTCCGTGTACGTTGACTCCCGCACACTTCCTATGCAAACGTCCGGAGTCTGCAGGCCTCGTGTCCCTGGCTACCGGATGGTGTGACCTGGTCGCCGAAGAATCCTTGATCGGCGAAGCTGGTAATATATCGGCGGTCACGCAGCCAAGGTGCGGTCGTGTGCGCTGACGAGAAGAGGAAGCCTTAGCAGTCTCAGCGGACTGCCTATACAACGGAGCGTCCCGAGCGACGGACGTATGCTCCGCTTACGACACATTTTGTACCACAACATCTGGGGCCAGATGTTGTTGAACGAGAGAGGGGCCTCTCTCGCTTGCCGTCCGGATGGACCGGAACGAGCTATGAACCGACTAAAAGGCTTCCTGCGTTCTCCCTCCGATCCGCCATCACTGGGTGTGCATTAGGTTAATTTATAGTGCTCGCATCACCCCAAAATTCCTTCTAGACCGCAATGGACGAACCCGGCTGCCGAACCATTCGGTGAATGGACGCTACACCGGGCGAGCTAGCGGACGTCAAAGGCCGTCGAACCTACTAGGGTCCTCTTAGGCAATTGGCGTATTTACATGAGCACTTTTCCGCTAGCCCTTCATTAATTGTGACGACGGAGGCACACTGTTGGAAGACATCACAGATACATCACCCTAATCTTGATCGTCTGAAATAGAAATTGATAAAGTAGAGTGACCCTGCGGGGAAAGGACCGGAGTGTCCAAATCCCCAACAACATACCGTGACATACGCTTCCCATATTGTCATCGAAATCATACGATACAGAACAGTAGTTAATGCGAGTACACTGACCACATATAGATTGATAATAAAGTCAGAGGAAGACTTCCTCTTAAAACAATTGATTAATATCCTTTCAATGTGAAAAGAAAACAAGTCCTGGTACTCGCACTAACCCCTGGCAATCAAAATACATAATAATAATATGATCCATTAATATAGAAAAAATAATTGAAATCAAAATATTTTGAAAAAATATTTTTTCAGAACAGCCCAAGTTTCTGAAAAGTAACGTTGAGCCCCAATGGATCCCAAGCCTAAGTGTGGACAAAAATTTTAAAAATATTTTAAACAATTTATTCAACACTTACGAACAATAATAATGTATCTAGTTATGATTAAAATAACATCAAGATATTATTTTTTAGAAATCCCCCCTCACACAGAGGGCTGTTGTAAATGTAAACAATGAGTGTAAAAACACTAAAATAAGACTCCAGGCACCCAGGCCCGAAATCAGTTACCAAAAATACACTATCTGATGCAAAACAGAGACTTCCAGGGAAGAAACTGCAGAACATCAGATGGTAGATGCAGAACACAACGCCTAACCACCCGTAGGTGAAGACGTAAACATGGGGAAAGAACAGAATTCATTCTGTTATTCAGCTAAAACTCCCAAGAAAATTTAGTAATAATAATTACAAAAACTATGCCAAAAGCATGGGAGAATAGCAAGGGGGAACTTAAAGGACAGGGAGAGAGGAAAACACTTAAAAAAACAGTGTAACTAAATAATCAGAATGACAACAAAATGGCTGCTGCCTTGAAAATAGGTAACTTAACATAATTTCATTAAAAAATTTTAAGTTACAGCCCTGATAATATTCTGTCACACATTCTTTTCCTCTCCTCCTTCTCTATCCTCCTTAGAATCACCATTTCACTAATATTTATGTGTCTGGCATCATTTAAACTGAGATTTATAAGCACAAAGATCAGTCAGATGTTAACTGATGAAGGGCCAAACTTAGAATGATTAATGGCGCCAATTTCGGGACGTCCTTGACACTGCGCATGCGCAGTAGGGGCGAAGTGTGGAGGGCCTTTCAGGACATGTTTTCTTTAGTTTTAGATGCAAATTTTGGGGATTGGGGGGCAAAATTTGTGTTTGGCCCTATATTTTAAGAGTTAGCACCAGCTATGTCTGGGTCATTGGTACAGTATAAAAATATTGCTGACCACATGCACACCTACACTTGATACTGATACTTCAGACCAAGTTTCCTAAAAATCCAATAAAAAATGTAGGAGGAATTAAGCAGACTAGCCTCTGTGATGGAAATTTTGCTATTTCTAAAGGCAGTATAACCATGCAAAATTTGTTGCATCAAAAAATTCCTGACCACATGCACATCTACACTTGATACGGTTACTTCAGACCAAGTTTCGTAAAAATACAACAAAAAACATAGGAGTTAAGTGGATAAGCCTTTGTGATAGAAATTGTGTTATTTCCAAGGGCCATAACCACGCAAAATTTGTTGCATCAAAAATTCCTGACCACACGCACATCTACACTTGATATTGATACTTCAGGCCAAGTTTCGTAAAAATCCACTGAAAACTGTAGGAGTTAAGCGGACAAAGTTTGTGAAGGCCGGATGGATGAACAGACGAACAACATTTCAATATCCCCTCCCGACTTTGTCGGTGGGGGATAACAACTGAGCAACAGCGAGCAACTGTCAGACTCCCCAACGTACTAACTCCACACAAGCTGGGTTAGCAATGGTTGAAGACAACAAGTGCACCATCGACATGCAATATGCCATAGCACAGAGCACCACGTGGGCAATTGGGATTAAGTGCCTTGCCCAAGGACACGATGCAGTTGCCACAGGTGGGATACAAACAGAGGACAACTCGGCTTACAGCCTGCATATCTACCTACGGAGCCACCACGCTCCCAACCTTCTGATAACTGTCAAAATATAAAAATTTCAAGAGGCAAACTTTTCCGATAAAGGAACTGGGAATTATTGTGATTGTTTGTGTATTGAGGTTTAACTGGTAGGATGTTAAATTATTTTTCTGAGATGATGTGTAACACAAGCATTTTTTTCAAAGGTACCATGCTTCAAGCAAAAGGATCACCAGTTTAGTAAGATTTTATTCACAAACAAACGGGTTTTTTTTACAATTGTAATAAAACAATTTTTCTTAACCCTTTACCCTTCGAATTGCCCGTATCCGCCCACGTAATATGCAAATTCAGCAGTTGAAAAAATATTATTTTTCGAAAAATTTCAACAAAACTATATCATGTGACCCCTCTTTGGAACGAGCTCGACGAGCTCGTTCCAATGAGGGGTCACATGATATGGTTTTGTTTCATTTTTTGAAAAAATTTAAAAAAAGATATTTAAAATAATAAATGTTAATAATTTTAAGTGTTTCAACTGCTGAGCAACAAGCTAATGAATACAGTATGAAGCCACTAAAGTGGCTTACTAACCTGGCACAAGCAGGGCCACGAGCGGTTGAAGGCAAGTGCACCATTGATGTTTGCACTATGCCTTGGTATACAGTGCCACCATGCTCCTACATGGGCAAGTAGGATCAAGAGTCTTGCCCAAAGCAGATGGTTTGGGTCTGAATCGAACCATCAACCTTTTGGTTTAAAGTACAATGCTCCAACCAATCAGCCACTGGGCTACCCGTTTGACCAATGCAATCTTGTTTGCCAGAGCTCATTGTGCTCTGTCAAACAAAATTGAATTGGTTTAATTCCTAGTAGTATTATGGGGAAAACTTGCAGTTTAAAATTCCGGTACTTTGATATCAATTTGCAGATGACCAACACTCAATCATCGCCATTGACCAATCAGCTACTGGGCTACCCGTTTGACCAATGCAATCTTGTTTGCCAGAGCTCATTGTACTCTGTCAAACAAAATTGAATTGGTTTAATTCCTAGTAGTATTATGGGGAAAATTTGCAGTTTTAAATTTCGGTACTTTGATATCAATTTGCAGATGGCCAACACTCAATCATCGCCATTGACACATGCACAAAATAAATATGCAAAGTAACTCTCTGAAGAGTGATGACAAATCTTATCATAAAGTGGAGACTTCACAGCAAGGAAATTACGTCCCAAATGAAATGGGGTTATGCATCTGCCAAAGCCTGGTTTATTTCTGGCAGAATACCCACCCAAGAACAATGAAATTATGTCAAAATGGAAAGGACTTCATGCACCCATCTGCTAAAATGCACTGCATTATGCATCTGCCAAAACATGCATCCACCAATTAGAAGTATATCAAGTGGAGCCAAACTGGTCATTCCATGCCTGTGAGGAAGTCCACATACTGGACAAAATCTTTCAGACTAAACATCTTGAACAACAATATACATGAATACCACAAATCAAGATCCTCTCAATGCTTTCAGAGTTGTTATTTTCATATTTCATATTATACAAAACTTTGACCTTGTAGTCACTGCAACTCTGTCTGTGGCCTAAGCTTGGGCCATAGCTCAAGCATACAATCTATCATCATGTCTGGTAGCCAAGAATGCAGGGCTCAAAGTCTAAGATGGAGCCAAACCAACACTACTGACACCATACTTATCCAGGTAGATGAAACATGCAAACCCTTCTATAGAAGTTCCAGGAATTTATGTATCAAAGAGTTAATGTTAGAACTCTAAACACTCTTCGTAGAGAAATTTATCCCATACAATCTTTCACCTAAGGTACTATGACCAAGCATACCCAAAGCTCGAGGCAAGCACACAGACATTTCCGAAACCTGCATACAGGATAGGGCCCTGCAAAGCTTCAAAACTTAATTCGATTTGAAATAGTCCCCATGATATTTATATTTATTTATATTTATTGATGTTTAAGGTCACATATTTATGCACAATGGCTAATCATGACCGTGACAGTTTTACGGGTGGAGGAAGTCGGAGTACCCGGAGAGAACCACCGAGCAACGACGAGCAGCTGCCAGCTCCCCAACATCGTAACTCCGCACTGCAGCACAGGCAGGGTTAGATTGGTTGAAGACATGCATACCATCGACGTGCAGTACGCCTTAGTACACGGCATCATCGTGCCCCCACGCAGGCAATGGAGATGAAGTGTCTTGCCCAAGGACACAACGCAGTTGCCGCAGGTGGGATTTGAACCGAGGACCTCTCGGCTTGCAGACTGCACCTCTACCTACTGAGCTACTGCACTCCCAGTCCCCATGATTCAATTTGATTTGATTTCAATCACTCCAATTCAAAACATTTTGAATCATCGAGATGTTCTCAAAATCCTACAAAGTGTCTCCTCGTGAAATCTTCTTCTGTCATCAGGTCTCCTGTACAGGCAAGATTGAAAATAAGCAGACTGTCATCTGCAGAATGAGGACCCCAGAGGGTGAATTTGGTGATGCTACCCTGCACAGCAGGGTAGCATCACTAAATTTACTCTCTGTAAACCTCATTCTGAATCATTCTGAATCAAGGTCTCAAGCCTAAACAGCAAGAGGTACCAGAGGATACACTGACACACTGTATGGGATAGTATCAGCAAATTCACCCCCTGGGGACCTCATTTTGCAAATGACAGATTGCTTATTTTCAGGCTTGTGTACAGGAGACCTGATTACAGAAGATGAGTTTTAAGTAGGTTTCGCTTCTGAAATTACTTTGATTCCATTCAGGAATATTCAACGTTTTTGCTTGTTGTGTATGAGTTGCCTTTGCACACAATACTTGGGTGGAGACTGACAATATTTATGGTTGTCAGGTGCGATATCCACAACTTGAAAAGGGGTGAGATTCAATTTGAGATTCAATTCAAAATCTGAGGCCTGATTCGATTTAAGATTCCATTCGACCCAAAAATTGAGAGTCACAGGGCCCTAATACAGAACATACATTACCACTTGGGTGGAGAGATTGTACAAGCCACATTGCCAAAGTAGAAAGGTCCTCATAAGCCTAACTGCATGGGATGGAGGGATGGCCAGACGGACGGATGAATACCATTTCAATATCAACCGCCGACGAGGTGTGGGGTAAAAAAAACAAGAGGCCCCAAGGGGCCTGAGGGCACTCACCTGACAAGGTAGACTAAATATCAACCCAGGGAATTGATTTCAACAAGTTGCATCTGCCCCTCCTAAGAAAAGCTTATACCAAATATCTAAAGATACTGATGAGTGGATCTAAAAAAAAAGAAAGATTTTTAAAGAATATTCCTCATATTGAACTAAGTTATAATTGGGGCTCCCACAGTGAGCCCAAATATGAACCCAGGGACTTGGCTTGAACAAACTTGAATCTCACCCCACTAAGCATGCTGCATATCCAATATCAAAAGATTCTGCCTGCAGCATCTTGAGAAGAAGAGTTTTAAAAAATTTGCATGAAATGCACTAAGTTCAAATTCAGGCTCCTATAGTGAGCCCAAATATGAACCCAGGGAGCCGATTTGAACAAACTTGAATCCGATCCACCCCACAATGTCGCATACCAAATATCAAAAGATTCTGCCTGCTGGATCTGGAGAAGAAGATTTTTTAAGACATTTGCCTAAAATGCACTAAGTTCGAATTTGGGCTTCTATAGTGAGCCCAAATATGAATCCAGGGGGCCTATTTGAACAAACTTGAATCAGATCCACCCCATAATGCTGTATACCAAATATCGAATGATTCTGCCCACTTGTGCTGGAGAATTTTTAGTAATTTCTTTAATACACATAGGGTGCTATTAGAGTTATGCCCCCTATGGAGCCCCAAGTGGGCATGCCCATTTCATTTGAACAAACTTGAATTGACATATGGTAATGAACATCCATACCAAGTTTCGAGCAAATCGACCTGGCGGTTTCAGGGGAGAAGTCGTTTGAAAAATGTTCATGACGCTGGATGGACAACAGACGACAAACAAAAATAAACAGTCCATTTATCCTGGAAAGAAAGTTTTGAAGAACTTACCCGCTATTGTTTATGGTCATGATGTTGCCTACCAATTGGAAAGGATAGGTAAACTGTGTTACAACCAACTGAAAAGTAAAATAATCAAATTAAACCATTTTATTCTTAAAAGTTAATCTTTTACCCAACCCGAAAGAACAACATTTGCAAAATAAGAGGCCCCATGGGTTCTGGAGTGCTCACCTGACCAAAGTTGTTTTAAAAAGGATTTAATTAGCATCTATTGCTAGCTAACACTACAGAGGAATGAAGTTATTTAATTATTTTTAACTCTGCTGTCCACGCCAGATGATTTTTTCTAGTATTGGGATGCTACCAGAAATAATGCACAGATTTTCAGTAATGCAAAACTATGGAGTCCAAATATCAACCTAGGGACCTGACAAACTTGGAGGATGTTGTACACCAAATATCAAAAGATTCTGACTGGTGGTCTGCAGAAGAAGATTTTGAGAATACTACCAGTTTCGACTATGTTAAAATTTGTGTCCTCCCACAGGGAACACAAATATCAATCTGGGGACTTTATTTGAACAAACTTAATCTGAGCTCTCTACGGATGCTGTATACCAAATATCAAAAAATTCTGACTGTATCTCAAGTTTTTTTTTATTACTAGGGTTTAACGACACATTAACAGCCAGGGTCATATCATGTCGGTGACAGTTTTACGGGTGGAGGAAGCCGGAGTACCTGGAGAGAACCACCGAGCAACGACGAGCAGCTGTCAGCTCTCCAACATCGTAACTCTGAACTCTGCACCGCAGCACAGGCAGGGTTAGATTGGTTGAAGACATGCACACCATCGACGTGCAGTACGCCTTAGTACACAGCGTCATCGTGCCCCCACGTAGGCAATTGGGGTTAAGTGCCTTGCCCAAGGACACAACGTGGGCGCACGAATCAGTCGCTTAAATGGTCACCCATCCAACTACTAACCGCGCTCGACGTTGCTTAACTTCGGTGATCTGACGAGAACCGGTTACCATGACGCCATCGGGCCTCTTGTATCTCAAGAAGCAGATTTTTAAAGATTATTCCTCATATGCTCCCATAGGGACCCCACATATTAACACCAGGACTTGGTTTGAACAAAATTAGATCTAACCTCCCTATATCAAAACATTCTGACTGGTGGATTTGAAGAAGAAGATTTCTAAATATTATCTCCCATATTGCACCAAGTTAAAATTCAAGCCCCCATAGGAAGCCCAAATATTAACTGAGGAACTTGCTTTGAACAAACTTGAATCTGACCCTTGTAACAATGATGTACACCAAACATTAAAAGATTCTGTAATTGAAATTGAGTACAACCACAATGGCGACGCTCACCTGGACCAAGTTGTCCTAAACTGTAAGGGTTATGGGTATGGAGAAAATGTAATCTGAATGAACCATATGACAGATTCGCCAGCAATTTTTTTGTCCAATTGTTTCAACTGCTCAGAAAAAAGCTTCATACCAAATACATAATCTCTAGTCTGTGCAGTTTGGGAAATATTGGACATTTCAATTTTTTCTATTTTTAGCACCCGATGTTCCCACGCGAAAAATTTTGGGGGGATGTTTGAAGTACTTAGGGTCAACTAATGCCACATATAAAATTTGGTTCAAATCGCTCCACTGGTTCTTGAAACAGAAATTTTCAGGGGGGCTCAAAAGTGAGCCCATCCCCTGGAGAGCCCAAATATGTACCTATCAACTTTCTTCTTTCAACTTTTAATCTTGAACACCAGAGGAAGTTTCATACCAAATATCAAAGCATTCCCACTTGTGGTTCATGAGAAGATTTTTAAAGAATTTCATCATATTTGGGCATAAGACCATGCCCAAAAAGGGCGGAGACCCCATTTGAACAAAACTAAAAAAGAATACCCCCAAGATGATGTGGCCCATATATGTTTCAATTTGGGCCATTGGTTTGTGAGGAGAAGATTGTTTTTCACATTGGCCTCTCAATTCAGGAAATAAAAATTTTGTGTGGGACACAAAATTTGGATCTTCCCGTAGTGAGTTCAAATATTGACTAAGAAACTTTCGTTGAACAAATTGGAATTTTGGGTACCACAAGAGGTTGCATATCAAATATCAAAGCACACTGATCTGTGGTTAAGGAAAACAAGTTGTACAAAAGGAATGCAGGTATTTAGGCATCAGGAATCAGAACCACAGAGACAAAAAAACTTTTAGTGTACTTACGTATTGGTGTTTAAGGTCACATATTTATGCACAATCACTAATCGTGACCACAACATGGAGATAAAGTCAAGTTTTGTAAATCGTTTATACCCATGTTGCCCATTTTAGAGGACTTCCACCCCAAGCATTGGTGACTGGGTCCTATTTTACCAGTGTAACGGAACTTTTGTTTACCACAGTAAACAAGCACTGCTGCACTTCCCGGAGTTCCCACAGGGAAGTAAAAGTGTATGTTAACCCTAATAATTTTGGACACTAAATGTTAAAAAATTTATAGTAATTTATATATTTTTTATACTTACCAATGACCCAGACATAGCTGGTGCTAACTCTTAAAATTCTAGGGCCAAACACAAATTTTGTCCCCCCAATCCCCAAAATTTGCATCTAAAACCAAAAGAAATCATGTCCTGAAGGTCCTCCATACTTTGCCCTCACTGCGCATGCGCAGTGTCAAGGACGTCCCGAAATTGGCACCAATTATCATTCTTACAAGCAGTGCCTGATCAGCGCTATGAACTCAGCGGGGAGGTATGAGTTCCCAACTCCTGGGAGGGCCATCCCCGTCTGGGTCATTGGTAAGAATAAAAAATAAATAAATTACTATAAATTTTTTAACATTTTTATACTGTACCAATGACCCAGACATAGCTGAATAGTAAAAAGGCTGGAGGGCTAGGACTTAGAGGAAAATCCAATAAGCTCAACTATATAAATAGAGTCTACCCCTCGAGGAGAAAAGGAGTATTAGGCTTTACATGTATCTTTCTTATTTTATGATAAATTAGAAAGACACAACACCCTTCATAATTGAGCATAATAACATTCATGTTCTCTATTAACATCCAGTATAACCCCTTATACTAATTATTTTTAAAGTAAGCCAATAAATAAAGTTAGTCCAGAGAATTGAGACTCTTTATATTCTCTTAAAAGTGTCCGAGGATTGTATATTAACGCCCGTTTGACTCAAGACATATACAAATGCTTCACACCGAGCTACACTTTAAAAATATGACATGAATGAATTTTTAACATTAATATTACACTTTAAAACCATCCCGGTAACGACTCAGAATTACTGACTCCGGAGGAGGAATCCCCTTGCTTTTCACTATAAAGCAGGTGACCTAAGGGAACACCCTCCCCCCCCCCTTCCCCTTGCCCTGGGTCAAATAGCCCAGAGCGAAGAGGGCAGCAGGACGGAGTCACTGCCGGAACAGAAAGCCTGCATAACTATAGTTGCAACTGTTTAGTGGACGACATTCTGAGCAACAGATAACGGACCTAAACAATGCAGGTCTCCAGAAATGGACTCAATATTTCAAAGATAAAAATTCGTGAATGTGGATGGTTGAGACCAATATGCAGCCTTCATTAAATCTGTAATAGCAACACTATTTGCGTAAGCCCAAGATGTAGAAAGAGCTCTTACTTCATGAGCCGAAATCTTAAGCACAGACTGCTGAGATGAAGATAGATTATCATAAGCAGTACGAATAGTTAATTGAATCCATCTAGCAATAGAATGGACCGAAATGTCCTTTCTATTAGGCATCAGAGACAGAAAGAAGCGTTTTCGTCCCTTTCTGATAAACTGAGATCTTTGTTTATAAATACGTAAGGCTCTAACAGGACAGAGAAAAGGCCTACGCCCGTCTGAAGACAGAAGGGCCTTAATAACAATAGGTTCCGAATATTTATTAGGAGCCTGATTCTTAGCTAAAAATCCAACATTAGTGGTAAAGGTAATAGTGTTCCCAACACTACGATAGTGAGAATCATCCACCGATAGTGCATGAAGCTCACTGACTCTTCTAGCAGAAGAGAAAGCTAAGAGAAATGCTGTCTTATAAGACAAGAATTTGAAATCTACTGTCCCAAGAGGCTCAAATGGCTTTTCTTTCAGTTTAAGAAGAACCCAAGCTAAATTCCATTTAGGAATTAATCTAAGAGTTCTGGGTTTATTATCGAGAAGTTTCTAACTAATTTAGATAAAGAGACATTAGATCCAATTTGTAAACTATCATGGTGTGCATAGGTATCAGATAACATAGACCTATAACCTTTAATAGTAACAGGCTGCAGTTTGATCTCGTCAAACAAGTATACTAGAAAGTTTGCAATGTCTGGTATGGAGGGATCAAAAATATCAACAGAATGATCCCTACACCAATGACGAAAGACCTTCCACTTAGCCGCATAGTTTAGCGAAGAGGAGGTCCTCCTACAGTTAGAAATCGCGTCCACTGCTCGTCCTGTAAAATGCTTGCCGTGCAAGAAGGACCCCACAACGGAAATACGTGAAGGTTGAGACCTTGCGGGTTGTGATGAAGTTGACGCGATTTCCCCTGCGAAAGAAGATCCTCTCGTGGAGGAAGTTTTTGCGGTATGTCCCACAGCAGACACCTGAGTAGATTTATCCACGGTCTCTGTGGAGACAGAGATGCTACCAACAGAATTTTGCATTGAGATAGCTTTATCTTTAGCAATATTTGCTGAATTAACGGCGCTGGAGGATACGCATATCCTATCATTCCGTCCCACGAGATCGATAGAGCGTCTACTGCATAAGCTCGGGGATCCGGACATGGTGACAGATACGTCTGCAACTGATTGTTGAGATGCGTCGCAAATAAGTCCATCATTGGCCGTTCCCATTGGTAGCAAATCTGATTGAATACTTGTTTGTTGAGAGTCCATTTTGACAGCAACAAGCGACCCTTCCGTGAAAGGGAGTCTGCTAAAACATTCAAACGACCCGGAATATGACGGACCGAAAGTAGAACTTGGTGTTCTAGCACAAACAGGATTCTTTTCGTTAAATTGAATAACGGAACGGAATGAGTGCCTCCCTGGTTCCGGAGATACGCCACTACTGTCGTATTGTCGGACAGGATTTGGACATGTGCTTTCTGAATAATGTTCATCCAATGACGTAATGCAAGCCAAATTGACATCATTTCCTTGATGTTTATGTGCTTGCTTAGAAATTGCGAATCCCAAAGACCCTGGCACTTCGAATCCGTTGGGGTCAATGTTGCACCCCAACCTGTTTGACTGGCATCCGTCATAATCGTAAAACCCGGATCCAGCAACTGCAGTGGAACTCCCTGAGTCAACCACTGAATGTTTGCCCAAGTCTGAATCTCTTGTTTCACTTGATTTGACAAGAGAACGTCTATATCGAGCGAATGAATCTTCACACTCCAATTCTGAGTCAAGAAAATTTGGAGAGGACGAGTGCGCAACCGCCCCATCGGAATGAGATCCGCAGCGGCTCCGCACAGACCTATCAGTCTCATGAACTCCCTCGCTGTGACTTTGTCTGAGTGAAGACAATAGCGAGCGTAACAACTGATTAACTTCGCTCTGGTTAACGGCAGACGAACGAGATTGTTGTGCGTCTCGAAGCTCATTCCCAGATGAGTGAATGACTTGGACGGCACCAGATCCGACTTCTCCTCGTTTATAATAAAACCGAGACATCGGAGTAATAGAAGCAGATTCTGCACATCGTTCTGAAGCGTTAACTCGTTGCCGTACCTCTGAAGAATGTCGTCCAGGTAGGCCGACGTTACCGCAGACGAATGAGCTCGGAAAAGTATCATTACCGAGTTCATTATTCGAGTGAAAGACAAGGGTGCTAGGTTCAATCCGAAGCACATCGCCCGGAATTGATATACAACTCCTAGGACTGCGAAGCGTAGATACTTTCTGAATGTCGGATGTATCATGACGTGAAAGTACGCATCTTTGAGATCTATTCTTGTAGCATAGTCGTTCACCCGAATACTCGCTCTGACCGATCGAATCGTCTCCATATAGAACTTCGGAGTGACGATCAGCTTGTTTATCCAGCTCAGATCTATGACTGGACGGAACGAGCCGTCTGGTTTGGGAACCAGAAACAGATGGCTGTAGAAACCCGGTGATTCCTGGTCTTCTACGACCTCTACCGCGTTCTTCACTAGAAGAGACTGTACTTCCGATAAAAGAGCATCTCTCTTCTGCGGATTTGACGGAAGCTGAGTCCATCTTGGACTTCGAGTTAATGGAGGCTTTCGTTTGAAGGATATTCTTAGTCCTTCCGAAATTACCCCTCGGACCCAGGAGTCGTCCGTAATCGACGCCCACTCATCTGTAAAACTCGATAACCTTCCGCCAACCGGAACACGATAGAGGTTCAAACCATCACCTCCTGGACCTGCGAGGCCTGCGGAAGGAGAAACTACGTCCTCCACAACCCACACCTCGACCCGTTGACCTCGGGACGTCAGACCGGTTGTCTCGGCCCGAATAACATCCCGTACGTGAGTCGCTGCCTTGACGGTCTCTAGAATAAGACCTAGAGGATGAATAAGAACCTCTATAGGAACTTCTCTTGAGCGTACTTGTCCCAGAAGTGCCTGTCTTACTCTTATCTGCTGTATTCGACTTTTTTGAAGCGGATTTAAAAAGCAGAGAATCTGAAGCTTTCTTAGTTATCTTATCATAGATTGCTGAAAGCTTGCCGTCAAAGAGAAGCTCTCCGGAGACCGAAGCGACTCTGAGAGAGTTCTTCACCTTACTATCCACACGCGTGGATGTAGCTAGGGCTGCGTCACGTCTAACCAACTCCAGGTTTGCCACTGAAAGGGCAGAGTTATACGTGGAATAAGCTACTGCCCTTGAAAGAAGTCTTAATGAGGATTGTATATCCTGGAATTCTTTCCCTTGAAGACGCAATGATAGCGCCTTAGTAAGGTGGTCTGCATATGATAAAGCGTCTAAGCTTGCTCTGTTAGACGTTATTGCCATTTCCAACGTCGCGGTTGGAATAGACATAGACGACGGTAACGACAATTCCAAGTCTTCCGCCTCATCGTCTAGACGCAGCGGAACTCTCGGTATGCCCTGTCCTGCCGTTTCGAATTTATTCCTTGAATTGATGAAAGGCAGATTGAGAGCATTAGTGGACAAGAAACCAGCTTTGCCTGTTTTGGAAGCAAGCTTAAAGATAGCGTCGTTCAATAATTAGAATGTTCTTGTGACATTATTGGACTGTGTCGGAAACTCAGGGACGATGTCTCTGAACCGCTCAAAGAATTCAGTGTCCAATGATGCTATTAGTCTCTTATCCGGCATCGCAGCTGTCTGGCCCGACGGAACAACTTGTGGCAGGTAATGCCGGATGAAATCTACGGCAGCTTTATGTTGTTCCGAAAGGGATAGCTCCAAATCCTCGGTATCCCTTTCGCCATCCTGTCGGACCTCATGATGTTCTCGGTCGTCCGTACCTGATGCTTCGGCGGAGCGTACCGACCCAGCGTCGTCGGATAATTCTTGATCCGACAAAGGTTCCGTCGTTTGCTGGGATGCTGCGATGATTTGTGCTATTTGGGATAGCATGTCCGTCACCGAGGCCTGTGGAGTAGCGGTCTTACGCTGCTTAGCCACTGGAAGCTCCGTGTAAACTGACTCCTGCATATTTCTCTTATGCGAACGTCCGGAGTCTACAGGCCTCTTATCCCTGGCTACCGGATGGCGTGACCTGGTCGCCGTGGAGTCCGTGAATGGCGAAGCTGGCTGGATATCCTCGGTCACGTAGCCAAGGTGTGGTCGTGTGCACTGCTGAGAGGACGAGGAAGCCTTTTGGACAGTCTCTCCGGACTGTCTATATAATGGAGCGTCCCGAGCGGCGGACGTATGCTCCGAATGTGACACATTTTGTACGACAACATCTGGTCCCAGATGTTGTTGTACGAGAGAGGGGCCTCTCTCGCTCGCAGCCCGGATGGACCTGGACGAGCTAGGAACCGGACTACTAGGCTTCCTCCGTTCTCTCCTCTTATCCGCCGTCACTGGGTGTGCACCTCGAATATTTATAGTGCTCGCATCACCCAAATCTCCTTCCTGGACCACAACGGACGAACCCGGCTGTCGAACCATTCGATGAATGGACGCTACACCGGGCGAGCTAGCGGACGTCAACGCCGTCGATCCTACTAGGGACCTCTTAGGCAATTAGCGTATCTCCATGAGCACTTTTGCCGCTAGTTCTTCATTTAATTGTGAAGACGGAGGCACACTATTGGAATACATCACGGAAACATCACCCTGTTCTTGTTCCTCTGAAATAGAGACTGATAAACTAGAGTGACCCTGCGGAGAAAGGACCGGCATGGCCCTTTCCCCGCTAACAACATACCGTGACACACGTTTCCAATGTTTGTCATCCCAATATTCACATACTGAACAGGAGTTAGTGCGAGTACACTGACTACAATTAATACAATGATCATGAAAGTCAGAGGAAGATTTCCCCTTATTACAATTTGAACAATATCCTTTCATAGTGAAAAGAATACAAAAAGTCCTAGTACTCGCACGAACCCCTGAAAACAAAGATACATAATAACATGATCCATTAACATAGAAAAAATGAAAGTGTCAATGACACTGTAGCTTAACTTGTGTGTTGTGTTTGATGAAAATTCATTTCTGTTCCCTGTATGCTATGTTTATGATAAAAATAATATGAGGTGTACACTGTTCTAAAGATCTGAGGGGTGGGTTAATATGACCTCACAGTTAATATACGTGGCCCTCACAGTTAACGTATATCAACAAAAGTTACCAAATTACAGTGAAATTATTCCAAAATGAGTCATCCTATCAAGTTACATTAAAATCCCTTCATAAATATGCACTGTAGACTGTGCTAAAGGTTTTCGGGCTTTGGGCCCCTGTAGCCGTCAGTTTCCCAAGTGCGTCCAAAGGGGACATTCTCATCTAGACATTATATGAAGTCAATCTACCAAGTTACAATGAAATCCCTCCATAAATACGACCTGTAGACTGTGCTAAAGGTTTTTGGGCTTTGGGCTCTGGCAGCCATCATGGTTGAATGATCGCAACCAAAAGGGGACAATCTCATCTGGGCATCATCAGGAGTGATCCTACAAGGTTACAATGAAATCCCTTCATAAATATGACCTGTAGACTGTGCTCAAGGTTTTTGGGCTTCGGGCCCCTGAAGCCATCACAGTTGACCAATCACGACCAAAAGGGGATGTCATCATCTAGGCATTATATGGAGTCAAACTTACGGGTTACAATGAAGTCCTTCCATAAATATGACCAATATTTAGACTATGCTAAAGGTTTTGGGGTTTTGGGTTCAGGCAGCTATCAAGGCTGAATGATCGCGACCAAAAGGGGACGTTCTCATCTAGACATTATTTAGAGTCATCCTACCAAGGTACAATGAAATCCCTTCATAAATATCACCTGTAGACTGTGCTAAAGATTTTCGGGCTTTAGGCCCCTGTAGCCAACACAGTTGCCTAATGGTGTCCAAAAGGGGCTGTTCTCATCTAGACATTACATGAAGTCAACCTACCAAGTTACAATGAAATCCCTTCATAAATATGATCTGAAGACTGTGCTAAAGGTTTTCGGGCTTTAGGCTTGGGCAGCCATCATAGTTGAATGATCGCAACCAAAAGGGAACATTCTCATCTGGACATCATCTGGAGTGATCCTATGAAGTTACAATGAAATTCCTTTATAAATATGACCTGTAGACTGTGCTCAAGATTTTCGGGCTTCAGGCACCTGTTGACATCACAGTTGACCAACCACGAGCAAAAGGGGATGTCATCATCTAGGCATTATATGGATTCAACCTAACAAGTTACATCGAAATCCTTCCATAAATACGACCTACAGACATGCTAAAGGTTTTTGGGCTCGGGCAGCCATCAAGGCTGAATGATCGTGACCAAAAGGGGACCTTCTCATCTGGACACTATTTGGAGTCATCCTACCAAGCTACAATAAAATCCCTTCATAATTATGACCTGTAGACTGTTCTAAAGGTTTTTGGGCTTTGGTCCCCTGAAGCCGTCACAGTTGCCCAATCGTTTCCAAAAGGGGACGTTCTCATCTAGACATTATATGAAGTCAACCTACCAAGTTACAATGAAATCCCTTCATAAATATGACCTTAGACTGTGCTAAAGGTTTTTTTTTCGGGCTTCGGGCAGCCATCATGGTTGAATGATCGCAACCAAAGGGGACAATCTCATCTGGGTATCATCTGGAGTGATCCTGCGAAGTTACAATGAAATCCCTTCATAAATATGACCTGCAGACTGTGTTCAATGTTTTCAGGCTTCGGGCACCTGTAGCCATCACAGTTGACCAATCACGACCAAAAGGGGACGTCATCATCTAGGCATTATATGGAGTCAACCTAACAATGTTACAATGAAATCCTACTATAAATATAACCTTTCGCCTATGCTAAAGGTTTTTGGGCTCGGGCACCCATCAAGGCTGAATGATCACGGCCAAAATGGGACGTTCTCGTCTAGACATTATTTGGAGTCAACCTACCAAGTTACAATGAAATCCCTTCATAAATATGACCTGTAGACAGTGCTAAAGGTTTTCGGGCTTCGGGCACCTTTAGCCATCAAAACTGCCCAATCAGGTCCAAAAGGGGATGTTCTCATCTAGACATTATACGAAGTCAACCTACCAAGTGACTATGAAATCCCTTCATAAATATG
Source organism: Pictodentalium vernedei (assembly GCA_031216915.1). Taxonomy (NCBI): domain Eukaryota; kingdom Metazoa; phylum Mollusca; class Scaphopoda; order Dentaliida; family Dentaliidae; genus Pictodentalium; species Pictodentalium vernedei. The sequence goes on along the minus strand of CM062296.1, from coordinate 125,213,931 downwards.
ACTTGTAGACTGTGCTTAAGGTTTTCGGGGTTCGGGCTCGGGCAGCCATCATGGTTGAATGATCGCAACCAAAGGAGACAATCTCATCTGGGCATCATCTGGAGTGATCCTATGAAGTTACAATGAAATTCCTTCATAAATATGACCTGTAGACTGTGCTCAAGGTTTTTGGGCTTCGGGCAGTTGTAGCCATCACAGCTGACCAATCACGACCAAAAGGGGATGTCATCATCTAGGCATTAAATGGAGTCAACCTAATAGGTTACAATGAAATCCTTCCATAAATATGACCTTTTACAAATGCTAAAGGTTTTTGGGCTCGGGCACCCATCAAGGCTGAATGATCGCGATCAAAAGGGGACGTTCTCATCCAGACATTATTTGGAGTCATCCTACCAAGTTACAATGAAATCCCTTCATAAATATGACCTGTAGACTGTGCTAAAGGTTTTCGGGCTTCGGGCACCTTTAGCTGTCACAGTTGCCCAATCATGTCCAAAAGGGGACGTTCTCATCTAGACATTATATGAAGTTAACCTACCAGGTTACAATGAAATCCCTTCATAAATATGACCTGTAGACTGTGCTTAAGGTTTTTGGGCTTCGGGCTCAGGCAGCCATCATGGGTGAATGATCGCAACCATAGGGGACAATCTCATCTGAGCATCATCTGGAGTGATCCTAAGAAGTTACAATGAAATCCCTCCATAAATATGACCTGTAGACTGCGCTCAAGGTTTTCGGGCTTCGGGCACTTGTAGCCATCACAACTGACCAATCACGACCGAAAGGGGATGCCATCATCTAGGCATTATATGGAGTCAACCTAACAGGTTACAATGAAATCCTTCCATAAATATGACCTTTTGCCTATGCTAAAGGTTTTTGGGCTTGGGCACCCATCAAGGCTGCATGACCGCGATCGAAATGGGACGTTCTCATCTAGACATTATTTGGAGTCATCCTGCCAAGTTACAATGAAATCACTTCATAAATATGACCTCTAGACTGTGCTAAAGGTTTTCGGGCTTCGGGCTCCTGTAGCCGTCACAGTTGCCCAATCACGTCCAAAGGGGGACTTTCTCATCTAGACATTGTATGAAGTCAACCCACCAAGTTACAATGAAATTCCTCAATAAATATGACCTGTAGACTGTGCTAAAGGTTTTCGGGTTTTGGGCTCGGGCAGTCGTCACAGTTGGCAGATCATGCCCAAATGGGGAAATTCTCATCTAGACATCATAAGGAGTCATCCTACCAAGTTACAATGAAATCCCTCCACATTAAACATGACCTGCAGACTGTGCTAAAAGTTTTTGGGTTTCGGGTTTGGGCAGCCATCAAGGTTGATAGATCATGCCCAAAAGGGGACGTTCTCATCTAGGCACCTACCAAGTTACAATGAAATCCCTTCATAAATACGAACTGTAGACTGTGCTAATGGTTTTCGGGTTTTGGGCTCGGGCAGCCATACCGGTTGCCCGATCGCAACCAAAAGGGGACGTTCTCATCTAGACATGACCCCAAACCTGCATATGAAATTTTGTGACGATCAGACAAGAATTGCGGGGTGTAGCCCGTGCTAAAGGAAAATGTGAACAGACGTCACAGACTAACAGACTTCCGCACGCGTGATGGCAATAGCTTATCTTGACTATGTCAAGTTAAGCTAATAATTGAAATCGAAAAGAAATTTTGAAAAAATATTTTTTCAGCAAAGCCCAAGTTTCTGAAAAGTAATGTTGAGCCCCAATGGATCCCAAGCCTAAGTGTGGACAAAAATTTCAAACATATTTTAAAAAATTAATGCAACACTTACGAATAATAATAATGTATCTTGTAATGACTTAAACTAGTACAAAGACAAAAAAAATCCCCCTCACACAGAGACTGTTGCCAATGCAAACAAGCAGTGTTTCAACACCAGAAACATGACTTCAGGCACTGATAACCCTGGCCCGAAATCAGTTACCAATAATACACTATCTGATGCGAAACAGAGACTTCCAGGGAAGAAACTGCAGAACATCAGATGGTAGATGCAGAACACTACGCCTAAACACCCATGGGTGAGAACGTAAACATGGGGAAAAGAACAGAATTCATTCTGTTACCTAGCTAAATCTCCCAAGAAATTTTAGTAATAATATTACTCAAAAATATGCCAAAAGCATGGGAGAATAGCAAGGGGGGAATTAAAGGAAAAGGAGAGAGGAAACACTGAACAAGCAGTGAAACTTAATAGCAAGAATGACAACAACAGGCCCATGCCTCGAAAATAGGCAACTTAACATAATTTCACTAAAAAAATTTTAAGTTACAGCCCTGAATATTTTCTGTCACTCATTTTTCCTCTCCTCCTTCTATATCCACTTTATATTCACCATTTCTCCAATATTTATGAGTCTGACATCATTTAAACTGAGATTTACAAGCACAAATATCAGTCAGATGTGAACTGATGAAGGGCCAAACAAAGATTGATAATTGGCGCCAATTTCGGGACGTCCTTGACACTGCGCATGCACAGTGAGGGCAAAGTATGGAGGACCTTCAGGACATGATTTCTTTTGGTTTTAGATGCAAATTTTGGGGATTGGGGGGGCAAAATTTGTGTTTGGCCCTAGAATTTTAAGAGTTAGCACCAGCTATGTCTGGGTCATTGGTACAGTATAAAAATATAATTTTTTAGTGTTCTGTGATTTGAGAATAAATGGGGAATGGGAAGGCTATGGTATTTTAATTTGTTTCTATTTTTTGCTCCTGTGGTTCCCACTGGGCACAAAAAAATGCCCCATGAACAAACTTGAATCACACTTCCCTAAGGATGATATACACCAAATATCAAAAGATTCTGACCACTGGATCTGAAGAAAGAGATTTTTAAAGAATATTCCTCATATTGAACAAAGTTACAATTTGGGCTCCCATAGGGAGCCCAAATATGAACCGAGGGACTTGGCTTGAATAAACCTGAATCTCCCTTCCCTAAGGATGCTGTATACCAAATATCAAAAGATTCTGACTGTTGGATCTGGAGAAGAAGATTTTTAAAGAATATCCCTCATATTGCACTAATTTGAACATTTGGGCCCAAATACAGACCCAGGGGTTAAATTTCAACAACCACGTGAATTAATCTTCCATAGATGTTATATGTGAAATATGAAAGCTTTTGGAGCAGTGGTTGGGGAGAAAAAGATTATTTTAAATTTTTCCAATTACCTTCAGTGTTAAATAATGCTGACTCAGCATTTTTTTCAAAGTCCCGAAACTGTACCTTAGGACAAAACCGATAGCGATTTTTTTCACCATTCCTTTCTATTGGTCCTAAGGAAGCTGCACACCAAATAAAAGGTTTCAGTGCCGTGCAGTTTTGGAGAAATGGGCGTTTGAATTTTTTTCTATTTTTAGCTCCTGAGGTTCCCACAGGGCAGCAGGAAATTTTTTTTTGGCATGAATCAAGTACTTAGGACCCAATAATACCTCATAGCAAATTTGGTTCAAATTGGCTTCTCGGTTTGGAAAGTTAAAAAATTTATAGTAATTTATATATTTTTTATACTTACCAATGACCCAGACATAGCTGGTGCTAACTCTTAAAATATAGGGCCAAACACAAATTTTGCCCCCCAATCCCCAAAATTTGCATCTAAAACTAAAGAAAACATGTCCTGAAAGGCCCTCCACACTTCGCCCCTACTGCGCATGCGCAGTGTCAAGGACGTTCCGAAATTGGCGCCATTTATCATTCTAATAACCAGTGCCTGGTAAGCGCTATGTACTCAGCGGGGAGGCAAGAGTTCCCAACTCCTGGGAGGGCCATCCCCGTCTGGGTCATTGGTAAGTATAAAAAATATATAAATTACTATAAATTTTTTAACATTTTTATACTGTACCAATGACCCAGACAAAGCTGAATAGTAAAAAGGCTGGAGGGCCAAGGACATAGAGCAAAATGGAATACGCTCAATAAAATAAAATAGAGTCATCCCCTGTAGGGAAAAGAAGTAATAGGCCTTACATGTATCTTTCTTATTTATGATAAATTAGAAAGATACAACACCTTCCAAAAATTGAGCTTCATACATCCATGTACTCTATTAATATCCAATAATCCTTATACTAATAATTTTTAAAGTAAGCCAATAATAAAGTAAGTCTGGAGAATAGAGACTCTTATACTCCTAAAAGTGTCTGAGAATTGCATAATCACGTCCGTTGACATATGCAATATTCAAAAGCTATACTTTAAAAACTAAGACTTGAATGAATTTTATAAACTTAAACTTCTCACTAAACAACCATCCCAATAACAGCTCAGAATTACTAACTCCGGAGGAGGTATCCCCTTGTTTTCATAGTAAAAACAGGTGACCCAAGGGAACACCCTCCCCCCCCCCCCCCTTTATCTTGCCCTGGGTCAAATAGCCCAGAGCGAAGAGGGCAGCCGAACGGAGACACTGCCAAAACAGACAGCCTACCTAGCTATAGTAGCAACTGTTAAGTGAATGACATTCTGAGCAGTAGATAATAGACCTAACAATAGAGGTCTCCAGAAATGGACTCGATATTTCTGAGATAAAATTCATGAATGTGGATGGCTGAGCGCAATGAGCAGCCTTCAAAAATCTATAATAGCAACACTATTAATATAAGCCCAAGAAGTAGAAGAACTCTTACTTCATGAGCCGAAATCTTAAGCACAACTGCTAAGTCAATGATATACCATAAGCAGTACGCTAGTTAATAGAATCCATTAACAATAAAATGGAGCGTAACGTCCTTCTACTGGACATCAAAGACAGAAGAAGCTTACGCCCTTGTAATAAACAGATATCTGTTTATAAATACATAAACTGTACCCGGAAAGAGTAAAGGCCTATGCCCATACGAAGACGGAATGACCTTAAAATAATAGGTTCCGGATAATAGGAGCCTAACTCTTATGCAACAATCCAACCTAAATGGTAACGGAAGTATTGATTCCGAAACAATGAAAGTGAAAATCATCCATCGATAGTGCATGAAACTCACTGACTCTACAGTAAAAGAGAAACCAACAGAATTACTGTCTAAAAGGTCAGAATTTGAAAACTACTGTTTCCAGAGGCTCAAATGATTACTTAGCTAAATAAGAACCGAAGTTAAAATCCGTATAGGAATTTAATCTAAAGATTCTAAGTCTATTTATCAAAAAGTTACTAACTGACTTAGATAAAGAGACAAAAGACTCAATTGTAAACTATCGTAGAGTGCATAGGTATGAGGTAACATAAACCTATAACCTAAATAATAACAGGCTGCAGTAGATCTTGTGAAACAAGTATACTAAAAAATAGCAATGAGTAGTATGGAGGGATCAACAATATGAACATAATGATCCCTACACCACGACGGAAGAGCCTCCACTTTAGTCGCATAGAATAGCGAAGAAGAGGATCTCCTATAGAAAGAAATCGCGTCCAAAGCTCGTCCAGTACAGTGCTTACAATGCAATACGGACCACACAACGGAATACATGAAGGTTGCGACCTTGCTGGTTGTGATAAAGATGACACGATTTACCCAGTGAAAAAAGATCCTCACATAGAGGAAGATTTCACGTTAAGATCCACAGTAGACAAGAGAGTAAATTACTCATGATCTCTGTGAAGATAGAGATGCTATCAACAGAAATGTATTGTGGTTGTTTATCTTAGCAATACCTGCTAAAACAACAGCGCCGGAGGATACGCGTATCCTATCATTCCGTCCTATAGATCAATAGAGCGTTAACAGTATTAGCTCAGAGATCTGGACAAGCCAACACATACGTCTGCAATTGATTAGCAAGCTGTGTCATAAATAAAACATCATTGGGCGCTCCCATAGATAGCAAATCTGATTGAATACTTGTTTGATGAGAGTCCATTCTGACAGCAACAAGCGACCCGTAAGAGAACGGGAGTCCGATAAAACAATCAGACGACCCAGAATATGACGGACCAAAACTGAACTTGGTGTACTATAACCAACAGACGGATTCTTTCCATTAAATTGAATAACGGAAACGAAAGAGTGCCTCCCTGGTTCCGGAGATACGCCACTACTGTCGAATTAAAGGACAGGAATTTGGGCATGCGTTTCTGAATAATGTTCATGCAATGACATAAAGCAAGCCTAAAAAACATTATTCCGCGGAAGTTAAACTGATAGCTAAAAGACTGCGGAACACAAAGACCCTGGCACTTCGAATCCGTAGGGATCAGTATATATCCCAATCTGTTTGACTGGCAACCGTCATAACAGCCACACTCGGGTCCGGCAACTGCGGCGGCACTCACTGAGTCAACCACCGAATGTTTGCCCCAGTCTGAATCTCTTGTAACACTAGATAGACAAGAGAATGTATAAATCGAGCAATTCATGGATTGCCGGAAAGTTGCCGTCGAAGTGAAGCTCCTCCGAGAACGAAGCGACTCTGAGAGAGTTCTTAACCTTACTATCCACACGTGGATGTAGCTAGGGCTGCGTCACGTCTAACCAACTCCAATCAGCCACTGAAGGGCGGAGTTATACGTGAACAAACTACTGCCCTCAAAAGAAATTACATTGAGAATAATATCCCGTAAATCTTTTCTTGAAGACGTAATGATAACGCCTCAGTAAGGCGGATTACGTATAATAAAGCGTCTAAGTTAAGTCTACTATACATAATGTCGTTCCCAACATTGAAATTGGAAAAGACATAAACGGCGAAAAAGAATATATGCAGTCTTTAATCACACCGTCTAGACGCATATGAACTCTCGGTATGCCCTGCTCTGCCAAAATAAACTATTTGTAAAAATGATAAAATGGCAGAAATGAGCCACGCGGACAAGAAACTAAACTATCATGCTTAGTAGCAGGCTTGTATATATATATACATATATAGCGTCGAAAATAAAACACATGTTGTAATGACAATATTGGACTGCGTCGGTAAGTCAGGGACAATGTCCCTGTACCGATCGAAAAATCCGAGTCCAATGACGCTATAAGTCTCTTATCCAAGATCGCAGCAATGAAGTCCGAAAAATAATCACTGGAAGAATGCCAGAAGATATGAGAGGCATCTTCCGATACTACTAAAGGGAAAACTCGAAATCTTTCGAATCCCTTTCGCCATCCTGTCGGACCCTATAAAGCGTTCGGTCGTCCGTAGCTGATGCAACCGCGGACCGCACCGACCCAGCGCCGTCGGATAATTCCTGATTCGACCGAGAAACTGTCAATTGCTGGGATGCTGCGAAACAACTGTGCTAACTCGGATAGCACGTCCGTCACTGAGGCCTGAGGAGAAGCGGTCTTACGATGCATTGCCGCAGGAAGCTCCGAGATCGTTACCCTGTGCATACTTCCAATATGCGAGCGAACGGAGTGTATAGGCCTCGTGTCCCTTGGCTACCGGATGGCGCGACCTATTCGCCGTGGAATCACTGAATGCCGAAACTGATCGGATACTCGAGGTCACGTAGCCAATGTGCGGTCGTGTGCCCTGCTGTGAGGATGAGGAAGCATTAAAGACAGTCTCTCGGACTGTCAATATAACGGAGCGTCCCGAGCAACGGACATATGCTCCGAATGTAAAATATCTGAACCACAACATGCGGTCCCCTATGTTGTTGGCTTCCTCCGATCTGTCCTCAATCTGCCATCACTGGGTGAGTACTAAAGTAATTAAAGTGCTCGCATCACCCAAATCTCCTTCCTAGACCGCAACGGACGAACCCGGCAGCCGAACCATTCGATGAATGTACGCTACACCGGGTGAGCTAGCGAATGTCACTCCGTAAGCGATAGACATATTCCATGAGCACTTATTGCCGCTAACTCTTCATTAACTATGACGACAGAGGCACACTTTTGAAAGACATCTCCATAACTCTTCGAACAAGAAACCAGAAATGCTTGGATAGCAAGCATAAAATAATAACATATATATAGCGTCGTTCAATAATTCGAAAGTTTGTGTGACATTATTGGACTATGTCGGAACTGAGGGACGATGTCCCTGAACCGAACCAAAAATTTCTAAGTCCACCGACGCTATCAGTTTCTTATCCGGCATCGCAGCATATGTTGTTCCGAAAGGGAAAGCTTGAAATCCTCTGAATCCCTTTCGGTATCCCGTCGGACTGGATGAAACTTTCGGACGTCCGTACCCGCTTCCGCGGAGCGTCCCGACCCAGCATCGTCGGATAAAATATACGCGACAGATTCAGTTGATGCTGGGATGCTGCGATAAACTGTGCTATTAAGGAAAGCACGTCCGTTCCCGAGGCCTGTGCAGTAGCGGACTTACGATGCATTGCCGCTGGAAGCTCCGTGTACGTTGACTCCCGCACACTTCCTATGCGAACGTCCGGAGTCTGCAGGCCTCGAGTCCCCGGCTACCGACCCAGCGCTGTCGGATAATTCTCGATCCGACACCGTTTCTGTCGGCTGCTGGGATGCTGCGATAAGCTGTGCTATGTGCACAAGAATGTCCGGCGTCGAGACCTGCGGAGGCGCAGTCTATCGCTGCTTCGCCGAGGGCAGCTCCGCATCAGATGGCTCCCGCATACTTTTCCTATGCGAACGTCCGGAGTCCATCGGTCTCGAATCCCTGGCTGCCGGATGGTGTGACCTGGTCGCCGAAGAATCCTTGATCGGCGAAGCTGGTAATATATCGGCGGTCACGCAGCCAAGGTGCGGTCGTGTGCGCTGACGAGAAGAGGAAGCCTTAGCAGTCTCAGCGGACTGCCTATACAACGGAGCGTCCCGAGCGACGGACGTATGCTCCGCTAGCGACACATTTGTACCACAACATCTGGGGCCAGAAGTTGTTGAACGAGAGAGGGGCCTCTCTCGCTTGCCGTCCGGATGGACCGGAACGAGCTATGAACCGGACTAAAAGGCTTCCTCCGTTCTCCCTCTGATCCGCCGTCACTGGGTGTGCATTAAGTTAATTTTATAGTGCTCGCATCACCCCAAAATTCCTTCTAGACCGCAACGGACGAACCCGGCTGCCGAACCATTCGGTGAATGGACGCTACACCGGGCGAGCTAGCGGACGTCAAAGGCCGTCGAACCTACTAGGGTCCTCTTAGGCAATTGGCGTATTACATGAGCACTTTTCCGCTAGCCCTTCATTAATTGTGACGACGGAGGCACACTGTTGGAAGACATCACAGATACATCACCCTAATCTTGATCGTCTGAAATAGAAATTGATAAAGTAGAGTGACCCTGCGGGGAAAGGACCGGAGTGTCCAAATCCCCAACAACATACCGTGACATACGCTTCCCATATTGTCATCGAAATCATACGATACAGAACAGGAGTTAATGCGAGTACACTGACCACATATAGAATGATAATAAGGTCAGAGGAAGACTTCCTCTTAAAACAAATGATCAATATCCTTTCAATGAGAAAAGAAAACAAGTCCTGGTACTCGCACTAACCCCTGGCAATCAAAATACATAATAATAATATGATCCATTAATATAGAAAAAATAAAAAGAACAGCCCAAGTTTCTGAAAAGTAACGTTGAGCCCCAATGGATCCCAAGCCTAAGTGTGGACAAAAATTTTAAAAATATTTTAAACAATTTATTCAACACTTACGAACAATAATAATGTATCTAGTTATGAATAAAATAACATAAAGATATTATTATTTAGAAATCCCCCCCTCACACAGAGGGCTGTTGTAAATGTAAACAATGAGTGTAAAAACACTAAAATAAGACTCCAGGCACCCAGGCCCGAAATCAGTTACCAAAAATACACTATCTGATGCAAAACAGAGACTTCCAGGGAAGAAACTGCAGAACATCAGATGGTAGATGCAGAACACAACGCCTAACCACCCGTAGGTGAAGACGTAAACATGGGGAAAGAACAGAATTCATTCTGTTATTCAGCTAAAATTCCCAAGAAATTTTAGTAATAATAATTACAGAAACTATGCCAAAAGCATGGGAGAATAGCAAGGGGGAACTTAAAGGACAGGGAGAGAGGAAAACACTTGAAAAAACAGTGTAACTAAACAATCAGAATGACAACAAAATGGCTGCTGCCTTGAAAATAGGTAACTTAACATAATTTCATTAAAAAATTTTAAGTTACAGCCCTGATAATAGTCTGTCACACATTCTTTTCCTCTCCTCCTTTTCTATCCTCCTTAGAATCACCATTTCACTAATATTTATGTGTCTGGCATCATTTAAACTGAGATTTAAAAGCACAAAGATCAGTCAGATGTTAACTGATGAAGGGCCAAACTTAGAATAATAAATGGCGCCAATTTCGGAACGTCCTTGACACTGCGCATGCGCAGTAGGGGCGAAGTGTGGAGGGCCTTTCAGGACATGTTTTCTTTAGTTTTAGATGCAAATTTTGGGGATTGGGGGGCAAAATTTGTGTTTGGCCCTATATTTTAAGAGTTAGCACCAGCTATGTCTGGGTCATTGGTACAGTATAAAAATATAGAAATTTTGGGCGGGGCACAAAATGGAGATTCTCCCGTAGCGAGCCCAAATATTGACCGAGAAAATTTCTTTCTTTGAACAAACTTGAATCTTGAGTACCAAAGGAGCTTACATACCAAATATCACAGCATACTGACTGGTGGTTCATAAGAAGAAGATTTCAGGAGAAATTGATGCTTTTGGGGCATCACCCCCACCCCAGTGGGGGGCACCAAGTTCATTTTAACAAACTGGAAAGAGAATACCCCCAAAATATTGTATGTCAAATTTGTTTGGGTTTGGGCTAGTGGTTTTGAAGGAGAAGACCGAGTCACAAAAGTTAATGGACAACAGATGCAAGTGATGGCAAAAGCTCACACTGACTTTCAGTCATGTGAGCTAAAAAGGTCGTTCCCAGTATTTTGTCCCGTAACCAGGATAACTCTATCTGTTCACTGAATTTGTTTTGTACCCGGGATAGCTCTATCTGTTCAATGAATTCATTTCACTGGAATAGCATTTATGATGGTGCGTAGAATGGAAAAAAGTTTTTTATCGACTACTCTAAAAAAGGAGCAAAGCAGGCATTATTTTTCGATGTGGCGATCCCCGAGAACCAAGCACCTTTTTTATTCAGCCTAATTAAGGCCCATAACTCTTTAACTAAAAATAGGGTCAGGCCAGTTTTCGAACTGCTTGAGATATTATTACAATAGACCTGTACGGCAAATATTAGTCAAATCGGAGAACGTTTGGTCAAGTTATTGTGGGTAACAAGCATAAAATTCAACAAAATATTGAGGCCATAACTCTGTAATGAAAAATTAGGTTGGGCCAGTTTTCTAACTTGCTTGAGATATTATTACAAAAGACCTGTGTGGCAAATATTAGTTAAGTCGGATGTTTCTTCAAATTATTGCGCTGACAAGATCCAATTTCATAAAAAATTGACTAATGAAAGCCCATAACTCAGTAAGGAAAATTCAGGTCAGACCGGTTTTTGAACTTTCTTGAGATATTATTGTTCAAGACCTGTAAGGCAAATATTAGTCAAATCGGAAAACGTTTGTTGAAACAAGAGGGAGGGAAATGCCCTGGGGCATACCCCCCATGGTGCATACCGCCAAACAATGAGAACAGAAGAAATGAACCATGATACTGTGAAATCTATTCCCATAAACAATCTTCATTCCAAATTTCATTGAGAGCTACTAACCCCAAATCAGAGATACGAGGCAAACAGGCCAAAAATTGGCTATTTTATGCGGCAAACAGTGGAATTATTGTCTTTGTTTGACAGCAAGGTAACTGTGAAGGCCAAAAAAACCTATTACTGAAGTCTAGTGACCACTAAGTGATGGTAGAACAAAGACATAATGTCACATGAGGGGAGGTGATTTCCACGTATTTTCTTTGTTTTACTGCAGGAACATGACTCATTTGAAAGTCTTTCCCATAAACAAACTTCATTCCAAATTTCATTGAAATCTGATAACACAAACCTGAAATATGAGGCAAACAGACCAAAAATTGGCTATTTTACAAGGCAAACAGCAAATTTTTTAAGTTAAAAAGGGGGATAAGTCTAAATAGTGAAAAGTAAGAAATATTATTCAAGACTCATTTGAAAGCCTTTTCCATAAACGATCTTCATTCCAAAGTTCATTGAGATCCGATAGCTCAAATCTGAGATACGAGGCAAACAGACAAAAAATAGCCTATTTTTATATATTCAAAGGGCTATAAATCACAGAAAAAAATATTCCAACAGCAAAACAGCTATTGCTGCTTAAAGATCTCATTATAGTGAACATCTGTATGAAATTTCTTCAAAATCTGAGCAGTAATGTTTAAGTTATAACATGAACAGGCATCTAAGTGTGGACAGGCAGACGTACGGTATGGACAGACACGCAGACAGATGCACAGACAGGTGCAATCCAGTATACCTCACAAAAAGTGAGGGGTATAATTATTTTGATAACAGTGTGAGGACACCGGACGCCCACCGACTTTCACCAAACCATAGGTCTTGACAAATAAAAGATGTCTACAAGTGCATTTTAGGGAACTCTTAGCCTGCAAAATATATTTCTTCAATTTTTCATAAAATAAAGCCATGGCTGATGGAAAGTATAATTGAGTTCTTACATCTGGATATCAGTGAGAAGAGGCCTAGTCTTATTCACAGAGTTAAATTTGTTGAAAAAGATAGAGGATAATACCTAATATGAATGGGCAGGAAAATCTGCAGCAGCTAGGAGTTAAAAATTAAACCGCAAGTGCATGACAGAATGATCATATGACATACTTCAATGTTCATCCCAACTGTCTGCTTCACTCCAGATTTTGCCTTCTGAATCTTCCTTAACACTTTTCCACACTGATGTTAAAATACCAAAATTACCAGCAACAACCTTTTCCCATAATACAACTATGAACAACCATATTTACTCTATGTATTGGGACACTCTATGATTTAGGACACACATTTTTTCCAGAAAACTATATTTTTTTTATGCTCCAAAGTTTGGGACATTCAGGAGATTTGTTTCCAGTTGGCCCGTCGCTAGTAGCAGACGACACTCATAAAAAAATTCTTGGGTAACTAAAAATTTTTATTCTTTGCTTCCAAAACATAGCTTATGATCCCTCATTGGAACGAGCGCAATACGGTCGTTCCAATGAGGGATCATGAGCTATGTTTTGGAAGCAAAAAATGAAAATATAGAAAAAAAATTGGACGGCGATTTTCGTACATAGTGATGGAAAACGAATCACACACAACTTTATTCAGCATCAAATCAAGACCAGGCTCTGTTCTTTCCCCATTTTCTAAGAATTGGGACACCTGTGAAAATAATTATTTTTAGCTGTCCCAATACATAGAGTAAATACGGTAAGCCAATTGAATTTTGTTTGATAGACCACATGAGTTTGGTGCAACTGAATGCATGTACAGCCTAGTATATAACCTTGAAAGACTGCCTCCCCTTCTCATCATAAAAGTTGGTAAAATGACCAAGAAACCAACTTTTTAATGGAACATAAAGACTAATGATTGTTAGAAACATATTTACCCCACATGCTGCCGATGTGTATGCTTTCATCTCCTGTAAATACACAAAAAATGTAGAAATAATAACTGATGGCAAGGACAAATGAATCAACACAGAAAAACTAATCCAGAGAGCAAATAATCAACTGGCTAATGTTTAAGAAAAAATAATGAATAGGCCCCACAAAGTGGATCTTCTGTTTCTCAGGCCATTTTATGTAAAATTGCATGTGGACGGTTTTTTTTATTATCTTATTTCTTATTTTTGTAATTATTTCTCTGCCATTAAAAATTCATATCTTGGTTTATTTTGTTTTAGGCCTCATAATCTACAGAATAGCATCGATGGCGGTGTATTTCATCCCTTGAGTGCAAGAAGGCTTTTCAATGCTAAAGCATTACAAAGACTTGTTGCACTCAAGGGACAAATTTATCGATTTTATTAATTTGGGTAAATTTATTTATTTATTGGTGTTTAAGGTCACATACTTATGCACAATGGCTAATCGTGACCATGACAGCTTAATGTTGGAGGAAGCCAGAGTACCCAGAGAGAAGCAGTGAGCATCGACGAGCAACTGTCAGCTCAACATTTTAACTCTGTTCAAGCTCTGCTCAAGCAGGGTTACAGCAGTTGACATGTGCACCATCGACATGCAGTATGCTGTAGTACACGGCATCATCGTATTCCCATGTAGGCAACCTGGATAAAGTACCTTGCCTAAGGACACAACGCAGCATTAGTTTTGGTAAAATATCTGACATAAACCATTTTATTTTAATTTTTTTAAGTTTGCATTGATTAAAAACAAAAGAAAAAAATGCCGATAGGATCGCCGATCCAAAGTCGAGTTGTGACAGCACAAAAGTGGGTTTAATCATTATCAACTTATCATCCGGACACCAATTGTTTAAAATTTACTATGTGAAGGGTCAGTGACCTTGACCTTTGACCTAGTGATTCCAAAATAAATAGGGCTCTTTCTTGCACCAATGCCAACCTACCTATGAAGTTTCATGAATGAGGGTGGAACCATTGTCAAATTATCATCTGGAGACCAATTGTTTACGATTTATTATGTTCAAGGTCACTGTGACCTTGACCTTCTACCTAGCGAGCCCAAAATAAATAGGGGTTTTCCACTCACCTAGGTCAACCTACCTATGAAGTTTCATGAATGTGGGTCAAATCATTATCAAGTTACCATCCGGAAACCAACTATTTACGATTTACTATGTTGAAGGTCACTGTGACCTTGACCTTTCACCTAGCGAGCCCAAAATAAATAGGGTTCTTCCTCTCACTGATGCCAACCTACGTATGAAGATTCATAAATGTGGGTCGAAACATTATCAAGTTATCATCCGGAAACAAATTGTTTTGATTTACTATGTTCAGGGTCACTGTGACATTGACCTTTGACCAAGTGGTGAGTCCAAAATAAATAGTTTTCTTCCTCTCATGAAGGCCTACCTACATATGAAGCCTCATGAATGTGGGTTGAACCATAGTCAAGTTATCATCCAGAAACCAATTGTTTATGATTTACTATGTTCAAGGTCACTGTGACCTTGACCTTTGACCTAGCGAGTTCAAAACAAATAGGGTTCTTCTTCTCACCGATGCCAACCTACCTATGAAGTGTCATGAATGTGGGTCAAACTGTTATCAAGTTATTATCCGGAAACCAATTGTTTAAGAAACCTGCCCGCCCACACAACCGCCCACCCACCATTCATCAAACTATAAGTCGAGTTTGACTTCGTCACAACTTGACTAAAAAAAAAGAGAGCCAATATGACCATGTGGGAGGTGGCTGAGAAACAAATTTTTAACTTTTTTAGGCCTTAACTAATTAATGCTGACATATGACACAAGCTTTTTTAGAAATGACCTGTAAAGTAGACTGAATGACAATGATAGATGAGGATGGGTGATGTAGAATGCTGGAGGCCCATATTTGGATTTCGTCCTGAAGTATGGGTACTTCTACTTGAATGCTTCATGTTCAGTGGATGACCTTAATTTATTTATGTATTTATTTATTGGGGCTTACCGAGAAGCTTTCAACTGCCAGGGTCACCTTGTGTCGTACAGTTTTATGGGTGGAGGAAGCCAGAGTACCTGATGAGATTCACCAAGCAATGGCAAGCAACTGTCAGACTCCCCAAAATACTAACTCTGTACAAGCAGGGTTAGCACTGGTTGAAGACAAGTGCACCATCGCTGTGCACTACGTTTCAGTACACAGCGCCACCATGCCCCCATGTGGGTAATCAGGATGAAGTGTCTTGCCCAAGGATGGCTGACCTTCATATTATCTTTGAAGTGAAATTATTTTATCTGTAAGGATTTGCTCTGTTATGATTTATAGGAGAGTGGCTATAGGCTTTCAGACATGAACTCGGCAAACACGTGTACACGTGATAAGGATATTTATCCGCAGGCCTTGTGTTTTATCCTTCCATGATGACACAAGTGCCATATTGATTAACCCATTCACACACATGAATCATTGTGTTTATTACACTCCTAAACATCTATAAAAAAATTTATTAGAGGTACACTCAGCAATTGATTTGACAACTTTCAACACAAAGAACATATTTTATCGCCAACTAAATTTGGGAGGGGAACACGTGTTACTATTTCGTTCCCTGGGTTCCAATGTGTTCTATGTGCCTACCGGCAAATAGAACACCTTGGGACTCAGGGGATGAATGATATTTAGCTATCGTTAGCAACTCAAATTGTAATTGCGTTGCGTGATTTGTAGAAAATTCCAGTGAAATTTCAATTCTATTTAACCCCTTACCTAACATGAAAAGCACACGACACATGCAAATAATTTCTTGCTTAACTAATTTTTTTCATTTTTTGTCTCAAAAACAAAGGTTATGACCCCCTTGTTGGAAAAAGCTCATTCCAACGAGTGGTCATAACCTATTTTTTTGAGAGCAAAAATGAAATGAAAGTGTCAATGACACTGTAGCTCAACTTGACAAACTTGAACTTGGTAATTTATAAATGAAATGGCAAAATTGAAGATCATTGGGACCAATGTCAGTTTTTTTGCCAGTGGCAACATTTTTTGACAGAAAACGAAGAAAATCGATAGCTCCCATCTAGAGGCCTCCCAAAACAAGCATGCCAGGTTTCAAAGCAATCCGATCATAAATGTGCCCTGTAGGGTGTACAAAAGGGAAATATTGTGGTCTGACTAGACTAAATTCTAAGAACGTTGGCCGTGGCAACATTTTTTTGACGGAAATGGAAGAAAATCGATAGCTCCCATCTAGAGGTCACCGTAAATAAGCATACCAGGTTTCAAAGCAATCTAATCATAAATGAGCCCTGTAGGGTGAGCCAAAGGGAAATATTGTGGTCTGACTAAACTAAGTTCTAAGAATGTTGGCTGCGGCAACATTTTTTGATGGAAATTGAAGAAAATCGATAGCTCCCATCTAGAGGTCACCCCAAACAAGCATGAAAGGTTTCAAAGCAATCCGATCATAAATGTGCCCTGTAGGGTGTGCCAAAGGGAAATATCGAGTCTTCTGACTAAATCAAGTTCTAAGAACGTTGGCCGCGGTGACATTTTTTGATGGAAATTGAAGAAAATCAATAGCTCCCATCTAGAGGTCTCCCCAAACAAGCATACCAGGTTTCAAAGCAATCAAATCATAAATGTGCCCTGTAGGGTGTGCCAAAGGGAAATATTGTGGTTTGACTAAACTAAGTTCTAAGAACGTTGGCCGCGGCAACATTTTTTGACAGAAATTGAAGAAAATCGATAGCTCCCATCTAGAGGTCACCCCAAACAAGCATGTCAGGTTTCAAAGCAATCCGATCATAAATGTACCCTGTAGGGTGTGCCAAAGGGAAATATTGAGTCTTCTGACTAAACTAAGTTCTAAGAACGTTGGCCGCGGCAACATATTTTTGACAGAAATTGAAGAAAATCAATAGCTCCCATCTAGAGGTCTCCCCAAACAAGCATACCAGGTTTCAAAGCAATCTGATCATAAATGGGCCCTGTAGGGTGTGCCAAAGAGAAATATTGAGGTCTGACTGAACTAAGTTCTACGAACGTTGGCCATGGCAACATATTTTGCCGGAAATTAAAGAAAATCGATAGCTCCCATCTGGAGGTCACCCTAAATAAGCATACCAGGTTTCAAAGCAATCAAATCATAAATGTGCCCTGAAGGGTGTGCCAAAGGGAAATATTGTGGTTTGACTAAACTAAGTTCTAAGAACGTTGGCCGCGGCAACATTTTTTGACAGAAATTGAAGAAAATCGATAGCTCCCATCTAGAGGTCTCCCCAAACAAGCATACCAGGTTTCAAAGCAATCTGATCGTAAATGTACCCTGTAGGGTGTGCCAAAGGGAAATATTGAGGTCTGACTAAACTAAGTTCTAAGAATGTTGGCTGCGGCAACATTTTTTGCCGGAAATTGAAGAAAATCGATAGCTCCCATCTAGAGGTCACCCTAAATAAGCGTATCAGGTTTCAAAGCAATCAAATCATAAATGTGCCCTGTATGGTGTGCCAAAGGGAAATATTGTGGTTTGACTAAACTAAGTTCTAAGAACGTTGGCCGCGGCAACATTTTTTGATGGAAATTGAAGAAAATCGATAGCTCCCATCTAGAGGTCACCCCAAACAAGCATAAGAAGTTTCAAAGTAATCTGATCATAAATGTGACCTGTGAGGTGTGCCAAAGGAAATTGTGGACGTACGTACTAACGTACGTTCGTACGTACGTACGTATGCCGACAGACGAGAAGTGATGGCAATAGCTCAGCTTGACTTTGTCAAGTTGAGCTAAAAATTTAGTTAACCAATTAATTGGCGATTTTTTTAGAAAAGTGCTGGCCGGTTTTGGCTGTTACGATGGGTAAAGGGTTAAGAAAATATTCTGTCAATGATTTCTGTTCTGCACATATGTGCAGAACAGATTTTCATTTTCCGCATGTTTTATTTAGTGTAGCTGTAGATGGGGATTTCAAAGAACAGGCATGTAAAAAAAACGCAGTCCACAGTTGAGTTCTCAAGGAAGAATACACTTTAAGCATTTTTTTCACAACATATTAGCGGCAGATTGTTGTTTATAAAGACTTAAGGGATCAACAATGGTTTAAAACTCCTTTTATTATATCTGGAAGGATTTTACCCCATAAATGGGCATTTATTCGAACAATAAAAGTCTTGGATAAATTTTTCCTTTATTCACCTAGTAGCAGCAGCTGCTAGTAGGGTGATAAATTCTCCCCGTAGGTTTAACACTGAAAGAATTTATTCCTATAGTAGATGGACTTGTTGACCTCTACCGCAATCTTCTTGTCGTAACCTGTCTTATGTTTGTGGGAGACAAAATGAACCGTTTATCAAATGTTGACCATCGCTGAAATGTTTAGTTTTAGAATATATGACACATTTCAACTTGGTCTAACAATAAAACAAACAACAATTAACAAAGAAAACACAAAGTAAATCAATCAAAACCAAGCATCGAAAAGCATACAATTTCGAGTGTGAAAGGTTAGGGCATGATGAGTGACGTTTCATTTTCCAAATTAGGAAAGTGTAAATAAACAAATGCACATGTCGTCTGCTTTGTTTATAAAACTCAAGTTGAATCGACGACAGAAAAAACAATAAACAACAAAAATAAGAAAGATAAACATTGTTCATTTAATAAAGTACTTTTGCAACTTCAGCTCAAGTTTGTAGGAGAATTATAATGTATCACTACACCTTATTTATTTTTGGCAGTTTTGCTTGTTGAACGAATTGCACCAATGTGCTCCTCACTTCTTGCAGTGTTTTGCAGTGAGTAACAGCATGATTCCTCCATGACTGTCCTGTATATGATTTATGGGAATCTCCAACCCCATACTCCCCCCCCCCCCCCCCCCCCCCCACCCCCACCAAGGATGCTGCATACGAAATATCAAAACATTCCGACCGCTGGATCTGAAGAAGATTTTTAAAGAAAAATTCCTCATATTGAACTAAGTTATAATTCGGGCCCCCATAGGGAGCCTAAATATGAACCCAGGGACTTGGCTTCAACAAACTTGAATCTCAACCCCCTAACGATGCTGCATACCAAATATCAAAACATTCCAACTGCTGGATCTGAAGAAGATTTTTAAGAAAAATTCCTCATTTTGAACTAAGTTACAATTCGAGCTCCCAGAGTGAGCCCAAATACGAACCTAGGGACATTGCTTGAACAAACTTGAATTTCACCCCCCAAAGAATGCTGCATACCATATATCAAAATATTCTGACTGCTGGATCTGAAGATTTTTAAAGAAAATTTCTCATTTTGGATGAAGTTATAATCTGGGCTCCCACAGTGATCCCAAATATTGACCTCAGAGACTTGGCTTGAACAAACTTGAATCTCACCCCCCTAAGCATGCTGCATACCAAATATCAAAATATTCTGATTGGTAGATCTGAAGAAGAAGATTTTTAAAGAATATTCCTCATACTGCACTAATTTAAACATTTGGGCTCCCATATAGAGCCCAAATCTGGACCCAGGGATTTGATTTCAATAAACATGTGAAACAATCTTCCAAAAGATGTTATATGTGAAATTTGAAAGCTTTTGGAGCAGTGGTTTTGGATAAAGGTAGTGTTAAATGTTTTTCCCATTACCCAGTGTTAAAAAATGCTGACTAAGCACTTTTTCAAAGTCCCAAAAAAGTACCCCATGATAAAACCGCTAGCAATTTTTTTTTACCATTCCATTCTGTTGGTCCTAAGGAAGCTTCACACCAAATAAGAATTCTCAGTGCCATGTAGTTTTGGAGATATGGGCATTTTAATTTTTTTCTATTTTTAGCTCCTGCAGTTCCCATGGGGCAACAGGAAAATTTTTTTGGCATAAATTAAGTACTTATGACCCAATAAGCCCTCATATCAAATTTGGTTCAAATCTGCGTCTCAGTTTGGAAAAATAGAAATTTTGGGCGGGGCAAAAATTCTTGCCCCTCCCATAACGAAGGCCAATATAGCTCCTCAAACTTCTCTTGAACAAATCTAGTCTACATCTCAAAAGGAAGCTGCACACCAAATATCAAGTCTCTGCTACTGCCGGTTCACGAGAAGAAGATTTTTTAAGATTTAAGCACACTTTTTGGGCATGGCCCTACCGAGGGGTGAGGCAACTTGATTTGAACAAAATCAAAATGTGATGTCATAACAAACAAATATCTTGAATATCAATTAAATTGGTTCAGTGGTTTGGGAGGAGAAGACACAAACACCATGTTCACGGACGACGAACGGCGGACGACATACGGCGGACAGTTAGTGATCACTATAGCTCCCCTGACTGAAAGTCAGGCGAACTAAAAAGACCAAGCACAGTTGGGTACTAAAATGTGAATCAGCTGTTGGGGAGGAAGATTATCCATTGCCTTTTGTATATAAATATATATCATGAAGAACTGAGGGGTACTTATTTCATTCGTCAACTAATTGTTTTGACACTTTCCTGTGATGGCCTTTTGCCTTGCATATTTGTAGTCTTTTCGGTGTGATTCTACAGTGCTGTGTGGAGAAAAGCAGAAAAATAATTTTTAATGGCTTGTGACTGGCAATCCGGATGAAATTCTCTGTCTTCCTCTGAGATCTGAGTACTTAATGTCTATTTGTGGATTACTAATTTTGAATCATTATTAATTTTAGAGCTGCAAGTTCCTTCAAGCTCAAATATTGCTCTTACCTTGTCCTCTATTAAATATTTGTTTATTAAATGAGCAATGAAATGTGTCACCCACACTGTAATGATTTCTCCTATTAGCCTTGGAACTATGCCACTGAAAGGTAAGAAGAAAAAAAATGTGTCAGGTTTTGCCAGAATTTTGTATACCTTATCCATTTTTGTTGAACATCAATCTCTAATATTAACTGCAAATCACTCAATAACACTGGTATTTAGAGTTACTCAGACTTTTCAGTCAACTGCTCAACCAAAAGAGTAAATGTTTGTCACCTTTAATATTTAATTATTGAGTGAGCACGTCTTTTAAAATCCCTTGGTTTGTCACAATCCTTCTACGTGGGCATTTGCCATTTTCCTTGTAAGGACTTTTTAGGGTCGGATTATAAAATATAGGGCCATTCTTCATCTCATTGAATTTCACATTACATCTTCACAAAAACATTCAGCGTGTAAAAATGTATTCTTGATTGTTGTTTGTTTTATTTTATGTGTTTTATATAGAATAAACGTATAGCGTTTTCAAGTAAAAAATTTATTCTACTAGTAGGATTAAGAATGAAACAGTCGAGCCTCTGGCGAGTCGGTTTCATTCTTAATTCTACAAGTAGAATAAATTTTTTACTTGAAAACACTATACATTTATTTTGTTTATCCCATAAATCTTTTACAGGGCAGTTACTCACTCCAAACACAGCGCAAAGTGAGGAGCACATAGGTCCAATTCGAAGACAAGCAAAATTGCCCAAAATAAAAAAGGTGCAGTGATACATTTCTGTCTAAAAATAATTCCCCTACAAACCTGAGCTAAACTTACAAAATTACTTTATTAAATGAACAATGTGTTGTGTTTTCTACTGGTATTGTGTAAAACTTTCTAACAGGTTTAAAGAAAACAACAATTGAACTGTTAATTATACTACACAAATGTGGAAGAGGTCAGAGGTCAACAAGTCCGTCTCTACTGTAGGAATAAATTCTTTCAGTGTTAAACCTATGGGGAAAATTTATCACCCTACTAGGTGAATAAAGCAAAAATTTATACAAGGCATCTATTGTTCGAATAAACAGACATTTATGGGATAAAATGAATCTCTCGACAAGCTGCAATCTGCAATACTATAGCATTGCAGATGGCATCAAGGGGCAAATTATTCGAGGAAACATAAAAACAATTATGACAAATACATTATAATATTAGAACATTTCTTTTCATGTTCTTTCGGTCGATAGTACCTGAGTTTGTGTGATTTCTGAAATAAAACCTGAAGAAGCAAAGCTGCTGAAATTTTATTTCAGAAATCACACAAAATCAGGTACTATCGACCGATAGAACATGAAAAGAAACATTCTAATTATTTTATGCCGAACAAAAAATAACTTTCCTTGTTAAGCGTTAACTGCAACATGCCATCAATCTTGTAATAACAATGTAGTCGAATCCAAAAACATGACGTCATTTCGAACGAATGACGTCTCTTCGAAAATGACTTGTCACAAGTGCCGTCACTTTGGGAGTTTCTATATCACCAAATGCCAGTGTTTACAACTGCATCATGCTGTTCATGTTATAATTCATTGTTAATGCTTGTGTGATAAGTGGTATAAATTAATGGAATATAAATTCATGTTTCCTGGACGATGACAGTTGATAGAATTAAGCGGAGTGAAACAATTTATTTCGAACTTGAGACGGAGGCTCAGTGAGGTCGAGGATTACTAAACTTGTGGAAATATAATTGATTGAAGTCATAACTCATATTCAGGATTCACTGAAGTGGCGAACAACACATGAGTTTTTAATATTTCTGATTCTTTTGAATTCATTGTTTGCAGTTAAAATTAAAAACACACCCAATGAAGATGATATATTTGTTGGTAAGTTTGTGTCTATCAGTGACGAAAAAAGTTAACCGAACACGGCGCCAGAGTTTGGTGTTGAGAAATTCCAATCAGGGCGTACGAAATCGACGCTGATCAATGGAAGTGGAGCTTACATTTTCATTGTTCTCTCGTCTTCAGGGAAGAACGTTCCGATAGTACCTGTGTTTTGCCCCAAAACTCCAGTACTATGACTTTTAGAAGGTGTCAAATTAACCAATCATGGCTGATGTTACAAACATGTGGCGTAATAAATAGTTTTATTAATTACTACCACAGGAGCAAAAATAGGCCTATGAAATTGTCAGATGTGTACCCATACATGCAACTAGAAGAAAGCTGTATGACAGAGGGCCACCACGGATGCCGACATTATGGACACCATACATGGTATGGGTACATATAGAAATGGATTGTAGGAGTGTCTAATTTGATGGATAAAGGTTAATATCTCCGGATCAAATTATCAGATTTACATAAAAAAAACTATACAGCACAGCACATCAGTAACCTGAATACATATATAAAGTAACATGACAATCGGATTGATATTTTTCAAGTTATCAAATGCCAAAAGGACTGGAAGAATTTTCAATTTGAAGGATAAAGGGTTAATATCCCAGGATTAAATTATCAGATTTCCACCCAAAACTATACAGCTCAGCACATCAGTAACCTGAACACAAATATAAAGTAACTTGACAATCCAAGCAATATTTTGCAAGTTATCAAATGCCAAAGAGATTGGAGGAATTTTCAATTTGAAGGATAAAGGGTTAATATCTCAGGATCAAAATAACAGATTTACACCAAAAACTATATAGCTCAGCACATCATTAACCTGAACACAAATATAAAGTAACTTGACAATCCAAGCAATATTTTTTAAGTTATCGAATGCCAAAGCGATTAGAGGAATTTTCAATTTGAAGGAATTTTCAATTTGAAGGATAAAGGGTTAATATCTCGGGATCAAATCATCAGATTTACACCAAAAACTATACAGCTCGGCAAATCAGTAACATGAACACAAATATAAAGTAACTTGACAATCCAAGCAATATTTTGCAAGTTATCGAATGCCAAAGGGATTGGAGGAATTTTCAATTTGAAGGATAAAGGGTTAATATCTCAGGATTAAATTATCAGATTTACACCAAAAACTATACAGCTCAACACATCAGTAACCTGAACACAAATATAAAGTAACTTGACAATCCAAGCAATATTTTTCAAGTTATCGAATGCCAAAGGGATTGAAGGAATTTTCAATCTGAAGGATAAAGGGTTAATATCTTGGGATCAAATCATCAGATTTACATCAAAAACTATACAGCTTGGAACATCAGTAACCTGAAGATATATATAAAGTAACATGACAATTGGATTGATATTTTTTGAGTTATCTCATGCCAAAGAGATTGGAAGAATTATCAATTTGAAGGATAAAGAGTTAATATCTCAGTATCAAATTATCAGATTTATACCAAAAACTATACAGCTCAGCACATCAGTAACCTGAACACAAATATAAAGTAACTTGACAATCCAAGCAATATTTTTCAAGTTATCGAATGCCAAAGAAGCATAAATTTTATAGTAAATTTCCTTTCTTATTATACCTACCGAAATTGTTTACAACAGGCTTGCACTACAGTAGAAGAACCTAACTCGGATAAAATGCTCTCTATTTTAATCTTTCCCAAGATTTGGTAAAGAAAAGTGGTGTAAAAACACCACGAAAAAATATGCCAAAACCGGGTCGAGTGCCATTGGCGCACACCCAGTATGGGACGCTCTTCCATAGTACAAATCTACAATGTCCGTAAAACAGTGCGCAATGCGTCAATTCGTCATTCTTCTGATTCCGAACAACACAGGAGTTATGTGATCAGCGGGGAGGAAGGATTCTTACCCGAATAAGAAGACGGGAAGGCCTCCATGTAAACAATTTTGGTAGGTATAATAAGAAAGGAAATTTACTATAAAATTTATACTTCTTATCAACCTACCTCAATTGTTCACTACAGGCTGAATAGACAAAAGGCTGGAGGGAATCACATAACCAACCCACACATAACTCAATAGCACTGGGACCATGGACAGAGGAAGAGATCCCTAGGCCTATCAAACCATAGCATCACAAACATTAGAAAAGACGATGAAAGATGAGGCGTATGGTGAAGTGCGATGCACAGACAGAAAGGGCAGTAACAGCACAAAGCTGGAACTGACCCTGAAACAAGCTGAAAGGCTGGGATACACAACAGACTGAGCCGAAGAAAGAGGGCCCCAAGGTTCTCTGTCGGCTCCTGCAACTGTCGCAGATAAAAGAAGAATGTAGCATTTCTCCAGAAGGCTGCCAGAATAACATCCGTCATCCGACAACATGACAGAGTTATTAAAAGAGGAAGACAATGCACGCACCTCGTGGCAGAAAAAACAATTGGTAATACAATCACCAGTAGCTAGATGAGCGGAAGCTGCACGAATAGCAAGACAAATCCATTAAGAAATGGATGCAGGAAAGATCTGGCATGTGAGAGAATGCATATTCATCCAGGATAAAGGCGTGAATGCCCCCCACCCCCAAGCAGAGCAGTGCCCAAGAAAGTGACCATCTTGGAGGAAACTGCAAAGTCCTAGGCCTTTTCAAGGAAAAGAGCTGAACAAGCTTGGAGAGGCAAGGATGAGTGTCGAAACAATGTGGTATCACATATGAAAAAATGTCTCTGAAGCATGGACATGTACCCATTGCTGGAGACCCCCAGAAACAAACATATACCAGAAACTCTGCAAGCGGTGTGATCGAAGGAGTGACAGAAGCAACAGAGTGATCGCACACCATCGACAGAAGAACCTTCCACTTAGCCACAAAGGCTAAACCAGTGGAGTGAATGCCTCCTTGAAGAAGAAAAACAACTCCACTGCTTGTCTCGAAAAACCACTACGGCGGAGACAGGACCCGATAAAAGACATGTGCGAAGGCACAATGAAGTCGGGTCAACGTAAAACCTCCTCGGGCGACAGTGGCAAAGAAAGTAGCGAGGTAGAGGGAGACATGCCGGAACCGCCGCTAACAGAGAGCGGAGCAGACTGATCCACACCCACCGAGGCGTGAGATTCGACGACTGCAGGTTCATATCTGGGCAAGAACCTGAGGCGGAATCGGAACCGGTAGGAAGGCGTAGCCGACAAGCCCATCCCAAAGGAGGGCCAGAGCATCCACGGCGACAGCCAGAGCATCTGGACACGGGGACACAAAAGTGTCCACCGGATGGTTCCAACGAGTCGCAAGAGATCGATGGAACCCGCCATGTGGAGCATCCACCTGGTGGAAATGACCCTGCCCCGACGGGACAGGGAGTCGGCTAGGACGTTCAGACGACCGGGAATGTGACGAACAGCCACCCCGGCGTGGACATCCTGAGTGAGCAGTAGAAGATCCCGAGCAAATTCGTACATTGGAACAGAGTGCGTGCCGCCCTGGTTCCAAATGTAAGCAACCACCGTCGAATGGTCGGACAACAGAAGGACCTGGCGATTCGACAGGTGAGGGATCCACTGCCTGAAACTCAGAAGAAGAGCAAGAAGCTCCTTCTGGTTGATGTGTAGAGCTGCATGATCCTGGTCCCACATCCTGTGAATGGAAAGACCTAGAGGATCCAATTCGCACCCCATCCGAGATCGCTGGCATCTGACGTCAGAACGCGATCGGACATGGGTAAGTCCAACGGAACACCCTGCGAAAGCCACTGGACATCCGCCCTGAGGAGAAGGTGAGGATAAAGATATTCTGGATACTGAAGCACCTGATCCAGAAAATCTACATTCCACCTCCAACGACTGAGCAGAAAGTGTTGGAGAGGGCTGACACGCAGCCGACCTAGAGGAATGAGATCCGTCACCGAACAGCAGAGACCGAGTAGCCAGAGAATACTCCAAGCTGTCGCGGAAGTGGACTGGGACAGAGTCAGAGCAAAAGCTGAGAGAATCACAGCCTTGGCCTGGGGATCCGCCACCAAACTGAATTGTGCGGAAAGCCATCCCCAGATGATAAAACGACTGAGAAGGGACCAGGTCTGACTTCTCCTCGTTGACTCTGAAACATAGCGACGTGAGCAAGCTCAACAGAGTGGCGACATCCGACTCCAGTAAGGCAGCATTGGAATGCCCCTGGAGGATATCGTCCAGATATGCCGAAGTAGTCACCCTGGACTGTGTGCGATAGAAAGCTATCACATACGACATCAGTCTGGTGAAGGCCCAAGGAACCAGGTTGAGGCTGAAAGGCATGGCCTTGAACTGGCAAACTCGCCCAAGAAAAACGAACCTGAGATTTTTCCGTAACGCCCAATGAATCGGAACATGAAAGTAAGCATCTCGCAGGTCGAAGCTGGAAGCGAAATCTCCCTGGTGAATTGAACGGAGGACTGACCTGAAAGTCTCCATGCTGAACTTGGGAGCAATGATAGACTGGTTCAGGAAACCCAGATCGATAACCGGTCTGAGTCGGCCGTCCTTCTTCGGCACCAAGAACAGGCGGGAATAGAAACCCACTGACCTAATGTTCTTGATGACCTCAATCGCCCCCTTTATCAGGAGATTGTCTACCTCTTTGGACAAAAGTTGGAAGAGGCACCCTGGACAGAGTGGGGTGCCTTCGGAAGGATATTCGCAGCCCGGACCAAATAACATCTAACACCCAAGGATCGGATGTGATGGTGGCCCAACGGCCTGCGAACTCTGCTATCCTTCCTCCAACCTGGGACGAGTCGAGGTGAGGACCTTCATTTCGAACCCCGACGAGGCTCGCGAGAGAAGAAAACACCTCCTCTATTGAATGAAGAATCCTGGGACTTCCCTCAAGACTACCGACGCTTACCCTTACCCCTTGAGTAAGAAGAAGAAGCGGAGGCAGAAGGATCAGCGCGTTTGCTTCGCAGAGGAAGCAGAGGGTACTTGTTAGGCTTGGAACGGCCCGTGCCTACCCTAGAAGGCTGATCAAGCTGAAGAAACAGCAGCTGATCGTTGGAATGACGTAGGACGTCATCCCGGACCATCAACACAGAACCATGGAAAAGTTGCGGACCTGCCAAAGAAGCAGATCGAAGAGTAGCGTACTGCTCCTCAGGAAGATATCGGCCTGTGTCCAACACAGAGTCCCTTCGAACTAATTCCAGATTAGCCGTGTTACAGGCATGTGTGTGAGTAAGATGCATGAGCGCCTTGGACAGCACACGCAAAGGAGCCTGTACCTCATCAAACTTATCTGGGGGCAGATAAGCAGCTAAAGCTGAGATGACGTGATCGGAGAGAGAAAGCATACCAAGCATCTCTCTCGATAAGCCCAATGTGGACTCCAGAGTTGTCATCGGAATGACGGAAGACTTGGACTTGGAAAGCCCGAGGGAATTGGAGTCCTGATCCAAAACCGTCAAAGTCTGGTAGACCGACGGATTGGCGGAATCGTAGGAACGATAACACGCCGGAGGCAAAAAGGTGTCAACCCTGTTGAAGAACGGAGCCTTCATAGCCTTGGAATTTAGCTTAGAGTTCAAGGCTGAAAATGCTTCAACAAACTCTACCGACTGGCACGGTCAAAGATGCCCAGAAGCGGGTTTCTCCATAGGCTGTTGGTGCGCGACCGATGATCGCGGCCTAGCTGACACTGTCGACTGGTTAGAAAGTTTGAGATCCGGAAGGAACCCAAACACGAAATCAAGAGCTGCCCCCAAGTCCGAAGACTGCTGGCTCTCGACATCAAGCATGTCTGACCCTTCCCCTGAGTCGGAAGACACATAGCCCATCGTGGGCAAACCAGCCGACGCCTCCCATGGTGTCGGAACACCAGGGGGATCAGAAAGTAGCCTGTTTCCAATCCCGGGGGGTGGCGCCATAGGGGGCGCCTGGAAACCACTCGCTGCCTCGCTGGAAGCAACGGGAAGGCTCTTTGACAGAACCTGAGTGAGTAAGGAGAGGGCCTCCCTAAGCTCACTGCCCGTACTGGCCGGTTCGACAGGGGAACAAACTGGCAAAGTGGCTTCACCTCTGACCCTCTTAACCAGCGAAAGGTCACAATCCTCCAAAACACCCAACGTGGGACGACGGGTGGCAGCCGAAACGTCTGAAGGCAGACGTGTATAGGGGTGTGACACACCCCGAGGATCAACATAGCGGGAACACCATGAGAGTCACCGCGGACCTCTGCAGGGCAGAAGGTCCAGGCTGCACAAAAGACGTTGGTCCCCCAAAACTGGTCGTGTGGCCAGAATGAGTGGACAGAAATGCCACGGAGTTCATAGTGTCCCACTAAGAACATCCGAATCCAATGACAACTGTGGTGCTCGACGGCGCAGAGACCACAGTAGAGGGTCCGGCCGGCAGCCACTTCCAACTTCGCCGAGTTGAAGTCAGAGAAGGCTGAGGCCGATACCCCCATGTCTACACAACCAGACACCGCAGCAGACCACTGCAGGTATAAAACTACTGTGCTCAATGGCTGAGAGGACACAGTAGGGGGTTCAGTCGGCAGCCCCATCCGACTTCGCCGGGTGGAAGTCAGGGAAGGCTGAGGCCGATACCCCACAACCACACTACAGACATCCCTGCAGACCCTGGCAGGGATGAGCCGAGGCCGGCTAAAAACGGTGCCCAATGACGTTGTAGACGGAACAACAGTAGCAGCAGATACGACGGGAGCTGTTGGAACTGGCGGAAAAGCGGAGAGAACCACCAAGCTCGGCCTCCAAAGGAGGAGTCACAACCCTAGTGACAGCCTCAGATGTCGACTGGAGAGGGCGCATAGTCCCGGAACCAGGCATCTCTTCACCAGAAATCCAACAGCTCCCGCAGTAACCACCACGGTAAAAAACTGCACATTCCCCATGGAAGGGGAATAACTCTCACCAGACATGCTAGAGTCGGGAAGCCCCGAAACGACAGCGTTCCCCACCCCCCGCTGGTGCGGGAGGAGCTGCACATCCCCCACGGAGGGGAAGCAATTCTCACCAGACGTGGTCGAATCGGGCGACCCCGAAACGATAGCGTTTCCCACCCCCTGCGGGAGCGGGAGGAGCTGCACATCCCCCACGGAGGGGGTCAAACTCACACCAGACGTTGTCAAGTTGGGGGGCCCCAAAACGACAGTGTCCCCCCCCTCCCCCTGCAGGGGTGGGAGGAGCTGCACATCCCCCCCCCCCCCCTGGAGGGGGTAAACTCACACCAGACGTGGTCGAGTCGGGAGGCTCCCGAAACGACTGCGTTCCACACCACCCGCGGGTGTGGAAGAAATGGCCACGAGAACGCACCAAGGCGAGGGCAAAAGGAATTGCCCTAAAGGAACCGAACTGGAAATAACAGAGGTGAGAGCAGTAGAAGAAAAAGGTAAACTCAACAGAAACAGAAAGTAGAAGAACACCCTCAACTACGAGAGAAGGTGGCAGAAAAAAAACCGGTGGGTACATGACAGAACCCAGACGGTCGACAGGGACCGAAAAAACAGAAATTCAGCCCTCAACAGAGTGAAGAAATCCTGTCCAGACAGTCCCAGATTGACACCTAACTCCAAAAATTAATTCATCAACCGAAAAAATTCACTGTCGAATCGCGTGATGTCGAAAACAAAACATTCGCAAAAACGGAATAGTAAATGAAAGTGTCAATGACACTGTAGCTTAACTTGTGTGTTGTGTTTGATGAAAAGGATAATGTTCAATGTTTATGAAACGATTATGAAATAAGACAAGAATTGTGATAATTGGGAATATGTTCATTTCTGTTCCCTGTGTGCTATGTTTATGATAAGAATAATATGAGGTGTACACTGTACTAAAGAGCTGAGGGGTGGGTTAATATGACCTCACAGTTAATGTATGTGGCCCTCACAGTTAACGTATATCAACAAAAGTTACCAAGTTACAGTGAAATTATTCCAAAACGAGTCATCCTATCAAGTTACATTAAAATCCCCTCATAAATATGGCCTGTAGACTGTGCTAAAGGTTTTCAGGCTTCGGCCCCCTGTAGCCGTCAGTTTCCCAATTGCGTCCAAAGGGGACGTTCTCATCTAGACATTATATGAAGTCAATCTACCAAGTTACAATGAAATCCCTTAATAAATATGACCTGTAGACTGTGCTAAAGGTTTTTGGGCTTTGGCAGCAATCATGGTTGAATGATCGCAACCAAAAGGGGACATTCTCATCTGGACACTATTCGGAGTCATCCTACCAAGTTACAATGAAATCCCTTCATAATTATGACCTGCAGACTGTTCTAAAGGTTTTCGGGCTTTGGGCCCCTGAAGCCGTCACAGTTGCCCAATCGTGTCCAAAAGGGGACGTTCTCATCTAGACATTATATGAAGTCAACCTACCAAGTTACAATGAAATCCCTTCATAAATATGACCTGTAGACTGTGCTAAAGTTTTTCGGGCTTTGGGCTCGGGCAGCCATCATGGTTGAATGATCGCAACCAAAGGGGACAATCTCATCTGGGCATCATCTGGAGTGATCCTGCGAAGTTACAATGAAATCTCTTCATAAATATGACCTGTAGACTGTACTCAAGGTTTTCGGGCTTTGGGCACCTGTAGCCATCACAGCTGACCAATCACGACCAAAAGGGGATGTCATCATCTAGGCATTACATGGAGTCAACCTAACAGGTTACAATGAAATCCTTCTATACATATAACCTTTTGCCTATGCTAAAGGTTTTTGGGCTCGGGCACCCATCAAGGCTGAATGATCACGGCCAAAATGGGACGTTCTCATCTAGACATTATTTGGAGTCATCCTACCAAGTTACAATGAAATCCCTTCTTAAATATGACCTGTAGACAGTGCAAAAGGTTTTCGGGCTTCGGGCACCTTTAGCCGTCAAAGTTGCCCAATCATGTCCAAAAGGGGACGTTCTCATCTAGACATTATATGAAGTTAACCTACCAAGTTACAATGAAATTCCTTCATAAATATGACCTGTAGACTGTGCTTAAGGTTTTCGGGGTTCGGGCTCGGGCAGCCATCATGGTTGAATGATCGCAACCAAAGGGGACAATCTCATCTGGGCATCATCTGGAGTGATCCTACGAAGTTACAATGAAATTCCTTGATAAATATGACCTGTAGACTGTACTCAAGGTTTCTGGGCTTCAGGCACTTGTAGCCATCACAGCTGACCAATCACGACCAAAAGGGGATGTCATCATCTAGGCATTATATGGAGTCAACCTTACAGGTTACAATGAAATCCTTCTATAAATATAACCTTTTGCCTATGCTAAAGGTTTTTGGGCTCGGGCACCCATCAAGGCTGAATGATCATGGCCAAAATGGGACGTTCTCGTCTAGACATTATTTGGAGTCATCCTACCAAGTTATAATGAAATTCCCTCATATATATGACCTGAAGACTGTGCTAAAGGTTTTCGGGCTTCGGGCACCTTTAGCCATCACAGTAGCCCAATCATGTCCAAAAGGGGACGTTCTCATCTAGACATTATATGAAGTTAACCTACCAAGTTACAATGAAATCCCTTCATAAATATGACCTGTAGACTGTGCTAAAGGTTTTTGGGCTTCGGGCTCGGGCAGCCATCATGGTTGAATGATCGCAACCAAAGGGGACAATCTCATCTGGGCATTATGTGGAGTGATCCTGTGAAGTTACAATGAAATCCCTTCATAAATATGACCTGCAGACTGTGCTCAAGGTTTTCGGGCTTTGGGCACCTGTAGCCATCACAGTTGACCAATCATGACCAAAAGGGGATGTCATCATCTAGGCATTATATGGAGTCAACCTAACAGGTTACAATGAAATCCTTCTATAAATATAACCTTTTGCCTATGCTAAACGTTTTTGGGCTCGGGCACCCATCAAGGCTGAATGATCACGGCCAAAATGGGACGTTCTCATCTAGACATTATTTGGAGTCATCCTACCAAGTTACAATGAAATCCCTTCATAAATATGACCTGTAGACAGTGCAAAATGTTTTCGGGCTTCGGGCACCTTTAGCCATCAAAGTTGCCCAATCATGTCCAAAAGGGGACGTTCTCATCTAGACATTATATGAAGTTAACCTACCAAGTTACAATGAAATTCCTTCATAAATATGACCTGTAGACTGTGCTTAAGGTTTTCGGGGTTCGGGCTCGGGCAGCCATCATGGTTGAATGATCGCAACCAAAGGGGACAATCTCATCTGGGCATTATCTGGAGTGATCCTACGAAGTTACAATGAAATTCCTTGATAAATATGACCTGTAGACTGTACTCAAGGTTTTTGGGCTTCGGGCACTTGTAGCCATCACAGCTGACCAATCACGACCAAAAGGGGATGTCATCATCTAGGCATTATATGGAGTCAACCTTACAGGTTACAATGAAATCCTTCTATAAATATAACCTTTTGCCTATGCTAAAGGTTTTTGGGCTCGGGCACCCATCAAGGCTGAATGATCATGGCCAAAATGGGACGTTCTCGTCTAGACATTATTTGGAGTCATCCTACCAAGTTACAATGAAATTCCCTCATATATATGACCTGAAGACTGTGCTAAAGGTTTTCGGGCTTCGGGCGCCTTTAGCCATCACAGTAGCCAAATCATGTCCAAAAGGGGACGTTCTCATCTAGACATTATATGAAGTTAACCTACCAAGTTACAATGAAATCCCTTCATAAATATGACCTGTAGACTGTGCTAAA
Organism: Pictodentalium vernedei; assembly: GCA_031216915.1. NCBI lineage: Eukaryota > Metazoa > Mollusca > Scaphopoda > Dentaliida > Dentaliidae > Pictodentalium > Pictodentalium vernedei. The sequence goes on along the minus strand of CM062296.1, from coordinate 125,180,047 downwards.
GGTTTTCAGGCTTCGGGCTCGGGCAGCCATCATGGTTGAATGATCGCAACCAAAGGGGACAATCTCATCTGGGCATTATGTGGAGTGATCCTGTGAAGTTACAATGAAATCCCTTTATAAATATGACCTGCAGACTGTGCTCAAGGTTTTCGGGCTTTGGGCACCTGTAGCCATCACAGTTGACCAATCATGACCAAAAGGGGATGTCATCATCTAGGCATTATATGGAGTCAACCTAACAGGTTACAATGAAATCCTTCTATAAATATAACCTTTTGCCTATGCTAAAGGTTTTTGGGCTCGGGCACCCATCAAGGCTGAATGATCACGGCCAAAAAGGGACGGTCTCATCTAGACATTATTTGGAGTCATCCTACCAAGTTACAATGAAATCCCTTCATAAATATGACCTGTAGACAGTGCAAAAGGTTTTCGGGCTTCGGGCATCTTTAGCCGCCAAAGTTGCCCAATCATGTCCAAAAGGGGACGTTCTCATCTAGACATTATATGAAGTCAACCTACCAAGTTACAATGAAATCCCTTCATAAATATGATCTGTAGACTGTGCTTAAGGTTTTCGGGCTTCGGGCTCGGGCAGCCATCATGGTTGAATGATCGCAACCAAAGGGGGCAATCTCATCTGGGCATCATCTGGAGTGATCCTGCGAAGTTACAATGAAATCCCTTCATAAATATGACCTGTAGACTGTGCTCAAGGTTTTCGGGCTTCGGGCAACTGTAGCCATCACAGTTGACCAATCACGACCAAAAGGGGATGTCATCATCTAGGCATTATATGGAGTCAACCTTACAGGTTACAATGAAATCCTTCTATAAATATAACCTTTTATCTATGCTAAAGGTTTTTGGGCTTGGGCACCCATCAAGGCAGAATGATCATGGCCAAAATGGGACGTTCTCGTCTAGACATTATTTGGAGTCATCCTACCAAGTTACAATGAAATCCCCTCATAAATATGACCTGTAGACTGTGCTAAAGGTTTTTGGGCTTCGGGCACCTTTAGCTGTCACAGTAGCCCAATCATGTCCAAAATGGGCCGTTCTCATCTAGACATTATATGAAGTTAACCTACCAAGTTACAATGAAATCCCTTCATAAATAGCACCTGTAGACTGTGCTAAAGGTTTTCGGGCTTCGGGCTCGGGCAGCCATCATGGCTGAATGATCGCAACCATAGGGAAAAATCTCATCTGGGCATCATCTGGAGTGATCCTAAGAAGTTACAATGAAATCCCTTCATAAATATGACCTGTAGACTGTGCTCAAGGTTTTCGGGCTTCGGGCACTAGTAGCCATTACAACTGACCAATCATGAACAAAAGGGGATGTCATCATCTAGGCATTACATGGAGTCAACCTAACAGGTTACAATAGAATCCTTCCATAAATATGACCTTTTGCCTATGCTAAAGGTTTTTGGGCTCGGGCACCCATGAAGGCCGCATGATCGCGATCAAAATGGGACGTTCTCATCTAGACATTATTTGGAGTCATCCTACCAAGTTACAATGAAATCCCTTCATAAATATGACCTCTAGACTGTGCTAAAGGTTTTCGGGCTTTGGGCCCCTGTAGCCCTCACAGTTGCCCAATCATGCCCAAAAGGTGACTTTCTCATCTAGTATGATCAATGTATGAAGTCAACCCACCAAGTTACAATGAAATTCCTCAATAAATATGACCTGTAGACTGTGGTAAAGGTTTTTGGGTTTTGGGCTCGGGCAGTCGTCACGGTTGGCAGATCATGCCCAAATGGGAAAATTCTCATCTAGACATCATAAGGAGTCATCCTACCAAGTTACAATGAAATCCCTCCACATTAAACATGACCTGCAGACTGTGCTAAAAGTTTTTGGGTTTTGGGCTTGGGCAGCCATCACGGTTGATAGATCATGCCCAAAAGGGGACGTTCTCATATAGGCATTATACAGAGGCATCCTACCAAGTTACATTGAAATCCCTTCATAAATACGACCTGTAGACTGTGCTAATGGTTTTGGGGTTTTGGGCTTGGGCAGCCATACCGGTTGCCCGATCGCGACCAAAAGGGGACGTTCTCATCTAGACATGACCCCAAACCTGCATATGAAATTTCGTGACGATCAGACAAGAACTGCGGGGTGTAGCCCGTGCTAAAGGAAAATGTGAACAGACGTCACAGACTCACAGGCTAACAGACTTCCGCACGCGTGATGGCAATAGCTTATCTTGACTATGTCAAGTTAAGCTAATAATATACAATGAGAATGTGGTTGAAAATATAAACGAGAATATATAAAACACAGTCCTGTTATTATACAATCTTCAGATCCATAAATCCAGTCACAGGAAAACCATTATCGAGGAGTTAAAATATCACTGTTACTGCAGCAAAGATGGCGCACATCCACCATGTGTGCGGATAATCAAAAGAATGACGAATTGACGCATTGCGCACTGTTTTATGGAAGTCGTAGATTTGTACTATGGAAGAGTGTCCCATACTGGGTGTGCGCCGATGGCGCTCGACCCAGTTTTGGCTTATTTTTTCGTGGTGTTTTTACACCACTTTTCTTTCCCAAATCTTGGGAAAGATTAAAATAGAGAGTATTTTATCCGAGTTAGGTTCTTCCACTGTAGTGCAAGCCTGTAGTAAACAATTGATGTAGGTTGATAAGAAATTGATATGGACACCGGACAGACAAAGGATGGACGAATGACGGATGGCCACCTTGGATGCCGGCATTATGTGTACCATACATAGTATGGGTACACATAAAAATTGATGAGAACACTTTCTATTACTCCCAAAACAGCTGTTTAAGTTTTTGGTAACCTCACACTAATTACATTCGCATATCTATCAGTGGTAGTGTATTGTTAGGGTAGATAGTGACTTTTCCAGAAGAGTAATGTTTGTGTCAGTTTGAACAAAGTTAATTTGTCGAATTTACTTCAGTGGAATTAACATAGAAAAGTTAAAAAATTTATAGTAATTTATATATTTTTTATACTTACCAATGACCCAGACTTAGCTGGTGCTAACTCCACAAAAACCAGGGCCAAACACAAATTTTGCCCCCCAATCCCCAAAATTTGCATCCAAAACAAAAAGAAATCATGTCCTAAAGGACCTCCATAGTACGACTCTACTGCGCATGCGCAGTGACGCAGTCGTCCCGAAATTGGCGCCAAATATCATTCTTACTGGCAGTGCCTGGTCAGCGCTATGTACTCAGCGGGGAGGCAAGAGTTCCCAACTCAGGGAGGGCCATCCCCGTCTGGGTCATTGATAAGTATAAAAAATATATAAATTACTATAAATTTTTTAACATTTTTATACTGTACCAATGACCCAGACTTAGCTGAATAGTAAACAGGCTGGAGGGCCTAGGACATAGAGGAAAATCCAATAAGCTCAATTATAAAATAAAGAGGTAACCCCTTAAGGAGAAAAGGAGTATTAGGCTTTACATGTATCTTTCTTATTTAATATTTAAATTAGAAAGATACACTACCCTTAATAATTGAGCACAATAACATTCATGTTCTCTATTAACATCCAGTATAACCCTTATACTAATTATTTTTAAAGCAAGCCAATAAATAAAGTAGTCCAGAGAATTGAGACTCTTTATAATCATTTAAAAGTGTCCGAGTATTGTATATTAAAGCCTGTTTGACACTTGACATATACAAATGCTTCACACCGAGCTACACTTTAAAAATAAGACATGAATGAAATTAAACATTAATATTACACTTTAAAACCATCCCGGAAGCGACTCAGAAATACTGTCTTGGAGGAGGCATTCCCTTGCTTTTCACTATAAAGCAGGTGACCTAAGGGAACACCCGCCCCCCCCCGCCCCCCTTCCCCTTGCCCTGGGTCAAATAGCCCAGAGCGAAGAGGGCAGTCGGACGGAGTCACTGCCGGAACAGAAAGCCTGCATAACTATAGTTGCAACTGTTTAGTGGACGACATTCTGAGCAACAGATAACGGACCTAAACAATGCAGGTCTCCAGAAATGGACTCAATATTTCTGAGATAAAAATTAGTAAATGTGGATGGCTGAGACCAATAAGCAGCCTTCATTAAATCTGTAATAGCAACACTATTAGCATAAGCCCAGGAAGTAGAAAGAGCTCTTACTTCATGAGCAGAAATCTTAAGCACAGACTGCTGAGAAGAAGATAAATCTTCATACGCAGTACGGATAGTTAACTGAATCCATCTAGCAATAGAATGGACTGAAATGTCCTTTCTATTAGGCATCAAACACAGAAAGAAACGTTTCCGTCCCTTTCTGATGAACTGAGATCTCTGTTTATAGATACGTAGTGCTCTAACAGGACAGAGTAAAGGCCTACGCCCGTCTGAAGACGGAAGAGCCTTAATAACAATAGGTTCCGGATATTTATTAGGAGCCTGATTCTTAGCTAAAAAACCGACATTAGTAGTGAAGGTGATAGTGTTCCCAACACTACGATAATGAGAATCATCCACCGATAGTGCATGAAGCTCACTTACTCTTCTGGCAGAAGAGAAAGCTAAGAGAAAAGCTGTCTTATAAGATAAGAATTTGAAATCTACTGTCCCAAGAGGTTCAAATGGCTTTTCCTTCAATTTAAGGAGAACCCAAGCTAAATTCTACTTAGGAATTAATCTAAGAGTTCTGGGTCTATTTATCGAAAAGTTTCTAACCAATTTCGATAAAGAGACATTAGATCCAATTTGTAAACTATCATGATGTGCATAGGTATCAGATAACATAGATCTATAACCCTTTATAGTAACAGGTTGCAGTTTGATTTCGTCAAACAAGTATACTAGAAAGTTAGCAATGTCTGGTATAGAGGGATCAAATATATCAACAGAATGATCCCTACACCAACGACGGAAAACCTTCCACTTAGCCGCATAGTTTAGCGAAGAGGAGGTCCTCCTACAGTTAGAAATCGCGTCCACTGCTCGTCCTGTAAAGTGCTTGCCATGCAAGAAGGACCGCACAACGGAAAAACGTGAAGGTTGAGACCTTGCGGGTTGTGATGTAGTTGGCGCGATTTCCCCTGCCAAAGAAGATCCTCTCGTGGAGAGAGCTTCCGCGGTAGGTCCCACAACAGACACCTGAGTAGATTTATCCACGGTCTCTGTGGCGACAGAGATGCTACCAACAGAATCTTGCATTGAGATTGTTTTATCTTTAGCAATACTTGTTGAATTAACGGCGCTGGAGGATACGCATATCCTATCATTCCGTCCCAAGGGATCGACAGAGCGTCTACTGCAAATGCTCTTGGATCCGGACACGGGGACACATACGTTTGCAACTGATTGTTGAGATGTGTCGCAAATAAGTCTATCATTGGCCGTTCCCATTGGTAGCAAATCTGATTGAATACTTGTTTGTTGAGAGTCCACTCCGACGGCAACAAGCGACCCTTTCGTGAAAGGGAGTCTGCTAGCACATTCAGACGACCCGGTATGTGACGGACCGAAAGAAGAACGTGATGTTCCAACGCAAACAGAAGGATTCTTTCCGTTAGATTGAACAACGGAACTGAATGAGTGCCTCCCTGATTCCGTATATACGCCACTACTGTCGTATTGTCGGATAGGATTTGGACATGAGCATCGTGAATAATGTCCATCCAGTGACGTAACGCAAGCCAAATTGACATCATTTCCTTGATGTTTATGTGCTTGCACAGGAATTGCGGATCCCAAAGACCCTGGCATCTCGAATCCGTTGGGATTAATGATGCACCCCAACCTGTTTGACTGGCATCCGTCATAATGGTAAAACTCGGATCCGGCAACTGCAGCGGAACTCCTTGAGTTAACCACTGAATGTTTGCCCAAGTCTGAATCTCTTGTTTCACTTGATCTGACAAGAGAACGTCTACATCGAGCGAATGAATTTTCACACTCCAATTCTGAGTCAGGAAAATTTGAAGAGGCCGTGTGCGTAGCCGTCCCATCGGAATGAGATCCGCGGCGGCTCCGCACAGACCTATCAGTCTCATAAATTCTCTCGCCGTGACTTTGTCTGTATTCAGACAATAGCGAGCGTAACAACTGACTAATTTCGCTCTGGTTAACGGCAGACGAACGAGATTGTTGTGCGTCTCGAAGCTCATTCCCAGATGAGTGAATGACTTGGACGGCACCAGATCCGACTTCTCCTCGTTTACTATGAAACCGAGACGTCGGAGCAATAGAAGAAGATTCTGAACATCGTTCTGAAGCGTTAACTCGTTGCCGTACCTCTGAAGAATGTCGTCCAGGTAGGCCGACGTTACCGCAGACGAATGAGCTCGGAAGTAGATCATTACCGAGTTCATTACCCGAGTGAAAGCCCAGGGTGCTAGATTCAATCCGAAGCACATGGCCCGGAACTGATACACCACTCCTAGGACTGCGAAGCGTAGATACTTTCGGAATGTCGGATGTACCATGACGTGAAAGTACGCATCTTTGAGATCTATGCTCGTTGCATAATCGTTCACCCGAATACTCGCTCTGACCGATCGAATCGTCTCCATATAAAACTTCGGAGCGACGATCAGCTTGTTTATCCAGCTCAAATCTATGACTGGACGGAACGAGCCGTCTGGTTTCGGAACCAGAAACAGATGGCTGTAGAATCCCAGCGATTCCTGGTTTTCTACGACCTCTACTGCGTTCTTCATTAAAAGAGACTGCACCTCTGATAGCAGAGCGTCTCTTTTCTGAGGGTTTGACGGAAGATGAGTCCACTTTGGACTTCGAGTTAATGGAGGCTTTCGTTTGAAGGATATCTTTAGACCTTCCGAAGTCACTCCTCTCACCCACGGGTCGTCCGTAATCGACGCCCACTCTTGAGAAAAACTCGACAACCTTCCGCCAACCGGAACGCGATAGAGGTTTAAGCCATCACCTCCTGGATCTGTGAGGTCTGCGGTAGGAGAAACCACGTCTTCCACGACCCGCACCTCGCCTCGTCGACCTCGGGGCGTCCGACCGATTGTCCCGGCCTGAAGGACGTCCCGAACGAGAGTCACTATCCTGACGGTCTCTCGAATAAGAGCTAGAGGACGCACCGGAACCTCTATAGGAACCTCTCTTGGGCGGATAAGACCCAGAAGTGCCCGCCTTATTCGTGTCTGTTGTATCCGACCTTTTAGGAGCGGATCTAAACAACAGAGAATCACTAGCTTTCTTTTTAATATTATCATAAATAGCGGAAAGCTTGCCGTCAAAGAGAAGATCTCCTGAGACCGAAGCGACTCTTAAGAGAGTTCTTCACCTTAGAATCCACTAGTGTGGATGTAGACAGGGCTGCGTCACGTCTAACCAACTCCAGATTTGCCACTGAAAGGGCGGAGTTACACGTGGAATAAGCTACTGCCCTTGAAAGAAGACTTAAGGAGGATTGTATATCCTGAAACTCTTCCCCTTGAAGACGCAGTGATAACGCCTTAGTAAGGTGATCTGCGTAAGATAAGGCATCTAAATTGGCTCTGTTAGACGCAATAGCTGTTTCCAACACTGCGGTTGGAATAGAAGCTGACGACGGTAATGATAGCTCTAAGTCTTCCGCCTCGTCGTCCATACGCAGAGGAACTCTCGGTATACCCTGACCTGCCGTGTCGAATTTATTCCTTGCATTAATGAAAGGCAGGTTGAGAGTATTTGCGGACAAGAAGCCTGCTTTCCCCGTCCTAGAAGCAAGTTTAAAAATAGCGTCGTTCAATAATTCAAATGTTCTTGCAACATTATTGGACTGCGACGGAAACTCGGGAGCGATGTCCCTGAACCGCTCGAAAAAATCAGAGTCCAATGACACTATAATTCTCCTGTCCGGAAGCGCAGCAGTCTGGCCCGACGGAACAACTTGAGGAAGAAAGTGCCGGATGAAGTCCACGGCAGCTTTGTGTTGTTCCGAAAGGGATAGCTCCAATTCATCCGTATCCCTTTCACCATCCGGTCGGACCTCCCGATATTCCCGGTCGTCCGCCCCCGATGCTTCGGCGGAGCGTACCGACCCAGCGCCGTCGGATAATTCTCGATCCGACACCGTTTCTGTCGGCTGCTGGGATGCTGCGATAAGCTGTGCTATCTGCACTAGAATGTCCGACGTCGAGACCTGCGGAGGAGCGGTCTTTCGCTGCTTCGCCGAGGGCAGCTCCGCATCAGATGGCTCCCGCATACTTTTCCTATGCGAACGTCCGGAGTCCATCGGTCTCGAATCCCTGGCTGCCGGATGGTGTGACCTGGTCGCCGAAGAATCCTTCATCGGCGAAGCTGGCAAAATATCGAAGGTCACGCAGCCAAGGTGCGGTCGTGTGCGCCGACGAGAAGAGGAAGCCTTAACAGTCTCTGCGGACTGCTTATACAACGGAGCGTCCCGAGCGACGGACGTATGCTCCGCTAAAGACACATTTTGTACCACAACATCTGGTCCCAGATGTTGTTGTACGAGAGAGGGGCCTCTCTCGCTCGCGGCCCGGCTGGACCTGGACGAGCTAGGAACCGGACTAAAAGGCTTCCTCCGTTCTCGTTCACTATCCGCCGTCACTGGGTGTGCATCTATTATTTTTATAGTGCTCGCATCACCCAAAATTTCCTCTTGGACCGCATCGGACGAACCCGGCTGCCGAACCATTCGGTGAATGGACGCTACACCGGGCGAGCTAGCGGACGACATTTGTCTAATCTCCATGAGCACTTTTGCCGCTAGCTCTGTATTTATTTGTGACGACGGACGCACACTTGAAGAAGATAACATGGAAATATCACCCTGTTCTGGTTCCTCTGAAATAGAAACTGAGAGAGTAGAGTGACCTTGTGGAGAAAGAGCCGGCATCGCTCTTTCTCCAGAAACAACATATCGTGACACACGTTTCCAATGTTTCTCATCCCAATGTTCACATACAGGACAGGGATTAATGCGAGAACACTGACTACAATTAATGCAATAATCATGAAAGTCAGAGGAAGATTTCTTCCTATTACAATTTGAACAAAGTCCCTTCATTGTGAAAGAACAACAATAAGTCCTAGTTACTCGCAAAAACCCCTGACACAAAGATACATAATAACATGATCCATTAATAAATGAAAAAACAATTGCAAAACAAAATAATTTTGAAAAAATATTTTTTCAGAGAAGCCCAAGTTGCTGAAAAGTAACGTTGAGCCCCGATGGATCCGATGGCAAAGTGTGGTCAAAAATTTTAAAATTATATAAAATAATTAATGAGACACTTTCGGATAATATAAATGTATCTTATAATGAGATAAACTACCACAAAGGCAAACAGCCCCCCTCAAAAAAGGCTGTTGCCAATGAAAACAAACAGTGTAAACACAGTAGAAAACATGACTCCAGGCACTGAAAAAACTGGCCCGGAATCAGTCATCAATTACACTCTATCTGATGCAAAACAGAGACTCCCAGGGGAGAATCTGCAGAACATCAGATGGAAGATGCAGAACACAAACGTTATACACCCATGGGTGAAAACGTAACTATGGGGAAAATAACAGAAAACATTCTGTAACCAAGCAACTCTCCCAGGGAATTTTTAGAAATGAAACTTCTCAAAAATATGCCAAAAGCATGGGAGAATTGCAAGGGGGGACTTTAGAAGGTTAGGGGAGAGGAAACACTGAATAAGCAGTGCAACAATTAGCAAGAATGACAACAAGAGGCGTTTGCCTCGAAAATAGGCAACTTAACATAATTTCAACAAAAAATTTTAAGTACAGCCCTGATTATTTTTTGCCACTTCTTTTTTCCTCTCCTCCTTCTATCCTCCTTAGAATCACATTTTCTCCAAGAATTACGTGTCTGGCATCCTTTAAACTGAGATTTACAAGCACAAAGATCAGTGAGATGTTGACTGATGAAGGGCCAAACAGAGAATGATATTTGGCGCCAATTTCGGGACGACTGCGTCACTGTGCATGCGCAGTAGAGTCGTACTATGGAGGTCCTTTAGGACATGATTTCTTTTTGTTTTGGATGCAAATTTGGGGGATTGGGGGGCAAAATTTGTGTTTGGCCCTGGTTTTTGTGGAGTTAGCACCAGCTAAGTCTGGGTCATTGGTACAGTATAAAAATATACATAAACCACTACTAAATATTCACTTTAATGACTCGTTTAACAAATAAAACATTCACATTGCCCACATAACAGGTGCCCACCTTGCAAATATAATAAAAGTACTTTTCAAGGCAGTTTGCCAATTTTCAAGGTTTTTTCAAAACAATTACATGTTTTAAGGCATTTTCAGGGCCAAGTTTGAAAATTTAAGGACTTTTCAAGCCTGAACAAATCAGGCTGTGAAGTAGACCAAAGAGGGTGAGGGCAATCACTCACCGAAAAATGACAGGCCTGGTGTTCATACAGAATAAACGTATAGTGTTTTCAAGTAAAAAAATTTATTCTACGAGTAGGATTAAGAATGAAACCGATGAGCCTCACAAGGCACAGTGATACATTTCTGTCTAATAATAATTCCCCTACAAACTTGAGATAAAGTTGCAAAAATACTTTATTAAAGGAACAATGTTTATCTTTCTTATTTTCAGTGTTCATTGTAGTTGAGTTTTATAAACAAAGCAGATGGCACGTTCATTTGTTTATTTACACTTTCCTAATTTGGAAAATGAAACATAACTCATCACCTGCGTGCTTGCGTGCTTTACATCACTTGGTTTCGATTGATTTACTTTGCGTTTACTTTGTTAATTGTTGTTCGTTTTATTGTTAGGCATAGTTGAAATATGCCATATATTCTAAAACTAAACATTTCAGCGATGGTCAAAGTTTGATGAACGTCGGTTCATTACGTATCCCACAAACGTAAAACAGGTCAAGACAACATGGATGCAGTAGAAGTCAGAGGTCAACAAGTCTGTCTACTATAGTAATGAATTATTTCAGTGTTAAACCTACTGGGAAAATTTATCACCCTACTAGCAGCTGCTACTAGGTAAATAAAGCAGAATTTTATCAAAGACTTTTATTGTTCGAATAAAAGACCATTTATGAGATAAACTGAGATTAACAAATGAACTATGTTGCATAATACACTATTGGAAGAAACTGTATGAACACTTTCCAGCAGTGCATTACATCACAGTACTTCATTGGCCTACTGAAAGAATTTATGAACTTGCCTTAAAATTTATCCTGATTAACGCAACCATGTTCAACATCCAGTGGTTATGTAGCTGGTGGGAGAAGTGGTTTCTAGTGATATCTAGTAACATTTCAAACATATTTCTAACAAAGAAATGAAATGATTAAATAACTCACCTGAAAAATCCTAATATACCATCATTTCTGTATATCTCTCGTACAGATGAAAATATAGAGCTAAAACCAAAAATAAGTTTCTCAAATCAACATCATAAGCTACACAAAGTAAAACCTTGATTTCTCTGGCCATTTTTTATACAAGACGAGCACATCATAGATGCAGGAGTTGAATTATAATGGCAATTGGAGAGTGTTGCATGTCCATAACCCGGTTATCAATCATATGGCGCTTGTCAAATCTGGAACCTATGTTCACATAAAAATTAATGAAGACCCATAACTCTGTAACGGAAAATTGGGCCGGGCCAGTTTTCGAACCTGTTTGAGATATTATTGTGAAAGACCTGCATGGCAAATATTAGTCAAATCAGAGAACGTTGTTGAAGTTATTGCACTAATAAGCCCAAAATTCGTAAAAATTGACTAATTAAGGCCTGTAACTCTGTAATGAAAAATTGGGCCAGGCCAGGCCAGTTTTCGAATTGCTTGAGTTATTATTGCAAAAGACCTGTATGGCAAATATTAGTCAAATTGGAGTATGTTTGTTCAAGTTATTGCATTAAGAGGCTCAAAATTTGTAAAACTTGACTAATTAAAGTCCGTAACTCTGCAACGAAAAATTATAAATTTAAAGTAATTTGTATATTTTTTATACTTACCAATGGTCCAGACTTAGCTGGTGCAAACTTAAAGTTATTAAGGGCCAATCACAAATTTTGAACCTCTCAATCCACAAAATTTGGTTGCAAAACCAAAAATTAAAAGTCCTATCTGGTCCTCCATACTTTTACTCTCTGCGCATGCGTAGCCGTCAGGAAGCGACTGGAATTGGCGCCAACATCATTCTTTGTAGAAAAAAGTACTACATAATAACTCAACGGGGAGGTATGAGTGCCCACTCATGGGAGGGCCATACCCGTCTGGGCCATTGGAAAGTATAAAAAATATACAAATTACTTTAAATTTATAATATTTTTATACTATAACCCAATGGCCCAGACTTAGCTGAATCGTAAAAAGGCGGAGGGCTTAGGACTTCAGAATTAGTAGACCGACATAGTTCCAAGCCTGTAATCCAAGATGAAAGGAAATTAAATTTAAAATTTAAAAGGAATTGCATGTAAAATTTAAAAGGAATTGCATGTATGTCTCTCTATACAGTAATAGAGAAGACATATCATAAATAAGGAGCCAAATTCAAGTAATTCTGTATTCTTAGTATGAAGACTATGCTAACTGGATGTAACGAGTTCCCAATTTTTAAGGCTAGTCCGAACTACGCCCCAGAAATTAGGATGGCGTATTTGAGAATGTGAGGATATCCTTCACAAATATACGTTATAGACCATAAAACACAAGCTGTATCCAGGATATAATCTACAGACAAAACAGCTTCACTCATAGTTACATACTTATCAAGCCGGAGGAGAGGTAAAAAAAAATCCTCCAGCCCCCCACCCACTTTTTGAAGGAGTCTTCTTCAAAAAGAAGAGGGGAGTGCTCTAGAATCAGTAAAAGCAGTACCAAATAACAAAATAAATATTCGTTGAATAGACACCCAGGTATTAATTATTATTAATAAATTGGTGCTTAATGCCACTTCAGAAGCTAAGGCTATAGCAGCGATCCCGGTAATTAATATCGCCCACTTGTAAAATATACAGGAGTCGGCATACGCAGATAGCTAGTTCGAAAACCGGTGATAAAATATATAACACACAGATGTCCAATAGAATCACAATGGGCGATTTCTGGAGAATAAACACACTTCTAAGGTAACCCACAGGCTACCCCATTCAGGTGTACAATAAATTCCAGTAAATAACACTCCCAGACGTGTTCTATCCGATATCTATGTTCCTAGAAATGTGCGAATATACGAGAGTGTAAAACAAGATGTATTCGATTGGGTAGCGCAATTAATAGAAACCTGGATATAGAAATGGATCGAGCTATGATTAACAGACTTGTCACAGACCGCCCCCAAAATAATTCATTGTTTCTAAGGTCCTTAACATACAATAATGCATCTGTCTAATAATACAAATATTATGCACGTGAGCAATGAAATCCTACATGTAATCATCTGAATACCAGTTAACTGACTAGACAGCCTCCTAGGTACCCATAGGCTAGCAATTTATTGATAATGAATCATATGCTCGTATATGACATATAGACGAACAATCACAGGAAACCAACCAACTAGAAAGTGGATTTGCCCATGAGGTTGCCATAGAACACGACCAACCGCCAATCGTGAAGTCAAGAAATGCGTGTATGTACGTACTTAAATGCATACAAAGCTTCAGAGAAGAAAAACTACATCTTGCCCAGTAATTGCCTCTTAACCCATTGGCAGTGTGGGGGGGATTCAGAATCATATCGAACCCCCTCACCCGCATTACTTGAGTCGTTCTTGTGTTAGTCATCAAATAGTATAGGAAATGCAAGACTCCCTCATGTCTGACCGACTCCATAATGCCACAAAGGGCGGAGAAGGACGTGAAGAACAAATACTTCCCCTGATAAAGAGGGTCTCCTCATGGAGGAAGCTTCCAGGGAACAGTCCATAAAAGACACCTGAGAAGATTGATCCAAGGTTTCTGTGATGACAGAGGTGCTACTATCAGGATTACGCAAAGAGACTGTTTGAAATTAACAGAATCTGCTGAATCAACGGAGTTGGAGGATACGCTTATCCTATCATGCCGTCCCACGAGATCAACAGAGCATCTACTGCGTACGCACAAAAATCTGGGCAAGGTGACACAAACGTCGGTAACCGATTGTTCCAGTGTGTTGCAAACAGAACTATCATGGGATGATCCCATTGGTAGCAAATCTGCCTGAATATTCGCTTGTTGAAAGTCCGGTCCGATGGCAACAGACGACCTTTCCGAGAGAGCGAGTCTGCTAGCACATTCAGACGACCCGGTATATGACAGACAGAAAGATGAACATGATGATTCATGACGTATAGGAGAATCTTCTCCATTAATTCACATAATGGCATTGAAAGAGTGTCACCTTGGTTCCTGATGTAAGCTACTAATGTCGAAATGTCTGACAAAATTTGAACATGGACGTCCGCTATTATGTGAATCCAATGTTGTAGCGCTAGCCATATTGACATCATCTCTTGATGTTTATGCACTTCTCTAGGAACCGAGGGTCCCAAAGACACTGACACCTCAAGTTTGTGGGACTTAGGGTAGCACCCCAACCCGTCTGACTCGCATCTGTCCTATTCATGAAAGCTGTATCCGGCAGTTGATGCAGAACTCCCTGAGTTAACCACTGAATATCTGCCCAAATCTGAACCCTTGTTTTACTAGGTCTGATAAAACAATACTGGTTTCGTGCGAATGCATCTTCACATTCCAGTTCTGAGTAAAGAATATCTGGAGGGGATGCGTGCGCAGGCAGCTCATTGGAATAAGATCCGCAGCCTCTCCACACAGCCCCATCAGTTGCATGAATTCCCTCACTGTTAATGTGTCTGAGTGTGGACAAAAGCGAGCATGACAACTGACTAATTTCGCTCTGGGTAACGGCGGATGAACCAGATTGTTGTAAGTCTCAAAGCTCATTCCCATTGAATGAACGACTTGCAATTGGACAGAGCTAGATCTGACTTTTTCTTGTTTACGATGAAACTGAGACATCGGAACAAAAGAAGCAAACTCTGAACATCAGTCTGAAGAATAATTCTGTTGCCATATCTCTGTAGAATGCCGTTCAAGTAAGCCGACATTACTGTAGATAAGCTTGTTTATCGAGCTCAAGTCTATTACTGGTCGGAACGAGCCGTCTGGCTTCGGTACGAGAAACAGGTGACTGTAAAAAAACCCTGAGAATCCTGATTCTCGATGACCTCTATTGCTTCCTTTAATAATAGAGCCTGTACCCTCGCTAGGAGAGACTCTCTTTTAAAAGGATCTGATGGAAGATCTGTCCAACGCCGACATCTTGTTAGTGGGGGTGCCGCTCAGAATGATAGCTGTAGGCCGTCCAAGACTACACTTCTCACCCACTGATCTTTCTTGACTGTTGACCAGTTTCTTGCGAAGATGATACCCTTCTGCAAACTGGCACGAAATAGAGGTCTTGAACATCACCTGTATGACCTGCGGGGGGAGAAACTACGTCCTCCCCATGAAGAACCTTGTCCCGTCGGCCTAGGGGCGTCTGACCAATAGTCCTGATCAGACCTATGCCCCTTTCCAGAGTCGCTATATTGACAACCTCCTGAGTAATTGTAAGAGGGTTTATTGTACTCTCGTGAGGAGTTCCCTTTTGACGTTTAGATCTGGAATGTCCTCCTTTACTCTTGTCTGCTGAAGCAGGTTGATGAGATGCCGACTTCAATAGCAGATTACTTGACGCTTTCTTAGTAGCCTGATCATAGACTAACGAAAGCTTGTCGTCCAAAATAGTATGTCCGGAGACCGGAGCGACCCGGAGAGCTTTTCACCTTGTCAACTATAAGTGATGACGACACAAGGGCAGCATCATGTCTGATTAACTTCAGATTAGCCACTGTAAAGGCGGAGTTATACGTGGTGTACAAATTGCCCTGGAAAGAACTCTAAGAGGGGTACAAACGTCCTCAAATTCCTTCCAGTTGAGATGTTGCGCCATAGCTCTGGTAAGGTGATCTGCATAATACATTGCTTCCAAATTCGCTCAAGTTGATGAAATTTCCGTTGTAATTATGTCCAAGCGAATAGTGAATGATGCAGGTAAGGATACATCTAGATCCCTGGGCTGCTCATTCAAACGCAGAGGAGCTCTCTGCACATCTTCTCCAACCGTTTTTAAATGAACGTAGTCCAAGCAATGATATGTTTATGGAAGATGAAGATAAGAAACAGCCTTTTTTCCTCACATTCGAGAGGTTAAATATGGCAGCGTCTATATGGCCAAAGACCTGCGACACCTGCCTGGACTGAACCGGAAAAGGAAGGACTTCCTCCTTTGTCCGGATAAAGTCTGCGTCCAAAGACGCCAGCGGTTTCTCTCGTCGTTGCAGGATTCTGATTCGGTGGAACAAATTCAGGATAGTATCGATGGATGAAATCCATCGTAACCATGTGCTGTTCCAACGGAAGGGTAATCCTCTTCCTTATCCCTTTTACCAGAGAGAATCAGTTGCGAATCTCGGTCCATTGCATCTGCGTGAACAGATGACTGGACTGGCCCAGCACCGTCCGACAGCTCAGGTTTGGAGTCTGAGGGAGGCTGCACCTGCACTTGCTGGGATGCTGCGATCAGCTGTGCAATCTGCATCAGCAAGTCCATCACCGAGGCCTGAGGAGCCACGGTCTTCCATTTCTTAGCTGCTTGCTGCTCCTGGGATGGCGTGTCAGAGATGGATCTCTTCTCTGAACGTCCTGATGATTGAGGCCTCGTCTCCCTAGCTACCGGATGGTCCAACTTCACAGGCGAAGCATGGTTTCTTCTTTGAGCGGCAGGATGGATATCCGAAGTCGGGTAGCTAAGATGCGGTCGTGTGTGCTTAAATAACTTAGCGGAAGAAGCCGTGACTGAAGCCAACTCCGGCTGCAGACTAGACGGAGCATCCCGAGTGGCGGGTGGACATATGCTCCATCTCATACAAGTTTCCATTCAGAAATCTTCATTTCGGCTTGTGAAACGTAGCGGAGGAAGCTGTGACCCTGGCTTCAGACTAAACAGAGCAACCTGAGTGGAGGGCGGACATATGCTCCGGCTTGTGCAAGTTTCTCATAACAACATCTGGCCCCAGATGTTGCTAAGTTAGAGATGGGCCTCTCCCGCTCACGGTCTATAGATCTCAGCGAGTACAAGAACACGCCGACTTCTTCCCTATTTCCGTCGTCGCTGGATGAGCTATTTATATTTAAGTGCTCGCTGTACCCACACTCTACACTTCTTTTGACCGCAATGGACTTACCTGCCGTAACGGCACCCAGGGACGGAGTACCGCTTCTCTGGTCGAGCTAGCTGCTTGCAAGAGATGAAAACCCTTAACAAAAGGCCCTAACTCTTGTAATAATGAGCACTGCAGCTAGCTCTATATGCTCCACGGAGTGCGATGACGGTACCACATTTGGATGAGTGTCAGAATATCATCACCATGTTCATGTTCCTCTGAAATAGAAACTGACAAAATGAATTATAACGCGGTGAGAGGCCTGCCCTCAGAACCTCACTGCCAACAATGTACCGTGACACCCAACTCCAACATCAGTCATCCAAGTTAACACAAGAATGACCAGAGTCCGCAGGAATGCATCGACTAAAGTCGATATCAGTCCTCCAAACTCCACAACAATATATATATAACTAAGATACATGAATAATAGCAATCAAAATAAAAATTCAAAATATTTTTTGAAAACAAAACATTTTGAAAAAGCGCCTAAGTTCCCAAAGGGAACATAAGAGCCCAAAGGCATCCCGAGAGAGCCTAAGTGTGGAGAAAATCCAAATTTTTTTGAGCTACGCTACCGGAATAATAATCCATGTATCCTACAGAATTCTGCAATAATAGAATATAAAACACTACCTATATATGAGGACGTTGTCAATGTAAACACCGTCAATGCAAACAAGACATCAGGCACACAAAAAGGCCAGAGCCAATTTAAATGCTACCAGATGCAAAGCTAGATCTTCATACGAAGAAAAAACGATACATCGGATAGAAGATGCAAGACTATACGACCTAACACCCCCAGGGTGAGGACGTAACCATGGGGAAAAAAACAGAATAATATTCTGTAATACATGTTAAACTCCCAAGAAATTTAATAAAAAATTCAATAAAAAATAGCAAAAAAGGCTTAAGAGTTTAACAGGAAGGGTTCATGGAAGGATAGGGAAGGAATATTTAACAAACAGGAATAATCATTATCAAAAATGATGACATCAGGCATGTGTCCCAAAACTGGGAAACATAAAATAATTTTATAATTATTATAAAGTTACAGCCCTGAATGTCTAAAACCACCGTTGAACACTTCCATCATCCAATAACAGCCTTGGATCCACCAATTCTTGCATTGATTTGTGTCTGGCATCCTCAAACCAGAGGCTCAAGTGAGCCTGAAATGCTCACCTGGCTCAAATTGTCAAAAGAGAAGAGTGTATCAGTAAGTGAACAGAAGCAAGAGCAATTTTATGATTTGCTCAGATGCAACCAAAGGCAACTTTTTTGACTATTCATTTCTGTTGGTCCTAGGAAAGGTTCCTAGCAAGCTCTGTTCAGTGAAGTATTAAAAAACAATAACCGAACAAAATTTTTGTTTTGTTTTCAACTACTGTGGTTCCCTCTAGCACCCCCCCCCCACCCTACAAAAAACAAGAAAAAACAAGTGACTCGATTTGAATAAACTTGAATTTGACACCCCTAGAGATGTTACATACCAAATATGAAAGGATTCTCACTGGTGAACCTGAAGAAGAAGAATTTTCAAGAAATTTTCTCATATTTGACAAAGTTAAACTTTGGGCTTCAATAAAAAGCACAAATATTAACCCAGGGACCTGATTTGAACAACCTTCAAGCTAACCCTCCCAGAGGTGTTGTACACCAAATATCAAAAGAATCTGAATGCTGGATCTGGAGAAGAAGATTTTTAAAGAATATTCCTCATATTGAACAAAGTTACAATTTGGGCTCCCATAGGGAGCCCAAATATGAACCCTGGGACTTGGCTTGAACAAACCTGAATCTCCCTTCCCTAAGGATGCTGTGTACCAAATATCAAAAGATTATGACTGTTGGATCTGGAGAAGATTTTTAAAGAATATCCCTCATATTGCACTAATTTGAAGATT
The DNA here is from genome assembly GCA_031216915.1 of Pictodentalium vernedei. Classification (NCBI taxonomy): domain Eukaryota; kingdom Metazoa; phylum Mollusca; class Scaphopoda; order Dentaliida; family Dentaliidae; genus Pictodentalium; species Pictodentalium vernedei. The sequence continues at coordinate 125,160,905 of CM062296.1, read as the reverse complement.
TTGGCTCCTGTAGAGTGCCCAAATATGGACCCAGCGGTTAAATTTCAACAACCATGTGAATCAATCTTCCATAGATGTTATATGTGAAATATGAAAGTTTTTGGAGCAGTGGTTGGGGAGAAAAAGATTATTTTATATTTTTCCCATTACCTTCAGTGTTAAATAATGCTGACTCAGCATTTTTTGAAAGTCCCGAAACTGTACCTTAGGACAAAACCCATATTTATTTTTTCCTTTCTATTGGTCCTAAGGAAGCTTCACACCAAACAAAAAGTTTCAGTGCCGTGTAGTTTTGGAGATATGGAAGTTTGAATTTTTTTCTATTTTTAGCTCCGGAGGTTCTCACAGGGCAGTAGGAATTTTTTTTTTTTGCATGAATCGAGTACTTAGGACCAAATAATATCTCATAGCAAATTTGGTTCAAATCGGCCTCTCGGTTCACAAAATAGAAATTTTGGGCGGGGCACAAAATAGGGATCCTCCAGTAGCGAGCCCAAATATTGACCGAGAAAATTTCTTTGAACAAACTTGAATCTTGAGTACCAAAGGAGCTTACATACCAAATATCACAGAATTCTGACTGGTGATTCATAAGAAGAAGATTTCAGGAGAAATTGATGCTTTTGGGGAATCACTCCCACCCCAGTGGGGGCACCGAGTTCATTTTAACAAACTGGAAAGAGGATACCTCCAATATACTGTATGTCAAATTTGTTTGGGTTTGGGCTAGTGGTTTTGAAGGAGAAGACCGAGTTGCGAAAATTAACGGACGACGTACGACGGACGCCAAGTGATGGCAAAAGCTCACACGGACTTCCAGTCAGGTGAGCTAAAAAGCAGATTTTAAAGCACAGATGTCAATTCATTGTTGCTGACTTTAGGGCCAAAGAAAGAACGATGTTTGCGCTAATTCCGGTCACTTCCTGATGGCTGCACATGCGTGGAGAGTAAAAGTATGAAGTACCAGATAGGACTTTTACTTTTCGGTTTTGCAAGCAAATTTTGGGGATGGGGGGGGGGGGGGGGGAGGGGTTCACAATTTGTGTTTGGCCCTTGATAACTTTGAGTTTGTACAAGCTAAGTGTGGGCCATTGGGTTATAGTATAAAAATATTGGGTCAGGCTAGAATTCAAACTCGTTTGAGATATTATAGCAAAAGACCTCTATGGCAAATATAGGTCAAACTAGAGAACATTTGTTCAAGTTATTGTGCTAACAGTGCGAGGACACCCAGACACCTTGGCACGCAGACTCCCAAAGACAGTCACCAAACCAAAGGTCTCAGTTGTTAACACAACTCGACCAAGGAATGCATGCAGGAACAGGCCTTTAAGTTCCATCAAACTCATGCCAGTCAGGACTTCAATCTGTCCTGATTCACGAGAATCAGTTTTGATTCTTGTGAACATCTGCCGTGAGAATAAGTTTTAAGCTTTTAAATAATTGAGACTAGGAGAATACTCAATATCCTTGTGAGTGTAATTAGTACATTTTCCATAGTTAAAATCAAACCTCATATTTATATATTTGCTAGCGTTTAAACCCTAGACCCACTTTTGTTGAGTTTCTGGTCTTATATGTACATGTAGAACACTCTTCCCAAATACAGGATTTTGGGGGCTTTTTGTCAGTTACAGTACCTTAGCAGTGGTTTCTAGCGAAGTCTTCGCTGCCTACTTAGGCAGTCAAGACTTCACTAGACACCACTTCAAAAGAAGGCACAATGTTATCTTACCACAAGGCAGTAACAGATAAGGAGAATTCTCCAGTCGATTAAGGGCAATTTCAAAAGCTATGATGAGAATCAAAGGAAAGTGTCTGACATTGCAGCTTAACTTGACTGTGTGTAGTGTTTGATGAACAGGATAATGTTCAATGTTTATGAAAGGATTATGAAATAAGACAAGAATTGTGATAATTATTATCATTATAATTATGAAATAAGACAAGAATAATGTTAATTTCTGTTCCCTACATGCTGTTTTCAAAATGAGTCATCCTACCAAGTTACAATGAAATCCCTTCATAAATATGACTCCTAGACTTTGCTAAAGGAATCTAAGTCAAGTGCCGGTCGGGTGGCCATGGCTGACCGATCATGACCAAAATTGGACAGTCTCATCTAGATATAACACCAAGTTATCCTACCAAGTTACAATGAAATCTCTTCGTAAAAACAACCTGTAGACAGTGCTAAAGGAATGCTAAAGGAATCTAAGGCACATGACCAGGTGGCAGCAAAAGATGATCGATCATGACCAAAACAGGACAGTCTCATCTGGACATCATACCAAATTATCCTTCCAAGTTACAATGAAATCGCTTCATAATGATGAACTGTAGGCTGTGCTAAACAAATCTAGGTCATTTGCCTGTGCGGCCGTCAGGGCTGACCGATCACAACCAAAATAGGATGTTCTCATCTAGACATTATACCGCATCATCCTACCAATTTACAATGAAATCCCTTCATAAAAGCAACCTGTAGACTGAGCTAAAGGAATCTGGGTAACATGCCTCTGCGGCCATCATGGTTGACTGAACCCAACCAAAATAGGAAGTTCTCATCTAGACATTATACAGAATCATCCTACCTGTTTACAATGAAATCCCTTCATAAATACGGCCTGTAGACTGTGCTAAAGGTTTTTGGGCTTTGGGCCTGTGTAGCCATCATGGTTGACCGATCGCAACCAAAAGGGGACGTCCTCATCTCGACATTATACTGAGTCATCCTACCAAGTTACAATGAAATCCCTTCATAAATACGACCTGTAGTCTGTGCTAAAGTTTTTGGGGTTTTGGGCTCGGGCAGCCATCATGGTTGAATGATCATGACCAAAAGGGGAAATTCTCATCTGGGCATTATCTGTAGTGATCCTACCAAGTTACAATGAAATCCCTTCATAAATATGACCTGTATTTATTTATTTATTGGCGTTTAAGGTCACATACGTATGCACAATGGCTAATCATGACCATGACAGTTTTACGGGTGGAGGAAGCCGGAGTACCCGGAGAGAACCACCTTGCAACGACAAGCAGCTGCCAGCTCCACAACATCGTAGCTCCACACTGCAGCACAGGCAGGGTTAGATTGGTTGAAGACATGTGTACCATCGACGTGCAGTATGCCTTAGTACACGGCGTCAGCGTGCCCCCATGTGGACAATCGGGGTTAAGTGCCTTGCCCAAGGACACAACGCAGGAGTCCGAATCGATCGCTCAGACAGTCACTCATCCGAGGACTAACCAGGCTCGACGTTGCTTAACTTCGGTGATCTGATGAGAACCGGTTACCACAATGTCACCGCGCCCCCAAATATGACCTGCAGACTGTGCTAAAGGTTTTCGGGCTTCGGGCCCCTGTAGCCATCGTGTTGACCAATCACGACCAAAAGGGGATGTTACCATCTAGACATTATATTGAGTCAACTTACCAAGTTACAATGAAATCCCTCCATAAATACAACCTACAGACTATGCTAAAAGTTTTCAGGTTTTGGGCTTGGGCAGCCATCATGGCCGAATGCTCGCGACCAAAAGGGGATGTTCTCATCTAGACATTTATTTGGAGTCAACCTACCAAGTTACAATAAAATCCTTTCATAAATATGACCTGTAGTCAGTGCTAAAGGTTTTCGGGCTTCGAGCCCCCCTGTAGCCGTCACAGTTGACCAATCGCGACCAAAAGGGGACAATCTCATCTAGACATTATATGAAGTCAACCTACCAAGTTACATTGAAATCCCTCTATAAATACGACCTGTAGACTGTGCTAAAGGTTTTCAGGTTTTGGGCTAGGGCAGTCGTCAAGGTTGACAGATTGCGACCAAATGGGGAAGTTCTCATCTAGACATCATACGGAGTTATCCTACCAAGTTACAATGAAATCCCTCCATATTAAATATGACCTGCAGACTGAGCTAAAAGTCTTTGGCTTTTCGGGCTTGAGCACCTGTCATGGTTGACAGATTATGACCAAAAGGGGACGTTCTCATCTAGATATTATACAGAGGTTATCCTACCAAGTTACAATGAAATCCTTTCATAAATACAACTTGTAGACTGTGCTAAAGGTTTTCGGGATTTGGGCTCGAGCAGCCATCACAGTTGACAGGTCACGACCAAAAGGGGATGTTCTCATCTAGACTTGACCTCAAACTTGCATGTGAAATTCCGTGACAATCGGACAAGAACTACGGGGTGTGGCCTGTGCTAAAGGAAAATGTGAACAGACTCACAGACTTACAGACTCACAGTCTTCCGCACGTGTGATGGCAATAGCTTATCTTAACTTTGTCAAGTTAAGCTAAAAATCACCAATTAATTTTCATTATTTTTTTCATTTTTTGTCTCAAAAACATAGGTTATGACCCCTCTTTGGAACGAGCTCGACATTCCACAAACTGTAAGCCCCACCAGTAACTAAGTTCCACAAATTGTAAGCCCTGCTAGTAACTAAGTTCCACAAATTAAAGAAAAGTTCCCAAATTGGAGGGAATAAGGCATAGTACAGTTTGTTTTATCTGCCCAATTTCACAAAAAATTATTTGGCCTTGAGACTGAGAGTTGTCTACAAACTTACAGTCTACATCCTTTGACTTTGCAGTTGTTAACGGTTCTGGTAAGTCTTGGTTGCTTATATACTTGCCTAGAAACAACTGCCAAGCTACTTGTAATGTAACTTTGTGTTTACACAGAGATTGAATGCTGGGGCACCTGTTCTGTTGCAGTAAAAATGAGCAACTTTGGAATTATGCAATGTAGGATTGATATTCTGAGGGGCCAATACAGCCCCGAGAAGCAAAAAAAATAGCATTTCAGACAGTCAGTATTACAAAAACATTTTTTCAATGGGGCTGAGCAGCAAATGACTCTACTGCTCTGTGATGTCCCCCAAATTAGTGCAATCTAAAGGACTTAGGCAGGTGTTTTTTCATTTTATTTTTATAATTATTATTACTTCATCATCATAGGTTCATATCCTTGGTTTGTTTTGTTTTAGGTCTCATAATCTACCAAATAACATGGGCAGTGGGTTATTTGATCCATGTTATTACCGATATATTGCTAAATTATTTTCAGTCATCAAACATTGTTCACATGCCTTTGCCTTGAACACAGGCACTCTATTTATTGGTGTTTTAAGGGCACATGTTTCTGCACAATGGCTAATCATGACCACGAGTTTTATGGGTGGAGGAAGCCAGAGTACCTGAAGAGAACCACCAAGCAATGGCGAGCAACTGTCAACTCCCCAACATACCAACTCCACACAAGCAGGGTCAGCACTGGTTGAAGATAAGTGCACCATCGATGTGCAGTACGCCTTAGTACACAACACCACCATGCCCCCATGTGGGCAATGGGGGTTAAGTGTCTTGCCCAAGGACAAAACGTGGTTGCCACAGGTGGGATTCAAACCCGAAGGCCTCTCAGCTTGCAGCCTGCACCTCTACTTACTGAGCCTCCGCACCCCCTACAGGCACACTTCCATTAATTGTAAAAAGGCAAATAAATACAGAATATAAGTAACTTTATGTCAAACAGTAACATGAAGCACATTCAAAGACTGTGAAACCTTTATGTTCTGTTACCTTCACTTCAGAATGAAAGCCTAATATGGGCTTCCAGCTCTCAACCAGTTGGGTAAGTTATCTGACTAAATTCTATTAATTTTTATTTTTTTTAAAGTTTGCATTGGAACTAAAAAGAGAACATATGCAGCTACCAAAATAACAATTTAGCAGGGCCTGAGAAACAGATTATCTTTTTTTAAGCCGAAATTGAAAATTGTAAATCTACATGCGGCAACTGATTATAATAAAAGTATACCATTATCAATCAATCAACTTTATCTAACAATCATACAGAATTTGGCCTGAAAACCATGAGAAACGGTACGTACGACATAATGTGTTCCGATTCCGTATCATGAAGACGACTCATTCTGATTCCATATCATATAGATGACTCGTTTTCCGGTAGCGCTACGGGCTATCATAACAGGCACATGAATACAGTCTATGTGCGTTTCAGTGGGCAACCGAACATTATGTCCCAAAAATGTTTGAAAATAATTGAACCCTTTACCTATCATGAAAAGCAGACGACACTTGCAAAAAAAATTCTTGAATAAGTAATTTTTTTCAATTTTTGTCTCAAAAACATAGGTTATGACCACTCATTGGAACGAGCTCGACGAGGGGTCATAACCTATGTTTTTGAGACAAAAAATGAAAAAAATAATGAAAATTAACTGGCTATTTTTTAGAATAGCGTTGGCCGGTTTTGACCGTTACGTTGGGTAAAGGGTTAAGATTTAATCTGTTTATGTGACAGAATTGTTAGATAAATGAATTATCATGATAATGTGCATGTCCTGTGATTTGCATCAGATTCTCAGAGGTGTCCAAAAATGGGATCACAACTCATCCCATTCTGGACACCGCCTCGAATCTGATACAAACCACAGGTCATGCACATTATCATGATAATCTGTATGTAGCAGATCTTAAAATTACAACTAGAATAACATATAGAAAACATTGAGTGTTTTTCCTACATTTTTTCTTCCTTCTGATGCCGAAATAAATGAGACTATCTAACCCACACAAAGTAGATCTTCTGCTTCTCAGGCCATTTTTTTTTTTTTTTTTAAATTGCATATGAGAGGGCATTTTTTATTTTATTTTTGTAATTATTTCTTTGCCATCAAAAGTTCATGTTGTTTGTTTTGTTTTATGTTTTAAGTCTGATAAACTGCAGACTAGTATTGGTGGTCATGTATTTCATACCTTGAGTGCAAGAAGGCTTTGCAATGCTAAAGCATTGCAAAGCCTTATTGCTCTCATGGCACAAATTTATCAATTTTATTAACTTGGGTAAAGTATCAGGCATAAGGCTAAAAAAAAATAATGTTTTGATTCTCAGGCCCTCCCTCGTTGGATTTGAACCTCCTCATTAGACATTTTTATTACGTCATGTTTTCTCAAGAATTTCTGAAAACTTGGAATGGTCATGTTTTCACATTTCTCGACATATAATTATTTAGCTGTGTTTGCAGTAAATTGGTTTTTCTTGTTGCAGTTTATGGAGAGTGCCCAGAGGCACTCTCCCATAAACTGTAACAAGGCAAATTCTGATATACTGGATCATGATTTAATTATTTATTTATCTGCTGGAGTTTAAGGTCATATATTACTGCACAATGGCTAATAATGGCCACAACATCGATATAAACTCAACTTTAACCAATCATTTACAGCCATGTTTCCCATTTTAAAGGACTCCTACCCCAAGCATTGGTTATTGGGGCCTATTCTAATGGATCATGATATTTGACAGATCTATACCTTTAAAAAGAATAATAAAATACAAATCCTTTTAGCTGTTGTTATGGCAGTAAGTTATAAAAGGTATACTATAATTACACTAAAATACAACCTTTTCTCTTTTTCAAGTGGAAAGACAGCAAAAAGATTTACTGAGTATACTCAACCCTTTACACGAAAAAAAAAAAAAAAATCCTCCCTCCCTCACTGATTTGAAAAAAAAATTGCCTGAGAATCAATTCATTTTTTTTATTTGGCCTAAACCATTTAATTTTTATTTTAAGTTTGCATTGGTTATAAAAAGAGAGCATGTAGCAGCCAAAAGGACCATGCAGTAGGGCCTTAGAAACAGATTTTTAACTTTTTTAAGCCCTAAAAATACATTTTATGACAGGGAAATTACAAACTTTTCCTAGCTGTTATTTCTTTCATTCTTATGAAACATTATATTGTCTGACTGTAGAAAGGTCAATCACTACTTGGAAATATTAACATTTTGTAGGATGAACAAAAACCAGACCTGGAAAGAAAGGATATTGAAAAAACAGCATATTTACATTGTCTATCACAACAGCTAAATTAATACCCCCACTGCATCTACCATTTTTCATCACTTTCTTTTTTGGGTGTCGTCCCACCTAGCCAACCTTTTTAATTTCATTAGTAGCGTCTGGCCAACCTTTTAATGATCAGGAGTAGCGTCTAGCCAACCTTTTTTTTCACACTTGCTTAATCCTTGTTATAGTCTGTAGCATATAAATTGTCATTTTTTTTTTTGCAAAATAAAAATCATTTTTGCAAATTAAAATATTGTTGTTTTTTGTCAGTCGGTTGAATTGAGAAAACAATTAATTAGTTTTGTTTTTGCTAATTTGTTATATGTTATCATTGTTTTTGATGTCTTGTTTTGCAAAAATAAAATATTCTGCCGCTGTCTTGTTTACACGGTGTTTGATATTTCTTAGATTCACTAATTGTGCCTTTGAAGTGAACAACAATCACGGTGTTTGTCTCATCTATTATTTTATGTTTTCAAAACACAGTCCCATATTATATATATATGGATCTTCTCAGCATGAATTGTCAGTAATCATGGCTTCCGCACAAGTTGACATTGATTTTCTTGATAATGGTAGAGGTGATTTTTTCTTGATTCATGGTGGATTTAAATTCTCTATCAGAACACGAAATCATGGACGTTGCTATTGGAGGTGCGTTGATCGGAATTGTCCGGCTACAGTGGTGACAAAAGAAAGTATTCTTGTTAAGTTCGGTAATGGACATAATCATACTTCTGATATTGAGAGTATTGCTTCAAGTGCATTCTTGTCGAAAGTTAAGAAGCGATGTCGCGAAGAAGTCGGACCAATCCCGAGCATTTATGATGAAGAACTCGGAAGCTTGCGAAATACAGATTCACATGAAGTTCATGAAGTTATCAAAAAAATTCCCACATTTGAGAGCTGTAAGTCGTCTTTATACAGGAATCGATTAAAAGTTCTTCCAAAGTTGCCACGAGAGCAAAACCAAATTGAACTTGGTGATGAATGGACAAAAACTTTTGCTGGAGAACGGTTTCTATTGCGTGACATAGGAGATGAACAGAACCGACGAATCTAAGTTTTTAGCACTGATGACAATTTGCGACGATTGTGCAATTCTGACATTATTTTTGCAGATGGAACATTATATTCGTGTCCCAAGTTGTTTTATCAGCTGTATTGTATTCATGGAATGGTTGACCGTAAAGTTTTCCCCTTGGTGTTCGCGCTTCTGCCAAATAAAACTCAATCAACTTACTCAATATTTTTCAACATTCTGAAGGATGAGATTCTTCAACGAAACTTAACGTTTGCACCAGATACATTCATGATAGACTTCGAGACGGCGGTGATGAACGTTTTGGAGTGCGTGTTTACTTCCGTGGTGGTTAAAGGTTGTTTTTTCCACTTTACACAGTGTATCTGGAGGAAGACTCAATCCGTTGGTTTAGTGAGACATTACAATCAAGATGATGACGTCAAACTTCTTGTCCGGAGGGCTGCTGTTCTTCCACTCATTCCCGTCCAACATGTTGAAGATTTCTGGCTAAATGCTTTAGAATCAGCCGAGGACATTTCTGTGGATGTCACCGCATTTACTGACTATGTTACCGAACAATGGGTAGAGGGTGTTCCCATCAGCAAATGGAACCATCACAACAACGACGGCACAAGAACAACCAACAATGCGGAAGGTTGGCACAGCAAAATAAAAAAAATGTGCAGAGCTGCTCACCCAAACATATACTCTTTCCTTGTGTTGCTAAAGAAATTGCAGGCAACCAACGAAGCAAAAATGATTCAACTTGAATCCGGAGGTCTCGCACCAAAAAGACGAAAGCGTTACAGAACGATAGACAATCATTTGAAAACACTGAAGAACAGACTCAATAGTGGCAATCTGGACATTTTTGAATTTGGTGACGAAGCAAGTAAATTACTAAAATTGAAATAATGTGAAGGTACTTATAGATTTTATTATAAAGTTGAGATGTATTTTGATATGATGTTGTTTGATTATGTAGGTAAGACGATACAGACTATAGCCTAATCCTCTACTGCAAAAGTTGCGTTCAGCCAACCTAACACCTTTCTGTAATTCACACCTATTAACTGGTATTTTAGGAAGGTTGGCTGAGTGGGAATAAACCCTTTTTTGGATCATTTTTTTCCTGCTATTTTTTTTTCTTACACGTGCAGGGCTGTCATTGAAAAACATGAGTTATTTTCCGGAAACCAATTGTTGATAAAGTTCTATTTATTGTAATAGTCCTGTGACCCCTTTGACCTTTTCGTTGCCGGCTGCAAAACCTGATACCTTCTCCCCTTCTTGTGGGCATACCCAATCTATAATTGGTGAACATGTGACATATAAAAGAAAAGTTATTACCCAGAAACCAATTTTTTTACAAAGTTTTAATTATAGTAACAGTCCTATTACCTTCGACTTTGTGGTTACCTATTCCAAAATTGAGAGGGTTTTTATCTACCTAGTTTGTTTGAGCTGCGATAAATAGTTATGTTATCACCTGGAAACCAAAAATTGCTATTTTGATTAACAGTGACCTTTCACCAACAATCTGAAAATCGATAGGGTTCTCTTCCTCTGAGGGTAACAAAACTGTAAATCTGCTGGACCTGCATCATTTGGAGTAAAGGTTTTTGACCAGAAAACATTCATTAAGTTCTATTTATAGTAACAGTCCTCTCACCTTTGACCTTTGGGTTGCAGATTGCTAACTTGATAGGATTCGTTCCCTCCATAAGGATATCTAATCTTATATCTGGTGAACATGTGATATATGAAACAAAATTTATGCCCTAGAAACCAATTTTGACAGTTTTATTTATAGTAACATTCCCATGACCTATGACCTTGTGGCTACCAATTCCAAATTCAATAGTGTTCTTCTTTTTCCATATGTTACTTTCTACACATTTGGCTGAGCTGTGCTGGATCAAATTAATGTTATTTCTTGGAAGTTAAAACAGCTATTTTTATTAACAATAACGTTGACCTTTGGTCAAACAATTTGAATATCAATCAGCATTGTGGAAAACTATTTTTTTACGAACCTCTATTTATAGTCAAAGTTCTGTGACCTTCGTCCTCTCGGTTGCAGACTGTAAAATCAACAGGATTTTTTTCCTCCCACAGAGGTACAATGGAGCCAACTTAATTGGATACCTCTTAACTGAATAACCCTGTTAATTGAAGATAATTTCCCAACACAAAACCATTTACCATACCTCCAGTACAAATTTGACCTGTTAATTGAATGTATGTTATAGAGTAAACTCCTGTTAAAGGAATAAAAAATCTTGTAACCTGTCGAAAAATTACCCAGACTCGCCAGTTTTCCTTTGTTTATAGACCTATGTGACCTCAGTACATCCAGTACAGGCATTTAATCTATTATATCTTGTTTGACAGAGCTCATGAGAACAAGATATAGTAGAATAAATGCTAAGTTTAACTCCAGAATACAGGAAAGTGACACAATCCATGTTAATTGAATACTCCAGTTAATAGAATACTTTTCATTGGCAAAGTGGCTATTCAATTAACAGGTTTCCACTGTACTAATCTATAAGCTGGAGAACACGTGACATATGAAACAGAAGTTACTGCTGAGAATCAATTTTTGAGAAATTCTATTTATTACTTTCTGCAAACTGTGATAAATAGAACCAATATCATCATCTGGAACCCAAAGCTTAGTAACAGTGTTCCTGACCTCCAACCGGAAACCTGGCAATCAATGGGGTTCGTCTCCTTCTATGACGGAACCAAGCCTGTAAGTTTTGTTGACCAGCATTGAAAAGAACTGAATTTATTGTCCAGAAAGCAATTGTTAACACCCACCCAGTCAGATAAGTCAAGATCCTGCCTGCTCAACTACATGATTTCATCAAACTAATAGTCAAGTTTGACTTTGGCACAACTTGACTAAAATTATCTTCACTTACCAATATTGTTCTTCTTGACCAACAAACTGAACCATACACCGCATCATTATAACTGTAAAAAAATATTCCATTAACAGAGGTGTTGAAAATAAAAAGTATTGACGACTTGTTTTACATAAATTTATTTATTTATTGGGGTTTTAAGACACATTAACAGCCAAGGTCACATCGTGTCAGTGACAGTTTTACGGGTGGGAGAAGCCTGAGTACCCGGAGAGAACCACCCAGCAATGACGAGCAGCTGCCTGCTCCCCAACATCATAACTCTGCACTGCAGCACAGACAGGGTTAGATTGGTTGAAGACATGCGCACCATCGACGTGCAGTATGCCTTAGTACACGGCATCATCGTGCTCCCAGGTGGACAATCGGGGTGAAGTGCCTTGCCCTGTTTTACATAAATAATCATTGGCCTGTGTTAGTACAGTTAAAACTAGAAGTCCTGTCATGAACTGTGCGATTATCTAGGCTTAATTGCATGTAGGAATTGCGCGTAATTGCCATATCAAATGGCATCCAAAGCATGGCAGGTTCCCCTGGTTACTCATAGCAAACACAGACAATGTTCTGCCAATGGACCTCCGGGTTACCCGGAGGTCCATTGGCTGAAACACTGCTTGTGCACAGGCCATATGTACAGAATTTGATAGCCTTACTATGGTCATAACATGCAGATCGACATGCTATTTGGGTGCATTTCATGACAGAACTTCTAGTTTTAACAGTAATTCAAAACAATTGGAACTTTACAAAGATAACACTCAGCATGATGTATCACAGAGAAGTTCTTGCTACTTGAGATAGGCAATATACCGAAAAACCAAAGTGATACCAATATCATGGGGATACCAAGAAATGAACCGAATCAATCATTAAATACTGAAACCATCTGAATTTTCAAATGTTCCTACATTCGCTATTTGTAAGTCCCTGTTGAAGTTTGATAACAGTTGAAAGCTTCAGTTTCCTGAAAGAAGTGACTGATTTTCTTTTCAGTTTTGTTAACCCTCAATGGAATGGGCAACTGTCCTGAATTCCCACTAGACTACAACCTGTATATGTTCAGTTGCTTAGCAGCGATTTCTAGTCAAGACTTGGCTATCTTTTAAAACAGGTTAGACCAGGCTAGAAATCAAAGCCCAGGTGTTTTGTCTACCGGCAGCAGGACCTCCTAAAGATGGCATGGTCAGAGCACATGCTCTGAGATCGCAAAAGCTTGAAATAGGTCTTGAAACATTAAGGTACATTCAGGTCAAATCACAAAATTATGGTAGATAAGATTGTGGTTGTAAAAGAATACCACTGTTGAGCTCAGTGGCAGTGTCATTTATAGCGTTGTGGTAGAATGATACTACAACAACTAATTCTGTGTTTCCTGGAGTGAATTCCTCTTTGGTACTATCAGCAAATCTCAGTCAAGTCAGATACCAAATACTGTTACTGAACTCAAAATTTCAATACCGCCCATCTCTACTTGCTATCCAACTGCCAATTTCAAAGTCTAATTTAGTCAGCTGCAGGGCACTTTTTTTCCGCAACTGGTTAAGGATGGGCTAGAATTATCATCACTGAAGGTGGAGTCTCAGATATCGCTCTTGCTAGTATTCATCAGATATCGATTCACTTTAGGCCTAAAAAAATTAAAAATATGTTTCTCAGGCCCTCACACATGGTCCTTTTGGCTGCCGCATCCTCTCTTTTTATAGCCAATGTAAACTTAAATAAAATAAAAATTAAAATGGTTTACGTCTGATATTTTACCCAATTTAAAAAATTGATAAATTTGTCCCTTGAGTGCAAAGCGGCTTTGCAATGCCTTAGCACTGCAAAGCCTTCTTGCTCTCAAGGGACGGAATACACCACCACTCATGCTATTCCATAGATTATGAGGCCTAAAATATAAAACAATAACATGAACTTTTGATGACAAAGAAATAATTACAGAAATATAAAATAAAATAAAAAACTGCTCGCCCACATGCAATTTTACAAATAATGGCCTGAGAAACAGAAGATCTGCTTTGTGTGGCCTTAGCACTTTCTTGTGTAACTAGATTTGATACTTGGACTTATGTTACATACACAGTCAATCATACGAGTGCCCACCCAAAAGGATAGAACAAGAGGACACAGGCCTCGAGTTTTATCCTTTCGCGATGGCGCAAATGCCATATTGATTAACCAATTCACACGTGTGTCGTTCTGTGTTTATTACATGCCTTCATGTCTATAAGAACAATAATGAGAAGGACACTCAGCAATTCATTTGACAACTATCAACACAAAGAACACATTTAATCGCCAACCAAATTTGTGAGGGGAACCCGTGTTACTATTTCATCCCCTGAGATCCAATGTGTTCTATGTGCCTACTGACACATAGAACACATTGGAACTCAAGGGACGATTTTCAGCTATCGCTAGCAATTCAAATTGTAACTGTGTTACACGATTTGTAGAAAATTCAAGTGAAATTTTGATCCTATTTAAGACTAGTCTGTCAATGCTTTCTGTTCTGCACAAATGTGCAGAACAGCTTTTCATTTTCCGATGGACTAGTGTTGCTGCAGATGGGGATTTCATAGAACAGGCTCGTAATAAAAATGGAGGAATGCTGTAGTGATCAGAATGCAGTAGTGATGAAATTGATGAAAGAAATGAAAACTGCATTGGGAAAAGTGGATGAGTACGATACAAAATTGGGAATTCCACAGCAAGATGAAGGACATCTTCAACACTATTGTCAATGCTGTGGTGCCTAACAAATCCAAATCAGCAATCAAATTTAATTCACACTCACAAGAGCTTCGCATCAGAGAAAAATTTGGGAGGAACTGGTTTTGACTAGAACTCAAAGACCAATTTTGATAAGGCCTAAAAAAGATAAAATCTGTTTCTCAGGCCCTCCATCATGGTCCTTTTGGCTGCCCCATGCTCTCTTTTTATAAACAATGCAAACTTAAAAAAAACAAAAATTAAATGGTTTATGTCTGATATTATACACAAGTTAATATATTGACAAATTTATCCCTTGAGTGCAACAAGCTTTGAAATGCTTTAGCATTGTAAAGCCTTCTTGCACTTAAGGGACAAAATATACCACCACCCATGCTATTCTGTATATTACACTACTGGACAAGCAACCCATTAAAAATCCATTAAAAACCCATTAAAAACCATTTAAACCACCAAAAACCATTATTTTTACCCATTAATTCTTGTAATGAAAAAAGTAATGGCTGGGTAATGAAACCATTAAAATTGCTCAATTTAATTAATGGTCATTTTCATGTTTGGCCATTAAATTTGCCATTAAATATGGTCTTCATAATTTTCATGCCCATTAACACCCATTAAAATCTGTAATGACTTTGTTTAATGGCCATGATTGGGTTTTAAACTCATGGCCATTAAATAAAATTAGATAAATTAATGCCCATCATACTGTCATAAAGCATTTTTAATGGGCATTATGCAAACCCATGTTGACAATCATAGATTTCAAAAGAATTAATGGCCATTAAACCATTTTAAATAAAAGAAATCACCCAGAAGGGTTTTTAATGGCCATTAAATTGTAGCTCCAGTGAGGTAGAAAAATTCATGGGCATTAAAATATTGCAGATCTTTCAATGACCATATGAATAACCAATGTTTAAAGGTTTGTCATATCGATTTGACAATTTATTGGAATTCTCTTTCATAAAAAGTACCAGTACTGAAATAAATACATTTCCCCATGTACATCATCTATTCACAACCTACAAGTACTAGCATATTTGGTTGTAAATAAATGTTCAGCAATCACAATATTCCTTTGATTTTGTTACAATAATACCCTAACTTATATATTATTGCTTGGAAAGTGCAATGTATACCCGGAAATGGAATCAAATGCTAAATTTAAATGTACTTGTACTACAAACTTGCCTCTTTGGAATTTTTATATTCATTACACCCCTCAAAATTTGTCTATGCCAATCATTGCTGCAGAAGAAGCTGTTTTCTACAGCAAAATTTCCTTTAAAATTGCCTTAGAAAAATATGTCCGGCAACGAAACAAAACTTGCAGCTACGGTGCAGTTTACACTCTTAACCCTTAAGGGCCAAGACAGTTGCTCTAAATTGACACCTGACCACAGCAAGCTCACATCCACTGGCTTACATGTAGCAGTTATTTCTAGTCAAGTCGCTGCCAAGACTTGACTAGAAAACACTGCTAGGTAATTTGTCTATTGTCATTGGACCAATCTTAATGAAAATTGGTATGGACGATGAAGGGAGGGTACTCCTACTAGTAATTTAGATGCAATTAAACATGTCAAGGGAAGGGAAGCAATAATGCTTATTTACTCTGGTAAGTCTGCCAATTTGAACTAAAAATCTATGAAGTATTGGTTGATATATCATGGCTGCATTACGGCAGCCATGATTTGATTTGATTTCAAAACCTAAATACAACTGGCATACAACAAGAGATCAGAACTGTTTATATAATGGGAACATTTTGCAAGCACAATCTAGGATATTCTACCTCAGAAATTTGCAGAGGATTTCTCTTTGGGAGAATCCACCACCATTAAAAGTAAAGGGTCAATTGTAATCATTTGGTATGTACTAATACTAAACTGATACATTTGACCTTAAAATGATAAAATAAATGATCTCTTATCTAGATCATGTATTCTAATGTTTACCAATGACCACCAGAGAAAAATAATTTCCCACTGCCACACTAAAAATAGGTCAATTATATTATAAATAATATATTCACACAATTTGTTTCGTTTATTAAACATTTGAGTTTGTCCTCTAAAATGGACAACATGGTTATAAATGATAGACTAAACTTGACTTTATCTCCATGTTGCGGTCACGATTAACCACATAATTATGTGACCTTAAACACCAATAAATAAATAAATAATAAGGTCGTAAGACTAAACTGAAAACTCAGAAGTTTTTTGAAGTTGCCCCAGGGATCAGGCGGGGTTAAAACACCAAATTGCGGCTGCCTATAGTTAGTAGCTGGCCCTAAATGTTTTGCCACCACACAAACTTGGCTAACGACAATCCCAAATTGATGTTAGCTCAGTTGGCACGGTGGAGAACAGTTAGGGCTAGACGATCCACCACAAGGAACAGTACTAGGCCTGAAAATTCTAAATTTTCTGAAGCCTACCCGGTGGGGGGCCAATCACAGGTCTTTGGCACAGAATCATATCAACTGAGCTCAAAATGGCTCATGACCATTCGTTGTGGTATTCCTGCAAGCCTGCAAATAAGGCAGCCTGTCATGGTCACTGACTGACTCAACTTGAATGATTGACAGACACTGATTCAGTTGTGCCTGTCATATAATGACCAGTGCAATTTCTTATATTAGAACTGGATATAAGCCTGTTCAATTACTGTATGCTTCAACATAACTAAATTCTTTATATATGATCATTTATTGGAAAGCTCTCTGTAAGAGAGTTTTCCAATAAATAGTAAGTCAATTATACAGTTAACACACATCTCCATGATGCTTTGAACTAACAAAATGTTAAAGAATTAATAACCCGTGAAATTTATTAACAGAAAGTGAAAATCTGTATGTAAACCCCAACCCCTCGACAAGTACCCAGTTTGGGATGATTAGCAGAAAATTGTTGGTGCCTGACACAAAAAATATTATTTGCAAGCTGTATTCCTGCTTGATACAGGCAAGATGTATAGGCTAAAAAAATAGTGTTTTGTTTCTCAGACAATCCCTCATTGAATTTGAACCCTCGAGCTCATTAGACATTTTTATCGCCTTTCACTGTCTTCCAATATTAGTACAAACCCAGCTGGAGACTCAAAATTATTTAGGTTTTTTGACTGATGGATATTTATTTATTTGTGTCTGCAATATGTTGGCCTCTGTATATGGGGATTTGCCTCATTACAATTTATGGGAGAGTGGCTATAGGCACTCTCCCATAAATTGTAATGTGGCAAATCCCCACAGATTGAATAATTTTACTTCAAAGATAATGAAGAGCATCAAAAGAATACATAGCCTTTGAAGTACCTACAGTTTGTTTTTAGAGGAAAGTTTTATTTTCAAATCTTATATATAAAGAAGAGATTCTGTGTGTGTGTGTGTGTGTCTGCATGGACGCACCGGGGCACATAGAAGGCTGAAATTTGGCATGGTGCTATATTCTGACCTAACTTCCTAACTTAGAGGACTGCGGGGGTCACGAGGTTGAAGGCTCTGCCCGAAGGTCGGGGCCGAGTGAGTTGGGTACGCGACCCTCATTTGTTTTTTGTTTTTTTCACTTTTCTCTCCTTCATTGACCCCGAATGAAGTCGGGTATCCTGCTAGTTTATTATATAATAAACTGATTTAAGAACACAAAATAGTGCTCTTGCATGTCAAATCTGGCACTGGGAAGGTGGGGAGGGGGGGGGTGGAGTTGGGGGACTCAGGCTGGAATTATATAATCAGATCCCTCGTTGTAAGAAATAAAAAAATAAAAATAAAGTCCTCCCTCCCTCATTGAATCTAAAAAATGAAAGTGTCAATGACACTGTAGCTCAACTTGTCAAGACAAAGACATGCACATGTATAGTATGTGACACAGCAATGACAAACATCTAGGTAATGACCTGATAACAAAGGTACATATAAAGTATTGTAACGGTCTGTACATAAATTCTGACCGTTGCCTGTAACAAATGTATAGGTAAAGTATTGTAAAGGTGGGTGACAGTCAGATGCTAAACTAGAAAAGAAAACTTTGAGTCCCAGAGTGGGTCTGACTGAACCCCAAAATATTTGTTCTCATAGCACAGTGATAACAAAGGCACCCCAAAACACACTCGTTCCTGTTCCAAGGTGAAAACAAAGGTACCCAAGAAGTTTTGTGAAGATCAGTTCATAAATACGAGCTGTATTAGAACTTGTGACAAAAAACTGATTGGACCTAATTTTGGTACAAAATGGCCACTGGCAGCCATCTTGAATTTTGGACCGTACCCAGAAACACTCATTCTCGTCCCAAGGTGATAACAAAGGTACCCAAGAAGTTTTGTGAAGATCGGTTCATAAATACAGCCTCTACTCTGAGCCGTATTGACATGTGTGCTCACATTGTGTAAGTAGCACTGAATAAATCAAAGTTCATCCAATTTGCATAATTTCTGCACGAAAAAAAAACCCTTACAATATGTGATGTATTCCATGTTACTAAACATTCATACAAAAATTTATTCAAATCAGAACTTTCATACAGAAGTTCTGTACAAAAGACTGATTGCACTAATTTTGGTACAAAATGGCTGCTGGTGGCCATCTTGAATTTTGGACCACCGAAAAACACTCGCTCTCATCCCACGGTGATAAGAAAGGTACCCAAGAAGTTTCATAAAGATTGGTTCATAAATATGGCCTGTAGTCTGAGCTGTATAGAAGTTGTGTACAAAAAACTGATTAGACCTAATTTCGGTACAAAATGGCCACTGGCAGCCATCTTGAATTTTAGACCGCACACAGAAACACTCGTTCTCGTCCCAAGGTGATAACAAAGGTACCCAAGACATTTCGTGAAGATCAGTTCATAAATACAGACTCTAGTCTGAGCCATATTGACATGTGTACTTACTGTGTGTAAGTCGCACTGAAAAAATCAAAGTTCATCTAATTTGCATAATTTCTGCACGACAAAAAAAACCCGTATTATATGTGATGTATCCCATGGTACTAAACATTCACACAAAAAAATTATTCAAATCAGCGCTTTCATATGGAAGTTCTGTGCAAAAATCTGATTGCACCTAATTTTGTACAAAATGGCTGCCATCGGCCATCTTGAATTTTGGACCGGACCCAAAAACACTCATTCTCGTCCCACGGTGATACCAAAGGTACCCAAGAAGTTTCGTAAAGATCGGTTCATAAATACGGCCTCTAGCCCGAGCCGTATTGGCATTTGCACTTACAGTGCTGAAAGTAACACCAAAAAAATTCAAAATTAGTCTAATTTGCACAATTTACGCACGAGAAAAAAATATCGTATTATATGTGATGTATCCCATGGTACTAAACATTCATACAAAAAATTATTCAAATCAGAGCTTTCATATGGAAGTTCTGTACAAAAAACAGATTTCTGCATCATCGGTACAAAAGGGAGGCTGGCAGCCATCTTGAATTTCGGACCGCACCCAAAAACACTCGTTCTCGTCCCACGGTCATAACAAAGGTACCCAAGAAGTTTCGTAAAGATCGGTTCATAAATACGGCCTCTAGCCTGAGCCGTATCCAATTGTTGACGTACGGACAGACGGACAGATGGACGACGGACTACGGGCCATGACAAAAGCTCAAATTTGGCTTCGCCAAAATTGAGCTAAAAATTGTCTGAGAAACAGATCATTTATCTTTTTTGGCCAAATATATATATAATATACATGTCTTTGCCTTGTTACAATTTGTGGGAGAGTATAGTATATATAGGTCTGATGGGCATTAATCTAGGGATGAACAGTGCCACTACCCCTTTAATGGGCATTAAAGAAACGACTGACTGGATTTTGTAATGGCCATTAAAATGGCTAAATGGTATAAGTTTTAATGCCCATTACTTTTGGCATGCACAAAATGTAACCATTAATTTTGGTTCCTTTTAATGGCCATCAAAATCTGGCTACTGGTTTGTAATTAATGCCCATCAAATTGTTGCTTACAATAACAGTTAATGGCCATTAGATTTTGACTAAACAAATTTCCCATTAATTTGGTCACTTTAATGGCCATTACATTCACTAAGAAACTGGTAATAATGCCCATGAAAATGTAGTTCATATCCATTAACTTTTGATGCCCATTAACATTTGTAATGGGCATTATATCCACATTTTTAATGGTCTTCAAGTTTAATTTAATGCCCATTAAAGCGACCAAATTAATGGGAATATTTAATGGTATTTTTAATGGCACAATTTAATGGCTCATTTAATGGCCGTATGTGCAGTAGTGTTATGAGGCCTAAAACACAAAACAAACCAAAAACATGAACTTTTGATGGCAAAGAAAAAAAAATGAAAAAAATAAAAAATAAAAAAACATCCGCCCACATGCAATTTTACAAAAAATGGGCAGAAAAACAAGATTTACTTTGAGGGGCCGAAAAAATCAAATGTTTGTTCAAGCTATAAAAGGCATAACTCCTGCACAAAAAGATTCGACAGGACTGGTTATCAAACACATCCAAGACATTCTCAAGTAAATATAACACCCCAATACTCACATACATTCCGCTTTGATACAGTTACCTGGACAAACCTTAAATTTTTGGCAGAGAAATATTAAAAGAAGTGGAAAAAAAACCATACCATTATGAGCTGAAAACAGACAAAAATTAAATAAGGGCCATAACTCGGCTCAGTATGGCAGAACCGCATCAGTTTTCAAACTCAAGCAAGAGATTAAGAAAGTGTGACATACCAAATATAACCAAATCCAGTGATATTTGCTCATGTTATCGCACTAACAAGAATGGTGATGCCCAGCCAGCTCACCCATCCACCCTCTCACAGGCATACCAACTTCATCAAACTACAGGTCAAGTTTTTAAAAAAAAACTCATCCCAAAATTGGATAACCTTTGTTCAAATTATAATGCTGACATTGACGAAAGGACAGATGAACTGATGGATGGACGTATGGAACCCACCACCTCCCCCCATCCCCGACCTTCATCAAAACATAAGTCGACTTGTTGTCACAGCTCAACCTATAAGGATTAACCCTTTACCCAATGAATCGGCCACATCCGCCCGCTTAATATGCAAATACAGCAGCTGAAAAAATGTTAAAAAATTTATAGTAATTTATATATATTTTATACTTACCAATGACCCAGACTAAGCTGGTGCTAACTCTAAATTATTCAGGGCCAAACACAAATTTTGCTCCCCCAAATTTGCATCAAAAACCGAAAATTAGATGTCCTATATGGTCCTCCATATTTTTACTGCACTGCGCATGCACAGTGTCAAGGAGGTCTCGAAATTGGCACCAAATGTCATTCTTACAACCAGTGCCTGGTAAGCGTTATGTACTCAGCGGGGAGGTATGAGTTCCCAACTCCTGGGAGGGCCATCCCATCCCCATCTGGGTCATTGGTAAGTATAAAAAATATATAAATTACTATAAATTTTTTAACATTTTTATACTGTACCAATGACCCAGACTTAGCTAAATAGTAAAAAGGTTGGAGGGCCTAGGACATAAAGGAAAATCCAATAGGCTCAATTACATGTGACAGAATTATCCCCTCAAGGAGAAAAGGAGAGATAGGCTTTACATGTATCTTTCTTCTTCCTATCAAAGAAGAAAGACACAACACCATTCTGTAATTGAGTACAATAACATCAATGATCTCCACTAACATCCAGTAAAACCCTTTATACAAATTATTTTTAAAGGTAACCCAATAAATAAAGGAAGTCCAGAGAAATGAGACTCTTTATACTCATTAAAAGTGTTCGAGGATCGTATATTAACGCCCGTTTGACACGTGACATATACAAATGCTTCACACCGAGCTACACTTTAAAAACCATCCCGGCACCGACTCGGAATTCCTGACTCCAGGGGAGGTATTCCCTGGCTTTTCACTATAAAGCAGGTGACCTAAGGGAACATCTGCACCCCCCCCCTTTCCCCTTGACTGGGTCAAATACCCCAGAGTGAAGAGGGCAGCAGGACAGAGTCACTGCCTGAACAGAAAGCCTACATAACTATAGTTGCAACTGTTTAGTGGACGATATTCTGAGCAACTGATAATGGACCTAAACAATGCAGGTCTCCAGGAATGGACTCAATATTTCAAAGATAAAAATTTGTGAAAGTGAAGGCTGAGACCAACATGCAGCCTTCATTAAATGTGTAATAGCAACATTATTAGCATAAGCCCAAGATGTTGATAGAGCTCTTACTTCATGAGCTGAAATCTTAAGCGCAGACTGCTGAGTAGAAAATAATATTTCATAAGCAGTACGGACACTTAATTGAATCCATCTAGCAAAAGAATGGACCATAATGTCCTTTCTATTAGGCATCAGAGACAGAAAGAAATGTTTACGTCCCTTTCTGATGAACTTAGACCTACGTTTATAAATACGTATTGCTCTAACAGGACAGAGTAAAGGTCTACGTCCGTCTGAAGACGGAAGGGCCTTATTAACAATAGGTTCCGGATACTTATTAGGAGCCTGATTCTTAGCCAAAAATCCAACATTGGTAGTAAAGGTAATTGTATTACCAATGCTACGATAGTGAAAATCATCCACAGCTATCATGAAGCTCGCTAACTCTTCTAGCAGAAGAGAAGGCTAAGAGACAAGCTGTCTTATAAGATAAAAATTTGAAGTCCACTGTGTCAAGAGGCTCAAATGGCGCTTCTTTTAGCTTAAGAAGAACCCAAGCTAAATTCCACTTAGGAATTAATCTAAGGGTTCTAGGTCTATTTATCGAAAAGTTTCTAACTAATTTAGATAAAGAGACATTAGATCCAATCATTAAGCTATCATGGTGTACATAGGTATCAGATAGCATAGACCTATAACCCTTAATGGTGACAGGCTGCAGCTTGATCTCATCAAACAAGTAGACCAGAAAATTTGCAATGTCTGGAATGGAGGGATCACAAATATCTACAGAATGATCCCTACACCACTGACGAAAGACCTTCCACTTAGCAGCATAATTTAGCGAAGAGGAGGTCCTCCTACAGTTAGAAATCGCGTCCACTGCTCATCCTGTAAAATGCTTGCTGTGCAAGAAGGACCGCACAACGGAAATACATGAAGGTTGAGACCTTGCGGGTTGTGATGGAGAGTGCACGATTTCCCCTGTAAAAGAAGATCCTCCCGTGGAGGAAGCTTCCGCGGCATGTCCCACAACAGACACCTGAGTAGATTTATCCATGGTCTCTGTGGAGACAGAGATGCTACCAACAGAATCTTGCAATGTTTTATCTTGAGCAATATCTGCTGATCAACGGCGCTGGAGGATACGCATATCCTATTATTCCACGGCAGCTCCGCACAGACCTATCAGTCTCATGAATTCTCTCGCTGCAACCTTGTCTGAGTGAAGGCAATAGCGAGCGTAACAACTGACTAACTTCGCTCTGGTTAACAGCAGACGAACGAGATTGTTGTGCATCTCGAAGCTCATCCCCAGGTAGGTGAACGACTTGGACAGTACCAGATCCGACTTCTCTTTGTTTACTATGAAACCGAGACGTCGGAGCAATAGAAGCAGATTCTGCACATCGTTCTGAAGCGTTAACTCGTTGCCGTACCTCTGAAGAATATCGTCCAGGTAGGCCAACGTTACCGCAGACGAATGAGCTCGGAAATGAGTCATTACCAAGTTCATTATTCGAGTAAAAGCCCAGGGCACTAGATTCAGACCGAAGCACATCGCTCGGAACTGATATACGACTCCTAGGACAGCGAAGCGAAGATACTTTCTGAACGACGGATGTACCATGACGTTAAAGTACGCATCCTTGAGATCTATGCTCGCAGCATAGTCGTTCACTCGAATGCTCGCTCTGACCGATCGAATGGTCGCCATATAGAATTTTGGAGCCACGATCAGCTTGTTTATCGAGCTCAGATCTATGACTGGACAGAACGAGCCGTCTGGTTTAGGAACCAGAAAAAGATGGCTGTAGAAACCTGGAGATTCCTGGTTTTCTACGACCTCTATCGTGTTCTTCACTAAAAGAGACTGGACTTCTGATAGAAGCGAGGCTCTTTTCTGCTGATTTGACGGAAGCCGAGTCCATCTTGGACTTCGAGTTAACGGAGGTTTTCCTTTGAAGGACAGTTTCAGTCCTTCCGATATAACTCCTCGAACCCAAGGGTCCTTCGTAATTAATTCCCAATTGTTTGAGAAACTCGACAGTCTTCCGCCCACTGGAACGCGACAGAGGTTTAAACCATCACCTCTTGGATCTGCGAGGCTTGCGGTAGGAGAAATCACGTCCTCCACGGCCCGCACTTCGCCCCGTCGGCCTAGGGGCGTCTGACCGGTTGTTTCGGCCAGTGTTACGGCCCCTATTTGAGTCGCTACCTTGACAGTCTCTAGAGTAAGACCTAGAGGACGCGTAAGAACCTCTATAGGAACTTTCCCTGGACATACTCATCCCAGAAGTGCCTGGCCAACTCTTCTCCGCTGGCTCTGACTTTTTGGAAGCGGAGCGACTCTGAGAGAGTTTTTCACCTTACTATCCACACGCGTGGATGTAGCTGGGGCCCCGTCACGTCTAACTAACTCCAGATTTACCACTGAAAGGGCGGAGTTATACGTGGAGAATGCTATGGCCCTGGACAGAACTCTGAAGGAGGTTTGTACATCCTGGAATTCTTGTCCCTCAAGGCGTAATGACAACGCTCTGGTAAGGTGATCTGCGTACGAAAGTGTGTCTAAATTAGCTCTATTAGACGATATTGTCGTTTCCAACGTCGAGTTAGGAATTGACATAGATGACGGCAGGGATAATTCAAGGTCTTCAGCCTGGTCGTCTAGACGCAGAGGAACTCTCTGGATGCCCTGTCCTGCCGCTTCAAACTTATTTCTTGGATGGATGAAAGGCAGAAGAAGAGCAGTTGCCGGTAGGAAGGCTGACCTGCCTGTTTTGTTAGCAAGTTTACTTATAGCATCATTCAATAGTTCAAATGTCCGTGAGACATTTCTGGACTGTGACGGAAACTCAGGGACGGTGTCCCTAAACCGATTGAAGAAATCAGTGTCCAGTGGCGCTATCAGCCTCCTATCCGACTGCGCAGCATTTTGGTCCGTAGGAACAACATCAGGAAGGTAATGCCTGATGAACTCTATGGCAATTTTATGTTGTTCCGAAAGGGTAAAATCCAATTCCTCCAAATCCCTTTCGCCATCCTGTCGGACCACTTGTAAATCTTGGTCATCTGTACCTGATCCAGCGGCGGAACGTACCGACCCAGCTTCGTCTGATAATTCGTGTTCCGACAGAGTTTCTGCTGGTTGCTGGGATGCTGCAATGATCTGCGCTATCTGTGATAGTATGTCCGTTACAGAGGCCTGAGGAGCTGCGGTCTTGATACCTCTTTTATGCGAATGTCCGGAGGATGAAGGCCTTGTATCCCTCGCTACCAGATGGCATGACCTGGTCATCGTGGAATCCCTGGTCGGCAATACTGGCTGGATATAATGGTCACATAGCAAAGGTGCGGTCGTGTGTGCTGCCGTGAGGATGACAAAGCCATATGAGCAGTCTCGCGGGACTGTCTATGTACTGGAGCGTCATGAGCAGTGGACGTATGCTCCGACTGAGGAACGTTAAGTAATTATAAGTTACAGCCCTGAACATTTCTTTCCACTTATTTTTCCTCTCCTCCTTCTATTTCCTCCTTATATCCACCATTTCTCTCATAATTATGTGTCTGGCATCATTTAAACTGAGATTTACAAGCACAAATATCAGTGATAGGTAACTGAATTGAGTGCCAAACAAAGAATAACATTTGGCGCCAATTTCGAGACCTCCTTGACACTGTGCATGCGCAGTGGAGTAAAAGTATGGAGGACCATATAGGACATTTAATTTTCGGTTTTTGATGCAAATTTTGGGGATTGGGGGGGCAAAATTTGTGTTTGGCCCTGAATAATTTAGAGTTAGCACCAGCTAAGTCTGGGTCATTGGTACAGTATAAAAATAATATTTTTCAAAAAAATTTCAACAGAACCATATCATGTGACCCCTCTTTGGAACGAGCTTGTTCCAAAGATGGGTCACCTGATATGGTTTTGTTCAAATTTTACGAAAAATTTAAAAAAATGATATTTAAAATATTAAATTCTGATATCGTCTGCATTGGGTAAAGGGTTAAACAATGTTGGGATAGTGCTAAACAATGCATAACAACATTATAAAAGTTTTGCAGCCACAGGATTCAAAGTGACTGAGCTAAACATAAACTCCTACAAATTGGATACGGATGCAATGCACCTGGGGTGATAGCAAGAGTACACCCTACATCATAGTACAGTGTGTACAATTTTACGAGAAAGCTCGCTTCGCTTGCATGGTGGTTACACAAATTTAAATCTATGCGAACAGATGACCGGTTAGTCAAAAGTTGCATCTTGAATGTTAAAGTCAGAGTCACTTAACTGGTAGAGTGCTAATTTTTTTCTCAGCATCAAGATTTGTTCACACTTTTTTGTCTTGTTACAATTCATGGGAGAGTGCCTATAGATGAAGTAATTTTACTTACAAGATAATATGAAGGACATCCATGGAATATAAAACCTTTAACATCACGTACCTGCAGTTCAGAATAAAACCCCAATATGGGCTTCAAGCACTCTACCAGTTAAGCGGCATTTCTTGTGTCTTGATAAGATTTTTTGACTTTTGCCATGAGAGGCTATATATATTTCAATTCCATGCAATATATGAATACTTGTTAATGATAAAAGAGCAGTTTCCTCCAGACTTTTTACATAGCCGAGCCCTCGGTTAGCCATCTCCAACCCACGTGAACGGTCAGTTGGTTAGAGTTATTTTTGAAATTTTGCACATTGACAATGAAATGGACACAGATGCCAATGCACCTGGGGTGATAGCGAGAGCTCATCCTACTTCATAGTAGGTGAGCTAAAAATAGAGTAGAACAACCCTATATCATTACTTAATTCACTCATTTTGTGCCTATATATGGATCGGTATTCAGAAGGCATTCTGCCAGCCATTTGCAATTTTTGGAAAAGAAGATGGCAAACATTAGCCCAAGGACTGAAAAAATTCAAGGCTTTTCATGGCTGTTTCTCGACATTATTTAGCATTTTTCAAGGCCCTACAATACCAAATTCAAGGATTTGTATTTCTTCCACATTCACTAGACCTAACTAGAACACTCTGGTCATTATCCACCTTCTCCCACTCCCCTTAAAGGGAAGTGGGAGGAGGTGGTAATGACCAGAGGGTCGTATAGTTAAGATTATGCTTTCATGAACTGTGGCATATAACACAGTATAGCTAGGATAATGCACTTTGTCAGCATTTTATTTTGTGAACATTCATGGCTTTTCGCAGCCTCCTGGTCCATTTTCCAAGATTTCAAGGCCTTGAATGGTCTTTAGTTGAATTCAAGGCCATCCCATGAAACCAAGGCCCAGCAGGAAGCCTGCAGCCATTTTTGATGGATGTCAACACCCAAAATGTAATATCCTCGTCCACTTCCCAGGGTTCTCACGTGGATGGTGGAAAGATGAGCAGATGCTTGGTACTCAGAGATAAGTCCCCACAAAGTAGATCTTCTGTTTCTCAGGTCATTTTTTTACAAAACTGCATGTGGGCAGGCAGTTTTTCATTTTATTTTTGTAATTAATTTTTACCATCTAAAGTTCATGGTCTTGGTTTGTATTATGTTTTAGGTCTAATAATCTACAGAATAGATGGGTGGTGGTGTATTTTGTTTCTTGAGTGCAAGAAGGTTTTGCAATGCTAAAGCATTGCAAAGCCTTGTTGCACTCAAGGGACAAATTTATCAACTGTATTAACTTGGGTAAAATATCACATAAACCATTTCATTTTCATTGTTTTAAGTTTGCATTGATTATAAAAAGAGAGCATGTAGCAACCAAAAGGACCATGCAGGATGGCCTGAGAAACAGATTTTTATCTTTTTCAGACCTAAACTTTTTTTTTTCTAAATGCTACATTTCTGTATTTTAGCCCTTAACCCTTTACCCAATGCAGATGATATCAAAATTTATTATTTTAAATATAATTTTTTCAAATTTTTCACAAAATGTCAACAAAACCATATCATGTGACCCCTCGTTGGAACGAGCTCGAGGAGCTCGTTCCAACGAGAGGTCACATGTAATGGTTTTGTGGAAATTTATTGAAAATGTAATATTTTTTTAACTGCTGAATTTGCATATTACGCAGGCAGATGCGGCCGATTCGTTGGGTAAAGGGTTAAGTCCCCATACAACAAACTGTTACCTTTGAAAAATTTGTCCCAAGTATATTCTTCCTTGCGAAGTAATACAGTAGGCTGCATTTATCTTATAAATATTTTTACATCATTGTTGGCTGCTTATAAGTCATCTGCCGCTGTGTACATATACATAAGGCAGGAATTATAGTAACTAGAGTGCACTGTCACAGTGCCGAAACTGCGACGATTCGTGCAATACCAATGATGTTTTAAAACTCGTTGGTGACAAAAAAAAATGGGTGACAAAAAAACTTGTTGGTGACAAGTCCATAAATGTGACAGAAATTATCCGAATGACATGCACTATAGACAGGGTGTAGACATCATGAAGATACACTTGCATACCAAGTATGGTGTCATTCCATCAAGTATTTTAGGAGTTATGGTGTTTTTGAAACTCGATGGTGACAGTCCGACAGACCGACACTGCCACATATAGAGCTGCTCGTCGCAGCTCAAAATTAATCAGAGACCAAAAGTGTAAAGCATGCGGTATTAAAAATCAGAAAGTCTATCTAGAAAAAATAAATAATATTTGAACTCCTTACCATGCATTGGCTGACTTGCTATTATACCTAGGCATCTTCCAACAGTTTCTTCCCCAGTCTAAAAAAAAATACAATTGTAATATTTGTAATATTATATATTATACAAAATGTTCAATCATAAAAGGAGTCATCAAAAAGATGAAAATGTTTTTACAAACCTACATGTATTCTACATGATCAAAAATATTCTTCACCTTATATAGCTTTAGAAAATAAGCTCCACATGTATTGTCTATTCCCAAATAACATGAGGCAACTCTTTTCTCCCCCCAAAAAACTGTTATGATAAATATAGGATATCTAGTGCTTTTGAGTGGATACCAAAAATTATCTCATGAGTGACCGAGACAAATGGTTATTTTTCGCGAGCACTTGCGAGTGCGAAAATAACCATTTGTCTTGGTCACAAGTGAGATAATTTTTGGTATCCACTCAAAAAACACTGGATTTTCCTTTTATTATATGCTTTTTATAAGAAACTGATAATTCCACTCATTTCAACCTTGAATTGATGCATGAAAGAAAACAGCACATTGAAACATTGATACGTGGAAGTGATCTGATTGAAACTTGGAACAGATAGCCTCTTGCAATCTCATTCAGCTGGCAGGTTTCTAGTCCAAACATGGCCTGAAAGTCTGTAATATTTATAAGTTTTTGGTTTGGTATGTCCTTTGAAAGGACATACCAAACCAAAAGTCTATATTACGGATTTTCAGGCCATGTTTGGACCAGCAGCTTTATGCATCAATTCAAGATGAATATGTGTTGAATTATTGCTGGAAATGATCAATGTCCACTCAAAAGCACGAGATTTACTTTTCATTATACGTTTTTAGAACAAATTGATCATTTCCAGTGATAATTTGACTCATATTCACCTTGAAGTGATGCTTTGAAAGCCGTCATTTTGATTGATAGCGTGAAAGTGAAAATTTCTATATCTTCACAGTGGGGGATAAGATTTCTATCTTT
This sequence comes from Pictodentalium vernedei, assembly GCA_031216915.1. NCBI lineage: Eukaryota > Metazoa > Mollusca > Scaphopoda > Dentaliida > Dentaliidae > Pictodentalium > Pictodentalium vernedei. The sequence goes on along the minus strand of CM062296.1, from coordinate 125,130,491 downwards.
CCGCAATTTCTTCGATAATCTATCCTTTAGCATATAATAAATGACAGCAATAAACTTGCAAAGTCATTCCAAGTAACAATAAACCAAGTTTCAGAAAAGTTAAATCTTAGTAAATTTGAATGACATTTTTTGGCGTAGATTTTTTTTTGTTTTTTTTTTATATTTTTTTTTTATTTGATGAATTGACAATATTTTATTTCCAAACAAACAAGATGAAAAGTACAAAAAACAGAGATTACACAATAATAACATAAGTCGTGAATGGGAAAATGGATCAAACAGTAGGCTAATGCAAGCTGTCTCCACCTTAGAATTAAATGTTACGAGTATGAACATCCGAAGATCACTTTTTGTTGTACCTGTAAAGTGGTAATTTGAAAAGTGAGGTTACATTATGTAATAACAGAGGTTTATGTTTTTGAATGGTGTAATAGGAGGTAGAGGTTGGAGTAGTTCAACTGGCCAAATCGGTACTGTGGCTGTTGGCATTCCTATGGGATGGACTGAGATAGGTGGTACCCAACCAGTTGAGACAGTCTGGAAAAAAAGCACACTCAGCTAGAAATCCATTTGGATCAGTGATGTTGAGCAATCAATACACTGAATGCACCATGGTGGAGATTGCAGCGTAGATTTTGGTACACGAACTACTGATTGTCAACCAAATCTACGAGTTACCTCAATATATCTATGAAGGCAGAGAAAGATTGCACAGCTGGTTTGTACAATGTAGCTGGCATTGCCGTAGAGAAGAGTTTCCACATCAATGATGTAAGGCAGTTGCTGTAGCGTGTCGCTTCTTATATCTAAATGAAGAGGACAATTAAAAAGATAATGACGGCAAATAGACGAAATTACATATTTTTTCATATATGGAAAAGTTGTCGAAAGGATTTAAGGTTAGTGATTAACCGATAAGAATCTGCGACCATCATCTGCTTGTCAATTAGTCCAGCACACAACCTGCCAATTGTAAGTGCCGATGTCAGATAGTAACTACCAAAAGGAGTAATATGTATAAGAATGCATAGAACAGGGTTAACAATACAGTACAGTCAGGTTGATTTGTTTGTTGACCTCAAGAGTATGTCAGTGTGTATATTAAAATAAAAACATGACATCAGTGGAAACAAGTTAACAACGCAACAACTTTGATCAACGATCAAAGACGCTCCGCTGTTAACTTGTATATGCTGATGTCAAATTTCAATGAGTCATCACACAACACATGGCATGTATGTCACGAGCAGCAATCAAGGAGAAGATCAGACCAATCAATGAGATTTGGCCAATCTTGATTCCTGTCAATCATTGTGGCAACTTATTAAGTATGATACTGCTTGTATGAGATTGTCAATCAGACATGAATACAAACAATTTTGATCCAGTGGATATGCATGTAACCATCGGCATGGACCAATGTTCAAACACCTCTTCCGATGACTTAAAATTGGCTGATGTCAGATGCAATTGCCGAACATCGGTTAATCACTATTTAAGGTCACATTCAGTATCTATGACTAGTAAACACTACAGAGGAATGAAGTCATGTAATTATCTATACAGTAAAACCTTGTTTTGAGAGACCACTGTCTTAATTGACCACCTGTCTTGAGAGACATCTGCCAGGCACCGATTGGTTTTACTCTATAATGGACCTGCTATGGGAGACCACCTGTCTTGAGAGACCACCTGTCTTGAGAGACCACATCTGCCAGGCACTGATTGGTTTTACTCTGTAATGGACTTGCTATGGGAGACCACCTGTCTTGAGAGACCATCTGTCTTGAGAGACCACCGAAAGGAATGGTTTATTGCGCCAAAGGCGCGCAGGGATGGTATGGGGGACAAGCCCCTTTCGACCCTCGGTGACTGTAGATGATTGGTTTCATATGTCTAGGCGTGTCAAAGGAGGAGAAGGTTCAGGTACTCGGCAGGTGTCTCTGATGGTTTAGCGTCTTTTATGCCGTTGTTTCTTCTTTTTGGGTGGAGGTGGCTGGGAAGGAGAGACTGAGGTAGTTATTGGAGTAGTTGGGCTGTTGATAATGGAGGACTGACTAGCGTGGAATGGTCGAGTCCTTGCTGCTTCAGGAGTGTTGGTGCTGTGGCTGTTGCGCTGTTCTATGAGTGCCGTCGTGGTCTTGGTGTGATCTTTTGTTTCTTCTATTGTTGTCCTGATGTCTTCTCTTAGGCTGCGAATTTGTTCAAACAGTATCCGTGCCTGTTCCTGATCCAGAGAGGGGGTTGAAATTGGAGAGGGAGACTTCAGAGAACCAGTTTCCATTTCCGTCTCCGACTCCCTGGTGACATCGTCATCCTCCAGGTTGTCCCGCAAAGGAGAGGCAGCTGGGGAGTGGATGGGAGTCACAGGTGTTGAAGGGGAGGAAATAGTAGTGGCCTCCTCCGTCTTCTCTTCCGCCTTCTCTTCCTTCTTCTTTTTCAGGAATGTCTCCAGCCGCTGGGCATTCCGGCGCCTGGTAGATGGGCTCTTTTTCTTCTTGCTCTTCTTCTTTTCAGGGCCAGGTCCAGGCTTCTTCGGGTGAGGAGCAGTGTGAGAGGGGTTCCTCTCACATAAGGTGCTACCTCTCCCCGAAGAAGGTGTGGTGGAGTTGTGCTCTTCAACGATGAACTCCAAGTTCAGATGGACTCTCTTGCCAGTCTCCTGGACAGTCCAGGTGACAGGGCAAGAGATGCCCAGAGCTGCTATTGTTCTCTTCAGTCGCGCTGGTAGTTCCAGTGTTTCCATAATTAAGGTGATAATTAGGATGCTCGCACTCTGAGTTCAGAGGTGCGAATGAATGAAAAATGAGAGAGAGAAAAATGAGAGAGAGACCACTGTGATCTGGTACCAACTTGTATTTTTAGGCCATAATTGACCTGTCTTGAGAGACCACCCCTTTGAAGACAGAAACCATGAAAAAAACTTTTTACCTGTTCTAGAATTGGAAAATCCATTGTGGTTATACTAACATAATTAAAAGTATTAAAAGCTCTTAATTGGGTTTCAATTGCTATTCGGTTACAAAACTCATTAAAGATTGAGATGTTTTTATAAGACCCCTGTGAAAAGATTAGGATTATTGCTGAATAAACAATTTCATACATACCTGAAATGTGAAAGATAGGATTATAAAAATAAATAAATTTTTTATAAATTTTATAACAGTCCATTTCAATTGGTTACGAAAACTTCATAAAAGAGAACTACAAAGTTATTACAAAAATCCAATCTTCTCCATTTCTGACTTTTGTGATTGGTTATTCACTGACTTGAGAAAACCTGAAACCTGTTATGAGAGACCACCTGTCTTGAGAGACCACTTTTGTGTGGCCTAAAGGGCGGTCTCTCAAGACAGGTTCTACTGTAACTCTGTTGTCAGAGGATTTAAATGACCAAGTTTCCAGTACCCTGAAAAAAGGCGACTGTTGTCCACTGGACGTTTCCTTATATTGCTTTAAAATGAAGGACTCCAAGTGATTTTATGCTAAAAAAAACCCCCATGCTGACCAGGTCCTATTTTACCAGTAAAACAGAGCTTGTTTGCCACAGTAAACAAGCTCTGCTTCACCTTCAGGGGTTCCCATGGGGGATTGTGATTTTATATAACCTTTTAAATATAAGAGACTTTCCAGCCAGGATCATGATATGACCTGAATCCATAACTTCAATTTGTATATTAATATATAGTAGAAAATATTCAAGTTGAAAATATTAATTGGTCGACCTGCAAATAAGAAATATGGCCTCTTCCAATTGAATTGTCATGAAAGATTCCATCAGGACCAACCGGATTGAATAACATCAAACAAATTGAGAGAAAATCAAGATTCAAATTCAACAACAAATGAATGATTTATTCACATCGTAGAAAAGAATCACAATCTCAGCAAGGATAAAAAAGTGTGTTATTTTACAATGATGGCAGTGTAATCATTCGCAATCATACACTACACTGCAAGCGACGATTACATGAATCGCCCAGGTCCGAGTTAAGAGAAAAGATTTAAACCTGTCCGATATTACGCTGACTGAGTTAGCAATAATTAAATCCAGTGAGGCATTTCAAGAGAAAAGGATTAGCTCATGTCGCGTAATCTCAGAGATAACTGTGTAAAGGGTTAGCGGTAATTAACTTCTGCACATCAACTCCACCTCAAGAAAACAAAGCAGACTTATAGACACTTGCATTTTTTATTCTGACAATTTCTGTCAACAATGTCACCTTGAAAATAACGTTAATGAGCAATACATTACACTGACAATTCTTCTTGAATTTTTCAATCACCTCAAGCTGAATTAACATACAGTTTTAAAATGTTGAGAACAAAATACGTCATCATAATATTATACGTCAAGTTAATGTCATAGCGAACTCAGTCTCAATTATTTCTATTCAAACTTCGTTGTGACGGTGTTGTTCATTTTAAATAGTTTAGGCTACATGTTGACCTTCAGTTCTCATTTTTCTGCGTGCGTGCATTGAGGAATCTTTGCGATGGCCACTGCAAAACGCGTTATGTGGGAAATTTATGCACTTAGGCCTTGTGTAATGCAGGGTGGGGGGGGGAGGGGGGGTGGGGGGGGGGGGGCTGGATTGGCAGTCATTCAACATAAATAGGCATATTTATAGGGTGGCGGAGGTAAGGGTGGAACAGTATCATGTCATATGTCGAAGGGCTCTGAGCCACTAATGTTGATTTTATTTTCTCGGGTTATTGTTTCTCAGCCTATCCAATTCAATTTTTTTTAAAAATGCAATCTCAGAACAGAATAGATTACGCTCTCTGCGAAAAACGCCTATAGAAATATATAAATTTATATTAAATAAGGTTGTGCTTATTTAATATTAATTTATATGTATACAAGTAATCTTGTTTTCACAATTATGGGGAAATCGAGTGTTTATTTTGAAATTGTTGTTTAAATGGGTAATAATAAATTGCGAAGCGTTTCGCAACGAGTTAAAAATGGTCGGCGTAACTTGATTTAGTTTTAATATTTTCATAATTTCTTTTTGCAACTTTAGGGAAAAGTTGTTCAAATCTGCTGTCAATAATTGTGAAGCTCAATCTTTTTCACAGTACGGTCCGAGAAACCAATCAAGTCGATAATCCATTTGTCTCATACTGTCCGAGTTTTTAATCAAATGTTGGACACAGATCACCGACATACTGTCCGACAATCGTCGGCAATTTGTGAGTTATCTTGAGACACAGTTCCTCGGACCTGGGAGATTCATGTAATCGCCGCTTGCAGCGTAATGTATACATATTAGGATAAAATCCAACAGCCAACATTCAGCACATCACAATTTTGTATCAATTTTCATACATTTTTACTGACAAGCTATTAATTGAAAATAGAATACATTTTCATTTTTGGAATTCACTAAAAACAAGAGGCCCCAGGGGGCCTGAGGGCGCTCACCTGACATGGTAGTCTAAATATCAAACCAGGGACTTGACTTGAATAAGCTGCACACGCCCTTCCTAAGAAAAGCATACACCAACTAGATGAAGCAATTGTGCCCACACAAGACACAAGATTTTCCTTCTATTTTCAGTTCCTGCACTTTTACGTCCCAAAATTGAGATAAACGCATAAAAAACAGATTTTTTTCCCAAACAAAATATTTTCAGCCTAAAATTTTTTTTTCTTCTTAAAACGCATAAAAAACCCAAAAACTAATTTCCGGATTTTGGTCCAAAATTTTCTAAGTCCCACCAGGACCCCAAATTTTCAGTGTGAAAAAAAATTTTTTTTTGTCTTAAAATTGACCGAAAGGCATAAAAAACAAACAAAAAATTCCGGATTTTGGTCCAAAATTTTCTAAGTAACACCCGGACCCCAAATTTTCAGTGTGAAAAAAAATGTTTTTTTTGTCTTAAAATTGACCGAAACGCATAAGAAACAAAACAAAATTTCCAGAGTTTGGTCCAAAATTTCTAAGTCCGGAACGGGGCCCCAAATTTTCAGCCTAAATATGAACCCAGGGACTTGGTTTGAACAAACTTGAATCTCACCCCCTAAGGATGCTGCATACCAAATATCAAAAGAATTGTTATTGGTAGATCTGAAGAAGTAGATTTTTAAAGAATATTCCTCATACTGCACTAATTTGAACATTTGGGCTCCCATAGAGAGCCCAAACATGGACCCAGGGAATTGATTTCAATAAACATGTGAAACAATCTTCCAAAGATGTTATATGTGAAATTTGAAAGCTTTTGGAGGAGTGGTTTGGGTGAAAAGTAGTCTTACATGTTTTTCCCATCACCCAAAGTGTTAAAGAATGCTGACTCAGCACTTTTTCAATGTCCCCAAAAAGTATCCCATGATAAAACTGATAGCAATTTTTTTTTACCATTCCATTCTGTTGGTCCTGAGGAAGCTTCATACCAAATAAGAATTCTCAGTGCCGTGCAGTTTTGGAGATATGGGCGTTTTATTTTTTTTTTCTATTTTTAGCTCCTGCGGTTCCCATAGGACGACGGGAAAAAAAAATTGGGGCATAAATTAAGTACTTATGACCCAATAAGCCCTCATATCAAATTTGGTTCAAATCTGCCTCTCAGTTTGGAAAATAGAAATTTTGGGAGTGGCAAAAATTCTTGCCCCTCCCATAACGAAGGCAAATAATGGCCGACAAACTTCTCTTGAACAAACTTGATTCTAAACCTCAAAAGGACTTTGCATACCACATATCAAGCCTCTGCTACTGGTGGTTCATTAGAAGATTTTCAAAAAATTTGGCCATTTTTTTCCCACACCTCTGCGCAATATGAGCCGAAACCTAATTTGCATAAAAATCAAAATACCCCTATATAACCACTACTTACATGAAATTTAATTAAAATGTGGCCAGTGGTTTAGGAGAAAGAGGCTCAAACACCACCTTCACGCAGGACGACGTACGAAGAGTGATAAGAAAAGCTCACCCTGACTTTCAGTCAGGTGAGCTAAAAACAAAGAGGCGTCTTAACCCTCTGCACTCTGATGTCAAAATACCATAGTTTTCAGCAGCAAATTTTTCCCTACAATGCAACAAAGACTTTTACAAATTATATCAATGAGCTCTGTCAAACAAGATATAATTTGTAAAATTCTTCATCCTGCATAGACAATATGGAGTCAATGACGAAAAATATGAAATACTACCAGAGTGCTGGGAGTTAAGCGGAGTTTGAATACTTTTTGAGAATAGTACATGTACTGGGTGTTTTTGCCATTATGTTAGGTAAAGGGTTGATATATATGAGATTTACACTAAGGCCATACAATAGACTGGGTTAGCTACTCAGTTAATAATGAAATATTTTTATAACCAGGAAGTGTGACTTGCACAGCACAGGGTTAGGCACACTTTTTGGTTAAAAAAAATCAACTGCCATATCACACCTATATGAAAACATGTTCTGATTAAGGCTGTAAGAAAGCACAGGGTTACTTGGTTTCATGTTACATAGGGTGCAGGATTCAAGGAACTCATGGAAATACTTATGCTGAACTGTGGAAATTCTTTTAAAGTGAATTGCAAAAATAAAAACTTATTCCATTTTCAATTAATAGCTTGTTTGACACAGTTTTCCTCAGTGTCATCAATCGAATCCGGATTTGATTTTGACCCAATGGGATTTCCTCCAAGACTATTTTAGTGACAACTGTTGTATTACTTTTGTACCTTGAAACTGAAACATGCAAATCTGTCTAACTTATTTATGGTGTTTTGCATATTCTAATATTTATCAGAATCAAATCCACACACTATCACAGCAGTCATGCATTTGCGAAGAAAAGACACTCCACCATGAATTTATCAGTCCTGGTAATTCATCCTTGTTTCCTTGGCAAAAAGACTGCTGTGAAAAACTGGTACTTCTAAGGCAATTGCTGTGAAGCCTGTTCGATTGTGTAAAAATTATCAAGGGCAGGGCATATTCTCAATTGCCATGTATATGTCATATGTGGTTAAGTGAAAACTTTCAAGTAACTTTAACATATGAAATTAGTTCTAGATGCATGTGTATATGTTACAGTCAATGTGTCAAATCAGTCATTTGGCCAAATGACTAAAACTTTCAGTCATTTGGTCAAATGTCTGTGACCGTCAGTCATTTGGCCAAATGCCTAATTTTTTCAGTCATTTGGACAAATGACTGAAATTCATTGTCCTGAATTTGACAGTTTGCCTGATTGGGAATTTGAAGTTCAGTCAATATGTCAAATAATGTATCAACGCAACCAGAAATGACAACTCAACCAGAAATGACAACTCAACCAGAGATGACAACTCTACCACAACCTACAAATCAACCAGAACATAACATAGTTATATATATATTTATTGGTGTTTAAATAAGGTCACATATTTTTGCACAATGGCTTATCATGACCGCGAACATAACATAGCCACCAAAAAAAAACTTGCAATAACAGCACAGCAAGAACAGGCCGAACGGGTTGTAAAGCGATGCCGGGTGATTCTCAAGGATGGTACCAATGGATAATGTAGAGGTACCTATTCCATCTGTTGACAGGGGATGTGGAGATCCCAGAAACATTCTCGATGTCATATTAGCTGTGGAAAATGGACAATACACAATAGGTTGCCCTTCTGGTATTCTGAAAGGGAAATATAGTAGAAACCAGTTTGACTTATGTCTAAGGCTGTCACGAATGATCAAAAAATCGATCAACTGTCGATTGAGGTCATAATCGACGATTTTTTTCAATGATCGATTATTTGACTGGACATGTGCTGTCATACCTTTTTGTTAAACAAAGGGGAATTATTGATTCACAAGCTACTGTTTCACATAAAGGACCTATTTCGACAACAAATGTGTGTGTGAACGGGATTAAAACATAAAACCAATATATAGCTTCAAGTCGCGGCACCACGCGAGTTAAAGTTAGCCGAAACCCAGTCATCATCGCATGCGTAATCACTCAGTTCCCAATACTTCTCATTCCTTTGATGTGAGTCAAGTGACCTACCAAAAAAACATCAACGTTGTTATGAGGTTGTATTTAATAAATCCCTGGAAAGATTGAGCCCCCCCCCCCCAAAGGGAAAGCATTTTCACACTGAACAGGGGCTGAACCATTATCATTCATGGGCCGAACTTTCCAGTTCCAGCGTCGCTGGCTCACTACCATTAGCAGTAACAAATTAACAAAAATAACATAACACTCGATGATGCCTTATTGTCAATGGCTACATTGTATTCCTTGCCAACAAGACATCGTCGAGTGTTGAGTTGTTTTTGTTTTTATCAATTTGATACTTGATAAGCAATTTTAGCATATGGAAAGGAAAGAGGGAAAAACTTTGAAATGCCATGTTATTTATTTTTAAAGTATGATGATTTATTTTGTTCTTCGACGTACCGCAACCGGAAGTTTCATTTCCACATGTAAAGCTTTGTTGACTTCACATTCCCTGAGGCTAAATTCCTAATCATTACGCATTGTGCGCGGATGGGGCCATTAGTGAGTTTAGTATGCATTTTTCTATGATTTGAAGTTTGAATCTATGCGAATTTTTCAAGGTTTGGTGTTCGTTTGCTTCATTTATGATTAGGATATTTTAATTTTTAATGCCTCCCAAGTTATTTCATAGACGAAGTTCTAGGAAAGAAGACAGAAATATTGACCATAAATAATCGAATAACCGTCGATTTTTGTGACAAAATAATCGATTATGAAAATTCATAATCGTGACAGCCTTACTTATGTCCCCAGCGGCTTTTGAGTGAATCGGACATTAACAGTGATAGCAGTGTGTCGCTTCGTCAAGCAAACAAAAGTGAGTCTCCACATGGTGGTCAAGGTTTTGTTAGGTGTAACTGTAATGGACCTAAGACGTGTAAGAGTAAGAGATGTGCTTGTTTCAAAAATAATGTTTTATGTAACAGTAGATATCACAACAGTGTAAATTCTTCAAACAAATAAATTATGTGATTATTGTGTCTTACATATGTATGCTATTGTATATTATAGAATATGTGCATTTATTCTATTATATCTTATTTGACAGCGCTCATGGAGGTGTGTCAAGCAAGTTATAATAGATTAGGCCTAAAAAAAATAAAAAATCTGTTTCTCAGGCCCTCTCGCATGGTCGTTTTGGCTGCCGCATGCTCTCTTTTTATAACCAATTTAAACTTAAAAAAAATAAAAACTAAATGGTTTATGTCTGATATTTTACCCAAGTTAAAAAAAATTGATGAATTTGTCCCTTGAGTGCAAGAAGGCTTTGCAATGCTTTAGCATTGCAAAGCCTTCTTGCACTCAAGGGGTGAAATACACCACCACCCATGCTATTCTGTAGATTATGAGCCCTAAAACTTGAATCAAGAACATGAACTTTTGATGGCAAAGAAGTAATTACTGAAATAAAAAATAAAATAAAAAACCGCTCGCCCACATGTAATTTTACAAATGGCCTGAGAAACAGAAGGTCTACTTTGTGTGGCCTTAAATACCTTTATTTGGTTATTGATAGCGAATTCAGCGATTGTGTAAATAATTGTTCAATATGTCTGGAAATTATATTCATTTAACAGATTTATAGAGAAGTATGCTAGTGAATATAGAATATGTGTTGAATGTATTTGATTAACTAAGCATTTATTCTATTATATCTTGTTTGACAAACTTCATGGGGGGTCTGTCAAGCAAGATATAATAGATTAAATACCTTTATTTGGTTATCGATAGTGAATTCAGCGATTGTCTAAATAATTGTTCAATATGTCTGAAAATTATATTCATTTAACAGGTTTATAGAGGTCCAATTGAGGAGGCTCTACTATATTATGGCAATGCCTGGTGGTCAATTTCAGTCATTTGGCCAAATGACTGGCTAATTTAGGCATTTTGCCAAATGACTGATGGTCACAGGCATTTGACCAAATGACTGAAAGTTTCAGTCATTTGGTCAAATGACTGATTTGACACATATACTGTAACATATATAATCACAATCAATGTGCTGAATCTTTCACTCAATTAGATCATGTCAATATCATGAACCATGTGAATGCTGAGAAAAAATCTTGGAAGTAAGCAGGAGACTTGCTCAGTATGTACAGTACGAGTGAAACTAACATGCAACATAACCACAAACTAAGTATCTCACTGCTTCGATGTTGATAACACAAGAATCTGACATCAGTTTCTGGAAAGCTCTGTAAGAGCTTTCCAGAAACTGATGCCAAATTCTGGTGTTATCAATATAGAAGGAGCAGAACACGTAGTTTCTAGTGGTTATGCTGCAACTTGTACTGTAAATTGTAAGATTAGCAATACAGGGTAGCACAAACCACATGGGGTTTGATTCCATGTGTAACCTGGAAGTTGTGCAATTTCTACCACCACAAGGCTGTCTGAAGAACCCATCCTGAGCAGTATTTTTGCAGTGGATATTTCTCATTTCCTCGGCATTTTCCTTGGCAATGCTGATTGTGGAGGATGAATTACCAGGGCTGCTTTACTGTACCAAGAAACAACTACAAAGCCACAGAATATAGAGTGTCAACATACAGCACTTGTAAGTGTGTAGAAACTCCTGGCCACCAAGTGATAAATTTCAAACTTGGGAGAGCGCTCTAAACGTTTCACCACAGGATCCAAAACAATGGTTTTTAAAGAAATTTATTTATTTATTTATTGATGTTTAAGGTCACATATTTATGCACAATGGCTAATCATGACCGTGACAGTTTTACGGGTGGAGGAAGCCGGAGTACCCGGAGAGAACCACCGAGCAACGACGAGCAGCTGCCAGCTCCCCAACATCGTAACTCCGCACTGCAGCACAGGCAGGGTTAGATTGGTTGAAGACATGCGCACCATCGACGTGCAGTACGCCTTAGTACACGGCGTCATCGTGCCCCAACGCGGGCAATGGAGACGAAGTGTCTTGCCCAAGGACACAACGCGGTTGCCGCAGGTGGGATTCGAACCGAGGACCTCTCGGCTTGCAGCCTGCACCTCTACCTACTGAGCCACTTTTAAAGAAATAGATACAATGATAGTTGTATTTAAAAATATTTCAGTTATAACTCAAAAGTGTAAGAGCATTACAGATATGACTCAAAGTGTCAGGTGAAAACAAGACAGAAATAGCCAATTCTGTTACAGTACGGCCGCCGTGGACTAGTCAGTTTCCATGGGTGGGCAATATATCCACAGACGCAATAAAATTAGATTCCAAACACTAATCAAAGGAATAATCATCAAAAATTTAATTAATGAAGCATCAGATAAGACCCAGTGCTTCATTAATTAAAATTTTGCAGATGATGATTTTTATTATCTGTAAACACATGCGTGGACATTACTGCCCAAGCATGGATTATGACCAGTCTGTGGCAACTGTACTGTACATGGAAATGTAATATAATTCCTTGTCTTACCTGCCGACAAAAAGTCTTCACCCATGTCATAAGCTCATCATCTGATGAAGGATCTATTTCTTCTTCTGCGTGACTTGCTTTCATGTGCTGAAACCAGAGAAAAATTAAATTTTGATTATTTGTATAATACAGGCCTGCACTAATAGGAAGAAAATTATTTCCTTCACCTATCATTCACCTCAAAAGAAATACGTTAACCATTTTTTATTCTACTCGGGGGGAAAAGGGTAGAAGGCAACTAATGTTTCGTAAATAAGTTGAAATTCTCTTACCCTGAGAATTGGTGAAATAATGTTTCTTCAGAAAATAAGATTATATATATTTTTGATATAACTTGGCAGATGTTGTATTTCTATAATTTTACACGAAAAGGGTCTCAGTGTGGTAATGACCAAGTATCTTCCAAAAAGATGGCAAACTTGTCTTTTAAAAAAAAGAACTATTTTTTTATTACATGTCTATTATTTTTCCTACAGTTCCATAATTACAAATCCGTACTGAACACATGTTCCAAATGGATTTCTATGGAGGGACTATTTTTCCATCATGGATTCATCAAAAGAACTAAATTTCACCCATTTTTGTTACTGGCCAATCGTAAACATCACATTCTGACCCAGATCAATTCGAAAGCTGTGGAGACAGCCAATATATCCAATGTCAAGTGGAAAATATTTTTGTTCAAATCCACCCAAATTAACAAAATTAAACTTATTCTATAAATGGGGAGTCATTTTATAACACTCAAGTTTTGCCTTCGAAGCAACTGTCTCTCAGATAACGGAAGCTAATTTCTAACCTATTTGGACACAATTTTCATTTATATTTTTTTCATTTACGATCTGTCACATGTGTTTTCACTCTGGAGTTTTGTTTTTGTTTTTATTTAACCCTTTACTTAACATGAAAAACAGATGACACTTGCAAAATAAATTCTTGAATAACTAATTTTTTTAATTTTTGTCTCGGCTAGAGCGCAGTCACAGTGCCGAACCTGTGCCGATTCGTGCAACACCAATGATGTTTTAAAACTCGTTGGTGACAAAAAAACTTGTTGGTGACACGTCCATAAATGTGACAGAAATTATCCGAATGACATGCACTATTGAAAGGGTGTAGACATCATGAAGATTCACTTGCATACCAAGTATGGTGTCATTCCATCAAGTATTTTAGGAGTTATGGTGTTTTTTAAACAGACAGACAGACGGACGGACGGACGGACGGACGGATGGACGGACGGACGGACGGACGGACGGACAGACAGACAGACAGAGTCTGACAGACCAATATTGCCACATATAGAGCTTCTCATCGCAGCTAAATGAGAAAAGGTTATGGCCCCTCATTGGAACGAGCTCAATGAGCTTGTTCCAATGAGGGGTCATAACCTATGTTTTTGAGACAAAAAAAGAAAAAAATAATGAAAATAAATTGGCGATTTTTTAGAATATGGCTGGCCGGTTTTGGCCGTAACATTGGGTAAAGGGTTAAAGCAGACGTCAGAGCTGTATTTGTGATGTTTGAATTTTTATATTAATGGATTCTATATCATAGAGGTGTGTAATAAAAGCAGAATGCCACGATGTGTGAATGGGGCCAAATCAAAATCCCAAACCTTGATGCACACCTACAGAGTCTACCTGAACATTTGAACACTCTTTCAGCATTTCGAATTAATGCCCTAAGAACATTTCACCAGAAACTGATTCTCTAACAACAAAAGTGGTGCTATGGGTGACACATGGGGCCGAATCAAAAACCCAAACCTTTATGCACATCTAGAGACCCTACCTTAACATATGAACACACTCTGAATGTTTCAAATTAAAACCCCTAGGAGCCTTTCACCAGAAATTGATTATCTAACGACAAAAGTGGTGCTATGGGTGCCACATGGGTTCAAAAAAAAAATTTGAAACCTTTATACACATCTACAGACCCTAAATGAATGTATGAACATACTTTAAACAATCAAAATTACACGTCCTAGGAACCTTTCATTGGAAAGCAGTATTTTAGCCGAGTCTTTAAGTGGCACCACTGGTGGCAAAAATTCAAACTAAACCTATTTTTGTCATCTCTACACCATACTTAAGTTTCAATATTATATAAACCTATTTTTTGTCATCTCTATACCATACTTAAGTTTCAATATTATAGCTAAAAAAAGCCCAGATGTCCAGACATACGGATGCCGATCATCACTACATGTTTTTCCTCACATTTTTTTAAAATAGGATATTAAATAAATAAATAAATAAATTTCAAAGTGCAGCCCCAAGGTTGATTGGTCTTCCCGCTAGCAACAAATACAGACTTGACCAATTGATGGCTCTGACCTGACATGGAATATACTTCAGGGTTCAAAGAATTAAAAAAATCTCCCTTCTTGAGGTTATACATGCCTGCTGTGTTGATACCGTCATTAGATTTTTAATTAGTCTAGATGTTACATGTACAGTACGGTTGTCGTGGATTGGTCACTTTCCACGGGGTGGCCAGTATTTTCATGGATATAATAATAGCAGATTCCAAATACTAATTACAGAAATAATCATCAAAAATTTAATTAATGAAGCACCGGGTAGAACCCGGTGCTTCATTAATTAAAATTTTGCTGCTGCTGATTTTTATTATCTGGTAAACGCATGCGTGGACATTACTGCGCATGCGTGGAATATGACCAGTCCACGGCGACTGTACTGTATAACTTGTATTGGAAATTTAGAATAATTTCTTTACTGATCATACCTACCAGGCTACTACTAACCCAGACCAGGGACTGATCAGGACTATTTGAAATACGCTCTAGCCTCAGAGCCTATTTTTTCAATTCATGCGCCAGATTTCAATTTACGGAGTCACACTGCTGTTTTGTAACACACACTGCAAGTATGTAATGGCTCTCATCATTTTCATTTAGTACACTACAGCAAACATTAATCTTCACTGTGGTTTCTGATCAAGTCTTGGCTGCCTATTTAGGCAGCCAAGACTTGATCAGAAACCACAGTGAAGATTAATGCTTGGTAATTAAGACTTGAAGTATTAACTTAAGCACTCTACAACAATGATAAATGATAATCGTATATATAACACATGTAAGAGTGTCTCTCTCGATTATCCATCGAAAGAATATCAAAATATGATCTGAGAAGTTACGTGCCAACTGAGAAGCCTATTTCTGAGATTTAAGAGCCAGGTCCTGATGTTTCAGAACCAAATACGCACTGGCACATGCCCAGGTCGGTCCCTGCCAGACATTGCTGAGCTAGAAGAATCAGGTGAACCACTTAATTCTAAACGCTCAAAAAATAAGCCAAATAATAAAAAAGAAAGTTGTGTACGGCACTCCATAGATGATGTCTGTACATTCACAGAGGTCTACGAAGTGATCTCCAATCCTGTCATTAATCATTCTTTTGTAGTTGCCTGTAAAGTGCTAATAGTTGTTTGTGGATAGGTGTGAGTGAACAGCTCACGACAGGGCACTTCCTGTCTGGGCCAGTGGTAGGTATGATAAATAGTGAAATTATTTTAAATTTCTGATTTGGGCTGAAACAATTATCAGTTGTGCTAGTCGACGGTTAGTCAATTAGTCATTCACATATTACATCTACATTATGCTGACATACACTGATGTAAAAATTCAAGTGTCTTAAATTCTGACACGGTTTTGATGTTTCTGTCGACACTATTTAACAGAAAGAGTTGAACAACAGACTAGCATATACAGAACGATAATATAATTTACTTGAAAAAAACACTCGAGACTGTCTTCCGAATCAAGTTTGTTGAGCAAAGCTCGTTCAACAGGATTTCTGTTTGAAAACTGACAAGATTCTCGAAGTTAATCATGTTAAACCTTTACCTACCATGAAAAGCAGACGAACACTTGCAAACAAAATTCTTGAATAACTAATTTTTTTCATTTTTTGTCTCAAATACATAGGTTATGACCCCTCATTGGAATGAGCTTGACAAGATCATTCCAAAGAGGGGTCATAACCTATGTTTTTGAGACAAAAAATGAAAATATAATGAAAGTTAAAAAATTTATAGTAATTTATATATTTTTTATACTTACCAATGACCCAGACTTAGCTGGTGCTAACTCCACAAAAACCAGGGCCAAACACAAATTTTGCCCCCCAATCCCCAAAATTTGCATCCAAAACAAAAAGAAATCATGTCCTAAAGGACCTCCATAGTACGACTCTACTGCGCATGCGCAGTGACGCAGTCGTCCCGAAATTGGCGCCAAATATCATTCTTACTGGCAGTGCCTGGTCAGCGCTATGTACTCAGCGGGGAGGCAAGAGTTCCCAACTCAGGGAGGGCCATCCCCGTCTGGGTCATTGGTAAGTATAAAAAATATATAAATTACTATAAATTTTTTAACATTTTTATACTGTACCAATGACCCAGACTTAGCTGAATAGTAAACAGGCTGGAGGGCCTAGGACATAGAGGAAAATCCAATAAGCTCAATTATAAAATAAAGAGGTAACCCCTTAAGGAGAAAAGGAGTATTAGGCTTTACATGTATCTTTCTTATTTAATATTTAAATTAGAAAGATACACTACCCTTAATAATTGAGCACAATAACATTCATGTTCTCTATTAATATCCAGTATAACCTTTATACTAATTATTTTTAAAACAAGCCAATAAATAAAGTAGTCCAGAGAATTGAGACTCTTTATAATCATTTAAAAGTGTCCGAGTATTGTATATTAAAGCCCGTTTGACACTTGACATATACAAATGCTTCACACCGAGCTACACTTTAAAAATAAGACATGAATGAAATTAAACATTAATATTACACTTTAAAACCATCCCGGAAGCGACTCAGAAATACTGTCTTGGAGGAGGCATTCCCTTGCTTTTCACTATAAAGCAGGTGACCTAAGGGAACACCCGCCCCCCCCCCCCCTTCCCCTTGCCCTGGGTCAAATAGCCCAGAGCGAAGAGGGCAGCCGGACGGAGTCACTGCCGGAACAGAAAGCCTGCATAACTATAGTTGCAACTGTTTAGTGGACGACATTCTGAGCAACAGATAACGGACCTAAACAATGCAGGTCTCCAGAAATGGACTCAATATTTCTGAGATAAAAATTAGTAAATGTGGATGGCTGAGACCAATAAGCAGCCTTCATTAAATCTGTAATAGCAACACTATTAGCATAAGCCCAGGAAGTAGAAAGAGCTCTTACTTCATGAGCAGAAATCTTAAGCACAGACTGCTGAGAAGAAGATAAATCTTCATACGCAGTACGGATAGTTAACTGAATCCATCTAGCAATAGAATGGACTGAAATGTCCTTTCTATTAGGCATCAAAGACAGAAAGAAACGTTTCCGTCCCTTTCTGATGAACTGAGATCTCTGTTTATAGATACGTAGTGCTCTAACAGGACAGAGTAAAGGCCTACGCCCGTCTGAAGACGGAAGAGCCTTAATAACAATAGGTTCCGGATATTTATTAGGAGCCTGATTCTTAGCTAAAAAACCGACGTTAGTAGTGAAGGTGATAGTGTTCCCAACACTACGATAATGAGAATCATCCACCGATAGTGCATGAAGCTCACTGACTCTTCTGGCAGAAGAGAAAGCTAAGAGAAAAGCTGTCTTATAAGATAAGAATTTGAAATCTACTGTCCCAAGAGGTTCAAATGGCTTTTCCTTCAATTTAAGGAGAACCCAAGCTAAATTCCACTTAGGAATTAATCTAAGAGTTCTGGGTCTATTTATCGAAAAGTTTCTAACCAATTTCGATAAAGAGACATTAGATCCAATTTGTAAACTATCATGATGTGCATAGGTATCAGATAACATAGATCTATAACCCTTTATAGTAACCGGTTGCAGTTTGATTTCGTCAAACAAGTATACTAGAAAGTTAGCAATGTCTGGTATAGAGGGATCAAATATATCAACAGAATGATCCCTACACCAACGACGGAAAACCTTCCACTTAGCCGCATAGTTTAGCGAAGAGGAGGTCCTCCTACAGTTAGAAATCGCGTCCACTGCTCGTCCTGTAAAGTGCTTGCCATGCAAGAAGGACCGCACAACGGAAAAACGTGAAGGTTGAGACCTTGCGGGTTGTGATGCAGTTGGCGCGATTTCCCCTGCCAAAGAAGATCCTCTCGTGGAGGGAGCTTCCGCGGTAGGTCCCACAACAGACACCTGAGTAGATTTATCCACGGTCTCTGTGGCGACAGAGATGCTACCAACAGAATCTTGCATTGAGATTGTTTTATCTTTAGCAATACTTGTTGAATTAACGGCGCTGGAGGATACGCATATCCTATCATTCCGTCCCAAGGGATCGATAGAGCGTCTACAGCAAATGCTCTTGGATCCGGACACGGGGACACATACGTCTGCAACTGATTGTTGAGATGTGTCGCAAATAAGTCTATCATTGGCCGTTCCCATTGGTAGCAAATCTGATTGAATACTTGTTTGTTGAGAGTCCACTCCGACGGCAACAAGCGACCCTTTCGAGAAAGGGAGTCTGCTAGCACATTCAGACGACCCGGTATGTGACGGACCGAAAGAAGAACGTGATGTTCCAACGCAAACAGAAGGATTCTTTCCGTTAGATTGAACAACGGAACTGAATGAGTGCCTCCCTGATTCCGTATATACGCCACTACTGTCGTATTGTCGGATAGGATTTGGACATGAGCATCGTGAATAATGTCCATCCAGTGACGTAACGCAAGCCAAATTGACATCATTTCCTTGATGTTTATGTGCTTGCACAGGAATTGCGGATCCCAAAGACCCTGGCATCTCGAATCCGTTGGGATTAATGATGCACCCCAACCTGTTTGACTGGCATCCGTCATAATGGTAAAACTCGGATCCGGCAACTGCAGCGGAACTCCTTGAGTTAACCACTGAATGTTTGCCCAAGTCTGAATCTCTTGTTTCACTTGATCTGACAAGAGAACGTCTACATCGAGCGAATGAATTTTCACACTCCAATTCTGAGTCAAGAAAATTTGAAGAGGCCGTGTGCGTAGCCGTCCCATCGGAATGAGATCCGCAGCGGCTCCGCACAGACCTATCAGTCTCATAAATTCTCTCGCTGTGACTTTGTCTGTATTTAGACAATAGCGAGCGTAACAACTGACTAATTTCGCTCTGGTTAACGGCAGACGAACGAGATTGTTGTGCGTCTCGAAGCTCATTCCCAGATGAGTGAATGACTTGGACGGCACCAGATCCGACTTCTCCTCGTTTACTATGAAACCGAGACGTCGGAGCAATAGAAGAAGATTCTGAACATCGTTCTGAAGCGTTAACTCGTTGCCGTACCTCTGAAGAATGTCGTCCAGGTAGGCCGACGTTACCGCAGACGAATGAGCTCGGAAGTAAATCATTACCGAGTTCATTACTCGAGTGAAAGCCCAGGGTGCTAGATTCAATCCGAAGCACATGGCCCGGAACTGATACACCACTCCTAGGACTGCGAAGCGTAGATACTTTCGGAATGTCGGATGTACCATGACGTGAAAGTACGCATCTTTGAGATCTATGCTCGTTGCATAATCGTTCACCCGAATACTCGCTCTGACCGATCGAATCGTCTCCATATAAAACTTCGGAGCGATGATCAGCTTGTTTATCCAGCTCAAATCTATGACTGGACGGAACGAGCCGTCTGGTTTCGGAACCAGAAACAGATGGCTGTAGAATCCCAGCGATTCCTGGTTTTCTACGACCTCTACCGCGTTCTTCATTAAAAGAGACTGCACCTCTGATAGCAGAGCGTCTCTTTTCTGAGGGTTTGACGGAAGATGAGTCCACTTTGGACTTCGAGTTAATGGAGGCTTTCGTTTGAAGGATATCTTTAGACCTTCCGAAGTCACTCCTCTCACCCAAGGGTCGTCCGTAATCGACGCCCACTCTTGAGAAAAACTCGACAACCTTCCGCCAACCGGAACGCGATAGAGGTTTGAGCCATCACCTCCTGGATCTGCGAGGCCTGCGGTAGGAGAAACCACGTCTTCCACGACCCGCACCTCGCCTCGTCGACCTCGGGGCGTCCGACCGATTGTCCCGGCCTGAAGGACGTCCCGAACGAGAGTCGCTATCCTGACGGTCTCTCGAATAAGAGCTAGAGGACGCACCGGAACCTCTATAGGAACCTCTCTTGGGCGGATAAGACCCAGAAGTGCCCGCCTTATTCGTGTCTGCTGAATCCGACCTTTTAGGAGCGGATCTAAACAACAGAGAATCACTAGCTTTCTTTTTAATATTATCATAAATAGCGGAAAGCTTGCCGTCAAAGAGAAGATCTCCTGAGACCGAAGCGACTCTAAGAGAGTTCTTCACCTTAGAATCCACTAGTGTGGATGTAGACAGGGCTGCGTCACGTCTAACCAACTCCAGATTAGCCACTGAAAGGGCGGAGTTACACGTGGAATAAGCTACTGCCCTTGAAAGAAGTCTTAAGGAGGATTGTATATCCTGAAACTCTTCCCCTTGAAGACGCAGTGATAACGCCTTCGTAAGGTGATCTGCGTAAGATAAGGCATCTAAATTGGCTCTGTTAGACGCAATAGCTGTTTCCAACACTGCGGTTGGAATAGAAGCTGACGACGGTAATGATAGCTCTAAGTCTTCCGCCTCGTCGTCCATACGCAGAGGAACTCTCGGTATACCCTGACCTGCCGTGTCGAATTTATTCCTTGCATTAATGAAAGGCAGGTTGAGAGTATTTGCGGACAAGAAGCCTGCTTTCCCTGTCCTGGAAGCAAGTTTAAAAATAGCGTCGTTCAATAATTCAAATGTTCTTGCAACATTATTGGACTGCGACGGAAACTCGGGAGCGATGTCCCTGAACCGCTCGAAAAAATCAGAGTCCAATGACGCTATAATTCTCCTGTCCGGAAGCGCAGCAGTCTGGCCCGACGGAACAACTTGAGGAAGAAAGTGCCGGATGAAGTCTACGGCAGCTTTGTGTTGTTCCGAAAGGGATAGCTCCAATTCATCCGTATCCCTTTCACCATCCGGTCGGACCTCCCGATGTTCCCGGTCGTCCGCCCCCGATGCTTCGGCGGAGCGTACCGACCCAGCGCCGTCGGATAATTCTCGATCCGACACCGTCTCTGTCGGCTGCTGGGATGCTGCGATAAGCTGTGCTATCTGCACTAGAATGTCCGACGTCGAGACCTGCGGAGGAGCGGTCTTTCGCTGCTTTGCCGAGGGCAGCTCCGCATCAGATGGCTCCCGCATACTTTTCCTATGCGAACGTCCGGAGTCCATCGGTCTCGAGTCCCTGGCTGCCGGATGGTGTGACCTGGTCGCCGAATAATCCTTCATCGGCGAAGCTGGCAAGATATCGGAGGTCACGCAGCCAAGGTGCGGTCGTGTGCGCCGGCGAGAAGAGGAAGCCTTAACAGTCTCTGCGGACTGCTTATACAACGGAGCGTCCCGAGCGACGGACGTATGCTCCGCTAAAGACACATTTTGTACCACAACATCTGGTCCCAGATGTTGTTGTACGAGAGAGGGGCCTCTCTCGCTCGCGGCCCGGCTGGACCTGGACGAGCTAGGAACCGGACTAAAAGGCTTCCTCCGTTCTCGTTCACTATCCGCCGTCACTGGGTGTGCATCTATTATTTTTATAGTGCTCGCATCACCCAAAATTTCCTCTTGGACCGCATCGGACGAACCCGGCTGCCGAACCATTCGGTGAATGGACGCTACACCGGGCGAGCTAGCGGACGACATTTGTCTAATCTCCATGAGCACTTTTGCCGCTAGCTCTGTATTTAATTGTGACGACGGACGCACACTTGAAGAAGATAACATGGAAACATCACCCTGTTCTGGTTCCTCTGAAATAGAAACTGAGAGAGTAGAGTGACCTTGTGGAGAAAGAGCCGGCATCGCTCTTTCTCCAGAAACAACATATCGTGACACACGTTTCCAATGTTTCTCATCCCAATGTTCACATACAGGACAGGGATTAATGCGAGAACACTGACTACAATTTATGCAATAATCATGAAAGTCAGAGGAAGATTTCTTCCTATTACAATTTGAACAAGTTCCTTTCATTGTGAAGGAACAACAATAAGTCCTAGTTACTCGCAAAAACCCCTGACACAAAGATACATAATAACATGATCCATTAATAAATGAAAAAACAATTGCAAAACAAAATAATTTTGAAAAAATATTTTTTCAGAGAAGCCCAAGTTGCTGAAAAGTAACGTTGAGCCCCGATGGATCCGATGGCAAAGTGTGGTCAAAAATTTTAAAATTATATAAAATAATTAATGAGACACTTTCGGATAATATAAATGTATCTTATAATGAGATAAACTACCTCAAAGGCAAACAGCCCCCCTCAAAAAGGCTGTTGCCAATGAAAACAAACAGTGTAAACACAGAAGAAAACATGACTCCAGGCACTGAAAAAACTGGCCCGGAATCAGTCCTCAATTACACTCTATCTGATGCAAAACAGAGACTCCCAGGGGAGAATCTGCAGAACATCAGATGGAAGATGCAGAACACAAACGTTATACACCCATGGGTGAAAACGTAACTATGGGGAAAATAACAGAAAACATTCTGTAACCAAGCAACTCTCCCAGGGAAATTTTAGAAATGAAACTTCTCAAAAATATGCCAAAAGCATGGGAGAATTGCAAGGGGGGACTTTAGAAGGTTAGGGGAGAGGAAACACTGAATAAGCAGTGCAACAATTAGCAAGAATGACAACAAGAGGCGTTTGCCTCGAAAATAGGCAACTTAACATAATTTTAACAAAAAATTTTAAGTACAGCCCTGATTATTTTTTGCCACTTCTTTTTTCCTCTCCTCCTTCTATCCTCCTTAGAATCACATTTTCTCCAAGAATTACGTGTCTGGCATCCTTTAAACTGAGATTTACAAGCACAAAGATCAGTGAGATGTTGACTGATGAAGGGCCAAACAGAGAAAGAATGATATTTGGCGCCAATTTCGGGACGACTGCGTCACTGCGCATGCGCAGTAGAGTCGTACTATGGAGGTCCTTTAGGACATGATTTCTTTTTGTTTTGGATGCAAATTTTGGGGATTGGGGGGCAAAATTTGTGTTTGGCCCTGGTTTTTGTGGAGTTAGCACCAGCTAAGTCTGGGTCATTGGTACAGTATAAAAATATTAATAGGCGATTTTTGAGAATAGCAATGGCCATTTTGGCTGTTACGTTAGGTAAAGGGTTAATGGCCGTGTTACGTAGTGACTAGTGTGACTAGCTAGGCAACTTAGGCTTTGTGTAGGTACATGATAGACATTACTCACGCTAAATTTATAACTTTTAAGCATTAGATACAGTGGAATATTTAGCGAGGCACAAGTAAATGCAGTTCAAAATCCTGACAACACAAGTGAAAATCAAAACACCATCAGGTCTCTGAAGTTTTGATTTGGTCCATTTTGGGGATCTAGAAACTGTCGCTTGATGAAAATTGTCAGGAATATAGCATGCGATATTTATTCAAACCAATTGCGACATCTAAATACTAGGGTTTACCAGGAATTCTTCATTGACATCATCAACTTTAGTTGGGGGCTGGTCAAAGTACTGATGTGAACCAAATTCCAAAAGTTAAAGAATTGAGCTAGAACATTGTGTGTGATTCATAATAAATTTCACTTCGATACCGGTATTAAAATTATTGAATTTAAAATGGCAACAATTAACATGGATTATCAAGGATGTGTTCATAATAGCTTGATCCAGTACAAAGTTAAGGTATAATAACGTCCATTTTATGAATATGTGAGGGTAAAGTCAAAATTACTGCCTTTTTTCTTGATATGAACAATGAACACGAAGGATATCAGATACCCAGAAACATCACATGCCCCTCGCGGACCAATGTTATCATTTACTAGTAGTGGTATGATGTATACAACTAAAAAAATAGTTGACTATGAAAAAGTAGAGTAGCTGCCAGGGTGCCCATTCCCCCCCCCCCCCCCCCCCCCCCCAAAAATCATCCTGATACTGTAACCTTGGCAATATATTAGATTATACATGTATTAACACAGCCACTGTTAGTATTATTTACTCAAATAATACAGATAAGATTACCTGTATTTGATGACATGTTAAGTTTGGTTTCGATCGGGACTGATAAAATTTCAAGTTCAAGGTCACTGTGACCTTGATCTTTGGCACAATGTCCTAAAAATATGTAAGCTTTTCCACTCATCATGCTCAACCCACATGCCAACTTGGGTTTTGTTCAGGAATGCATATTTTTAATAACTGAGAAAGCCAAAACCAGCATCGACAGATAAAAATTTAATTTCACTTTCACTGTGACCTTGACCTTTGGCATAATGACCTTCAAAATACACAATGTCCTTCGTTTCATTATGACAGATCTGCATGCCAAGTTTGGTTTCAATCAGGCAAACAACATTTTAATTATAGAGTGGAAACCAACTCTGACCGATAAAACTTTAAATTCAAGGTCCCTTTGACCTTTACCTTTGACACGATAACTCCAAAATAAATAGGGTTCTTCCTTTCATCATGCTCAACCCATGAGCCAAGTTTAGTATCAGTCGTGCAAGCAAAATTTCAATTAGCGAAGCCAATTCTGGTAAATGTTTAAGTTCAAGATCACTGTGACCTTGACCTTCGACACAATGATCCCAAAATAAATAGGGTTCTTCCTCTCATAATGCCTAATCCATATGCAAAGTTTGGTTTCAGTTGGCCAATCAGAACTTTAATAACAGAGCAGAAACCAACACTTATAAAAACTGAAGTTCAAGGTCAATGTGACCTTGACCTTTAACGCAATGATCCCAAAATGCATAGGGTTCTTCCTCTCAACATGCCTAACCCACATACTAAATTTGGCTTCAGTCATCCAAGCAGAACTTTAATTATAGACCGGAAACCAAAAGTGATAAAAATTAAAGTTTAAGGACACTGCAACCTTGACCTTCGGTACAATAATCCCAAAATAAATATTCTTCCTCTCATCATGTCTAATCCACAAGTTTTGTTTCAGTCAGCCAAGAAGAATTTTAGTTAGAGAGCGGAAACTAACTCCATCTACAGACAGGACAGACAGCACCACAGCTATATCCCCCCATAAATCTTTTAAGGGATAATAATAGTCAACTGTAGCACCTTTCAACGGTTAGTCCATTAATCAAATGGTAGCAGCAGGCCTATTTCTGATATTTATCCACCATTAAGCCCCACAAAGTAGATCTTCTGTTTCTCAGTCCATTTTTTGTAAAATTACATGTGGGAGGGCGTTTTTTTATTTTAGTTTTTAGCTCACCAACTTCAGTTGTGTAAGCTTACGGCATGGCTCGATTGGTCGGCGTTGGCGTCAGCATCAGTGTACATGTCCAATAATGTTAAAGCTTCTGTTTAGGTCACTTATTCGCCCTATTTCCATATCATGGCCTTTATAATGCTGCTATATGATGATTATTATCATTCTACCATGATTTAACCCCTCATACCCTGCATTTTTAACATTTTTCTTGACATTTTTAGTTGCGTTTAGTTTTCTGTTTAGCTCAAAATTTCATATTTAACAAAGTGTTTAGGTCAGTTGCTGTGCTCCTTCTCTTCCCATGGCACTTATATTCATCATACGTGTTCCTCAGTATCATTGTTCCATGATTAACCCCTCATTACTCTGCATTTTAAATATTTTTCTTGACATTTTTAGTTGCGTTTAGTTTTCTGTTTAGCTCAGAATTTCATGTTTAATTAAGTGTTTAGGTCAGCTACTGTGCTCCTTCTCTTCCCATGGCACTTATCTTCATCATACGTGTTCCTCAACATCATTGTTCCATGATTAACCCCTCAGATTTTGCACTTCAAACATTTTTTTTTACATTTTTAGTTGCGTTTAGTTTTCTGTTTAGCTCAGAATTTCATGTGTAACTGAGTGTTTATGTCAGTTTCTGTGTTTTACTTTTAAGAGGTTGTGTTTAGGTCAGCTTTGTCGCATGTTATGAGCATGTTTGATACAGTTCTTGTGTTTGCCAAAGTTACTATCAAAGAGGATTGCCAAAGTTACTATCAAAGAGGAATGCTGGTGAGCTATAGGGCATTGGCATCCTTGTTGTAATTATTTCTTTGCCAGCAAAAGTTCATATTCTTGGTTAGTTTAATGTTTTAGACCTAAAAATCTACAGAAAAGTATGCGTTGTGATGTATTTCGTCCCCTGAGTGCTAGAATGCTTTGTAAAGCATTGCAAAGCCTTGTTGCCCTTAAAGGATAAATTTATCAATTTTATTAACTTGGGAAAAATATAACATAACCATTTAATTTTTATGTTTTTAAGTTTCCATTGATTATAAAAAGAGAGCATGCAACAGCAAAATGGACCATGCAGGAGAGCCTGAGAAACATAATTTTAACTTTTTAGGCCTTACCACGGGGAGGGCATTGCAGGCTAAATAACAGGATGACAGACAACAGGACAAAGGACAGACTTGTAAGTAGGTTTGCATAAGTAACTCCAGGAACAAAGAGATTTTAAAAGATTAAAGATAATAATGAACAGAAGCCTATACATATACATCTGTCAGTATGTATTTTAACTAACTATTAACCCTTTACCTAACACGAAAAGCAGACGACACTTGCAAAAAAAATTCTTGAATAACTATTTTTTTTCATTTTTGTCTCAAAAACATAGGTTACGACCCCTCATTGGAACGAGCTCGACGAGCTCGTTCCAATGAGGGGTCATAACCTATGTTTTTGAGACAAAAATGAAAAAAATAATGAAAATTGGAGATTTTTGTGAATAGCGCTGGCTGGTTTTGGCCATTATGTTGGGTAAAGGGTTAACAGATGTAGAGACTATATACAGGGTAGAGCTGAAACGGTTAACCAATTAATCAATTAACCAATGATAAACGTCTTGATCGATCAAAAAAAGTAACTGATCGATTAACCATTGCTTTGAACTACTGTATTAAATGGGTTAACAAAGGAACAAACTTGCTCTAAAACAGGTCAACATTGTCACACTGACTTGCATCAGTTATTATGAGACAGATTAAACATGCAAATTATGTGCAGACATACTTGTTCACTTGCATGATTATTGTACTGTATCAGCAGCTGGAAATGGTCATTCTTAACTCTTTGCTCGTTGTGGACAGCAGACGATACTTGCAAAATAAATTCTTGAATTACTAAAAATTTTCAATTTTTGTCTCAAAAACATAGCTTATGACCCCTCATTGGAACGACCTCATTCCAATGAGGTGTAATAAGCTATGTTTTTTTAGACAAAAATTGAAAACATAATAAAATTTGAAGGAGATTTTAATATAGCGCTTGCCGGCTTTGTCCGTTACTTTGGGTAAAGGGTTAATGCTATAAATCATCAATGGTACTGCAGCAATAATTCAGCTACCTACTAAAATGCGCGATTAATTGGTTAACCAAGGTTAATCCATGATTAAGCGATCAAGAAAACCCTTTAACCGTTTCAGCTCTAATACAGGGTATTTTTTGTTCAGTTTCACATCGCTGTTTGCAAAGCAATATCTTCCAGGTGTGATCCAATTACCAAAACTTGATTCATCTGGTGCGATTCAATGTTTTTCAGATATTTCATGAGCTCATCCAACATTCCAACTCAAAAGCGGTAAAACTACAGATAAACAGTGTAACAATATACCAATTATCACCATTGGTCGGGAGTAACAATAACTTGCTTTCCAATCAGTTGACAAAACTCCACTAGTGTTTGGTAAGACGTTGGTGCCTTTAAATTATCTCCTTTAATGTGCACCAATAATTCTACATAATCATTTTCCATTACTTTTTTCATTTGGGTGCATTGATTTAAATATTTCTGAGTGGAAGTTGGATCATGAACTGCAGGAGCATGTGCCAATCACTCACTGATGTATTTATTTTTCATTGCCAACACATGGGACCAGAGCATTTTATGAATCTGTTAAGGTTAGCAGTTGCAATCATCAGATGACTACTTACATATTTTTGTCGTACTTACTAGAATGTGACTAAAATACATGTAGTACTTATTCTAAAACTGAAAAGTAGGAGGGTGGGTTTAGACTCGAGAGAGGCCACTTGGTAACCAGGGATTCTTTTGGGTGTCCATGAGCCCCTTTCCCAATGGCATTTGAGATTGATTTTTCCCAATTCCCAATTCAAAATTTCCCAATCTCAGTTTCCACTCAGAAAAAAATTTAACTATTGGTTTTTTGAGGCCTTACAACCACCCAGTTTTAGACACCAACTGTATCTTAAAATTTAAATTGCTTACCTATCAAAGCTTAGAAAGTGTCTGAATTCAAAGGCAAATTACAAGTTCTTCTTTAATAGTATAAGTACAGTTTTATAAAACCTACAGAGACAGAGGTGAGCTAGATTCCATGGGTAACTTTTTGTTATAAAACGAACTTGTAGTATACATGCAGTTGGTTAGGTATTGGGTTTAACCCTTTACCTAATGTAACGGCCAAAACCGGCCAGCGCTATTCTAAAAAATCGCCAATTAATTTTCATTATTTTTTTCATTTTTTGTCTCAAAAACATAGGTTATGACCCCTCGTTGGAACAAGCTTCGTCGAGCTCGTTCCAACGAGGGGTCATAACCTATGTTTTTGAGACAAAAAATGAAAAAAATTAGTTATTCAAGAATTATTTTTGCAAGTGTCGTCTGCTTTTCAGGTAAGGTAAAGGGTTAATATTCTCTGTACAAAATGAATGTAAAATTTCTTAGTCTTTGTATGTTTCTTCACCTCCAAAACAAATTCCCAATTTTTGCCCCCATGATGCAAATTTTCCCAACGGCATGGGCCTGGACCCTTTCCCAAAGAGAGCAGAAGAATCCCAAGTAACACAGATTTGTAAAGTTAGGAATGGGCTTATTCTTGATTAGCATCTTTTTCACCAATTTTTGAGAAAATATCATATTCTACTGTGAACTGTTTTAGTGCTAAATTATTTTTCAAACGTGATTTGAAACTTGGGTATGTATTTTTTTCAAATATGTCATGCAATCATCAAGGGAAGCCGTAGTTTTGTAAGATTTTGTTCATGAACAACTGTTTTGTTACAATTTATTGGAGAGTGCCTTCTGGTACTCCCCAATATATAGTAACAATACAATTTTATGTAAACATTTTTTTTCTACTGCTAAGAAAACAACAAGCCTATGCAAACAGTGTCAAGCCACTAAAATGGCTTTCAGCACTTTACAATAGAGCCATGATAGTGGCTTCTAGCACTCAACCAGTTAACTGAAAGGCAATAGAGGTGTGGGCTTCATTTCCGACCTCTTCAAGACCAACGGTAAAAGAAAAATTGTTTTCCTCTTTTCTCTTTCCCTTGATAGTAGACTCCGATCGTTCTTTAAATGACTGTCCAGAGTGTTTCAGAGACTGGTATTTACATGAGGAGTATGATTGCGAGTATGGCACGCCATGGAAAGTCTTCTGATAGGGCTTTGATTTCCTTTTGTAATGACAGTGAGTTTGCAAGGTATTACGTTCCGCAAGTTGATGGAATAGCTTAGAGGAGACAAAACATCATTGAACTCTGTGCTCTCCAACTGCTAACCTAAAGTGGACGTGATACATCATTGAACTCTGTGCTTTCCAACCTCTTACCTAAAGCGTGATATGATCTGCAATGACAAAATTTTGTTTACTTGTCTACACGAATCAACAATTTAATCTAAATTTGACAAATGTTTAGAAAACTGAGCAGGAATGTTGATGATCAGAAGACCTCCTGATCCAAGGTAAAACTGCAGGTTGAACAGAATGACAGGCTGTGTGGAAATATGACTCTTTGAATGGAAAAGGTGACTCCTTCTTGGTTGTGTAAAAATTACAATCAACTTTTTTAAGAGTTTCGGATTAAATGTATTAAATACTTTGGACTGGTAGGTTAATCAGATCGAATCCACATATGCCAGTACATATAGGTTATTGACAGTTGTAAAATTTTGTGCCTGAATTTAAAGATATGAGATGCAAGGGCTTATAAAATTCATGCGAGAATCATAATCAATTCTTGCGAATGATTCTCGCAAGAAAAACAAAGAGAATCAACTTTAAATTAATGCAAAATGTTAATTTGATTCTTGTCATAGATTCTGCAGTGTCCATAAAGGCCTGGAAAATTCTTAATTTTTCTCTCTCACTATAAGGTAAGTTAGGTAACTCTTTTGAATTAGCTGTGGTGTCTAGTAAAGTCTTGGTTGCCTATTCAGCCAACCAAGACTTCACTAGAAACCACTTCTAAGGTACATTAAATTTCATCAGCAAGACCACGAAAATCCTGAACATGGATGTTGGAGCATGTGTTCTACAAGGACATGTTCAACAAGAAACTCACCAAAATTTGAACTATCTCTTGGGACATAAACTATGGAAAGTTAAAAAATTTATAGTAATTTATATATTTTTTATACTTACCAATGACCCAGACTTAGCTGGTGCTAACTCCACAAAAACCAGGGCCAAACACAAATTTTGCCCCCCAATCCCCAAAATTTGCATCCAAAACAAAAAGAAATCATGTCCTAAAGGACCTCCATAGTACGACTCTACTGCGCATGCGCAGTGACGCAGTCGTCCCGAAATTGGCGCCAAATATCATTCTTACTGGCAGTGCCTGGTCAGCGCTATGTACTCAGCGGGGAGGCAAGAGTTCCCAACTCAGGGAGGGCCATCCCCGTCTGGGTCATTGGTAAGTATAAAAAATATATAAATTACTATAAATTTTTTAACATTTTTATACTGTACCAATGACCCAGACTTAGCTGAATAGTAAACAGGCTGGAGGGCCTAGGACATAAAGGAAAATCCAATAAGCTCAATTATAAAATAAAGAGGTAACCCCTTAAGGAGAAAAGGAGTATTAGGCTTTACATGTATCTTTCTTATTTAATATTAAAATTAGAAAGATACACTACCCTAATAATTGAGCACAATAACATTCATGTTCTCTATTAACATCCAGTATAACCCTTATACTAATTATTTTTAAAGCAAGCCAATAAATAAAGTAGTCCAGAGAATTGAGACTCTTTATAATCATTTAAAAGTGTCCGAGTATTGTATATTAAAGCCCGTTTGACACTTGACATATACAAATGCTTCACACCGAGCTACACTTTAAAAATAAGACATGAATGAAATTAAACATTAATATTACACTTTAAAACCATCCCGGAAGCGACTCAGAAATACTGTCTTGGAGGAGGCATTCCCTTGCTTTTCACTATAAAGCAGGTGACCTAAGGGAACACCCCCCGCCCCCCCCCCCTTCCCCTTGCCCTGGGTCAAATAGCCCAGAGCGAAGAGGGCAGTCGGACGGAGTCACTGCCGGAACAGAAAGCCTGCATAACTATAGTTGCAACTGTTTAGTGGACGACATTCTGAGCAACAGATAACGGACCTAAACAATGCAGGTCTCCAGAAATGGACTCAATATTTCTGAGATAAAAATTAGTAAATGTGGAAGGCTGAGACCAATAAGCAGCCTTCATTAAATCTGTAATAGCAACACTATTAGCATAAGCCCAGGAAGTAGAAAGAGCTCTTACTTCATGAGCAGAAATCTTAAGCACAGACTGCTGAGAAGATAAATCTTCATACGCAGTACGGATAGTTAACTGAATCCATCTAGCAATAGAATGGACTGAAATGTCCTTTCTATTAGGCATCAAAGACAGAAAGAAACGTTTCCGTCCCTTTCTGATGAACTGAGATCTCTGTTTATAGATACGTAGTGCTCTAACAGGACAGAGTAAAGGCCTACGCCCGTCTGAAGACGGAAGAGCCTTAATAACAATAGGTTCCGGATATTTATTAGGAGCCTGATTCTTAGCTAAAAAACCCACATTAGTAGTGAAGGTGATAGTGTTCCCAACACTACGATAATGAGAATCATCCACCGATAGTGCATGAAGCTCACTGACTCTTCTGGCAGAAGAGAAAGCTAAGAGAAAAGCTGTCTTATAAGATAAGAATTTGAAATCTACTGTCCCAAGAGGTTCAAATGGCTTTTCCTTCAATTTAAGGAGAACCCAAGCTAAATTCCACTTAGGAATTAATCTAAGAGTTCTGGGTCTATTTATCGAAAAGTTTCTAACCAATTTCGATAAAGAGACATTAGATCCAATTTGTAAACTATCATGATGTGCATAGGTATCAGATAACATAGATCTATAACCCTTTATAGTAACAGGCTGCAGTTTGATTTCGTCAAACAAGTATACTAGAAAGTTAGCAATGTCTGGTATAGAGGGATCAAATATATCTACAGAATGATCCCTACACCAACGACGGAAAACCTTCTACTTAGCCGCATAGTTTAGCGAAGAGGAGGTCCTCCTACAGTTAGAAATCGCGTCCACTGCTCGTCCTGTAAAGTGCTTGCCATGCAAGAAGGACCGCACAACGGAAAAACGTGAAGGTTGAGACCTTGCGGGTTGTGATGGAGTTGGCGCGATTTCCCCTGCGAAAGAAGATCCTCTCGTGGAGGAAGCTTCCGCGGTAGGTCCCACAACAGACACCTGAGTAGATTTATCCACGGTCTCTGTGGCGACAGAGATGCTACCAACAGAATCTTGCATTGAGATTGTTTTATCTTTAGCAATACTTGTTGAATTAACGGCGCTGGAGGATACGCATATCCTATCATTCCGTCCCAAGGGATCGACAGAGCGTCTACTGCAAATGCTCTTGGATCCGGACACGGGGACACATACGTCTGCAACTGATTGTTGAGATGTGTCGCAAATAAGTCTATCATTGGCCGTTCCCATTGGTAGCAAATCTGATTGAATACTTGTTTGTTGAGAGTCCACTCCGACGGCAACAAGCGACCCTTCCGTGAAAGGGAGTCTGCTAGCACATTCAGACGACCCGGTATGTGACGGACCGAAAGAAGAACGTGATGTTCTAGAGCAAACAGAAGGATTCTTTCCGTTAGATTGAACAACGGAACTGAATGAGTGCCTCCCTGATTCCGTATATACGCCACTACTGTCGTATTGTCGGATAGGATTTGGACATGAGCATCGTGAATAATGTCCATCCAGTGACGTAATGCAAGCCAAATTGACATCATTTCCTTGATGTTTATGTGCTTGCACAGGAATTGCGGATCCCAAAGACCCTGGCATCTCGAATCCGTTGGGATTAATGATGCACCCCAACCTGTTTGACTGGCATCCGTCATAATGGTAAAACTCGGATCCGGCAACTGCAGCGGAACTCCTTGAGTTAACCACTGAATGTTTGCCCAAGTCTGAATCTCTTGTTTCACTTGATCTGACAAGAGAACGTCTACATCGAGCGAATGAATTTTCACACTCCAATTCTGAGTCAGGAAAATTTGAAGAGGCCGCGTGCGTAGCCGTCCCATCGGAATGAGATCCGCGGCGGCTCCGCACAGACCTATCAGTCTCATAAATTCTCTCGCCGTGACTTTGTCTGTATTCAGACAATAGCGAGCGTAACAACTGACTAATTTCGCTCTGGTTAACGGCAGACGAACGAGATTGTTGTGCGTCTCGAAGCTCATTCCCAGATGAGTGAATGACTTGGACAGCACCAGATCCGACTTCTCCTCGTTTACTATGAAACCGAGACGTCGGAGCAATAGAAGAAGATTCTGAACATCGTTCTGAAGCGTTAACTCGTTGCCGTACCTCTGAAGAATGTCGTCCAGGTAGGCCGACGTTACCGTAGACGAATGAGCTCGGAAGTAGATCATTACCGAGTTCATTACCCGAGTGAAAGCCCAGGGTGCTAGATTCAATCCGAAGCACATGGCCCGGAACTGATACACCACTCCTAGGACTGCGAAGCGTAGATACTTTCGGAATGTCGGATGTACCATGACATGAAAGTATGCATCTTTGAGATCTATGCTCGTTGCATAATCGTTCACCCGAATACTCGCTCTGACCGATCGAATCGTCTCCATATAAAACTTCGGAGCGACGATCAGCTTGTTTATCCAGCTCAAATCTATGACTGGACGGAACGAGCCGTCTGGTTTCGGAACCAGAAACAGATGGCTGTAGAATCCCAGCGATTCCTGGTTTTCTACGACCTCTACCGCGTTCTTCATTAAAAGAGACTGCACCTCTGATAGCAGAGCGTCTCTTTTCTGAGGATTTGACGGAAGATGAGTCCACTTTGGACTTCGAGTTAATGGAGGCTTTCGTTTGAAGGATATCTTTAGACCTTCCGAAGTCACTCCTCTCACCCACGGGTCGTCCGTAATCGACGCCCACTCTTGAGAAAAACTCGACAACCTTCCGCCAACCGGAACGCGATAGAGGTTTAAGCCATCACCTCCTGGATCTGCGAGGCCTGCGGCAGGAGAAACCACGTCTTCCACGACCCGCACCTCGCCTCGTCGACCTTGGGGCGTCCGACCGATTGTCCCAGCCTGAAGGACGTCCCGAACGAGAGTCACTATCCTGACGGTCTCTCGAATAAGAGCTAGAGGACGCACCGGA
The DNA here is from genome assembly GCA_031216915.1 of Pictodentalium vernedei. NCBI lineage: Eukaryota > Metazoa > Mollusca > Scaphopoda > Dentaliida > Dentaliidae > Pictodentalium > Pictodentalium vernedei. The sequence continues at coordinate 125,095,522 of CM062296.1, read as the reverse complement.
ACCTCTATAGGAACCTCTCTTGGGCGCATAAGACCCAGAAGTGCCCGCCTTATTCGTGTCTGCTGTATCCGACCTTTTAGGAGCGGATCTAAACAACAGAGAATCACTAGCTTTCTTTTTAATATTATCATAAATAGCGGAAAGCTTGCCGTCAAAGAGAAGATCTCCTGAGACCGAAGCGACTCTAAGAGAGTTCTTCACCTTAGAATCCACTAGTGTGGATGTAGCCAGGGCTGCGTCACGTCTAACCAACTCCAGATTTGCCACTGAAAGGGCGGAGTTACACGTGGAATAAGCTACTGCCCTTGAAAGAAGTCTTAAGGAGGATTGTATATCCTGAAACTCTTCCCCTTGAAGACGCAGTGATAACGCCTTAGTAAGGTGATCTGCGTAAGATAAGGCATCTAAATTGGCTCTGTTAGACGCAATAGCTGTTTCCAACACCGAGGTTGGAATAGAAGCTGACGACGGTAATGATAGCTCTAAGTCTTCCGCCTCGTCGTCCATACGCAGAGGAACTCTCGGTATACCCTGACCTGCCATGTCGAATTTATTCCTTGCATTAATGAAAGGCAGGTTGAGAGTATTTGCGGACAAGAAACTTGCTTTCCCCGTCCTGGAAGCAAGTTTAAAAATAGCGTCGTTCAATAATTCAAATGTTCTTGCAACATTATTGGACTGCGACGGAAACTCGGGAGCGATGTCCCTGAACCGCTCAAAAAATTCAGAGTCCAATGACGCTATAATTCTCCTGTCCGGAAGCGCAGCAGTCTGGCCCGACGGAACAACTTGAGGAAGAAAGTGCCGGATGAAGTCCACGGCAGCTTTATGTTGTTCCGAAAGGGATAGCTCCAATTCATCCGTATCCCTTTCACCATCCGGTCGGACCTCCCGATGTTCCCGGTCGTCCGCCCCCGATGCTTCGGCGGAGCGTACCGACCCAACGCCGTCGGATAATTCTCGATCCGACACCGTTTCTGTCGGCTGCTGGGATGCTGCGATAAGCTGTGCTATCTGCACTAGAATGTCCGACGTCGAGACCTGCGGAGGAGCGGTCTTTCGCTGCTTCGCCGAGGGCAGCTCCGCATCAGATGGCTCCCGCATACTTTTCCTATGCGAACGTCCGGAGTCCATCGGTCTCGAATCCCTGGCTGCCGGATGGTGTGACCTGGTCGCCGAAGAATCCTTCATCGGCGAAGCTGGCAAAATATTGGAGGTCACGCAGCCAAGGTGCGGTCGTGTGCGCCGACGAGAAGAGGAAGCCTTAACAGTCTCTGCGGACTGCTTATACAACGGAGCGTCCCGAGCTACGGACGTATGCTCCGCTAAAGACACATTTTGTACCACAACATCTGGTCCCAGATGTTGTTGTACGAGAGAGGGGCCTCTCTCGCTCGCGGCCCGGCTGGACCTGGACGAGCTAGGAACCGGACTAAAAGGCTTCCTCCGTTCTCGTTCCCTCTCCGCCGTCACTGGGTGTGCATCTATTATTTTTATAGTGCTCGCATCACCCAAAATTTCCTCTTGGACCGCATCGGACGAACCCGGCTGCCGAACCATTCGGTGAATGGACGCTACACCGGGCGAGCTAGCGGACGACATTTGTCTAATCTCCATGAGCACTTTTGCCGCTAGCTCTGAATTTATTTGTGACGACGGACGCACACTTGAAGAAGATAACATGGAAACATCACCCTGTTCTGGTTCCTCTGAAATAGAAACTGAGAGAGTAGAGTGACCTTGTGGAGAAAGAGCCGGCATCGCTCTTTCTCCAGAAACAACATATCGTGACACACGTTTCCAATGTTTCTCATCCCAATGTTCACATATAGGACAGGGATTAATGCGAGAACACTGACTACAATTAATACAATGATCATGAAAGTCAGAGGAAGATTTCTTCCTACTACAATTTGAACAAAGTCCCTTCATTGTGAAAGAACAACAATAAGTCCTAGTTACTCGCAAAAACCCCTGACACAAAGATACATAATAACATGATCCATTAATAAAATGAAAAAACAATTGCAAAACAAAATAATTTTGAAAAAATATTTTTTCAGAGAAGCCCAAGTTGCTGAAAAGTAACGTTGAGCCCCGATGGATCCGATGGCAAAGTGTGGTCAAAAATTTTAAAATTATATAAAATAATTAATGAGACACTTTCGGATAATATAAATGTATCTTATAATGAGATAAACTACCACAAAGGCAAACAGCCCCCCTCAAAAAAGGCTGTTGCCAATGAAAACAAACAGTGTAAACACAGTAGAAAACATGACTCCAGGCACTGAAAAAACTGGCCCGGAATCAGTCATCAATTACACTCTATCTGAAGCAAAACATAGACTCCCAGGGGAGAATCTGCAGAACATCAGATGGAAGATGCAGAACACAAACGTTATACACCCATGGGTGAAAACGTAACTATGGGGAAAATAACAGAAAACATTCTGTAACCAAGCAACTCTCCCAGGGAATTTTTAGAAATGAAACATCTCAAAAATATGCCAAAAGCATGGGAGAATTGCAAGGGGGGACTTTTGAAGGCTAGGGGAGAGGAAACACTGAATAAGCAGTGCAACAATTAGCAAGAATGACAACAAGAGGCCCATGCCTCGAAAATAGGCAACTTAACATAATTTCAACAAAAAATTTTAAGTACAGCCCTGATTATTTTTTGCCACTTCTTTTTTCCTCTCCTCCTTCTATCCTCCTTAGAATCACATTTTCTCCAAGAATTACGTGTCTGGCATCCTTTAAACTGAGATTTACAAGCACAAAGATCAGTGAGATGTTGACTGATGAAGGGCCAAACAGAGAATGATATTTGGCGCCAATTTCGGGACGACTGCGTCACTGCGCATGCGCAGTAGAGTCGTACTATGGAGGTCCTTTAGGACATGATTTCTTTTTGTTTTGGATGCAAATTTTGGGGATTGGGGGGCAAAATTTGTGTTTGGCCCTGGTTTTTGTGGAGTTAGCACCAGCTAAGTCTGGGTCATTGGTACAGTATAAAAATATATATAAATTTATGATGTGCTAGCCTATGAATTATCGCAAATTACATGTATGTAAAAGATATTTCTCGATATCTATTGATTCGATAGATATCGAGAAATATTCCTCAATAGCTTCCTAAATGACATCCCGCTTCGGCGCATTACCTTGAAGGAATGATCAGCTGATCTTTATTATTGTTTTGAAACATACGCATTTGGGGTAAAAATTGGGCTGAATATTGTGCAATAAAATGTCTCAAAGCATATAATAAAAAAGAAAATCTACTCTATTTTAGTCAGTGTCTGGAATTATCTCATGAGTGTCGACCCGAAAGTTTTATTTATAGTGAGCACATGCACAAGGGAAAAATAATACTTTCAGGTCCACACAACGAATTTTTTCTGTAGCTTCCTAAATGATGTTACGCTTCGGCGCATGACATCACATTGAATGGCGCCCTGATGGAACTATCAGCAGCATTTTGTCATTTTGTTTGCAGTCGAATTGGGCTGAATATTGCACATTAAAATGTCACGTAGCATATAATAAAAAGAAAATCTACGCTGTTTTAGTGAATATCGGGAATTATCTCATTCATGTGGACCTGAAAGTATTATTTTTCACTTGCGTGAGTGAATATCAGGAATTATCATGAGATAATTACTGATATTCACTAAAGCAGCATAGATATCCTCTTTATACAGTTAAAACTAGAAGTCCTGTTATGAACGGTGCACTTATCTAGACTTAATTGCATGTAGGAATTGCACGCAATTGCCATACTGAATGGCATCCAAACCATGGAAGGTTCTCCTGGTTACTCATAGCAAACACAGGCAATGTTTCTGCCAAGGTCCATTGGCTGAAACATTGCTTGTACACAGGTCATATGCACAGAATTTGATAGCCTTACTATGGTCATAACGCGTAGATTAATGCCCAAATCGTCGAGCTATTTGTGTGCATTTCATGACAGGACTTCTAGTTTTAACTGTAGGTTTGTTTTTTACTTTGGAATGGATAATGACATTTGCTTACATGTATACTCCCATATTCCAAATTATTTAAAAACTGAAAGTTAAAAAATTTATAGTAATTTATATATTTTTTATACTTACCAATGACCCAGACATAGCTGGTGCTAACTCTTAAAATATAGGGCCAAACACAAATTTTGCCCCCCAATCCCCAAAATTTGCATCTAAAACTAAAGAAAACATGTCCTGAAAGGCCCTCCACACTTCGCCCCCACTGCGCATGCGCAGTGTCAAGGACGTTCCGAAATTGGCGCCATTTATCATTCTAATAACCAGTGCCTGGTAAGCGCTATGTACTCAGCGGGGAGGCAAGAGTTCCCAACTCCTGGGAGGGCCATCCCCGTCTGGGTCATTGGTAAGTATAAAAAATATATAAATTACTATAAATTTTTTAACATTTTTATACTGTACCAATGACCCAGACATAGCTGAATAGTAAAAAGGCTGGAGGGCCAAGGACATAGAGCAAAATGGAATACGCTCAATAAAATAAAATAGAGTCATCCCCTGTAGGGAAAAGAAGAAATAGGCCTTACATGTATCTTTCTTATTTATGATAAATTAGAAAGATACAACACCTTCCAAAAATTGAGCTTCATACATCCATGTACTCTATTAATATCCAATAATCCTTATACTAATAATTTTTAAAGTAAGCCAATAATAAAGTAAGTCTAGAGAATAGAGACTCTTATACTCCTAAAAGTGTGTGAGAATTGCATAATCATGTCCGTTGACATATGCAATATTCAAAAGCTATACTTTAAAAACTAAGACATGAATGAATTTTATAACTTAAACTTCTCACTAAACAACCATCCCAATAACAGCTCAGAATTACTAACTCCGGAGGAGGTATCCCCTTGTTTTCATAGTAAAAACAGGTGACCCAAGGGAACACCCTTCCCCCCCCCCTTTTTCTTGCCCTGGGTCAAATAGCCCAGAGCGAAGAGGGCAGCCGAACGGAGACACTGCCGAAACAGACAGCCTACCTAGCTATAGTAGCAACTGTTAAGTGAATGACATTCTGAGCAGTAGATAATAGACCTAACAATAGAGGCCTCCAGAAATGGACTCGATATTTCTGAGATAAAATTCATGAATGGATGGCTGAGCGCAATGAGCAGCCTTCAAAAATCTATAATAGCAACACTATTAATGTAAGCCCAAGAAGTAGAAGAACTCTTACTTCATGAGCCGAAATCTTAAGCACAACTGCTAAGCCAATGATATACCAAAAGCAGTACGCTAGTTAATAGAATCCATTAACAATAAAATGGAGCGTAACGTCCTTCTACTAGACATCAAAGACAGAAGAAGCTTACGCCCTTGTAATAAACAGATATCTGTTTATAAATACATAAACTGTACCCGGAAAGAGTAAAGGCCTATGCCCATACGAAGACGGAAGGGCCTTAAAATAATAGGTTCCGGATAATAGGAGCCTAACTCTTATGCAACAATCCAACCTAAATAGTAACGGAAGTATTGATTCCGAAACTATGAAAGTGAAAATCATCCATCGATATTGCATGAAACTCACTGACTCTACAGTAAAAGAGAAATCAACAGAATTACTGTCTAAAAGGTCAGAATTTGAAAACTACTGTTTCCAGAGGTTCAAATGATTACTTAGCTAAATAAGAACCTGAAGTTAAAATCCGTATAGGAATTTAATCCAAAGATTCTAAGTCTATTTATCAAAAAGTTACTAACTGACTTAGATAAAGAGACAAAAGACTCAATTGTAAACTATCGTAGAGTGCATAGGTATGAGGTAACATAAACCTATAACCTAAATAACAACAGGCTGCAGTAGATCTTGTGAAACAAGTATACTAAAAAATAGCAATGAGTAGTATGGAGGGATCAACCATATGAACATAATGATCCCTACACCACGACGGAAGAGCCTCCACTTTAGTCGCATAGAATAGCGAAGAAGAGGATCTCCTATAGTAAGAAATCGCGTCCAAAGCTCGTCCAGTACAGTGCTTACAATGCAATACGGACCACACAACGGAATACATGAAGGTTGCGACCTTGCTGGTTGTGATAAAGATGACACGATTTACCCAGTGAAAAAAGATCCTCACATAGAGGAAGATTTCACATTAAGATCCACAGTAGACAAGAGAGTAAATTACTCATGATCTCTGTGAAGATAGAGATGCTATCAACAGAAATGTATTGTGGTTGTTTATCTTAGCAATACCTGCTAAAACAACAGCGCCGGAGGATACGCGTATCCTATCATTCCGTCCTATAGATCAATAGAGCGTTAACAGTATTAGCTCAGAGATCTGGACAAGCCAACACATACGTTTGCAAAATGATTAGCAAGCTGTGTCATAAATAAAACATCATTGGGCGCTCCCATAGATAGCAAATCTGATTGAATACTTGTTTGTTGAGAGTCCATTCTGACAGCAACAAGCGACCCGTAAGAGAACGGGAGTGCGATAAAACAATCAGACGACCCAGAATATGACGGATCAAAACTGAACTTGGTGTACTATAACCAACAGACGGATTCTTTCCATTAAATTGAATAACGGAAACGAAAGAGTGCCTCCCTGGTTCCGGAGATACGCCACTACTGTCGAATTAAAGGACAGGAATTTGGGCATGCGTTTCTGAATAATGTTCATGCAATGACATAAAGCAAGCCTAAAAAACATTATTCCGCGGAAGTTAAACTGATAGCTAAAAGACTGCGGAACCCAAAGACCCTGGCACTTCGAATCCGTAGGGATCAGTATATATCCCAATCTGTTTGACTGGCAACCGTCATAACAGCCACACTCGGGTCCGGCAACTGCGGCGGCACTCTCTGAGTCAACCACCGAATGTTTGCCCCAGTCTGAATCTCTTGTAACACTAGATAGACAAGAGAATGTATAAATCAAGCCATTCATGGATTGCCGGAAAGTTGCCGTCGAAGAGAAGCTCCTCCGAGAACGAAGCGACTCTGAGAGAGTTATTAACCTACTATCCACGCGTGGATGTAGCTAGGGCTGCATCACGTCTAACCAACTCCAATCAGCCACTGAAGGGCGGAGTTATACGTGAACAAACTACTGCCCTCAAAAGAAATTACATTGAGAATAATATCCCGTAAATCTTTTCTTGAAGACGTAATGATAACGCCTCAGTAAGGCGGATTACGTATAATAAAGCGTCTAAGTTAAGTCTACTATACATAATGTCGTTCCCAACATTGAAATTGGAAAAGACATAAACGGCGAAAAAGAATATATGCAGTCTTTAATCACACCGTCTAGACGCATATGAACTCTCGGTATGCCCTGCTCTGCCAAAATAAACTATATGTAAAAAAGATAAAATGGCAGAAATGAGCCACGCGGACAAGAAACTAAACTATCATGCTTAGTAGCAGGCTTGTATATATATATAAATATATAGCGTCGAAAAATAAAACACATGTTGTAATGACAATATTGGACTGCATCGGTAAGTCAGGGACAAAGTCCCTGTACCGATCGAAAAATCCGAGTCCAATGACGCTATAAGTCTCTTATCCAAGATCGCAGCAATGAAGTCCGAAAAATAATCACTGGAAGAAATGCCAGAAGATATGAAAGGCATCTTCCGATACTACTAAAGGGAAAACTCGAAATCTTTCGAATCCCTTTCGCCATCCTGTCGGACCCTATAAAGCGTTCGGTCGTCCGTAGCTTGATGCAACCGCGGACCGCACCGACCCAGCGCCGTCGGATAATTCCTGATTCGACCGAGAAACCGTCAATTGCTGGGATGCTGCGAAACAACTGTGCTAACTCGGATAGCACGTCCGTCACTGAGGCCTGAGGAGCAGCGGTCTTACGATGCATTGCCGCAGGAAGCTCCGAGATCGTTACCCCGTGCATACTTCCAATATGCGAGCGAACGGAGTGTATAGGCCTCGTGTCCCTTGGCTACCGGATGGCGCGACCTATTCGCTGTGGAATCACTGAATGCCGAAACTGATCGGATACTCGAGGTCACGTAGCCAATGTGCGGTCGTGTGCCCTGCTGTGAGGATGAGGAAGCATTAAAGACAGTCTCTCGGACTGTCAATATAACGGAGCGTCCCGAGCAACGGACATATGCTCCGAATGTAAAATATCTGAACCACAACATGCGGTCCCCTATGTTGTTGGCTTCCTCCGATCTGTCCTCAATCTGCCGTCACTGGGTGAGTACTAAAGTAATTAAAGTGCTCGCATCACCCAAATCTCCTTCCTAGACCGCAACGGACGAACCCGGCAGCCGAACCATTCGATGAATGTACGCTACACCGGGTGAGCTAGCGAATGTCGCTCCGTAAGCGATAGACATATTCCATGAGCACTTATTGCCGCTAACTCCTCATTAACTATGACGACAGAGGCACACTTTTGAAAGACATCTCCATAACTCTTCGAACAAGAAACCAGAAATGCTTGGATAGCAAGCATAAAATAATAATATATATAGCGTCGTTCAATAATTCGAAAGTTTGTGTGACATTATTGGACTATGTCGGAACTGAGGGACGATGTCCCTGAACCGAACCAAAAAATTACTAAGTCCACCGACGCTATCAGTTTCTTATCCGGCATCGCAGCATATGTTGATCCGAAAGGGAAAGCTTGAAATCCACCGAATCCCTTTCGGTATCCCGTCGGACCGGATGAAACTTCCGGACGTCCGTACCCGCTTCCGCGGAGCGTCCCGACCCAGCATCGTCGGATAAAATATATGCGACAGATTCAGTTGATGCTGGGATGCTGCGATAAACTGTGCTATTAAGGAAAGCACGTCCGTTCCCGAGGCCTGTGCAGTAGCGGACTTACGATGCATTGCCGCTGGAAGCTCCGTGTACGTTGACTCCCGCACACTTCCTATGCGAACGTCCGGAGTCTGCAGGCCTCGAGTCCCCGGCTACCGACCCAGCGCTGTCGGATAATTCTCGATCCGACACCGTTTCTGTCGGCTGCTGGGATGCTGCGATAAGCTGTGCTATGTGCACAAGAATGTCCGGCGTCGAGACCTGCGGAGGCGCAGTCTATCGCTGCTTCGCCGAGGGCAGCTCCGCATCAGATGGCTCCCGCATACTTTTCCTATGCGAACGTCCGGAGTCCATCGGTCTCGAATCCCTGGCTGCCGGATGGTGTGACCTGGTCGCCGAAGAATCCTTGATCGGCGAAGCTGGTAATATATCGGCGGTCACGCAGCCAAGGTGCGGTCGTGTGCGCTGACGAGAAGAGGAAGCCTTAGCAGTCTCAGCGGACTGCCTATACAACGGAGCGTCCCGAGCGACGGACGTATGCTCCGCTAACGACACATTTGTACCACAACATCTGGGGCCAGATGTTGTTGAACGAGAGAGGGGCCTCTCTCGCTTGCCGTCCGGATGGACCGGAACGAGCTATGAACCGGACTAAAAGGCTTCCTCCGTTCTCCCTCCGATCCGCCGTCACTGGGTGTGCATTAAGTTAATTTTATAGTGCTCGCATCACCCCAAAATTCCTTCTAGACCGCAACGGACGAACCCGGCTGCCGAACCATTCGGTGAATGGACGCTACACCGGGCGAGCTAGCGGACGTCAAAGGCCGTCGAACCTACTAGGGTCCTCTTAGGCAATTGGCGTATTACATGAGCACTTTTCCGCTAGCCCTTCATTAATTGTGACGACGGAGGCACACTGTTGGAAGACATCACAGATACATCACCCTAATCTTGATCGTCTGAAAATAGAAATTGATAAAGTAGAGTGACCCTGCGGGGAAAGGACCGGAGTGTCCAAATCCCCAACAACATACCGTGACATACACTTCCCATATTGTCATCGAAATCATACGATACAGAACAGGAGTTAATGCGAGTACACTGACCACATATAGAATGATAATAAGGTCAGAGGAAGACTTCCTCTTAAAACAATTGATCAATATCCTTTCAATGTGAAAAGAAAACAAGTCCTGGTACTCGCACTAACCCCTGGCAATCAAAATACATAATAATAATATGATCCATTAATATAGAAAAAATAATTGAAATCAAAATATTTTGAAAAAATATTTTTTCAGAACAGCCCAAGTTTCTGAAAAGTAACGTTGAGCCCCAATGGATCCCAAGCCTAAGTGTGGACAAAAATTTTAAAAATATTTTAAACAATTTATTCAACACTTACGAACAATAATAATGTATCTAGTTATGATTAAAATAACATAAAGATATTATTATTTAGAAATCCCCCCCTCACACAGAGGGCTGTTGTATAATGTAAACAATGAGTGTAAAAACACTAAAATAAGACTCCAGGCACCCAGGCCCGAAATCAGTTACCAAAAATACACCATCTGATGCAAAACAGAGACTTCCAGGGAAGAAACTGCAGAACATCAGATGGTAGATGCAGAACACAACGCCTAACCACCCGTAGGTGAAGACGTAAACATGGGGAAAGAACAGAATTCATTCTGTTATTCAGCTAAAACTCCCAAGAAATTTTAGTAATAATAATTACAGAAACTATGCCAAAGCATGGGAGAATAGCAAGGGGGAACTTAAAGGACAGGGAGAGAGGAAAAACACTTGAAAAAACAGTGTAACTAAATAATCAGAATGACAACAAAATGGCTGCTGCCTTGAAAATAGGTAACTTAACATAATTTCATTAAAAAATTTTAAGTTACAGCCCTGATAATATTCTGTCACACATTCTTTTCCTCTCCTCCTTTTCTATCCTCCTTAGAATCACCATTTCACTAATATTTATGTGTCTGGCATCATTTAAACTGAGATTTAAAAGCACAAAGATCAGTCAGATGTTAACTGATGAAGGGCCAAACTTAGAATGATAAATGGCGCCAATTTCGGAACATCCTTGACACTGCGCATGCGCAGTGGGGGCGAAGTGTGGAGGGCCTTTCAGGACATGTTTTCTTTAGTTTTAGATGCAAATTTTGGGGATTGGGGGGCAAAATTTGTGTTTGGCCCTATATTTTAAGAGTTAGCACCAGCTATGTCTGGGTCATTGGTACAGTATAAAAATACAGATTCTCTCAGCAGGAGTTTGCGAGAATCAAAAGTGCTTCTTGTGAATCATGACACATTTTAAGGCCAGGATGGGTACACTCAGACTAACTTGAATTCATAATGAATGAAATATACTCACAATCTGCACACGACTTTGTATGGTACTACCAATAAATCCACCAATAACTCTGGGAACAACTCCTCTGTAGAGACCAATGAAACCATCTCTAGCCTTTATGTGCTTTACTGAAAAAAAGTTCATTGAGATTATGGATATCAGCACGGTTGTTTTAATGGCCACTTGTGTCTGTATACAGAATAGCAAGGATCCGGCACATTTGCCGATTTGGGGGAATAACACAAATATCGATTAGTTAGATAGGATAGAAATATACACTTGCCAAGTCTGAAGTCAATCTTATTCATTTATTCAATCAGGCCCATAGAAGCTGAGGAGAAAGGGAATGTTATGACAAAGAGAATATCTCAAATTCTAGTAAGTTTGCAGTGGAACCCTGTTAACCCTTTACCCAACGCAGACGATTTCAAGAATTTATTATTTTAAATATCATTTTTTAAATTTTTTCAAAAAATTTCAACAAAACCATATCATGTGACCCCTCTTTGAAATGAGCTCGTTCCAAAGAGGGGTCACAAGATATGGTTTTGTTGAAATTGTTCGAAAAATAATATTTTTTCAGCTGCTGAATTTGCATATTACGCGGGCGGATGCAGGCGATTCGTTGGGTAAAGGGTTAATTGTGGAGCTACAATATAAGAGAAAATTACTCAATTATTATTATTTATTCAATTAACAGGAAAGGGATCATTTTCTTATTCAGGCCTTTAAATTCATTTATTTTAGGCACACTCTTTTGCCCTAATTTGGGCACATTTAAACCAGAAATAACAGTCTTGTCCTGTTATGTTTTATTGCCATGCCTTTCTTTGTGTTTCCAAGGCCATATTATGATGGAAATTATTCTAAAATGCAGAATAGGCAAGGAGAATTTATATATTTTTCTTGCTGCCTTCACATCTTCTCTAATTTGGGCATACATGCAAAAGGTGTGAAACTGGGGTAATCTAAAGGCCTGTTACCTTCCAACTATAAACTGAACATTTATTCTATAATATCTTCTTCGAGAGAGCTCACTGATTAACTGGTAGAGTGCTGGAAGCAACTATCATGGCTCTTCTGGAAAGTGCTAGAAGCCATTTTCGTGGCATTACACTGTATGCATTATATCAGAAGCAGAAATAAAATGGTTTATATACAATTGGTCTGTGTGAAACACACAGACTATTGTTTTTGTATGGTTTCTTTTTCTTTTCTTTTTTTCTTCATTCTTCTTTTTCTTCTCCAGTCTCCTGTCTTCTAAGCACTTCTTTGTCCGAACAATAACTTGAAATACCTCGTTCATTTTTGGCATACTGACAGAGAGTCATAAGTTCTCGGCACCCAATGTTTCTCAGGTTGCTAGAGCCCTTGAGTATGGCCCCGTTGGGCACAGGGTTTTCACAGCCTCCAATTTCCTGATACAGTCAGTTATCCCCAAGCAATACGGTGTTATGTTATTCACACTGGTAACAATATAAACATCAGTGAAGTTAGCTGGGGAGCACGGTGGCTCAGTAGGTAGAGGTGCAGGCTGCAAGTCGAGAGGTCCTCTGTTCGAATCCCACCTGCGGAAACCGCATTGTGTTCTTGGGCAAGACACTTCATCTCCATTACCTGTGTGGGGGCACGGTGGCGTTGTGTACAAAGGCATACTGCACATCAATGGTGCACTTGTCTTCAACCAATGATAACCCTGCTTGTGTGGAGTTAGTATGTTGGGGAGCTGACAGTTGCTCGCCATTGCTTAGTGGTTCTCTCCGGGTACTCCGGCTTCCTCCACCCATAAACCTGTCACGGTCATGATTAGCCATTGTGCATAAATATGTAACCTTAAACACCAATAAATATAAATAAGTAGTGGAGTTAACTGTCAAACATTAAAAGTAATCTTGTTATTATAATCAGATATAAGTTCCTCGAACTAAGTTGAGAGAAACCGCTTTGCAAGGAAATAAAGTATAAATTATTCAGTTAAATGCTTTTAGCCCTCTCAAAACTTCAATGTGGATTAGGGCTGTCGCGACTATCATTTTTTGTAATCGACTAATCGTGACCAGTAATCGACGGTTAGTCGATTAATAGTCGCTTCCCATGATTTTTTAGCAAATCATTCTTCTGTTCGTAAAACTCTGAAAATGACAATGGCACCAGTGTGTTCAGACGAAGTGGGGTTGTGGGAACAACAAATCAGTCCCGACTGAAGCTACATGTAGTCCAATCTTGGACCCACAGTCCATAATATAATTTTTGGGGTTGGTACGTCCTGTAGGACGTACCAACCCCAAAAATAATATTACTGACTGCGGGTCCAAGTTTGAACTAGATTGAAGCCGATGAATTAAAATGAATTTACCAAAAAACGTTCCTGCATATGTTTCCTTTCTGCAATAAGTTTCTCGAAATTTTGAACATTGTGATCTATGCATTCCCTCGTCAGTTGTTAAAATTGGATCTTAGTCTGAAGTTCCGAACTTTGAGAAGTGATCTGACGTTCTGACTTTCGTCATAATTTTGTCACTTCCACGCTTTGGGATTTCCAATGGGTGCATTCGTGTGTACAAGACTGGAGACATTCAGAAGAATCTATTCTTCTCGAGTAACTGTGAGTGTTCTTTCTTACACAGTCAGTGACAGTCGTACAGTCTCCCGGATATGAATGTTAACTATGGTTAGATATTTAAAGTTATTCACCTTCATTGATCATTCACCTCACAAAACAATGCAATTTAGCCCCGACGTGTAGTAGACGTGTACCACCTTGAAAATGAACAACGATCGACTAAAAATAAAAAACGTCGACTACTTCAATAGTCGACGGTTAGTCGACTAATCGAATAATCGCGACAGCCCTAATGTGGATTCCAAAGATTTTATTTCAATGAGAATAATGTTAACTCTTTCCATACTCACATTACTGCTCTAAACATCTGTTATAGTCCCCATATTATATCAAGACTGATATGTCCTTACTTGATAATTCTACGCAATTGATATTTTTCTGAAGGCATGTTTTGTTTTCACCATAAAGCAGATTCTAGCTGGTCTGACTCATTTGCACTAAGTGACCTTTGAGTGTATCTACATGTGTCAACATGTTTACCCAGAATCTATTTTTAGATCACTGAACATATAGCCATTGATTAATTGTTTAAGTAGGTCAAGGATCTTGTTTACATCAATTAAGACAGAATCACATTGAAACTGATAGAATTTATTTATTGGTGTTTTTAAGGTCACATATTTCTGCACAATGGCTAATCATGACCATGAGTGTTTTACGGGTGGAGGAAGCCAGAGTGCCTGGAGAGAACAACTGAGCAATGGCGAGCAACTGCCAGCTACCCAACATACTAACTCCACACAAGCAGAATTAGCAATGGCGGAAGACAGGAATATTTTATCCATGCAACTGGTAATGTGACACCAAGACCTATCAATGGCCATTTTCTGTTGAAAACGTACAAGATGTTTGCAAAGAAATCCAGGGAAAGTTAAAAAATTTATAGTAATTTATATATTTTTCATACTTACCAATGACCCAGACATAGCTGGTGCTAACTCTTAAAATATAGGGCCAAACACAAATTTTGCCCCCCAATCCCCAAAATTTGCATCTAAAACTAAAGAAAACATGTCCTGAAAGGCCCTCCACACTTTGCCCCTACTGCGCATGCGCAGTGTCAAGGACGTTCCGAAATTGGCGCCATTTATCATTCTAATAACCAGTGCCTGGTAAGCGCTATGTACTCAGCGGGGAGGCAAGAGTTCCCAACTCCTGGGAGGGCCATCCCCGTCTGGGTCATTGGTAAGTATAAAAAATATATAAATTACTATAAATTTTTTAACATTTTTATACTGTACCAATGACCCAGACATAGCTGAATAGTAAAAAGGCTGGAGGGCCAAGGACATAGAGCAAAATGGAATACGCTCAATAAAATAAAATAGAGTCATCCCCTGTAGGGAAAAGAAGTAATAGGCCTTACATGTATCTTTCTTATTTATGATAAATTAGAAAGATACAACACCTTCCAAAAATTGAGCTTCATACATCCATGTACTCTATTAATATCCAATAATCCTTATACTAATAATTTTTTAAAGTAAGCCAATAATAAAGTAAGTCTAGAGAATAGAGACTCTTATACTCCTAAAAGTGTGTGAGAATTGCATAATCATGTCCGTTGACATATGCAATATTCAAAAGCTATACTTTAAAAACTAAGACTTGAATGAATTTTATAAACTTAAACTTCTCACTAAACAACCATCCCAATAACAGCTCAGAATTACTAACTCCGGAGGAGGTATCCCCTTGTTTTCATAGTAAAAACAGGTGACCCAAGGGAACACCCTCCCCCCCCCCCCTTTTTCTTGCCCTGGGTCAAATAGCCCAGAGCGAAGAGGGCAGCCGAACGGAGACACTGCCGAAACAGACAGCCTACCTAGCTATAGTAGCAACTGTTAAGTGAATGACATTCTGAGCAGTAGATAATAGACCTAACAATAGAGGCCTCCAGAAATGGACTCGATATTTCTGAGATAAAATTCATGAATGGATGGCTGAGCGCAATGAGCAGCCTTCAAAAATCTATAATAGCAACACTATTAATGTAAGCCCAAGAAGTAGAAGAACTCTTACTTCATGAGCCGAAATCTTAAGCACAACTGCTAAGCCAATGATATACCATAAGCAGTACGCTAGTTAATAGAATCCATTAATAAAATGGAGCGTAACGTCCTTCTACTAGACATCAAAGACAGAAGAAGCTTACGCCTTTGTAATAAACAGATATCTGTTTATAAATACATAAACTGTACCCGGAAAGAGTAAAGGCCTATGCCCATACGAAGACGGAAGGACCTTAAAATAATAGGTTCCGGATAATAGGAGCCTAACTCTTATGCAACAATCCAACCTAAATAGTAACGGAAGTATTGATTCCAAAACTATGAAAGTGAAAATCATCCATCGATAGTGCATGAAACTCACTGACTCTACAGTAAAAGAGAAATCAACAGAATTACTGTCTAAAAGGTCAGAATTTGAAAACTACTGTTTCCAGAGGCTCAAATGATTACTTAGCTAAATAAGAACCTGAAGTTAAAATCCGTATAGGAATTTAATCTAAAGATTCTAAGTCTATTTATCAAAAAGTTACTAACTGACTTAGATAAAGAGACAAAAGACTCAATTGTAAACTATCATAAAGTGCATAGGTATGAGGTAACATAAACCTATAACCTAAATAATAACAGGCTGCAGTAGATCTTGTCAAACAAGTATACTAAAAAGTTGCAATGAGTAGTATGGAGGGATCAACCATATGAACATAATGATCCCTACACCACGACGGAAGAGCCTCCACTTTAGTCGCATAGAATAGCGAAGAAGAGGATCTCCTATAGTAAGAAATCGCGTCCAAAGCTCGTCCAGTACAGTGCTTACAATGCAATACGGACCACACAACGGAATACATGAAGGTTGCGACCTTGCTGGTTGTGAAAAAGATGACACGATTTACCCAGTGAAAAAAGATCCTCACGTAGAGGAAGATTTCACGTTAAGATCCACAGTAGACAAGAGAGTAAATTACTCATGATCTCTGTGAAGATAGAGATGCTATCAACAGAAATGTATTGTGGTTGTTTATCTTAGCAATACCTGCTAAAAACAACAGCGCCGGAGGATACGCGTATCCTATCATTCCGTCCTATAGATCAATAGAGCGTTAACAGTATTAGCTCAGAGATCTGGACAAGCCAACACATACGTCTGCAAATGATTAGCAAGCTGTGTCATAAATAAAACATCATTGGGCGCTCCCATAGATAGCAAATCTGACTGAATACTTGTTTGTTGAGAGTCCATTCTGACAGCAACAAGCGACCCGTAAGAGAACGGGAGTGCGTTAAAACAATCAGACGACCCAGAATATGACGGATCAAAACTGAACTTGGTGTACTATAACCAACAGACGGATTCTTTCCATTAAATTGAATAACGGAAACGAAAGAGTGCCTCCCTGGTTCCGGAGATACGCCACTACTGTCGAATTAAAGGACAGGAATTTGGGCATGCGTTTCTGAATAATGTTCATGCAATGACATAAAGCAAGCCTAAAAAACATTATTCCGCGGGAGTTAAACTGATAGCTAAAAGACTGCGGAACCCAAAGACCCTGGCACTTCGAATCCGTAGGGATCAGTATATATCCCAATCTGTTTGACTGGAAACCGTCATAACAGCCACACTCGGGTCCGGCAACTGAGGCGGCACTCTCTGAGTCAACCACCGAATGTTTGCCCCAGTCTGAATCTCTTGTAACACTAGATAGACAAGAGAATGTATAAATCAAGCAATTCATGGATTGCCGGAAAGTTGCCGTCGAAGAGAAGCTCCTCCGAGAACGAAGCGACTCTGAGAGAGTTCTTAACCTACTATCCACGCGTGGATGAAGCTAGGGCTGCATCACGTCTAACCAACTCCAATCAGCCACTGAAGGGCGGAGTTATATGTGAACAAACTACTGCCCTCAAAAGAAATTACATTGAGAATAATATCCCGTAAATCTTTTCTTGAAGACCTAATGATAACGCCTCAGTAAGGCGGATTACGTATAATAAAGCGTCTAAGTTAAGTCTACTATACATAATGTCGTTCCCAACATTGAAATTGGAAAAGACATAAACGGCGAAAAAGAATATATGCAGTCTTTAATCACACCGTCTAGACGCATATGAACTCTCGGTATGCCCTGCTCTGCCAAAATAAACTATATGTAAAAAAGATAAAATGGTAGAAATGAGCCACGCGGACAAGAAACTAAACTATCATGCTTAGTAGCAGGCTTGTATATATATATATAAATATATAGCGTCGAAAAATAAAACACATGTTGTAATGACAATATTGGACTGCGTCGGTAGGTCAGGGACAAAGTCCCTGTACCGATCGAAAAATCCGAGTCCAATGACGCTATAAGTCTCTTATCCAAGATCGCAGCAATGAAGTCCGAAAAATAATCACTGGAAGAAATGCCAGAAGATATGAAAGGCATCTTCCGATACTACTAAAGGGAAAACTCGAAATCTTTCGAATCCCTTTCGCCATCCTGTCGGACCCTATAAAGCGTTCGGTCGTCCGTAGCTTGATGCAACCGCGGACCGCACCGACTCAGCGCCGTCGGATAATTCCTGATTCAACCGAGAAACCGTCAATTGCTGGGATGCTGCGAAACAACTGTGCTAACTCGGATAGCACGTCCGTCAGTGAGGCCTGAGGAGCAGCGGTCTTACGATGCATTGCCGCAGGAAGCTCCGATCGTTACCCCGTGCATACTTCCAATATGCGAGCGAACGGAGTGTATAGGCCTCGTGTCCCTTGGCTACCGGATGGCGCGACCTATTCGCTGTGGAATCACTGAATGCCGAAACTGATCGGATACTCGAGGTCACGTAGCCAATGTGCGGTCGTGTGCCCTGCGGTGAGGATGAGGAAGCATTAAAGACAGTCTCTCGGACTGTCAATATAACGGAGCGTCCCGAGCAACGGACATATGCTCCGAATGTAAAATATCTGAACCACAACATGCGGTCCCCTATGTTGTTGGCTTCCTCCGATCTGTCCTCAATCTGCCGTCACTGGGTGAGTACCAAAGTAATTAAAGTGCTCGCATCACCCAAATCTCCTTCCTAGACCGCAACGGACGAACCCGGCAGCCGAACCATTCGATGAATGTACGCTACACCGGGTGAGCTAGCGAATGTCACTCCGTAAGCGATAGACATATTCCATGAGCACTTATTGCCGCTAACTCCTCATTAACTATGACGACAGAGGCACACTTTTGAAAGACATCTCCATAACTCTTCGAACAAGAAACCAGAAATGCTTGGATAGCAAGCATAAAATAATAATATATATAGCGTCGTTCAATAATTCGAAAGTTTGTGTGACATTATTGGACTATGTCGGAACTGAGGGACGATGTCCCTGAACCGAACCAAAAAATTTCTAAGTCCACCGACGCTATCAGTTTCTTATCCGGCATCGCAGCATATGTTGTTCCGAAAGGGAAAGCTTGAAATCCACCGAATCCCTTTCGGTATCCCGTCGGACCGGATGAAACTTTCGGACGTCCGTACCCGCTTCCGCAGAGCGTCCCAACCCAGCATCGTCGGATAAAATATATGCGACAGATTCAGTTGATGCTGGGATGCTGCGATAAACTGTGCTATTAAGGAAAGCACGTCCGTTCCCGAGGCCTGTGCAATAGCGGACTTACGATGCATTGCCGCTGGAAGCTCCGTGTACGTTGACTCCCGCACACTTCCTATGCGAACGTCCGGAGTCTGCAGGCCTCGAGTCCCCGGCTACCGACCCAGCGCTGTCGGATAATTCTCGATCCGACACCGTTTCTGTCGGCTGCTGGGATGCTGCGATAAGCTGTGCTATGTGCACAAGAATGTCCGGCGTCGAGACCTGCGGAGGCGCAGTCTATCGCTGCTTCGCCGAGGGCAGCTCCGCATCAGATGGCTCCCGCATACTTTTCCTATGCGAACGTCCGGAGTCCATCGGTCTCGAATCCCTGGCTGCCGGATGGTGTGACCTGGTCGCCGAAGAATCCTTGATCGGCGAAGCTGGTAATATATCGGCGGTCACGCAGCCAAGGTGCGGTCGTGTGTGCTGACGAGAAGAGGAAGCCTTAGCAGTCTCAGCGGACTGCCTATACAACGGAGCGTCCCGAGCGACGGACGTATGCTCCGCTAACGACACATTTGTACCACAACATCTGGGGCCAGATGTTGTGAACGAGAGAGGGGCCTCTCTCGCTTGCCGTCCGGATGGACCGGAACGAGCTATGAACCGGACTAAAAGGCTTCCTCCGTTCTCCCTCCGATCCGCCGTCACTGGGTGTGCATTAAGTTAATTTTATAGTGCTCGCATCACCCCAAAATTCCTTCTAGACCGCAACGGACGAACCCGGCTGCCGAACCATTCGGTGAATGGACGCTACACCGGGCGAGCTAGCGGACGTCAAAGGCCGTCGAACCTACTAGGGTCCTCTTAGGCAATTGGCGTATTACATGTGCACTTTTCCGCTAGCCCTTCATTAATTGTGACGACGGAGGCACACTGTTGGAAGACATCACAGATACATCACCCTAATCTTGATCGTCTGAAATAGAAATTGATAAAGTAGAGTGACCCTGCGGGGAAAGGACCGGAGTGTCCAAATCCCCAACAACATACCGTGACATACGCTTCCCATATTGTCATCGAAATCATACGATACAGAACAGGAGTTAATGCGAGTACACTGACCACATATAGAATGATAATAAGGTCAGAGGAAGACTTCCTCTTAAAACAATTGATCAATATCCTTTCAATGTGAAAAGAAAACAAGTCCTGGTACTCGCACTAACCCCTGGCAATCAAAATACATAATAATAATATGATCCATTAATATAGAAAAAATAATTGAAATCAAAATATTTTGAAAAAATATTTTTTCAGAACAGCCCAAGTTTCTGAAAAGTAACGTTGAGCCCCAATGGATCCCAAGCCTAAGTGTGGACAAAAATTTTTAAAAATATTTTAAACAATTTATTCAACACTTACGAACAATAATAATGTATCTAGTTATGATTAAAATAACATAAAGATATTATTATTTAGAAATCCCCCCCTCACACAGAGGGCTGTTGTAAATGTAAACAATGAGTGTAAAAACACTAAAATAAGACTCCAGGCACCCAGGCCCGAAATCAGTTACCAAAAATACACCATCTGATGCAAAACAGAGACTTCCAGGGAAGAAACTGCAGAACATCAGATGGTAGATGCAGAACACAACGCCTAACCACCCGTAGGTGAAGACGTAAACATGGGGAAAGAACAGAATTCATTCTGTTATTCAGCTAAAACTCCCAAGAAATTTTAGTAATAATAATTACAGAAATTATGCCAAAAGCATGGGAGAATAGCAAGGGGGAACATAAAGGACAGGGAGAGAGGAAAAACACTTGAAAAAACAGTGTAACTAAATAATCAGAATGACAACAAAATGGCTGCTGCCTTGAAAATAGGTAACTTAACATAATTTCATTAAAAAATTTTAAGTTACAGCCCTGATAATATTCTGTCACACATTCTTTTCCTCTCCTCCTTTTCTATCCTCCTTAGAATCACCATTTCACTAATATTTATGTGTCTGGCATCATTTAAACTGAGATTTAAAAGCACAAAGATCAGTCAGATGTTAACTGATGAAGGGCCAAACTTAGAATGATAAATGGCGCCAATTTCGGAACGTCCTTGACACTGCGCATGCGCAGTAGGGGCGAAGTGTGGAGGGCCTTTCAGGACATGTTTTCTTTAGTTTTAGATGCAAATTTTGGGGATTGGGGGGCAAAATTTGTGTTTGGCCCTATATTTTAAGAGTTAGCACCAGCTATGTCTGGGTCATTGGTACAGTATAAAAATACATGATTTTTTTTAAGCTTTTGATGGGTATCGCTAATAACCACCCCATAAGGGATTAACGCTTGGGTTTTTGAATACCCTTATTACTTACAAAAATGGTCCTCGGTGAATTCCACTTACAACAAAGGAGATTATGTTTATTTCTCAGATACACATTGGGTGCTGTGCATGTCCGAAAAAAGCCCATTTCATCAAAATTATGATGCTTGGCAGCCTGTAGAGGGTTAATAAATGCTCATCAGAATATTTTGTCCATGAAACTTGTAATGTCACAGAAAGACCTGCGAATAGCCAATTTTTCTTGAAAACCTACAAGATGTTTTTAGAGAAATCTACAGAAAATAGGAATTTTAAGCTTTTTAGGGGTATCTCTTTTTATCCTGCCAAAAGTGGATTAAGACTTCGACTTTTGAATACCCTTACTACTTACAAAAATGTTTTCATATATAAATTTTACGCTCGATAAAAGGAGACACTTTTCTTTGTGGCGTACCCATTGGGTGCTGTTGCTGTCCAAAAACTGAAAAAATTTATAGTAATTTATATATTTTTTATACTTACCAATGACCCAGACATAGCTGGTGCTAACTCTTAAAACATAGGGCCAAACACAAATTTTGCCCCCCAATCCCCAAGATTTGCATCTAAAACCAAAGAAAACATGTCCTGAATGGCCCTCCATACTTCACCTCTACTGCGCATGCGCAGTGTCAAGGACGTCCCGAAATTGGCGCCATTAATCATTCTTACCATCAGTGCCTGTTAAGCGCTATGTCCTCAGCGGGGAGGTATGAGTTCCCAACTCCTGGGAGGGCCATCCCCGTCTGGGTCATTGGTAAGTATAAAAAATATATAAATTACTATAAATTTTTTCAGATTTTTATACTGTACCAATGACCCAGACACAGCTGAATAGTAAAAAGGCTGGAGGGCCCAGGACATAGAGGAAAATCCAATAAGCTCAACTATATAAAATAGAGTCCTCTCCTGTAGGAGAAAAGGAGAAATAGGCTTCACGTGTATCTTTCTTATTTATGACAAATTAGAAAGACACAATACCTTCTATAATTGAGCATCATAACATCCATGTTCTCTATTAATATCCAGTATAATTCGTATACTAATTATATTTAAAGTAAGCCAATAAATAAAGTTAGTCCAAAGAATTGAGACTCTTTATACTCTTTTAAAAGTGTCCGAGGATAGTATAATAACATCCGTTTGACACATGACATATTCAAATGCTATACTTTAAAACTATGACATGAATGAATAAAAAACATAACTTCACTTAATAAACCATCCCAGTAACAGCTCAGAATTACTAACTCCGGAGGAAGTATCCCCTTGTTTTCATAATAAAAACAGGAGACCCAAGGGAACACCCTCCCCCCCCCCTTTTTTTTGCCCTGGGTCAAATAGCCCAGAGCGAAGAGGGCAGCAGGACGGAGTCACTGCCGGAACATAAAGCCTACATAGCTATAGTTGCAATTGTTAAGTGATCGACTTCTGAGCAGCTGATAATGGACCTAAACAATGCAGGTCTCCAGAAATGGATACAAATATTTCTGAGATAAAAATTTGTGAATGTGGATGGTTGAGACCAATATGCAGCCTACTTAATCTATAATAGCAAAACTATATGTCAGCCCAAGATGTAGAAGAGCTCTTACTTCATGAGACGAAATCTTAAGCACAGACTGCTGAGTTAAGGATAGATTATCCTAAGCAGTACCGATAGTTAACTGAATGCATTAAGCAATAGAATGGACCGTAATGACCTTTCTATTAGGCATCAGAGCCAGAAGAAGCTTTACGTCCTACTGATAAACTGAGATCTGTTAATAAATACATAAAGGTCTATCCGGACAGAGTAAAGGCCTATGCCCGCTCGAAGACGGAAGGACCTTAAAAACAATAGGTTCTGGATATCATTAGGAGCCTGATTCTTAACCAAAAATACAACAATAGTAGTAAAGGTAATAGAGTTCCCAATACTACGAAAGTGAGAATCGTCCACCGATAGAGCATGAAGCTCACTGACTCTTCAGCAGAAGAGAAGGCTAAGAGAATCGCTGCCTTAAAAGACCAGAATTTGAAACTGCTGTCCCAAGGATTCAAATGGTTGCTTTAGTTAATAAGAACCCAAGCTAAATTCCGAATAGGAATTAATCTAACGATTCTAGGTCTCTTATCGAAAAGTTTCAAACTAACTTAGATAAAGAGACATTAGGCTCCATTGTAAACTATCATGGTGTGCATAGGTATCAGATAACATAGACCTATAACCTATAAAAGTAACTGGCTACCGATGATTTCGTTAAACAAGTATACTAGAAAGTTTGCAATGTCTGGTATGGAGGAATCAAAAATATCAACATAAAGATCCCTACACCAACGACTGAAGACCCTCCACTTTAGCCGCATAGTATAGCGAAGAGGAGGTCCTTCTACAGTAAGGAATCGCGTCCACTGCTGGTCCTATACAGCGCTTGCTATGCAAGAAGGACCGCACAACGGAATACGTGAAGGTTGAGACCTTGCGGGTTGTGAAAAAGTTGACACGATTTCCCCAGCAAAAAAAGATCCTCTCGTGGAGGAAGTTTCCGCGGTAAGTCCCACAGTAGACATCTAAGTAAATTTATCCACCGTCTCTGTGGGACAGAGATGCTACCAACAGAATTGTATAGTGAAAGAATAATCCTAGCAATACTTGCTGAATCAACAGCGCTGGAGGATACGTATATCCTATCATCGCGTCCTACTAGATCGATAGAGCGTTAACTACACATGCTCAGAGATCCGGACACGGTGACACATACGTCTACAATTGATTGGAGAGTTGTGTCGCAAATAAATTTATCACTGGGTGCTCCCATTGATAGCAAATATGATTGAATACTTGTTAGTTGATAGTCCATTCTGACGGCAACAATGACCCTTACGTGAAAGGGAGTCTGCTAATACGATCCGACGACCGAGAATATGACGAACCGAAACCGAACTTGGTGTTCTATAACAAACAGAAGGATTCTTACCGTTAAAATCAATAACGGAACCGAATGAGTGCCTCCCTGGTTCCGGATATACGCAACTACTGTCGTATTATCGGACAGGATTGAACATGCGTTTCTGAATAAAATTCATCCAATGACGTAGTGCAAGCCAACATAATATTCTTCCTTGGAAGTAAAGAGCTTGCCTAAAAACTACGGAACCCAAAGACCCCGGCACTTCAAATCCGTTGGGATCAAAATGTGTCCCAACCTGTTTGACTGGCATCCGTCATAATCGAAAAACTCGGATCCGGCAACTACAGTGGAACTCTCTGTCAACCACCGAATGTTTGCCCACGTCTGAATCTCTTGTTACACTTGATAGACAAGAGAACGTGTATATCGAGCAATTCAAGATTGCTGAAAGGTTACCGTCGAAGAGAAGCTTCTCGGGGACCGAAGCGACTCTGAGAGAGTTCTTCACCTTACTATCCACGCGCGTGGATGTAGCTAGGGCTGCGTCACGTCTAACCAACTCCAGGTTGCCACTGAAGGGTGGAGTTATATGTGGAAAACTACTGCCCCTGAAAGAAATCCCATTGAGGAACATATCCTGGAATTCTTTCTCTTAAAGGCGCAATGATAACATCTCAGTAAGGTGGTGTATGTATGATAAAGCGTCTAAGTTAAGTCTATTATACATCATTGTCGTTCCCAACATCGTGGTTGGAATTGACATAGACGGCGAAAAAGACAATTGCAGTCTTGAGTCTCGCCGTCTTAGATGCAAAGGAACTCTCGGTAAGCCCAGTTCTGCCAATAAACAATTATTTCCTAAATTCACGAAAGGCAGAATAGAGCATTGCGGACAAGAAACTATACTAGCATGTTGATAGCAAGCTTATATATATATAGCGTCGTTCAGTAATTCGAATGTTCTAAAGACATTATTGGACTGCGTCGGCAACTCAGTCCCTGAACAGATCCAAAACTCTGTGTCCAATGACGCTATTAGTCTCTTATCCAGCATCGCAGCATTGTAGTCCGACGGAACAACCTCTGGAAGATAATGCCGGAAGAAATGTATGGCAGCTTCTGTTGTTCCGAAAGGGAAAGCTCGAAATCATCCGAATCCCTTTCGCCATCCTGTCGGACCCTATGAAATATTCGGTTGTCCGTACCTGATGCAACAGCGGAGCATACCGACCCAGCGCTGTCGGATTATTCCTGATCCGACCGAGAATCTGTCGCTTGCTGGGATGCTACGATAAGCTGTGCTATTTTGGATAGCACCTCACTGAGGCCTGTGGAGAAGCGGTCTTACGATGCATTGCCGCTGGAAGCTCCGTGTTCGTTACCCCGTGCATACTTCTATTATGGGAGCGACCGGAGTGTGCAGGCCTCGTGTCCCTTGGCTACCGGATGGCGTGACCTGTTTGCCATGGAATCACTGAATGCCGAAGCTGGCCGGATATTCAAGGTCACGTAGCCAATGTGCGGTCGATAAGCATTATAAGTCACTCAGACTGTCTATATAACGGAGCGTTCGGAGTGGTGGACATACGCTCCGAAGGTGAAATCTCTGTACCACAACATCCGGTCCCATATGTTGTTGCACGAGAGAGGGACCTCTCTCGCTCGCCGCCCGGACGGACCGGACGAGCTAGGAACCGGACTAACAGGCTTCCTCCGATCTCTCCTCTAATCCGTAGTCACTGGGTGTGTACTAAAGTCTATTATAGTGCTCGCATCACCCAAATCTCCATCCTAGACCGCAACTGACGAACCCGACTGCCGAACCATTCGATGAATGGACGCTACACCGGGTGAGCTAGCGAATGTCAACTCTGTCGATCCTACTAGGGACCTCTTAGGAGATTGACGTAATCCATGAGCACTAATTTCCGCTAGCTCTTCCTTAACTATGACGACAGAGGCACACTTTTGAAAGACATCTCAGTAATTTTGCGAACAAGAAACCAGATATGCTTGTACATAGCAAGCATATAAAAATAAATAGCATTGTTCAATAAATCGAACGTATCTGAGACATTATTGGACTGTGTTGGAACTGAGGGACGATGTCCCTGAACCGAACCAAACATTTCTAAGTCCACCGACGCTATCAGTTTCTTATCCGGTATCGCAGCATTCTGGTCCGACGAAGAACCTCTAGAAGATGAAGTCGGATGACATATACAGCAGCTTATGTTGTTCCGAAAGGGAAAGCTCGAAAACCTCCGAATCCCTTTCGGCATCCCGTCGGACCTTATGAAATTTTCGGACGTCCGCACCTGATGCTTCCGCGGAGCGTCCCGACCCAGCGTCGTCGGATATTATATTATGCGACAGAGATTCTGTCATTGCTGGGATGCTGCGATAAGTTGTGTTATTTGGGATAGCACGTCCGTCACAGAGGCCTGTGCAGAAGCGGTCTTACGATGCTTTGCCGCTGGAAGCTCCGTGTACGTTGACTCCCGCATACTTTCTTATGCGAACGTCCGGAGTCTGCAGGCCTCGTGTCCCTGGCTATCGGATGGCGTGACCTGGTCGCCGAGGATTCTCTGATTGGCGAAGTTGACTGGATATCGGAGGTCACGTAGCCAAGGTGCGGTCATGTGCGCTTCCATGAGAATGAGGAAGCCTTATTGACAGTCTCTCCGGACTGACAATATAACGGAGCGTCCCGAGTGGCGGACGTATGCTCCGAATGCGAGACACATTTTGTACCACAACATCTGGGGCCAGATGTTGATGTAGGAGAGAGGGGTCTCTCTCGCTTGCAGCTCGGAGGGCCTGGACGAGCTACGAACCGGACTAAAAGGCTTCCTCCGTTCTCCCCTCTAATCCGCCGTCACTGGGTGTGCACATGGATGTTTATAGTGCATCACCCAAATCTCCTTCTAGACCGCAACAGACGAACCCGGCTGCCGAACCATTCGATGAATGGACGCTACACCGGGCGAGCTAGCGGACGTCAAAGGCCGTCGAACCTACTAGGGTCCTCTTAGGCAATTGACGTATTACCTGAGCACTTTTCCGCTAGCTCTTCATTAATTGTGACGACGGAGGTACACTTTTTGGAAGACATCACGGATACATCACCCTGATCATGATCGTCTGAAATAGAGATTGATAAAGTAGAGTGACCCTGCGGGGAAAGGACCGGAATGGCCAATTCCCCACCAACATACCGTGACACACGCTTCCCATGTTGTCATCGTAATCAACACATACAGAACAGGAGTTTGTGCGAGTACACTGACTACATTATACTTACCAATGACCCAGACTTAGCTGGTGCTAACTCTAACAAAACCAGGGCCAAACACAAATTTTGCCCCCCAATCCCCAAAATTTGCATCCAAAACAAAAAGAAATCATGTCCTAAAGGACCTCCATACTACGCCTCTACTGCGCATGCGCAGTGACACAGACGTCCCGAAATTGGCGCCAATTATCATTCTTACTGGCAGTGCCTGGTCAGCGCTATGTACTCAGCGGGGAGGCAAGAGTTCCCAACTCCAGGGAGGGCCATCCCCGTCTGGGTCATTGGTAAGTATAAAAAATATATAAATCACTATAAATTTTTTAACATTTTTATACTGTACCAATGACCCAGACTTAGCTGAATAGTAAACAGGCTGGAGGGCCTAGGACATAGAGGAAAATCCAATAAGCTCAACTATATAGTAAAGAGGTAACCCCTTAAGGAGAAAAGGAGTATTAGGCTTTACATGTATCTTTCTTATTTAATATTAAATTAGAAAGATACACTACCCTTAATAATTGAGCACAATAACATTCATGTTCTCTATTAACATCCAGTATAACCCTTATACTAATTATTTTTAAAGCAAGCCAATAAATAAAGTAGTCCAGAGAATTGAGACTCTTTATAGTCATTTAAAGTGTCCGAGTATTGTATATTAAAGCCCGTTTGACACTTGACATATACAAATGCTTCACACCGAGCTACACTTTAAAAATAAGACATGAATGAATTTAAACATTAATATTACACTTTAAAACCATCCCGGAAGCGACTCAGAAATACTGACTTGGAGGAGGCATTCCCTTGCTTTTCACTATAAAGCAGGTGACCTAAGGGAACACCTGCCCCCCCCCACCCCCTTCCCCTTGCCCTGGGTCAAATAGCCCAGAGCGAAGAGGGCAGCCGGACGGAGTCACTGCCGGAACAGAAAGCCTGCATAACTATAGTTGCAACTGTTTAGTGGACGACATTCTGAGCAACAGATAACGGACCTAAACAATGCAGGTCTCCAGAAATGGACTCAATATTTCTGAGATAAAAATTTGTAAATGTGGATGGCTGAGACCAATAAGCAGCCTTCATTAAATCTGTAATAGCAACACTATTAGCATAAGCCCAGGAAGTAGAAAGAGCTCTTACTTCATGAGCAGAAATCTTAAGCACAGACTGCTGAGAAGAAGATAAATCTTCATAAGCAGTACGGATAGTTAACTGAATCCATCTAGCAATAGAATGGACTGAAATGTCCTTTCTATTAGGCATCAAAGACAGAAAGAAACGTTTCCGTCCCTTTCTGATAAACTGAGATCTCTGTTTATAGATACGTAGTGCTCTAACAGGACAGAGTAAAGGCCTACGCCCGTCTGAAGACGGAAGAGCCTTAATAACAATAGGTTCCGGATATTTATTAGGAGCCTGATTCTTAGCTAAAAAACCCACATTAGTAGTGAAGGTGATAGTGTTCCCAACACTACGATAATGAGAATCATCCACCGATAGTGCATGAAGCTCACTGACTCTTCTAGCAGAAGAGAAAGCTAAGAGAAAAGCTGTCTTATAAGATAAGAATTTGAAATCTACTGTCCCAAGAGGTTCAAATGGCTTTTCCTTCAATTTAAGGAGAACCCAAGCTAAATTCCACTTAGGAATTAATCTAAGAGTTCTGGGTCTATTTATCGAAAAGTTTCTAACCAACTTCGATAAA
The DNA here is from genome assembly GCA_031216915.1 of Pictodentalium vernedei. Taxonomy (NCBI): domain Eukaryota; kingdom Metazoa; phylum Mollusca; class Scaphopoda; order Dentaliida; family Dentaliidae; genus Pictodentalium; species Pictodentalium vernedei. The sequence continues at coordinate 125,065,867 of CM062296.1, read as the reverse complement.
GAGACATTAGATCCAATTTGTAAACTATCATGATGTGCATAGGTATCAGATAACATACATCTATAACCCTTTATAGTAACAGGCTGCAGTTTGATTTCGTCAAACAAGTATACTAGAAAGTTTACAATGTCTGGTATAGAGGGATCGAATATATCTACAGAATGATCCCTACACCAACGACGAGAAACCTTCCACTTAGCCGCATAGTTTAGCGAAGAGGAGGTCCTCCTACAGTTAGAAATCGCGTCCACTGCTCGTCCTGTAAAGTGCTTGCCATGCAAGAAGGACCGCACAACGGAAAAACGTGAAGGTTGAGACCTTGCGGGTTGTGATGGAGTTGGCGCGATTTCCCCTGCGAAAGAAGATCCTCCCGTGGAGGAAGCTTCCACGGTAGGTCCCACAACAGACACCTGAGTAGATTTATCCACGGTCTCTGTGGCGACAGAGATGCTACCAACAGAATCTTGCATTGAGATTGTTTTATCTTTAGCAATACTTGTTGAATTAACGGCGCTGGAGGATACGCATATCCTATCATTCCGTCCCAAGGGATCGACAGAGCGTCTACTGCAAATGCTCTTGGATCCGGACACGGAGACACATACGTCTGCAACTGATTGTTGAGATGTGTCGCAAATAAGTCTATCATTGGCCGTTCCCATTGGTAGCAAATCTGATTGAATACTTGTTTGTTGAGAGTCCACTCCGACGGCAACAAGCGACCCTTTCGTGAAAGGGAGTCTGCTAGCACATTCAGACGACCCGGTATGTGACGGACCGAAAGAAGAACGTGATGTTCTAACGCAAACAGAAGGATTCTTTCCGTTAGATTGAACAACGGAACTGAATGAGTGCCTCCCTGATTCCGTATATACGCCACTACTGTCGTATTGTCGGATAGGATTTGGACATGAACATCGTGAATAATGTCCATCCAGTGACGTAACGCAAGCCAAATTGACATCATTTCCTTGATGTTTATGTGCTTGCACAGGAATTGCGGATCCCAAAAACCCTGGCATCTCGAATCCGTTGGGATTAATGATGCACCCCAACCTGTTTGACTGGCATCCGTCATAACGGTAAAACTCGGATCCGGCAACTGCAGCGGAACTCCTTGAGTTAACCACTGAATGTTTGCCCAAGTCTGAATCTCTTGTTTCACTTGATCTGACAAGAGAACGTCTACATCGAGCGAATGAATTTTCACACTCCAATTCTGAGTCAGGAAAATTTGAAGAGGACGTGTGCGTAACCGCCCCATCGGAATGAGATCCGCGGCGGCTCCGCACAGACCTATCAGTCTCATAAATTCTCTCGCCGTGACTTTGTCTGCGTGCAGACAATAGCGACCGTAACAACTGACTAATTTCGCTCTGGTTAACGGTAGACGAACGAGATTGTTGTGCGTCTCGAAGCTCATTCCCAGATGAGTGAATGACTTGGACGGCACCAGATCCGACTTCTCCTCGTTTACTATAAAACCGAGACGTCGGAGCAATAGAAGAAGAATCTGAACATCGTTCTGAAGCGTTAACTCGTTGCCGTACCTCTGAAGAATGTCGTCCAGGTAGGCCGACGTTACCGCAGACGAATGAGCTCGGAAGTAGATCATTACCGAGTTCATTACCCGAGTGAAAGCCCAGGGTGCTAGATTCAATCCGAAGCACATCGCCCGGAATTGATACACCACTCCTAGGACTGCGAAGCGTAGATACTTTCGGAATGTCGGATGTACCATGACGTGAAAGTACGCATCTTTGAGATCTATGCTCGTTGCATAATCGTTCACCCGAATACTCGCTCTGACCGATCGAATCGTCTCCATATAAAACTTCGGAGCGACGATCAGCTTGTTTATCCAGCTCAAATCTATGACTGGACGGAACGAGCCGTCTGGTTTCGGAACCAGAAACAGATGGCTGTAGAATCCCGGAGATTCCTGGTTTTCTACGACCTCTACCACATTCTTCATTAAAAGAGACTGCACCTCTGATAACAGAGCGTCTCTTTTCTGTGGATTTGACGGAAGACGAGTCCACTTTGGACTTCGAGTTAATGGAGGCTTTCGTTTGAAGGATATCTTTAGACCTTCTGAAGTCACTCCTCTCACCCAAGGGTCATCCGTAATCGACGCCCACTCTTGTGAAAAGCTCGACAACCTTCCACCAACCGGAACGCGATAGAGGTTTAAACCATCACCTCCTGGACCTGCGAGGCCTGCGGTAGGAGAAACCACGTCTTCCACGCCCCGCACCTCGCCCCGTCGACCTCAGGGCGTCCGACCGATTGTCCCGGCCTGAAGGACGTCCCGAACGAGAGTCGCTATCCTGACGGTCTCTCGAATAAGACCAAGAGGACGCACCGGAACCTCTATAGGAACCTCTCTTGGGCGCATTAGACCCAGAAGTGCCTGTCTTATTCGTGTCTGCTGTATCCGACTTCTTAGGAGCCGATCTGAACAACAGAGAATCATTAGCTTTCTTTTTAATTTTATCATAAATAGCGGAAAGCTTGCCGTCAAAGAGAAGTTCTCCTGAGACCGAAGCGACTCTAAGAGAGTTCTTCACCTTAGAATCCACTAGTGTGGATGTAGCTAGGGCTGCGTCACGTCTAACCAACTCCAGATTTGCCACTGAAAGGGCGGAGTTACACGTGGAATAAGCTACTGCCCTTGAAAGAAGTCTTAAAGAGGATTGTATATCCTGAAACTCTTTCCCCTGAAGGCGCAGTGATAACGCCTTAGTAAGGTGATCTGCGTAAGATAAGGCATCTAAATTGGCTCTGTTAGACGCAATAGCTGTTTCCAACACCGCGGTTGGAATAGAAGCTGACGACGGTAATGATAGCTCTAAGTCTTCCGCCTCGTCGTCCAAACGCAGAGGAACTCTCGGTATACCCTGTCCTGCCGTATCGAATTTATTCCTTACATTAATGAAAGGCAGGTTGAGAGTATTAGCGGACAAGAAACCTGCTTTCCCCGTCCTGGAAGCAAGTTTAAATATAGCGTCGTTCAATAATTCAAATGTTCTTGCAACATTATTGGACTGCGACGGAAACTCGGGAGCGATGTCCCTGAACCGCTCAAAAAATTCAGAGTCCAATGACGCTATAATTCTCTTGTCCGGAAGCGCAACAGTCTGGCCCGACGGAACAACTTGAGGGAGAAAGTGCCGGATGAAGTCCACGGCAGCTTTATGTTGTTCCGAAAGGGATAGCTCCAAGTCATCCGTATCCCTTTCACCATCCGGTCGGACCTCATGATGTTCCCGGTCGTCCGCCCCCGATGCTTCGGCGGAGCGTACCGACCCAGCGCCGTCGGATAATTCTCGATCCGACACCGTTTCTGTCCGCTGCTGGGATGCTGCGATAAGCTTTGCTATCTGCACAAGAATGTCTGGCGTCGAGACCTGCGGAGGCGCAGTCTTTCGCTGCTTCGCTGAGGGCAGCTCCGCATCAGATGGCTCCCGCATACTTTTCCTATGCGAACGTCCAGAGTCAATCGGTCTCGAATCCCTGGCTGCCGGATGGTGTGACCTGGTCGCCGAAGAATCCTTCATCGGCGAAGCTGGTAATATATCGGCGGTCACGCAGCCAAGGTGCGGCCGTGTGCGCTGACGAGAAGAGGAAGCCTTAACAGTCTCTGCGGACTGCTTATACAACGGAGCGTCCCGAGCGACGGACGTATGCTCCGCTAAAGACACATTTTGTACCACAACATCTGGTCCCAGATGTTGTTGTACGAGAGAGGGGCCTCTCTCGCTCGCGGCCCGGCTGGACCTGGACGAGCCAGGAACCGGACTCAAAGGCTTCCTCCGTTCTCGCTTACTATCCGCCGTCACTGGGTGTGCATCTATTATGTTTATAGTGCTCGCATCACCCAAAATTTCCTCTTGGACCGCATCGGACGAACCCGGCTGCCGAACCATTCGGTGAATGGACGCTACACCGGGCGAGCTAGCGGACGACATTTGTCTAATCTCCATGAGCACTTTTGCCGCTAGCTCTGAATTCATTTGTGACGACGGACGCACACTTGAAGAAGATAACATGGAAACATCACCCTGTTCTGGTTCCTCTGAAATAGAAACTGAGAGAGTAGAGTGACCTTGCGGAGAAAGAGCCGGAATCGCTCTTTCTCCAGAAACAACATATCGTGACACACGTTTCCAATGTTTCTCATCCCAATGTTCACATATAGGACAGGGATTAATGCGAGAACACTGACTACAATTAATACAATGATCATGAAAGTCAGAGGAAGATTTCTTCCTATTACAATTTGAACAACGTCCCTTCATTGTGAAAGAACAACAATAAGTCCTAGTTACTCGCAAAAATCTAAATTTTATAGTAAATTTCCTTTCTTATTATACCTACCACAATTGTTTACTACAGGCTTGCACTACAGTGGAAGTCCCTAACTCGGATAAAATACTCTCTATTTTTGTCTTTCCCAAGCAAGTTGGGAAAGAAAAGTGGTGCAAAAGCACCAATAAAAAATAAGCCAAAACTGGGTCGAGTGCAACCGGCACAGACCCAGTACGGGACGCTCTCTCCCAAGTACAACTCCACGACTTCCGTTGCCAGTGCGCATATACCGTCTCTAAAGACTCATTCTTTTTTGAATCCGTAAACGTTAGAGTTATGTGATCAGCGGGGAGGAAAGATTCTTTACCCGTAAAGAAGACGGGAGGGCCTCCATGTAAACAATTGTGGTAGGTATAATAAGAAAGGAAATTTACTATAAAATTTAGATTTCTTATCAACCTACTCACAATTGTTTACTACAGGCTGAATAGACAAAAGGCTGGAGGGAATCGCATAACCAACCCCCACATAACCCTAGTGCACTGGAACCGTGAAGCAGAAGGAAGAGGTCCCGAGGCTTATCAACCATAATGTCGCAATCATTGGTAAAGGACAATGAAAAGAGACATATGAGCCTGTGTGACACACAGACAGAAAAAAGGGCAGTAACAGCACAAGGCTGAAACTGACCTTCAAGAAGCCTAATGGCTATGGCAGACAACAGCCTGAGCAGAAGAAAGAGGACCCAAGGCAAAAAGGTCCTCCGACTGCTCCTGCAACTGGCGTAAATAAAAGGTGGAGAAAGTAGAAGCATTTCTCCAGTAGGCTGCCTGCATAACATCCGACAACTTGACGAAGTTAGAATAAGCCCAAGAGGTAGACAGTGCCCGCACCTCGTGGGCAGAAATACGATTGGTAATACAATCGCCAGCTGCTAAACGACTATAAGCCGTACAAATAGCAAGACAAATCCATCGAGAAATGGATTGAGGAGAGATCTTCTGTCGACCCGGAATGAGAGACAGAAAAAAACGTTTTCTGCCCTTCCGTATGAAGCGTGTCCGATCAAGATAAATGCGAATAGCACGGACCGGACAGAGCAAAGGGCGAGTACCCTCAACAGAGGGAAGAGCCCTGATACAGATAGGAGGAGGAGTAGTATCTGGTAACTGATTCTTAGCCAAAAAGGAGCAATCAGTGGTAAAAGTAACACTGTTGGGAGAACTCCTAAAAAAGGCCGGGTCAACCGAGAGGGCGTGAAGCTCACTAACCCATCTGGCCGAAGCAAATGCCATCAGAAAAGCCGTCTTGTATGTGAGAAATTGCATATCCACCTGGGATAAAGGTTCGAACGGCGCCCCCCCAAGCAAAGCAGCACCCACGAAAGATTCCATCGTGGAGTAAGCTGCAAAGCCCGAGGCCTTTTCAAAGAAAAGTGCCGAACAAGCTTGGAGAGGTAAGGATTAGTGCCGATACGACGCTTCCCCACATAAGAAAAAGTCTCTGAAAGCATAGACCTGTAACCCTTGATGGTAACAGGCTGGAGACCCCGAGAATCAAACAGATATACCAGAAACTCCGCAATCTGTGAAATCGAAGGATTGGCATAATCAACAGAGTGATCAGAGCTAAACCAGTGGAGTGCCTCCTTGAAGAAGAAATGCACCCCACTGCTCATCTCGAAAAACCTCTACGGAGGAGACAGGACCTGACAAAAGATATGCGTGAAGGCACAATGAAGTCGGGTCGACGTGAAACCTCCTCGGGCGACCTTGACAAAGAAGGTCGCGACGTAGCGGGAGACGTGCCGGAACCGCCGCCATCAGCGAGCGGAGCTGATTGATCCACACCCGCTGAGGCGACAGGGGAGCGATCAGAATGATTCGACAACTGCAGGTTCGAATTTTGGCGAGAACCTGAGGAAGAATCGGAACCGGCGGGAAGGCGTAGCCGACTAGACCGTTCCAATCGAGTGACAGAGCGTCCACGGCAAAAGCCAGAGGATCTGGACACGGGGACACGAAAGTGTCCACCTGATGGTTCCAACGAGTCGCAAAGAGATCGATGTGGGGACGTCCCCAGAGATCGCAAAGCGACTGGAACACTGCCCTGTGAAGCATCCACTCGGTGGAAATAACCCTGCCCTGTCGGGACAGGGAGTCGGCTAGGACGTTCAGACGACCGGGAATGTGACGAACAACCACCCCGGCGTGAACCTCCTGAGCGAGCAGTAAAAGATCCCGAGGTAACTCGTACATCGGAAGCGAGTGCGTGCCGCCCTGGTTCCGAATGTAAGCAACCACTGTCGAATTGTCGGATAGTAGAAGGACCTGGCGATTCAACAAGTGAGGGATCCACTGCCTGAAACTCAGAAGAAGAGCAAGAAGCTCCTTCTGGTTGATGTGTAGAGCTGCTTGATCCTGGTCCCACATCCCGTGTAGGGAAAGACCGAGAGGATCCAACGTCGCACCCCATCCGAGATCGCTGGCATCTGCCGTCAGAACGCGATCGGACGTGGGTAAGTCCAGCGGAACACCCTGCGTAATCCACTGAACATCTGTCCAGGGAAGAAGGTGAGGATACAGAGAGTCCAGAAACGGAAGCACCTGATCCAGAGAATCTACATTCGGTCTCCAACGACTGAGCAGAAAGTGTTGGAGAGGTCTGACACGCAGCCGACCTAGAGGAATGAGATCCGTCACAGAACCGCAGAGACCGATCAGCCGGAGAAAACTCCGAGCGGTCGCGGACCTGGACTGGGACAGAGTCAGAGCAAAAGCTGAGAGAATCACAGCCTTGGCCTGGGGAACAGCCACCAAATTGAATTTGGTTTGGAAAGACATCCCCAGATGACAAAACGACTGAGAAGGGACCAGGTCCGACTTCTCCTCGTTGACTCTGAATCCTAGCGACGTGAGCAAGCTCAACAGAGTGGCGACATCCGATTCCAGTAAGGCAGCATTGGAATGCCTCTGGAGGATATCGTCCAGATATGCCGAAGTAGTCACCCTGGACTGTGTGCGATGGAACGCTATCACATGCGACATCAGTCTGGTGAACGCCCAAGGAGCCAGGTTGAGGCCGAAAGGCATGGCCTTGAACTGGTAAACTCGCCCCAGAAAAGCGAACCTGAGATACTTCCGTGACGCCCGATGCATCGGAACGTGGAAGTAAGCGTCTCGCAGGTCGATGCTGGCTGCGAAATCTCCCTGGTGAATTGATTGGCGGACCGACCTGAAAGTCTCCATGCTGAACTTGGGAGCAATGATAGACTGGTTCAGGATGCTCAGATCGATAACCGGTCGGAGTCGGCCGTCCTTCTTCGGCACCAAGAACAGGCGGGAATAGAAACCCACTGACTGAACGTTCTTGACGACCTCGATCGCCCCCTTTGCCAGGAGATTGGCAATCTCTGTGGACAAAAGTTCCCGACGTAAAACGTCTGAAGGAACTGTGGTTGGAAGAGGCACCCTTGACAGAGTGGGGTGCCGTCGGAAGGATATGCGCAGCCCGGACCGAACAACATCTAACACCCATGGATCGGATGTGATGGTGGTCCAATGGTCTGCAAACTCTGCTATCCTTCCTCCAACCTGGGACGAGTCGAGGTGAGGACCTTCATTTCGAGCCCCGACGAGGCCCGCGAGAGGAGAAACCACCTCCTCTGCTAAATGAAGAATCCTGAGACTTCCCTCGATTCTGCCGACCCCTACCTTTACCCCGTGAGTAAGAAGCAGAGGCGGCGGCAGAAGGACCAGCCTTTTGCTTCACAGAGGAAGCAGAAGGGTACTTGTTAGGCTTGGAACGGCCCTTGCCTCCCCGAGAAGGCTGATCAAGCTGACGAAACAGCAGCTGATCTTTGGAATGACGTAGGACGTCATCCCGGACCGTCGACACGGAACCATGGAAAAGTTGCGGACCTGCCAAAGAAGCAGATCGAAGAGTAGCACGCTGCTCCTCGGGAAGGGATCGTCCTGTGTCCAGCACAGCGTCCCTTCGAACTAATTCCAAATTGGCCGTGTTACAGGCATGCGTGTGAGTAAGGTGCATAAGCGCCTTGGACAGCACACGCAAAGGAGCCTGTACCTCGTCAAACTTATCTGGAGGCAGATAAGCAGCCAAAGCTGAGACGACGTGATCTGAGAGAGAAAGCATGCCAAGCATCTCTCTAGATAAGCCCAACATGGACTCCAGAGTCGTCATTGGAATGACGGCAGACTTGGGCTTGGAAAGCCCGAGGGAAGTGGAGTCCTGATCCAGAACAGTCAAAGTCTGGCAGACTGACGGATTGGCGGAATCGTAGGAACGATAACGCACAGGAGGCAAAAAGGTGTCAACCCTGGTGAAGAACGAAGTCTTCAAAGCCTTGGAATTCAGCTTGGCATCCAATGCTGAAAAAGCTTCAACCACCTGTACCGACTGGCACGGTCGAAGGCGCCCAAAAGCAGGTTGCTCCATAGGCTGTTGGCGCGCGACCGATGATCGCGGCCAGGCTGACACTGTCGGCTGGTTAGCAGGTTTGAGCTCAGGCAGAAACCCAAACACAAAGTCAAGAGCCGCCCCCAAGTCCGAAGACTGCTGGCCCTCGACCTCAAGCATGTCGGACTCCTCCCCAGAGTCGGAAGACACATAGCCCATCGTGGGCAAACCAGCCGACGCCTCCCATGGTGTCGGGACACCAGAGGAATCGGAAACCGGCCTGTTTCCAATTCCGGGAGGCGGCGCCATAGGAGGCGCCTGGAAACCACCCATAGCCTCGCTGGAAGCAACAGGAAGGCTCTTTGAGAGAACCTGAGTGAGTAAGGAGAGGGCCTCCCTAAGCTCACTGCCTGTAGCGACCGGTTCGACAGGGGAGCGAACCGGCAAAGTGGCTTCACCTCTGACCCTCTTAACCAGCGAAGGGTCACGATCCTCCAAAACACCCGACGCGGGACGACGGGCGGCAGCCGAAACATCTGAAGGCAGACGTGTATAGGGGTACGATGCACCCCGAGGATCAATATTGCGAGAACTCGTGAGAGTCACCGCGGACCTCTGCGGGGCAGAAGGTCCAGGCTGCACAAAAGGCGTTGGTCCCCCAAAACTGGTCGTGTGACCAGAGTGAGTGGACGGAAACGCCACGGAGTTCATAGTGTTTCCACTACGAACATCCGAATCCAAAGACACAACTGTGGTACTCGACGGCGACGAGACCACAGCGATGGGCTCGGCCGGCAGCCCCTTCCAACTTCGCCGAGTTGAAGTCAGGGAAGGCTGGGGCCGATATCCCATGTCTACAGTATCGGACAGTTCTGCAGTCCCCTGCTGCGAAAAGCCGAGGCCGGCTGAAACAGACAACGAAGCAGACGGACCAGCAGCAGTAGAAGATACGTCGAGAGTCGTTGAGGCTGGTGAAATAATGGAGAGAGCACACCGGCTCGGCTCCGAAGGAGGAGTCACAACCCTAGTGACAGCCTCAGATGTCGACTGGAGGGGGACCGTAGTCCCGGAACCAGGCATCTCTACACCAGAACACTCAACGGCTCCCGCAGCATCCACCACAGGAAAAGACTGCACATCCCCCACGGAGGAGGAATAACTCTCACCAGACAAAGTCGGCTCGGGAGGCCCCGAACGACCACGTTCTCCTTTCCCGCGGGAGCGGGAGGCACGGCCACGAGAACGAACGACACGATTTACAGACGCCCAAAAGATGGAAGACCATGTTCCACAGACACCACACGGCCGCTCGGCCGAACACCCATTACAGGAGGAACACGACGAATGTACATCGTCCACATGCTTAGGCAGCAGACACTGCCCACAAGGAATTGTCCTAGGCATGAGAGAGGTGAGAGGAGCAGAGAAGGTGAGATCAGAAAACAGAACACCCCCAAAGAGAGAAAGGTGACAGAAACAAAGACCCCAGACGGTCGACCGGGAACCACCCAACAGGAAGACTACTCTCAACAGAAAGAAGAAACACTGCAGGAGTGGTACCCCGCTGACACCTAACTCTAACACAATTAGAAAAATTTGCAAAAAAAGCATGAACAATAATTGTGAAAATCTAAGTCCGAACCGCGTGGCCCGCGAAAATCGCGTGCGACCCGAGAGAGAGCAAATAAATATACATTATGGACATATAATAGAAAAAAAGAGAATATAAAACACTGTTCCTGAGAATACAAAGGATACACTGTGGTATAATGAATCAGGAATCATCAAACATCGAGCTGGTGGAACACTGATAAGCGTGCAAAAACATCTCGACACGAAGCAGATTTCAAAAAGAATGAGTCTTTAGAGACGGTATATGCGCACTGGCAACGGAAGTCGTGCAGTTGTACTTGGGAGAGAGCGTCCCGTACTGGGTCTGCGCCGGTTGCACTCGACCCAGTTTTGGCTTATTTTTTATTGGTGCTTTTGCACCACTTTTCTTTCCCAACTTGCTTGGGAAAGACAAAAATAGAGAGTATTTTATCCGAGTTAGGGACTTCCACTGTAGTGCAAGCCTGTAGTAAACAATTGTGAGTAGGTTGATAAGAAACCCCTGACACAAAGATACATAATAACATGATCCATTAATAAATGAAAAAACAATTGCAAAACAAAATAATTTTGAAAAAATATTTTTTCAGCGAAGCCCAAGTTGCTGAAAAGTAACGTTGAGCCCCGATGGATCCGATGGCAAAGTGTGGTCAAAAATTTTAAATTTATATTAAATAATTAATGAGACACTTTCGGATAATATAAATGTATCTTATAGTGAGATAAACTACAGCAAAGGCAAACAGCCCCCCTCAAAAAAGGCTGTTGCCAATGAAAACAAACAGTGTAAAAACACCAGAAAACATGACTCCAGGCACTGAAAAAACTGGCCCGGAATCAGTCATCAATTACACTCTATCTGATGCAAAACAGAGACTCCCAGGGGAGAATCTGTAGAACATCAGATGGACGATGCAGAACACAAACGTTATACACCCATGGGTGAAAACGTAACTATGGGGAAAATAACAGAAAACATTCTGTAACCAAGCAACTCTCCCAGGAAATTTTAGAAATGAAATTTCTCAAAAATATGCCAAAAGCATGGGAGAATTGCAAGGGGGGACTTTAGAAGGCTAGGGGAGAGGAAACACTGAATAAACAGTGCAACAATTAGCAAGAATGACAACAAGAGGCCCATGCCTCGAAAATAGGCAACTTAACATAATTTCATCAAAAAATTTTAAGTACAGCCCTGATTATTTTTTGTCACTTCATTTTCCTCTCCTCCTTCTATCCTCCTTAGAATCACATTTTCTCCAAAAATTACGTGTCTGGCATCCTTTAAACTGAGATTTACAAGCACAAAGATCAGTGAGATGTTGACTGATGAAGAGCCAAACAGAGAATGATAATTGGCGCCAATTTCGGGACGTCTGCGTCACTGCGCATGCGCAGTAGAGGCGTAGTATGGAGGTCCTTTAGGACATGATTTCTTTTTGTTTTGGATGCAAATTTGGGGGATTAGGGGGCAAAATTTGTGTTTGGCCCTGGTTTTGTTAGAGTTAGCACCAGCTAAGTCTGGGTCATTGGTACAGTATAAAAATATCTACAAGACTCATTTAGGGCAATCCACAGAAAACATGAATTTTTTAGCTTTGGAGGGGTATTGCAGTTTAACCAGTGCAAAACGGGTTAACGCTTGGTTTTTTGAACACCCTTATTACCTACAAAAATGATCCTCGGTGAATTCCACTTCCAATAAAGGAAGTTATGTTTATCTCTCATGTATCGTTTGAGTGTTGTGGGTGCCTGAAACTGGCCCATTTCATCAAAATTTTGATGTTTGGCAGCCTGTGGAGGGTTACCATATGCATCGCCTGATATGTCGTGTGTATCAAAGGTCGTGTCACAAACAGGTCTAATAATGAAGAATGTTTAAAAAAAATCTACAAGACGTGTTTCAAGAAAGTGCCTATAAACCCCAATTTTGGCAGTTTTTTGCCAATTCTGACGAAATGAGGGTTAAATCGAAAATTCCGCTTTGGTACATTTTTAGATTTTGTGCTCCTCTATGAGAGTGCAAAATTTTGTGAAAATCGGTCCGAAAATGGCTTCTGAATCGTACAGACAAAATGTGTGGAAAAAAAAAATTAAAAAAAAACCCAAAAATAATAATCCGTAGAAAAACAATAGTCTTTTCCAGAGGGAAAAGCCTAAAAAGAATGGGTGTGCATATCTGGTCTGAATTAGTCTATGAGCGTAGTCTGGTAGAATCGAATTGCAGTGACACCAGACAATGTCACCATGCACTTTTGTCCCTGTGTCTGTTTTGTTCTTCTGGACATTTTCAAACCTTCCAAGGCAAAGCCTTTGATTTTCTCTAAACTGTTGCATTTTTCAATGAAAGATGTAGATAAGGCACATTGTGTTGGTGTTGTAGGTATATAAAATATTTAAAGAAACAAAATTTGGTGAAAAATTTGGATTTTCGAGGACCGTTTTGGGTGGAAGAGTATCAAATTCTAAATCCTAAAACTATGCTTAACTTTCAAAATTTTTCATAAAAAATCAACAAAACCATATCATGTGACCCTCTCATTGGAACGGGCTCGATGAGCTTGTTCCAATGAGAGGTCACATGATATGGTTTTGTTTTTTGAATGATATATTTTTTTCAACTGCTAAATTTGAAATTCGTTAGGTACCGGGTTAAGCATAGTTTTAGGATTTAGAATTTGATACTCTTTGACCCGAAACAGTCTTCGAAAATCGAAATCTTTTACCAAATTTTGTTTCTTTAATATTTTATATACTTACAACACCAACACAATGTGCCTTATCTACATCTTTCATTTAAAAGTGCAACAGTTTAGAGAAAATAAAAGGCTTTGCCTTGGAAGGTTTGAAAATGTCCAGAAGAACAAAACAGACACAGAGACAAAAGTACATGGTGCCATTGTCTGGTGTCATTTATACACTGCAATTCTGTTCTACCAGAGTACGCTCATTGACTAATTCAGACCAGATATGCACATCCATTCTTTTTTGCTTCTATAATGCTTCTGGGAATTAATTTATTTACTTATTCGTGTTTAATGTCACAGATTTTTACACAATCAGGGCCATATCGAGGGATAATTTGGGGACACCTGTCCATATATGCTACAGGCATAACCGCAATGCCTCCACAAGCTTTCTGTGTCATGGAAATGGCCCTGTCAATGGCTAATTGTGACCATACAGTTAAAACTAGAAGTCCTGTCACGAATAGTGTGCTTACCTAGGCTTAATTGCGCATTGGAATTGCACGCAATTGCCATATCGAATAGCATCCAAAGCACGGCAGGTTCTCTTGGTTACTCATAGCAAACACATGCTATGTTTCTGCCAATGGACCTCCGGGTTACCCGGAGGTCCATTGGCTGAAACATTGCCTGTGCACAGGCCATATGTACAGAATATGATAGTTTTAACTGGGTCATAACGCGCACATTAACGCGCATATCAACGTGCTATTTGTGCGCATTTCATGACAGGACTTCTAGTTTTAACTGTAACAATGGAGTTAAAGTCAAGTTTAGCCAATTATTTATATACGTGCTGCCCATTTTAGAGGGCCTCCACCACAAGCATTGCTGATTGGGTCCACTTTACCAGTAAAACAGTTCATGCTTACCAGAGTAAACAAGCAATCCATCACTCCCTGGGGTTCCTACAGGTAGGGCTGTTGCGCTTTTTTAATTTAGGAATTGATTAATCTTCGCAAATAATCGATAATAATTGACTAATCGTACCTATATGACCCCAGCTCCCTCTCTTTGAAGTCGTTAAAAATGAAGTTCATGTCAGTTGACCTACATGTACCCCAAGTAAACAAGGAAGACAATCCTCTTTTTACTACACTCAAAGCTTTGATGTTTTGAACTTTTGAACCATCAGTGTAATAATCAAGACCGGTCATCAGTTGTGAACTTTGCAAGTTCATAACTGCCGACCAGTCTTGATTATTACACTGACAGTTCAAAAGTTCAGAACATCAAAGCTTTGAATGTACCTAAAAGACAAATGCTTCTAACGGCTTCTTGAGGTTTAACGTCGACGTTCTTCACCTTTTACCTTTAGAAACAAAAGTTTTTTCATCAATTTTTTTTTTAATTATTAAACACCTAAAACGGGGTAAAATTTACCGATTCTTCGACAACAAAAAATACTAATCAATTTCGAAGTGACCGATCGACAATCAATTAATCGTGACAGCCCTACCCACAGGAGATCTTGGAATTTTACATGCGAGGAGTTAAACTAAAAATGTATACTCACTGTATTTGAAAACATTGGGATATATCATTGCATCTTTCCCAAATATGGTTTTTGTATGATATGGAGAAATAGGTTCATGTCCAACCTGTTTAAATATGATAAAGAAAAAAAAATTATTCCCCCCATATTGAGTGAGAACAAGTGTATACACATACATGTACATAAGAGCGGCTACGACCAGGTCTGGCAGTATAGAAAATCAAGGACTGCAAAACAGTTGCCCTCCTCAGATTGCTTGGGATGTTTGAAACCGGTTACCTACCTAACCGATTTGAAAAAATGTCAACTGGTTATCCGAAATATCGATAGTGATCACCATTCCACATTTAAACGTAGTAAATCTGCCGCTTCTCCTTTGGGATAGATACACCTCGAAGCTGTGTTGTATATATTAAGAAATAATCAACTTTGGCTTCAAGACTCTGTTAATGATCTGTAATTTTCGTGAGTACTGAGTAACTGCAAAAACTATTCCATAATATGTATACAAACAAACATTGTCGAGTACTCGACAATGTTCGTATGTATACACACTACGGAATAGTTTCTGAGAATACTGCTTTCCAATCCCTATAGTTTTGATCCGAGATTCGGTGAAATAATGTCTACAGATAACCAGATATTAACTGGTTATAGCTCTCGGTTAGTCGGTTGTGAAAATGAGCCAACCGTTTCAGCCTCAATCGTGTTGGCGTCGACTAGTCAAAATATTGTTTCAACACTAGAATCTGACCCCCCTAGAGATGTTGTATATCAAACAGCAAACGATTCTAACTGTTGCTTCTGGAGATGATTTTTAAGGAAATGATCCACAGGCAGCCCAAATGTTAACACAAAAACCTGATTTAAACAAACTTCAAATTGAGCCTTCTAGAGAAGTTGTATACCAAATATGAAAGCTTTCTCATTGGTGAATCTGTAGAGGATTTTTAAAAGAAATTTCCTCTTATTACACTAAGTTAAAATTCAGGCTCCCAGAGGGAGCCCAATATTAACTCATGGACTTGATTTGAATAAACTTGAATCTGACCCTCCCCCCACTCCCATGATTTTGTATACCAAGTAACAAAAGATACTAATTGATGGTTCTGGAGAAGGTGATTTTTAAGGAAATTTGATCAAATTGCATGGAGTAAAAATTTGGGCTCCCATAGGGAGCCCAAATATAAACCCAGGAACCCAATTTGAACAAACTTCAATCTGAGCCCCCTAGAGATGTTCTATACCAAATCTGCTTGATCCATCCCTCCGATAGTAATATTATCCAAATATACAAAAACTGCCTTCAGTTTACTCAACTATTCTCTCATCATCTCTGTCAACTGTGGATCAGTTCCTCAAGCCAGATAAATTTGACTCCAACCCAAACAGTCCGACTGCAGCTGAAGAATGGTTACATTGCAAAAGGACATTCTGCAACTTTTTAGACTCATTTAGTGAAAACTTTGTATCAGCATCAGTATTTGAATAATATCGCAGAGTGTGGAGCATACGACGAAGCAATAAATATTCTGGAAGCTGTATATGTTCGACCAAAAAATGAAATTCTTGCTCATCATTTGCTGGCAACTCATCGACAACAGCCGAGTGAAACACTCGATCAGCACTGTACCTTCAGGAATTGCGCCAACTTGGAAAGGAGTACAACTTCAAGGCGGTGACAGCTGAAGTTCACATGGAAGAAAGCACATGTGATGCATTTATCAATGGACTATTGTCTCACATAATTCGCCAGCGACTGCTCGAAAACAAAACGCTAGATCTGCAGACGATGTTTGATCAAGCTAGTGCTCTAGAATCTACTCAGAGGAGCAATGAACTGTACTCTCAGCCTAACACTTCTGTTAATGCGGCCACTAGTGTTCATGTGGAAAATAAAAACTCTCCATCAGACAATGCTGATTGCACTATGCATTTGTCTAATACAACTGTTGCAGCGGTGGGAACAATATCCACCAACGTAGATTCTGTCCAGCGAGGGAATCCATTTGTTCGAACTGTCAAAAACGTGGACATTTTTCAAAAGTCTGCCGTTCTCCATCTGTGAATTCAAAAGCAACCTCTGCATCATGTACACCATTACTCGCTGTAGTGACAGCAGCTTCTCCACAGTGTTTGTCTAAAGCAGTTATTGACATTTCTATTAACGATAAGAAAAGTAAAGCCTTGGTTGACACTGTAAGTTCTCTAAGTTTCATGGCCATGAAATTGGCTTAATCATTGAATCTTACCATTTTAGCTACATCAGGCATTGTCTCAATGGCCTCTAATTCATTAACCAGTCCAATATCTGGAGTTTGTGATGTATCATTGACCTATGATAAACAAGAATACAAGAATGTCCGCCTGTCCATATTAGATACCCTATGCTGTGATGTCATTCTCGGACACGACTTTATGGATTGACATAAAAGTGAGACCATTAGCTTTGGAGGCAAAGGACATTCTACTGAAATCGAGAACACTGTTTGTGGCTTGGCTTCCACTAAAATTGATCCACTTGTACTTTTCGCTAATCTCTCAGATGACTGTCATCCTATTGCCACAAAATCTCGTCGATACAGCACAGATGATAACAAATTCATAGAGGATGAAACTGAGTGAAGGAATAATAGAGCCCTGTACTTCTGCTTGGAGGGCTCAAGTTCTAGTGACAACTAATGGGCGACACAAGAAACGTCTAGTGATTGATTATTCTCAGGCTATCAATAAATTCACTGAGCTACATGTAGATGCATATCCATTTCCAAAAATTGATGAACTTGTATCTAATTTAGCTAAATATCATGTTTTAGTACTCTAGACCTCAAAAGTGCATACCACCAAATACCATTACAAGAAGAGGAGAAGGCGTACATGTATACGGCATTCGAAGCAAACGGCAGTTTGTACCAGTTCTGTAGAGTTCCATTTGGAGTACACAGTTAAAACTAGAAGTCCTGTCATGAAATGCGCACAAATAGCACGTTGACATGCGCGTTAATGTGCGCGTTATGACCCAATTAAAGCTATCATATTCTGTACATATGGCCTGTGCACAAGCAATGTTTTAGCCAATGAACCTCCGGGTAACCCGGAGGTCCATTGGCAGAAACACTGCATGTGTTTGCTATGAGTAACCAGGAGAACCTGTCGTGCTTTGGGTGCCATTCGATATGGTAATTGCGCGCAATTCCAACACGCAATTAAGACTAGATAAGCGCACTATTCATGACAGGACTTCTAGTTTTAACTGTAACTAATGGAGTTGCATGCTTCCAGACAGTTATGGACAGAATTGTTCAGGGAAATAAACTGAAAGGAGTTTTTGTATATTTGGATAATATTACTATCGGAGGGATGGATCAAGCAGAGCATGATGAAAACCTGAGAAAATTCATGGATATCGCTGCAAAATATAATTTAACATTCAATGAGGACAAATGTACATATTCAGTGCAAACTCTAAATCTTCTGGGGTACTCAATCAGCCACGGCTGTCTGAAGCCAGATCCAGAACGAATGCAACCACTCAGAGATCTGCCGTTGCCTTATAATCTGAAGTCCTTGAAGAGAGTGACCGGTTTGTTTGCATACTACAGTCAATGGATACCATGATTTTCTGATAAGATACAGTGTACGTCCATTAGTTAATGCAGCTAAATTTCCTTTGGACATACAGTTAAAACCAGAAGTCCTGTCCTGAAATGCGCACAAATAGCACGTTGATTTGCGTGTTAATCTACGCGTTATGACGATGGTAAGGCTATCAAATTCTGCACATACGGCCTGGGCACAAACAAAGTTTCAGCCAATGGACCTCCGGGTAACCCGGAGGTCCATTGGCAGGAACATTGCTTGTGTTTGCTATGGGTAACAAGGAGAACCTGCCATGCTTTGGGTGCCATTCGATATGGCAATTACGTGCAATTCCTACGTGCAATTAAGCCTAGATAAGCGCACAGTTCGTGACAGGACTTCTAGTTTTAACTGTAGACGCTGTTGCTGCTTTTGGTCAACTCAAGGAGGAAGTTGAAAATGCGAGTATTAAGGCAGTGGTTGAATCTCAGACATTCGTAGTGGAAACTGATGCGTCAGATGTAGCTATTGCTGGAAGTCTAAATCAAGGCAGATGCCCTGTAGCTTTCTTTTCAAGCATGTTGCATTCACATGAGCTAAGTCACTCTCCAGTTGAAAAGGAGGCCTGCGCTAAAATATTATTGCATCTGTCAGGAAATGGAGATATTTACTGACTGGAACTCACTTCAGTCTTGTAACCGACCAGGAAGCTGTCTCCTTCATGTTCGATATTAAAAACCGAGGAAAAATAAAAAATGATAAGATAACTCGCTGGCATTCGGAGTTAAGTTGCTATAGCTATGACATCATATACAGACCTGGGAAAGATAATGCTACTGCAGACTGTTGGTCTCGAACAATCTGTCCATCAGTGAATCGCGATATTTTACAGGAGCTGCACAACTCATTGTGTCACCCTGGTGTGACACGTCTAATGCATTTCGTCAGATCAAAGAATCTCCCATATTCAGTGGAAGATGTGAAGCGTGTTGTAAAACAATGTCTCGTATGTGCTGAGGTTAAACCAAAGTATTTTGACCAATCAACTTCTTCACTCATTAACGCTACACAACCCTTCAAGAGACTGAGTATTGACTTTAAGGGCCCTCTACCTTCATCATCAAGAAACCGTTATCTGCTAACTGTGGTAGATGAATTTTCGAGATTTCCATTTGCCTTCCCGTATTCTGATATGATGTCAGAAACTGTCATTAAGTGTCTCACTCAGCTATTAGCATTATTTGGAAGGCCCTCTTATAGACAGTTAAAACTAGAAGTTCTGTCATGAAATGCGCACAAATAGCACGTCGATCTGCACGTTACTCTACGCATTATGACCATAATAAGGCTATCAAATTCTGTACATATGGCCTGTGCACAAGCAATGTTTCAGCCAATGGACCGTCGGGTAACATTGCCTGCGTTTGCTATGAGTAACCAGGAGAACTTGGCGTGCTTTTGATGCCATTCGATATGGCAATTGCACGCAATTCTTACGCGCAATTAAGCCTAGATAAGCGCACAGTTCGTGACAGGACTTCGAATTTTAACTGTACATTCTGATCGTGGACCACCATTCACGAGAGTGCTGAGGTGAAGTTGTTTTTGCAGACACATAATGTTGCTTCTAGTAGAACAACTCCATATATATATCCAATGTAATGGACAATGTGAACGCTATAATGGAATTACATGGAAGGCAGTTACTTTGGCACTTCATAATAAGGGAATGAAAGACACTCAGTGGGAATTTGTTCTGCAGGATGCTCTGCATTCTGTTCGCAGCCTACTTGGCTCCGCTACTGACTGCACACCTCACGAACGACTTCTAGGTTTCCAACGTCGATCATCCACTGGGCGACCAATACCCACACGGCTCTTGGAGCCTGGTACTGTACTGTTCAAGAGACACGTGAGACCCAGCAAGTATGATCCTCTTGTTGATAGAGTCGAGTTGCTGGAGGCTAACCCCACCTATGCGCATGTTCGACCTCCAGATGGCCAAGAATCAACAGTATCTCTGAGAGATCTAGCACCTTGTGGTGCAAATGACACATCTGTTGATCAAGCCACTGACATTGCACCATTGCACCAACAGACACTAATGACTCTTCTGATTCCAACAGTTCGATTCAAGAACCAGAAAATCCAGAACATTGGGTGAGACGTTCAACAGGGACAACCAGACGACCTGATCACCTTGGTGTTAGTGACTGACCGGTGACTGCTAGTTTCGAACAATATGTTAACTCACAGTTCTCTTTGGAGGCGGAGAATGTGATGAAATTACTTATGTTTAATTTGTTTTTATCCTTTACAGGTATACTACAAGTTTAGTTGAGTAATAAATAATTGAAACTTCATGGACTGATCACTAAGCCAGATCCTGTTTATTACACTGTCATTCAGGCTTGGCAATTTCAGGAGAGCGATTTTTTAGCTCTCCTTACTGCCCTCCTGAAAGAATTAAGGAGAGCGAAAAATTGCCCTCCTAAATATTTTGGTCTTGATGATTGAGATTACATGTATTATGCTCACATTAAATTTTTGTTGTAAAGCAAAAATGTAATTTAACTTCGAAGTCACATAACATCACGTAATTTCATTTTGAAAGTGGTTTAGTGGTAAAAGGTAATGGCTGCAACCATACCCAAACACAGTTGCAATCATTTGAAGCAAAATGGGTCACAGCAATATTTTTTTTTCTGTCAGTTTCAAATTCAACTAGATGGTGTCACTTGTGTGCAAAGCACACTATAGTGTATCCCCGCATTTGCATCCTTGACTTTGTATGAATGCTTGATACAAAGAAGAAATGTATTATATGACACACTAAAATCATATTGAGTGGCACAGGTGACACAGCTTCGTGCGCACCTACAGACTCCACTGCAACATTTGGGCATGGTT
This sequence comes from Pictodentalium vernedei, assembly GCA_031216915.1. NCBI lineage: Eukaryota > Metazoa > Mollusca > Scaphopoda > Dentaliida > Dentaliidae > Pictodentalium > Pictodentalium vernedei. The sequence goes on along the minus strand of CM062296.1, from coordinate 125,044,795 downwards.
TTAGCGTTTCGAATTACATACATGTACCCTGGGAGCCTTTCGCCGGAAACGGTCTAAGAAAACATGAAAGTGGCAACGGTGGCACCCCAAAAATCCGAAACCTTCGTGCACATCTACAGACCCTACTGCAACTTTTGAGCATAGTTTTAGCATTTCAACTTACATACTCTGGGAGCTTTTCGCCGGAAATGATCTAAGAAAACACGAAAGAAAAACGGTGGCACCGCCACGTGGCATCTGAAAAATCTGAAACCTTTGTACGCATCTACAGACCTTACTGCAACATTTGAGCATGTGTTAAGCATTTCGAATTACTTACCCTAGGAGCCTTTCGCTGGAAACGGTCTAAGAAAACACAAAAGTGGCAACGGTGACACAGCCACTTAGCACCCAAAAAATCCAAAACCTTCCTACACATTTACAGACTCTACTGCAACATCTCAGCATGGTTTTAGCATTTCGAATTACATACTCTAGGAGACTTTCGCCGGAAATGGTCTAAGAAAACACGAAAGTGGCAATGGTGGCACAGCCACGTGGCACCTGAACAATCCAAAATCTTTGTGCACATCTAAAGACCCTACTGCAACATTTGAGCATGGTTTTACCATTTTGAAATACATACTGTAGGAGCCTTTCGCCGGAAATGGTCTAAGAGAACATGAAAGAGGCAACGGTAGCACAGCCACGTGGCACCCCAAAAATCCAAAACCTTCGTGCTCATCTACAGACCCTACTGCAACATTTGATCATGGTTTTAGGATTTCGAATTACATACCCTAGGAGCCTTTCACCGGAAACGGTCTAAGAAAATGTGAAAGTGGCAACAGCACAGCCACTAGGCAGCTGAAAAATCTGAAACCTTCGTGCACATCTACAGACCCCACTGAAACATTTGAGCATGGTTTTAGCGTTTCGAATTACATACCCTAGGAGCCTTTCGCCAGAAACGGTCTAAGAAAACACAAAAGTGGCAACGGTGGCACAGCCACGTGGCACCTGAAAAATCCGAAACCTTTGTGCACATCTACAGATCCCACTGCAACATTTGAGCATGGTTTTAGCATTTCGAATTACATACCCTAGGAGCCTTTCGCCGGAAACGGTCTAAGAAAACAGAAAAGTGGCAATGGTGGCACAGCCACGTGGCACCTGAAAAATCGGAAACCTTCGTGCACATCTACAGACCCTACTGCAACATTTGAGCATGGTTTTAGCATTTCGAATTACATACCCTTGCAGCCTTTCGCCAGAAACGGTCTAAGAAAACACAAAAGTGGCAACGGTGGCACAGCCACGTGGCATGTGAAAAATCCGAAACCTTTGTGCGCATCTACAGACCCTACTGCAACATCTGAGCGTGCTTTTAGCATTTCGAATTACATACCCTAGGAGCCTTTCGCCGGAAACGGTCTAAGAAAACACAAAAGTGGCAATGGTGGCGCAGCCACATGACAGCTGAAAAATCTGAAACCTTCGTGCGCATCTACAGACTCCAATGCAACATTTGAGAATGGTTTTAGCGTTTCGAATTACATATCCTAGGAGCCTTTCGCCGGAAACGGTCTAAGAAAACACAAAAGTGGCAACTGTGGCACAGCCACGTGGTACCTGAAAAATCGGAAACCTTCGTGCGCATCTACAGACCCCACTACAACATTTGAGCATGGTTTTAGTGTTTCGAATTACATATCCTAGGAGCCTTTCGACGGAAACTGTCTAAGAAAACACGAAAGTGGAAATGGTGGCGCAGCCACATGGCTACTGAAAAATCCCAAACCTTCGTGCGCATCTATAGACCCCACTGCAACATTTGAGCATGGTTTTAGGATTTCGAATTACATACCCTAGGAGCCTTTTGTCGGAAACGGTCTAAGAAAACACAAAAGCGGCAACAGTGGCACAGCCACGTGGCACCTGAAAAATCTGAAACCTTTGTGCGCATCTACAGACCCCACTGCAACATTTGAGCATGGTTTTAGCATTTCGAATTACATACCCTAGGAGCCTTTTGCCGGAAACGGTCTAAGAAAACACAAAAGTGGCAACGTCGGCACAGCCACGTGGCACCTGAAAAATCCGAAACCTTTGTGGGCATCTACAGACCCTACTGCAACATTTGAGCATGGTTTTAGCATTTCGAATTACATACCCTAGGAGCCTTTTGCCGCAAACGGGCTAAGAAAACACAAAAGTGGCAATGGTGGCACAGCCACGTGGCACCTGAAAAATCGGAAACCTTTGTGCACATCTACAGACCCTACTGCAACATTTGAGCATGGTTTTAGCATTTCGAATTACATACCCTAGGAGCCTTTCGCCGGAAACGGTCTAAGAAAACACGAAAGTGGCAATGGTGGCGCAGCCAGGTGGCAGCTGAAAAATCCGAAACCTTCGTGCACATCTACAGACCCCACTGCAACATTTGAGCATGGTTTTAGCGTTTCGAATTACATACCCTAGGAGCCTATCGCCGGAAACGGTCTAAGAAAACACAAAAGTGGCAACGGTGGCACAGCCACGTGGCACCTGAACGGTCTAAGAAAACACAAAAGTGGCAATGGTGGCACAGCCACGTGACACCTGAAAAACCTGAAACCTTTGTGCACATCTACAGACCCTACTGCAACATTTGAGCATGGTTTTAGCGTTTCGAATTACATACCCTAGGAGCCTTTTGCCGGAAACGGTCTAAGAAAACACGAAAGTGGCTACGGTGGCACAGCCACATGGCACCCAAAAAATCCGAAACCTTCGTGCGCATCTATAGACCCTACTGCAACATCTGAGCATGGATTTAGCATTTCGAATTACATATCCTACGAGCCTTTTGCCGGAAACGGTCTAAGAAAACACAAAAGTGGCTACGGTGGCACCCGAAAAATCCGAAACCTTCCTACATATCTACAGATCATTTAGCAACACCCTAGTGTAATTTTAGAACTCCGAATTACATAGGTTGGGACTATTCAGCAAAAAAGTGAAAAAATAATGCATGTTTTAAGTGGCTCCACAGAAGCCACCTGGTGGCACAAAAATTTAAAAGTTGTATTTTTGGGTTGCACAGACCCTATCGAACAACTGTAGAAAGTTACAGCGTTTCGAATTACAAAGCCGGACGTACGGACGTACGGACGGAGATCATGACAATATCCCCGCATTTTTTAAAATGCGGGGATAACAACTGACATCACAGTTTGAAGGGTAAGGTAATTATTCAAGGAATATTGACACTATAATATACTACCATTACTACTATCCTGTCACTTGAAGCACTTGCACCAGGATGTGACTGTAGATTCAAGCAGACCTGTTGTCCAAGAAAGTCATACGCCTACTACTACCACCTTCAACCCCCCTTGGGGGGGTTGAAGGTGGTAGTGGTAGGCGTATGACTTTCTTGGACAACAGGTCTAGGTACACACACAGGTCTTGTCAAGTGTGTGTTCGGTTGTTGAGTGAGACATCTAGATGTCTAAGAGATTTTGCTTTACCTTAGTAAAGTTAATAAAATCACTGATGTAGTCTGTTGGTTTCAGTTTCAATGAGTTCCTTCAACTGGATACTTAAAATGCTGTGGAAAGCTAATTGCTCTCCTAAGCTGATTGAGGAGAGCGATTTTTTGCCCTCCTGTATTTTTCAGAATGCCAGGCCCGGTCATTGGTGGATCTGAAGATGAAGATTTTTTAAAGAAATGTTCTATTGCCATTCAATATAAGTTCAAATTCGGTCTCCTTTAGTGAGCCCAAATATTAACTCAGGGACTCGATTTTAACAAACTTGAATCTGACCCTCCCTAGAAATATTGTAAACCAAATCAAATAACAAGAGATACAAATTGATGGTTTTTAAGAAGATATTTAAGGAAATTTCCTCATATTGCATCGAGTTCAAATTTGGGCACCCATAGGGTATGAAGACACAATTGTTTTTTCAGCAAAGATTCATTTAATTATTAAACGTCTAAAAAGGGGTACAATTTACCGATTATTTGACAACAAAAAATACTCATCGATAACACCATGACTGATCGACAATCGATTAATTGATTAATCGTGACAGTCCTACCCATTACTACAGAAAACCAGGAACATATTAAACCATTAGATGCACATGAAACTTTTTGTCGTGATGCCAGGTTCTTTGATTACTTTCAATTAAGAGTTAGAATAAACTTTTCAACGATCAAATCAGAATCAGATCATTCATCAGTTACTAACGGATCTGTCGCATGCGACAAATATGTCTGTGTTTAATTCTGCCCAGTCACCGCTCAATTTATACCAATGTAACTGTTGGTGAGAGGTGGACAGGTGAACATTTCAAGTTCTAGACCATCATCCATCATTCACCAAAATTCAAGGGACCCAGAACATGAGGTTGTCCAGCTGTCAAAGTTACTCAATACTGCCATACCTGACTGCCAGCTTAATGCATATTAGTGTCAGGATAATTACAATTTTTAGCATTTTTCGACATCAACTGTGTGTCAACCCATAGAATAATATTAGTTACACAGTGTTTCAGCAGGGTGCAAGGGACTGTACTACCCTTCTAAGATCCGTATTTCCTGAAGCTGAAAGCCAAAGGAAATACAAATCTCAGAAGGGTAGTACAGTCAAGCCAGAAAATAAGCAGACTGACATCTGCAAAATGAGGTCCCCAAGAGGGTGAATTTAGTGATGCTACCCTGTACAGCAGGGTAGCATCACTAAATTTACCCTCTGTGAATCTCAATCTGAATCAGGGTCTCATAACTGAACAGAAAGAGGTACCCAGACTCACTGCCAGAGGATAAATTAGCCCACTGTATGGGATAGCATCATCAAATTCACCCTCTGGGGACCTCATTCTGCAAATGTCAGACTGCTTATTTTCAGGCCTAAGTACAGTCCTGTACACCCTGCTGATTGCTGAAATGCCGTGTTACGAAGTTATTACCCAGTCCCTTCAGTGTGCTGAGTTTTCTTTTACTATACATCGGTAATCCCCAAACGGTATTCCAGTGGCGAAAACCCTGATAAAAGTAATAATTAGAGAAACTAAAAGAAACATATCTTTCTTTATTATTGAACAAGAATGATTTGGAATTATTTTCCTTCGACTGAACTAAAGACATTTAGAAGACTTCAAGGACATTTGGAAATGATGCATCGTTATTATTGTGGGACACAAGTTGACTTTAGGCCTAAAAAGTTAAAAATATGTTTCTCAGGCCCTCGCGTAAGGTCCTTTCAGAAACTGCATGTGGGTGCACGGCATGCAGTGTGCCTGTGATTTTCAGACCGCGAGGACTGGTTTTATGACTGGGCAATGCAGGGTGACCAAAGTTACGATGTATCATCACTATTATGTGGGACCACTGCACTCATATAAATTGTTAACAATCGTTTGCACATCAGCGATTTCTGTTAGTACTCATTGGTGTTCATTTGTTCACTTTTTACGGAAGTAAGATGGCAGTGTTTTGAACTGTTTTCTCACCATTCCTTACTGATTTTGCGTTGTAGACAATGCAATAATACCAGTGGTTGAAATTAATTGATATCCGGTTGAAATCTGGTTATGTCCGGCAGTCAGCCGGTTACAAAAATAAGCCAACCGTTTCAACACTTGTTATGATGTTTCGAACACGAAAAATATATGCTATCAACTCATCGAGTTGATGACAGGGACCAATGATTCCTGGAAGTCTGCTACCATATTCATACCAGAACTGATAATAAAATAATATTAATAAAATAATATTTAGGAGAACAACTTGTGGCCAAATGTGCATCAGATATCGAAGAACAAAGCTTGGCGTTCAAACCACTTTGCGATACAGCGATAGGACTGCATTTAGGGAAAGAATAACACTGTCTATATTTTTTATTGACGATGGGTTCCATGACAGACAGACATGCGCATAAAATGCGACATCGCAAATTTTCTCCAAAAAAAAATTGCTTAATTTTAAGAAATTCAAACAGGTGTAATGATACCTTCCAATTATAAGTGCTGCAACAACTGGCCCATTTTTGTAACCGGCTAACCAACAGGCATAACCGGATTTCAACCGGATATTCTTTAATTTTAACCGCTGGTATTATTGCATTGTCTACAATGCAAAATCAGTAAGGAATGGCAAGAAAACAGTTCAAAACACTGACTTCCACAAAATGTATACAAACGAACACCATCGAGTGCCAGTGGAAATCGCCAATGTGCAAACGATCGTTAACAATTAAAATGACTGCAATGGTCCCACACAATAGTGATGATACATCATAACTGAGGTCATCCTGCATTGCCCGGTCACAAAACCAGGCCTTATTTGCCATTTGAAAATCACAGGCATACGACATGCGAAAATCACAGGCACATGGCATGTAGCACACCTGAAGCAAAAATCATGTGTGCAACTTGTTCTCAAGGGCGAGCATTTGAAGTGAGGGGCAAATGTCATTGATATTAGTTAAGAATTTTCCAACCAGTTTGTAAATTGTAGTTAGGCATAGTTATTAGTTAACTGAATAGCAAAGAGCCTCTCATCTTGAGTGGCTTGAATTTGATATAATAATAGAGTGAAAATGTAATCCTAATTTTTTGAATATCTTTTTCTGTTCACTGCTGAGACAAAAGTCACAAAGAGTTCCACATTTACATTTACCTACAGTTAAAACTAGAAGTCCTGTCACGAACTGTGCGCTTATCTAGGCTTAATTGCGCGTAGGAATTGCGCGAAATTGCCATATCGAATGGCACCCAAAGCATGGCAGGTTCTCCTTGTTACCCATAACAAACACAAGCAATGTTCCTGCCAATGGACCTCCGGGTTACCCGGAGGTCCATTGGCTGAAACTTTGCTTGTACACAGGCCGTATGTGTAGAATTTGATAGCCTTACTATCGTCATAGCGCGTAGATTAACGCGCAAATCGACGTGCTATTTGTGCGCATTTCAGGACAGGACTTCTAGTTTTAACTGTATTCCATGCAATGAAATATCTGGCGGGAACATGTTGCGGGCTATGAAATGGGTGTGGTAAGAAATTATTATATGCCTCATTGACCAAGAGCCTCTCGTCTGACATTGACAATTGAAAAACGAAATTTTACAATGCTAGATTTTAAAATAGGTTTTTTTATGACATACGTTCACTTTTAAACAGTTCAATAAAATCAAAACATGTTTTTTCTGAAACACGTTTGTAAAGTACCAAACAGTCAATTTATTCCGAAAGCACCATTACTCACACTGAGGGATTTTTCAGCATTATAATCTGTAATTAACAACACCTCATCAAAGAGAAGAATGTCAAATTTGTCTGTGGAAGACAATGTTACACTGACAGGCACATGCTCACTGTTGCCCGCAGAAAACAACCTGCAGTGCACTCGACTGTTGGGAGTTTGATACATAGTTAACAAACATTTATCCGTGACTTGACAGCCCAAGTGACCAAAATAACTGTTCATTCAACATTCCAACACCTTAACCCTTTCATGTTACATCGACTACACATCATTGTAAATCGACAAATTTTTGGTAGCTTTTACGATGCTTGTGTTGGCAAAAGAATTCTAATGTCTCGCGGTCAAATACTATTTATTTCCCCTGACATTTTCACATGAACTATAGGTATAGCAGTTATCTGATTGACAGCCTTTCCAACCAGTTACATTGATAACCGGTTGCAAACCAGTTATCTGGCTAACCATTTCAGCACTACCAATTATTATTATTTTTATTGGTGTTTAAGGTCACATACTTTTGCCCAATGGCTAATCATGACAATTTTACAGGAAGTGGAAGCCGCTGTGTCCAGAGAGAACCACCAAGCATCAACAAGAAACTATCAGCTCAACATTCTAACTCTGTTCCAAGTTCCGTTCAAGCAGTGTTACAGCGGTTGAAGACATGTGCACCTTCGACGTGCAGTACGCCATAGTACACAGCGTCATCGTGCCCCCATGTAGGCAACTGGGATAAAGTGCCTTGCCCAAGGACACAAAGCGTGTTGTCACGGACAGGGATCAAACTCGAGACCTCGCATAGAAGTCCAACAGCCTACCACTGAGCCACCGCAGTCCCTATGATACTTTCAAAGTAATATGGCAATTGTGCAGTATCCATATAATAATAGCATGTAGTATTAAGATCCTTCTCATTATTGGATTTTAGATGGCATTGTATATCAATGCCTTTTCTGTCCAATGTCAATGACCTTGACTGAAAATGTAATTTGTAAACAATGGCGAGAGATTTGGAGTTTACCTTCACGCAGCTCTTTCCCTACATTTTGGCAGCTCTTTCCCTACATTTTTAAGAATTTTGATGTCCTAGCTTTGTTTTTGGATATCTGGGGCTCATTTGACGATGAGTTGTTCTCTTGAAATATTATTTTATTGTCAGTTCTGGTTGGAATACAGTAGCACTAGCAGACTTCCAGGAACCATTGGTGCCTGATTTCAACTCTGTGAGGTGAATGCAGGTATTTTTCATGTTCTATACATCATAACCTTCATTTTGATGCATAATTTGTGTATAAATTTTTTGAATTGAAGGAATATCAGAGGTGGGAATTTCAAAATAAAATTTCCCTTACTTTGCCAGCTTCATTTACTTTTCCACTTCGTGCAGAATCAATGTACAAAAGTATTAAAACATTAATCAATCGAATCAGCTTTTATGTTTAAGGTCGTCTGACGATCAAGGACATGTTGTTAGCAAACAAACCAGTTATTTTTATGGGGTGGTGGGCCGGGGGGGGGGGGGGTAATGTCTTTCCGAAATTCGTGCAAACGGGGTAAATATTTTGCACCCTCCATGTGTGAGAACTTCAGAATTCTTAACTACCTGTATCAATACTTTCGCATATCCTATCGGGTGGAATACAGCCGTCACTAGGGCGCCAACCCCATATTGAGCTGCAGTTAGTGCTGATGCCATGGAATCAAACGGTATCTCTCTCGTGTAAATACCGGCAAATGCATAGAATTGTCGCCCTTTACTTGTGCAAAAACAAACACGCTCGGTGGAAGGTTTGAGAGGGATCGTGAATTTTCAAACCTGGGAAGATTCGGCCTTGGATTTTCGATCCAAGGAACATTCGGCCGGGAAGATTCGGCCAGTGTACTCAGTGATTGACTGCTAATTAGTCTATGCATGCGCTCCTACTAAATATCGAAGGCCACCGATGGCGACCGAAAGTCACCGAATGCCATCAATGGCCACCGAAGGCCACCCAATATAACTAAAACTGTTGCATTTAAAAGCATTTTTGAAGTCAAATAATCTCACCAAACCAGCCAACTACCCCCCCCCCCCCCCCCCCATTAGTCTCGATCCTTAGCTGCATCGGCAAGGTATTTGAGAAAATCCTTGCCGATCGACTCAGGGGTCACCTCGAGGAAACTAATTTCTTCAATGAAGTCACTGGCAAAGAGCCTATAGGCACCGCAAAGAAGGCATGGAACACATCTATCGCCTATAGTAGAACTCATGAAAAACGCGATCGACAACAACAATCTAGGTGCCGCCAAAGATAATACCCCGCAAAACAGGGGGCCTGCGGTAATTTTGAGGGACCTGCGGTAGCCTGCGGTAAAATCGGGGACCTGTGGTATAAAGGCGCACCCGTTCTGCTTGACGTGGAAAAAGCTTTCGACTCAGTCTGTCACAACGGCATCAGATACAAACTCATTAAACTCAACATCCCCCAAAAACTACCTAGACACATCTCCTCCTTCCTAAACGATTGCGAAATCAAAGTTAGAGTCAACAGAGAAATATCTAAAAGTATCCCACTTGTAGCCGGAACGCCCCAAGGCTCAATGCTCAGCCTACTCCTGTTCGGTATCAGGACAACTCGTACCCACGGCAACTTGTACCAGTCAAGTCGTACCCAAAATTGGACGACTCGTACCCATTTTCGGCTGGACAACTCGTACCCACAGTTGGACAACTCGTACCCAAGGTTGGACAACTCGTACCCACAGTTGGTCAACATGTACCTGGTCTTTAATTGTATGTGCGAAGGCGAATATTGGCTGAAGGACTTGGGAAGATGAGTGTCTTCTTTCAATGGGTGTGCATAAAGGAAAAAGCTTTCCATTTTTAGCATTTATCTCAGCAGAACAGACTTCGCCGAAAGTCAATTTCGCCGGTATGAACATTTCATCAAGAGAGCAATTCGAAGGAAACAGTAAATATTTAAGTAGATACGGGAGACGACACCCCCCCCCCCTCCCCCCCTCCCCCCCCCCCCAAAAAAAATCGTGTAATCTTTGGCTCTTCATTAAATTTCTGAGGGCTTTTCTACATAATATTTTGTTGTACTGGTAGTCATACCCAGCCACGTGTTGAGGGGTTAACGCAAAATCAGATGCGATCGGGTCTCATTCCCCCCACCCTACCCCACCCCTTCATTGGTTGAAGGATTAACGCGATGTCGGACGCGATCGGGCCCCATCAGAAGTCCCTTTCCTGGTCAAATTACATCTATATAGACCTGTGCCAATTTTTGTTTCGATCGGTCGAGGCACGAGAGAGAGAGATTCACTTTTATAGTCAAATTGCAAACCTTACAAAAATGCTAATTATCATTCAATTTTCATGATTGTCATGGAAGATAATTGTTAGAAAAACACACCTCCCAACTGGAAGATTAACTTAACTGGCGATAATAATATGCACAGATAATTGGAAGAAAATTAAACACCAATCGACTATACGGTAATAGATGATAGAAAATAATTCTTCATGATCTCACACCTATCACTGCCGGGTAAGTCTAAATTAAATGACTGTCGAGTTTTCAGGTGTGTCGATGTTGACCATAAAATGTCCGACAGTTGATGCGAGCTGGTGGACTCATAGAGAGAGATGCATTAGAGCTTTTTACTTGATTTTTTTTTTAAATGACCATCATTTGTGATCTTTATTCAGTCTATCACTGCTCATTGGTTGCCATTTTTCTTCCGATCGGGTAAATGTGCTACGCTTCAAGTACAAAATCCGGCTGGACTCTCAGTTTACAATGAAATCCTTTCTCGCCTGACCGGAGTGGCGCCTCACCAGTGATGTAACTTTGCCACACGAAAAATAATTTAAGGTGGAGAGTGGCATTATTAATTTGGAAAGGCAAGAGTTAATGCGACGAAGGCTATGGTTTTCACCCTGATAATTTGCGGAGCCTAGGCCTAGATGCAGTACTCTATTTCCAAATATTGAAGCGCGGAAACCGGGTGACGGGGTTGGGGGGGGGGGGGGGCATTCACCCCAGTTCTCGTACGAATACGATTGCCGACTTCCAGGAACCACTAGGGCCTGCTATCAACAAAGTACGGTCAATGAATATATGTTTCCTGTTCTGTGTATCACACCCGTCATTTAGACGTAAAATTTGTGTATATTTCAAACATATTCATGGAATATCTGACGAAGGAATTTCAAAAGTAAACTTCCATTACTATTATAGCACCTTAAACGGATCAAACAAAAGCAAAAACCCCGCTTCTGTAGTTCTTAGGCCATTAACTGCTTTCGCCCATACAGTTAAACACCAAGTACAAGTTAACCAGCCATGGGTACGAGTTGGCCAACCATGGGTACGAGTTGTCCAATTGTGGGTACGAGTTGTCCAGCCGAAAATGGGTACGAGTCGTCCAATTTTGGGTACGACTTGACTGGTACGAGTTGCCGTGGGTACGATTGTCTAGAAACCTCCTGTTCGTAATCTACGTAAACGACCTCAAAATCTCTTCGGACCGTGTCCAACTCTCACAATTCGTAGACGATTTATAAAGGCCTATGGGACTCCAACAGCCAGCCCCCCCCCCCCCCTCCAAAAATCCCTTCAAAGCGCGCTAGACGACCTCGAACACGCCCTTATAAAAAAAGTACCATGGTAAACCATGGTAAATCCCCAAATACCCTGGTAATACCATGGTATACCATGGGAACGGGAAGATTCGGCCTCGGGCAGATTCGGCCCCGGGAAGATTCGGCCCGGGAAGATTCGGCCTTGGGAGAGATGGAATGATACCAAGTGTTATGGAGCGAGTAGAAAGAGGATTAGTGACTGGAAAAGGGATTATTTCATGAGTGACAGCAGGGAAAATGTAAGTATTCACAAGGTGTGAATACTAAGATTTTCCTTGTAGTGACGAATGAGATTCACTTCAATCTATTGTTTGGTAATGTTTTAATTGCAATTAAAACATAAAGAAAAACAAAACAATGTTCTTAAAACTCATCTATCATTTATTGTTTACCGATTACGAAAAGATTGTCATTGCATTTATGAATAGGTAATGATAATTAATAATTTACAATATTCTTGACAAAAAACATATCTTTGACATAATTCGATTAATTGCATGTGTAAATAAATTTTGATAATAATTTACAATATTCTTGACAATAAAACATCTTTGACACAATTCGATTCATCCACAACATGTGGCACTGCATATATACACACCAAAAATCACCCTACTTTATAAATGGTACCACAGGTCTTCAAAAGTCTTGAAGTTGTTATGTCATTATCTCTATATTTCTGCCATATTTCTTCTAATTTCTTTGCTATCTTGCCATATTTCTTCTAATTTCTTTGCTATCTTTGTATACTTTTGACGTGTCTGTCTCCAAGTCTCCTGCTGTAACATTCACCCTGACAATGTGTGCTTCTTTAATTAATATCGGCACCAATTTATAAAACCTTCTACTTTCATCTTCTATCAAACTGGACACGTGGTCTCCTGTGTCCATTCTATTGCTGCATGCTTCGCAAGTAGGCCTACAGTTGAGCTCTGTGTTTCACCTCCTAGCATCCACGTATTCCTGATAGCTGATATCCCTATCACACTTTCTGTGTTGCCAGTTTCCGCACTCGTTACAAGATATTGCATGCTCTTCGTTTGAACATCTCAGGCAAGGGAACATGATTGCAATTGTGAACAACAGCTGCAACCACGGACGTTATATACCTTATCTGTCGGGAGATTAAAAGACGTAAACGTGTCTCATCTTTTCTTTTTCCGAATCAAAACTATGCATACCACTGTATAAACAAACAGAATTACAATGTTGGACTTGTACTTTGAGGGCAAGAACAATCATAACTTTCAATTCAACACTTCACAGTCATCAAGCTGTTAATTACTGTCTCACTTTGTTGCATTGAATAAACACATTACCAAACATTTCTAAAGTTAACTTTAATCAGATTTGTGCAATACAGCAGCAGAAGACAAAAAAATGTAATTCAGTAGCTTTTTGTCCAGTGAACAATAAACAGTGTTTTGGGGATTTATCGGATTTCTGTGGAAAGGTGAAGGATTTTTACGTAAAGGTTAGTAATTATTTTCAGTTCTATCCCAATTTAAAAGCGTAAAATAATTACAAGAAGCATTGCAAAATTTTTACAAAAAGTTTAAAGGACCCAAATTTAAAAAGAAAATCGGGAAGATTCGGCCTCGAAAGTGGGAAGTTTCGACCTCCGTTGAGGCCGAATCTTCCCACTTATTTTGATGGGGCCGAATCTTCCCGAGGCCGAATCTTCATGGACCCGTATACCATTGTAGCATAATTTCCCCCTAGTATTACTCCTCCAATATGGAATCAGCAATTGGAATGGTAAACTGGTCAGAAGAGTAGAGAGAACCGGTGACGTCACCAAGAGAATGGTATTTATACTGGATTGGAAGACGAAACCCAAACTCCCTAATCGAAAAACTAAACAAACTGTTCAACGCATGCCTCACCCATGGCTACTTTCCCAAATGTTGGAAAAAAGCCATCGGTGTCATGATACCAAAACCTGACAAGGACCCCTCCGATCCAACCAGCTACCACCCAATCAGCCTCCTCAGCTGCATTGGTAAGATATTCGAACGAATCCTTACCAATCTGTTCAGGGGGCATCTTGAAGACATCGAATTTTTCAATAAATGGCAAAGAGCCTATAGAAACCGGAAAGAAGGCATCGAACATGTCTACCGACAAGTCACCCAAATGAAAACCGCTATCAACAATCGGCAAATAGGCGCGGCAGTCCTGTTAGACGTCGAAAAAGCATTCGACTCCGTTTGGCATAATGGAATGCGCTACAAATTATCAAAAATGAAACTCCCCAAGAAATTGCTCAGATTACTATCCTCTTTCCTTAATGATCGCGAAATTAAGTCAGAGTGAACAACGAAATGTCTGACAGTGTCCCCCTTGAAGCAGACACCCCCCAAGGATCCGTCCTAAGCCCCCTCCTTTACATCTTCTATGTAAATGACCTTAACTTCTCCGAGGATCGTGTTCAAGTCTCCCAATTCGCGGATGATAAGGGCCTCTGAGACTCTAACAATACGGCCAATCTGCTCCAAAAACCCATGCAACGCGCTCTCGATGACCTAGAACAATGGTGTGCCAAATGGAGAATTAAGCTAAACGCCAATAAAACCCAACGAAGAAAAATAAACGTGATTTTGACCTTAAACTTATGGATAACACCCTCCCAGAATGCAAAGAAGCGAAATTCCTGGGCATCACCATTGACCAAAAACTGTCCTTCAACAAACATACCGACGACATGGCGAAAAAAGCTACCAAACGAATTAACTTACTGAAAATGCTTAAGGGAACTTCATGGGGGGCCAACCAGCCCACCCTACTCAAACTATATAAGTCCTTTGTGCGCCCAGTACTCGAATACGGTGCAATCATTCTAACTGACCTCAACCAAACTAATATGGGAAAACTCCAGAGGGTCCAAAATCACGCGCTTAGAGTTGCACTCCGCGCCCCATGGGACACACCCATCAAAACACTCCACGATAGGGCCGATATCCCCACCATTAAAGACCGCCTAGCCACCCTGGCCGCGAAAAATCATGACCGGTTAGCCAACAGCGAACTAATCTCCGAACTTGGAACAATTTGCGAAAGTCGACAAAAGCCCAAAAATTGTAACCAAAACTAAGACCGCTCGAATAAAAACTAGGGAATGACAAGGTGAGCCAACAGGCAGAAAAACAGCTTAACTGTGGCCTTCTGCCAGAAAGGGCTGCCTTCTCCGACTCAAGTAAAATTACATCAGGACTAAATATTGTTAAAAACTAAATAAATAGGGAATGAGAATGTGAATAAACAGGCAGAAAAACAGCTTAACTGTGGCCTTCTACCAGAAAGGGCTGCCTTCACCGACTCAACTAAAAGTTACATCTGGATTAAATAATGTTATAAAAACTAAATAATAAATAGGGAACGACTGGGGTCCCAAGCACGAGAGTATGTTACTGCGCTTACGAATGTAAAGATTCGTGCATTTCATACTCTCCCCCATAGCGACAAGCACACACACAGCAGAACACCACACGGGAGAGGGGGGGGGGGGGGCTGGGTCCCAAGCACGAGAGTATGTTACTGCGCTCACGAATGTAAAGATTCGTGCATTTCATACTCTCCCCTACATACACAGCAGATACCACACGGACACGCAACTAAAGAGGTGCTACTTTTATCTTTACAGTTCACATATTCTAATGAAAACTAATTCTACTTTCTTCTTTTAAGCAGGTACACAGAAGATGTTTTTTTGACCGGCACCCCAATAACCGCTACAGACAGTCTAACCGTTATGGAAACAGTCACCCCCCACGGTTCCTGAACATCCTCCGCTCCATCCCTAAAAGTGGTCGATCACTTTAAGGGAGGCGAGCGTTGGTCCTGCGTCCCGCCTCTGTCCCTTTTTGTAAGCGCATTGCGCATCTTTCTGTCCCAACCCAATAGGATTACAATGCAGGCCTGCCCCCGAAACAGGGAAGTTCGGGTCTTCTTCTTCTTGGTGGTCCCCGAAAGGGGTCGTTGTTGTTTTCGTCCAAAGAGTCCAACCAAACAGAGACAGCCTGAGGCAGATTATACTTGCCAGTGATGGCCATCACTCATAATCATCCTCGAAGCGGCAGACTATACTTGCCCGAAAATCCAGATCGACTGCACCCTCGGGGAGAGGTAGTACCTTTGTGAGAGGACCCAACCTCTCACACTGGTCCTCACCCGAGGGTTCAACCGACATCAGCCAAGAGACCATCACAACACAACTGGTGACACCGGCCGAGTACCCGAAGTAGTTCCTCCTTCAACACGCCTAGACATGTGAGAACGAATCACCTACAGTCAACGAGGGTCGAAAGGGGCTTGTCCCCCATACCGTCCCTGCGCGCCTTCGGGGCGCGAAATCATTCCTTTCCTTTCGAAACCCAGTCGTCGTTATCTGGTTGCTGAAACATTCATTTGGTGAGTTAAAAGTACCCGTCCGTTGGAGGAAATAACCCACTTGATGAGTTTGTAACTATTTGGTATTGGGTGGTATATATAAGTATTAGTGTATTAAGATTATTATATCCCCAAAAATTACCACATTGGCGCAACGACTTAACCGAATTTGTGTGGGCTGACGCCCGAAACTTTTAAAGTTTTAAACTTGCCACTCGCGGCCATATTGCCTTTGTTTTGTTGACACACAAACCCGCCAATTTTAATCCCAGTAAATCCAGTTATTTTGCTTGCCCATCCAATGTAATATTCTTTTGATTTGTTTTTCATTTATTTTGGAATATTGTTTTTTTGCTTTTGTTTTTTATTTTTTTTGTCAGATTGTTGGGAATTTCCCAAATGATTTATTTTTTCACATTTTGTTGTAAAAATTGACGTAAATTATTTTGGGTTAGAGAAAATGGCTACGGCTGTTACACATGATCAGAATCGGGCACCTAGTGTTCCCGAACCACAAATTTACATAAATACATGTGATTTCATGGGATTTTTTGCCTTACCTGGGGTTGATGTCCCCAGAGCTCGCCAGCTGGGGCAGACACGTGCTCAGTTAGGAAATTTATCAGAAAGCACTCTGAGAGAGGTTCCTGGTTTAAAGGTAACCAGGGCCCTTTTGAGTACTATAAATTTCGCCCCACATGCTCCGGGAGATGAAAATCCCCGTTCAAATTGTTCTAGATGCATTGAAGCCGAGGATCAAGTTTGCCAGCGTGGGAAAGGCGTGAGTGGCCCTTTAGCGCTTTCCAGGGTGGGGGAAACTCCTGGTGCTCCACCTTGGTCTCGACCTCAGCGCCCTCCACGTCATCGAGCATCGAGAAATACAGTGGAGGAGAGCAGGGAGTCCTGTGACGATCCCTCATTAATACCTGCTTGGCATATTAGAGGCAGGCCATTTCAAAGTTCTGTTCCAAATAGACCGGGTCCAGTCCCAGATGCTGCTACTATTGATATTGACCCTCCACCACCTTATGAATCGGTGGGTTCTGATTATGACACTTTCCAAAATGGTGGGAATGATGGTAGAGACAGAGTTCCACCCAATCCAATGCCCACCCGACAGGAGGTGAATCCCAACATGACTAGATGGGGGGGATTTGAGGATAGACGCCCAGTTAGGCAGAATACACCCTTTTTGAGGAAGGGGGAGGGGAGGCAAATTACAGAGATGATTTTCAAGAAAATCGTTGGCTTCCCCAAGGCCGATATAGATATGCTTATGACCCACCCCCTCGGATGTACCAGTCTTATGGGGAAGGAGATGCTTATCGTCCACAAGGGGACAGGTGGAGGGGTGAGAGGTATGCCCATGACCCCCAACCTGTGTACCGTCAATTTGGGGGACAACGTCCCCAAATGCGAGAGATGAGAGATCCGGAAAATAGGTATCGTCGTAGGATGCCTAACCTTCCCAAGAGCTTAGAATACAATGGGACCACCAGCTGGCAAACATTTCGAATGAAGTTCATGCAGTTTGCAGACATGCAAGAATGGACTGCGGGAGAATGTAAGAATAACCTTTGTTGGTGTTTGGATGGCAAAGCAAGCGAGTATTTTGCTACCATAATTCGTCAAGACCCACAAATCTATTTTGTTGATGTGCTGGACAAGTTATAAAAACGTTTCGGAAAGTACGAACTCCCTGAGACTGCACAAATGCAGTTCAATCAAGCCCAGCAGCAACCAGACATGACCCTAGAAGAATGGGCTGATCAGATTTTGACATTGGCCGAAAAAGCATTTGGGCACTTGCCCGAAGAACATATGTTTCTCCAGGCCGTGATGCGTTTCTGCCATGGTGCCCTAGATAAAGGGGCAGGGAATTTCGCAGCAAATCAGCGTCCGAAGACAGTCGAGGAAGCTATAGATCAAATTAAATGGTTTCGGCATACATATTTGGCTATTTATGGAAATGTGAGGGAACTGGCTCCAGAACCCAGGGGCCCAACTCAGATTGCAACCCTTTCATGGGATAACTCACATCCCCGTGTGCAGTCGGCTCGGGTGTCTGCTCCATCAGTACGACCCAATACAACAGGGCCCCAGCCTCAGGATACCCAAAGTGTTGTGTCTGAATTAGTAACTGAATTTAAGAAATTTTCTGGAGAAACAATCACTGAATTTAGATCAATTGGCACAGTATTATCAAATTTAAATGACAGTATTGGCTAACCTTACCATAAAGATTTCCCAATTGATTGAACCAGGTCAGACTCTAAATAGATCAAGGAGTCGATCTCCCTCACCTGGAAGGAGGGGTTCTTGGACATGTGGATCGATGCCCCATTTTTCAAGAGAGTGCCCTTCCAGAAATCCAAGTAATCGGTCAGCTTCAAAATCTTCTACACCATCAGGGTCACCAAATGACCCTAATACCCGAATTTCACCAATGGTAAATATTTCGGACGATTCAGAGGATAATTTAAACGAGAACGAGTCGGAAATGTAGGCCGTTTGCCGACTCCAGATTTAAATATAGGCCATAATTCTGTCATTGCTAGGGATAAATTCCCTGAACATTTTTTCCCAAAAGAGGAAGCATTGAATGAGATGCCAGATAGTATAACGATTAACCAAGTGGATACTTCGTTGTACTATACTGTACCAGTGATATTGGAAAATGTAAAATTAGATGCTCTTATTGATACAGGGGCACAGGTAACAGTGTTTTCTGACAAACTTTTAGAGCTTTTTGATGAACACCCTCGCATGTTGAAGGGTATTAAAGTACGAACAGTAGGCAGAGAATTAAGAACTATCTCTGGACAAATAGTTGGGCCCGTTAAGCTGAAAGTGGGAAAAAATTGGTACATCAGGAATTTTTATGTTGCCCCTGTTTCGACTCCAATTATTTTGGGTCTAGATTTCTTGCATGAACAGGGTACCCAATTAGATCTGGCTAACAATATGATGTATTTAGGAAAAGAAAGAGAGGAAATTCCCATTCAGTTGAGGCAGTCACAAAAGAGGGAAGGAGTAAAGGTCAGGTTATTGGAAAAAGTAATAATTCCCTCCAATTCAGTGAAACAAATCCAATGTGCTCTTAGTGCCTCCATATCACAGTATGTAACAGAACCGTTTGACCCGGGGGAGGAGGAATGTTTCAAGTGAATCCAAGAAAGAGCCCGAGGGGTGGGCATTACAGTTATTGCAGACTCTGAGAGGGTGCCCTCATCCCTCAGTGACATAGTCCAGGTGCCAGACATGGAAGTACAAGTTAGTACTCAAAGAAAAGATAAAGGATTCTCTTCAATAGATGTTGGAGAGGAAGATGTTTCCTTTCTACCTAAATCGGTAGATTTGCCCCCCACCCCTAAGTTAAAGGGACCACCATCAGTGTGTCCTTTGCCAAGTTGTGCAGTTAAAGTAAGGCAGTTGCGAAAACACTACCAAGGGGATCATCTCCCCATTGCGTTGTGGATGCTGCAATCCGAAGGACGATATTTTAGTCCAAAGACCATTGCTCGAGCTTTTGAGAGGATGACGGCTCCTCTTGAAATAGGATATCTTGGACTACAAGAATTAGTTAATCGGGAATACATTGGAAGTTACTCCCCAATTTGTGGCACGCATGCAGGAGTTGGAAGGCCTGTTTGAGTGGGTGCCAAGCACTCAATTCCCTCCTGCAGGGAGTTTAGATCACCTGGCTACGCCAGCTGGGTTGGTACACTGGAGGATCCTTATGTTCCTTCAAATTAAAATTGAGGAGACGAGGAGATCAAATCACTCAGGAAATAGGTTTGAAAAGCCCCTGAAGCGAGTACCTCAGAGGATACCTCGACTGATGGATCAGTGTATCCCAGATTGCAGTCACAGGGTGACGTCTCCGGTGTCACCTCCTTCAAAACGCCAGACGGTAGTCAGGGAGGAATTGCACTCCCTGGAACCCCAGGAGAATTTGGTGGTGACCTCGCATGTTCAGTCACGGATGGTGGTGGAGGTGCCTACCTGTTCAGTTGCACGTATGATGGTGGAGGTGCCTGCCTGTTCAGTTGCAGATTCTTCAGTGGGAGATTCCTCGACAGTTTCTTCAGTATTATCTCCCGCTAGACATGCTTCTCCAGCTACTGGTCCCTCGGAGGTTCCCCCCATTTTTGCTTCAACGGCTCCTACAGTTAGTTCCTGGGGAGGAGGTCAGTTAGTGCCTCTTCCCGTTTCCTCGGCCATGTCTCATTCTTCAGGGGGTTTGTCAGTCGTTTCTTGTGCCATTTTCTCCGTGGTTAGTCCAAGGGTGGGAGGTAATCCGGGTCTTCCTCATGCTGTCCCAACAGCCAGTGCTTTGTCGGGAGTCCCTCCAGGCTTTTCTCCCGCTGGATCTCCCAGGGAATCTTGTTCCATGAATCTGGTGGACACACATTTTCATTTAGATCGGGTTCGCCAGAGATTCCGAAAACCCAATTTGTCAGCCAGGGAGGTTCTCTCCCTTAATGGTGGCCGACCTACAACTTGTCCTTTGCCTGTTTTGGGCGGGGTGGTAGTTTATTGTGATCCGGCAACCTACCCTAGACCAGAGGAACTTCTTGGGGATCCTGGTATGAAGGCAGTGATTGGCCTTCATCCCCGTCATGTAAGGAATATTCCCCTGGGGGAATTAGAAAACCTCATGTTCCCAATAATGGGCTTGCTCCCATATGTGCAGGTTTAGGTGAAGTGGGGCTCGACAGAACAGAGCCGGTTGATACATGGTATCAGCAGGAACTTGTTTTTGCAGGGTTATTGAAGTTGGCAGCCTTAGCAAAGCCCATTGTGTTACACTTAAGGGGTCCCTCAGGAGATTACTTGGGGAGGGAAGTAAATTCCCTCGCGCTCCTGATGATGATGGATAACGTAGGTAAGCAACAAAAAATTCACCTACACTGTTTCACCTCCAGTAAGGACGTGGTCGAGAGATGGGTAAACCACTTCCCTAATGCATACTTTAGTATAGGCCCAAAATGTTTATACTTTAAACCAGAACAGTGGGACAGTGTGAAAGCCATCCCGCTAAATCGTCTGGTATTGGAATCTGACGCTCCGTATTTCCAGGGGGAAATGAATTTGGCGGTAGGGGGCACTCCTCTCTATTTGGGGGAAGTTGCACTGAAAATTGCTACGGAGTTACAGATGTCCTTGGGGGTGCTGGTGGCCTCGCTCACACAGAATGTCTGTACCCTCTATGGGTTCCCTTCCCCATAAAATAATATCCATATATTCAGATAATTTTGGATGGATTTTGGAAATTGTGAGAGGAATTGAGTTTCGGGCAATGCAAAGGCATGCCCCCAAAGAATTAGTATGCTTAAAACTGATAATATTGTTTCCAGAAGCTTTCCGAAATTGAAATAGCAGGGCTCCAGACAGATTTTTCTGATATCATATTGAATTTTGTATGAGGACTTGAGATAGTTTGGGACCTGTTAAGGCACTTCTAATATGAAACTGTACCGCTATTGGCGTATTTGTTTCGGTTGGGCAGTGAATTATTTTCTCAATTAAAAAATACTGGTGTTTGTAGGAATTTCAATAGGATAGCATTATTTGAAATCCTGAGAGTCTGTCTGGAATTCTGTTTATTCATTGCTGGGCACATACTTTTTAATCATTTGTTTGCTCAGATGCAAATAAATTTGTCATCTACTTGGTATAAATCTGGGGATTTATCCCCGATGCTATTAATATAAGGATTAAGAAAAATATTAAATTGGGACCCCTTCCCTGGTATATAAAAAAAAAAAAAATTTAAAATATATAATAAAAAAAAAAAAAAAATTAAAACATGGTTAGGTGATGAAATGCAAGACAACTGGATTTTGAAGGACAAAATTGATAAGTTGAAATGGTTTTATTTCTGATGCCATGTGTGATATATTTTAATTTTTGTTGAATTTGGTAATTTTTGTACCTTAATTTTGTTGATTTATGGCTGCAGATGAAAAGTAGGAGAGGAAGGGGGATGGGTACAAAAAGTTGTTATATTTTGTAGTTATGGGTTTCTATCTTCAATTCTTGTGTAGTAAAATGTGAGAGTATCCATCTCTGGGGATGCCTTTGGATCCCTTTTTTCTGAGAATTCCATTGCTGATCCTTTTTTGATAGGGAGTTTGTCTCCCTAACGCCTTTGACCTTTAGCGGTAGGGATTTATTTATGTTCCCTGGGGCCATTTGGAGGGGGTTTTATTTAGAAAACTGGGGGGAATGTAGCATAATTTGCACCTAGTATTACTCCTGCAATATGGAATCAGCAATTGGAATGGTAAACTGGTCAGAAGAGTAGAGAGAACCGGTGACGTCACCAAGAGAATGGTATTTATACTGGATTGGAAGACGAAACCCAGTCGTCGTCGTTATCTGGTTGCTGAAACATTCATTTGGTGAGTTAAAAGTACCCGTCCGTTGGAGGAAATAACCCACTTGATGAGCTTGTAACTATTTGGTATTGGGTGGTATATATAAGTATTAGTGTATTAAGATTATTATATCCCCCAAAATTACCACACCATCGTATTACCAGGGTATTTTGGGATTTACCATGGTACTTTTTTATAAGGGGTACTGCCCTTATAAAAAAGTACCATGGTAAACCATGGTAAATCCCAAAATACCCTGGTAATACCATGGTATACGGTACCATGGTATTACCAG
Organism: Pictodentalium vernedei; assembly: GCA_031216915.1. NCBI lineage: Eukaryota > Metazoa > Mollusca > Scaphopoda > Dentaliida > Dentaliidae > Pictodentalium > Pictodentalium vernedei. Next base: position 125,021,860 of record CM062296.1, on the reverse strand, counting down.
GGTATTTTGGGATTTACTATGGTTTACCATGGTACTTTTTTATAAGGGTGGTGTGACAAATGGACAATCAAACTAAATATAAACAAGACCCAGAGGATAACCTTCTCCACCAGGAGTCAAAAACGCGACTTCGATCTCCAACTAAAAGGCGAATCCCTCCCACCGAAGCAAAATTCCTGGGAATCACCCTAGACTCGAAACTCAGCCTTACAAAACATACCAACAACGTAGCCGCGAGAGCGACCAAACGAATTAACTTGCTAAAAATGCTCAGGGGAACCGCCTGGGGGCTAACGAAACAGTACTACACAAGCTGTACAAGGCGTTTGTACGGCCAGTACGTAATTGAATACGGGGCCCTGGTCCTAACCTATACATACAAAAGCAATATTGCCAAACTCCAGAGAGTCCAGAACCACGCACTTAGAATAGCCCTCCAAGCTCCATACGACACCCCCATTAAGATCCTCCACCAAAGGGCCAAAATCACAACCGTCAAAGATCGCCTCGCCACGCTAGCTGCCAAAAACCTAGAAGGGTTCGAAGGCAGCACACTGATACCCCAACTTAAGGAAATATGCAGCAGTAGACAAAAACCCCAAAACCTGCCAAACAATAACTAAACCAGTCAAAACAGTAAACGGGTGTGATATTTTGCGTAAACACGATATCGCTGAACAAAAACGCCTGCGATCCCCTACACCTCCAAATATCCTTAAATTAACCTAAATAAGATCGCAGCCAGCGAAGGGTACAACAGGAAAGAAACACCCTCGGGTGTGGTTTAGTGTGCTAAACCTGTTACCCTCCTGCTGCAATCTCACTCCCAGCCGCGGAAGCTCAGCCCACATTAAACGACCGCGATCCCCAGCACTTTCAAATAAACTCAAAGTAACCTAAATAAGGTCGCAACCAGCGAAGGGAACAACAGGAAAGAAACACCCTCGGGTGTGGTTTAGTGTGCTAGACCTGTTACCCTCCCGCTGCAAACTCACTCTCAGCCTCTGAAGCTCACCCCACATAAACGCCCGCGATCCCCGGGACCTTCAAATAAACTTAAACTAACCTAAACAAGGTCGCGACAAGCGAAGGGTACAACAGGAAAGAAACACCCTCGGGTGTGGTTTAATGTGTTAAACCTGTTACCCTCCCGCCGCAAACTCACTCTCAGCCCCGGTAGCTCAGCTCACATAAACGCCCGCGATCCCCGGCACCTTCAAGGAAACTTAAACCAACCTGAACAAGGTCGCAACAAGCGAAGGGTACAACAGGAAAGAAACACCCTCGGGTGTGGTTTAATGTGTTAAACCTGTTACCTCCCGCTGCAACGAACCCGTCCAACCTAAGGCAACCTCAGTCAGCCTCGGAAGTTCAGCCACTTTGGTAAGAACCACACAACGGCCACGGGAAGACAACCAGGTGTGCGTGTGTGTGTGTGGTGGGGGGGGGGTGCTCACTAATCTCTCATCATTTCTAATTTCAGCAACACCCAGAGACATAGCACAGACATCCCAACGAAAACCAAACTCACAAACAGAATCAGACATCCGACCAACCAACACCACTCGGGTACACCCATCGACCACCAACAGAAGAGCTTGAGGCAGACTATACTTGCCAATGATAGCTCCAACACTTATCCAGTGGCAGATTATACTTGCCCGAAGAAACAAGACACAAGAGATAATCAACCACGAAAACATCCGACAGAACAGCCACACAGCGAAGCCATGCGACACGAGAACAGAAGACGGGGCGGGAGGGGGGGGGGGGGGGACTCTAATCATCATATACTTTTTAATTTCAGCCACGGCAGAGACATAGAACTTAGCACCACAAATGCATCAGACCAGACACCGCTGAAAAAAAGACTCCCCGACAGCCAACAAAGCAACATCACAACAGCCAGAACAAACAACAACAGAAGATCTTGAGGCAGACGATACTTGCCAGTGATAGCTCCGACGTTTAAGCGGCAGACTATACTTGCCTGAAAATCACACTCAACAGAAATACATCCAGAAAAGACCTTACAAATGCACACACTTCTTTACTCTACTCTACCTTTTGCCGCTTTTAGTCTAAGTTTTTTCCCCCAATAACCGCTATGGATATCAATAACCGCTATGGATACCAATAACCGCTATGGCAACGCAATAACCGTTATGGCTTCAGCACAGTACCCTTCATTCCATCCTTGGAGGTGAGCATCCACCCCCAGGGAGGCGAGCGTTGGTCCTGCGCCCCGATTTCTTGGCCTCTTTTTTGTAAAGCGCTCCTCTAGCGCACAGCATGTCCCGACCCAATGATAATAGCAGGCCTGTTACCTGAACCAGGAATGTTCAGGTTGGGTGGCACCTTGTTAAGGTACGTTTTGTCTCTTTCACTTGTCTAATCGCCGAAACCATACACGCCAGCTAAAGAGCCCAAGGCAGACTATACTTGCCGATGAATGCCTATATATCTTCACCACAAAATCACAAGCGGCAGACTATACTTGCCTGAAGAATAACAACTAGAAACACCTACTCCAATCCTCTTCCTCCTTTACACCGACTAGACATGATGCTGATGACGCTGTCTCAAAATTAACGAAATTATAACATACCGCAAACGAGGGTCGAAAGGGGCTTTCCCTATAACGTCCCAGCGCGCCTTCGGCGCGCTAAAACCATTCTTTTAGCTTTTAGCTTATAATCTTTATTTATCCTAGAGCGAACATTTGTAACACTCGTTCTTCGAATTAGTTGGGGGGTTTACAGAAAGGAACTATTTTCAGATTAAAGCTCGGATTAGTAATAGTTTGTACAATGACAACAGATAAGGATGTTATAGTTAGAGTTTCGCGTAGACTTGTATTAAAGCCATGAATGCATGCGTTGTCTGATTCTGAAGGCATTTGTGAAAGAACAGACAATTTGTTAAAACGTTATTTTTATTCCTCATTAACCCTTCACCCAACGAATCGCCCGCATCCGCCCGCGTAATACCAAATTCAGCAGTTGAAAAAATATTATTTTTCAAAAAACTTCAACAAAACCATATCATGTGAACCCTCGTTGGAGCGAGCTCGTCGAGCTCGTTCCAACGAGGGGTCACATGATATGGTTTTGTTAAAAAAATTTGAAAAATTTAAAAAAATGATATTTAAAATAATAAATTTTGGTGTCGTCTGCGTTGGGTAAAGGGTTAACTAGATAATCAACAAAAACAAGTAATATTTATACAAACATGAAAAGAACAGAACATTCAACAAAGTCAACAGCACTGCATTATAGATAAGGTGTAAAGGCATCAAGAAAAATATATAAATTTTCTGTGACTATTTTGCATTTCAGAATATTTTCCTTCATAACATGACTAAAGAAACACATCACAATAAAACATAACACGATAAAAGTGTTGTTTCTTTTTTAATGTCCCCAAATTAGGACAAAACGGCATCCCCAAAATAGATGAATGAAAAGGGCTGCTTTCACTGAGCAATGTAATACATTATTATACGCTAAACGATAGATTATCGAAGAAATTGCGGAAAAATGTAAATTGTATCCCCCTACTGTGAAGATATAGAAATTTTCACTTTCATGGTTTCAATCAAAATGCAGCTTTCAAAGCATCACTTCAAGGTGAATACGAGTCAAATTATCACTGAAAATGATTAATTTGTTCTAAAAACTCATTTATAATGAAATGTAAATCTAGTGTTTTTGAGTGGATACTGATCATTTCCAGCAATAATACAACACGTATTCACTTTGATGCATGAAACCCGCTTGTCCAAACATGGCCTGAAAGTCCGTAATATAAGTTTTTGGTTTCGTACGTCCTTTCGCAGTATGAATTAGGTAGTCAGCTGTAACACTGGCCTCTGCTTGCGTGGTGTAAGCGGAGATCGAATTTGAAAATCTAGTCCCCCCCCCCAAAAAAAACCCCCAAATACCCTGAATTACCCCCGAAAAACAGCTTAATAAACATCCACCTTAGTCTAATTTAGGGTTGTCCGATTTCAGTCATGCTTTACAGTGCGACAGTAGGTATATTTAGAGTGGCCATCGGTGACTGTGGCCTTCGGTAGCATTTGAAAATAGTTTCTTTTTGAAATAAAACGACTAATTTGAAGAACGAGTGTTACAAACGTTCGCTCCACGATAAATAAAGATTGTTTGACTTCAAAAATGCTTTTAAATGCAACAGTTTTAGTTACATTGGGTGGTTGTTGTGGCCATTGGTGGGCTTTGGTAGTCATTGGTGGACTTCGGTATTCAGTAGGAACCTATTCATGATCTGTCGGGTGGGGGGGGGGGGGGTGACAAATGACATAATTCACAAGACTTTAGTGACAATATTATTAACAAGTGGTTTAAGGTAATTATTTATTAATTCTAATAACACCAGATAACATTACTTCGCAACGCAGCAACCCAAAAACTCAAACATTACAATTTTACAAAGGCCTATTAATATTATTCTTCCCAGGTATATACAAAATATGACACAAAACACTGATGGTGATACAATTACAATTTTTTAAAGATATATAGATGTGATTACAAAAGTTATTTCTTAGTTAAAATTTCTTAATTTTATTTGCTTATGAATCCACCACAGTCGGAGAAAAGTTAAAGTTATAAAGAGAGAGATAGAAATCCGACATATAATATATTGACCGTTGTGCGATTGTTGCTATTGGTACGGCGAGGGACGGGTTTATGCTTAGTCCATCCCCACACCCAGAGTTGTGAGGCAGTCCTCACAGACTCAATCCTAGAGTTCTCTATAAATAGCGAGGCAATCCTCACTGACTCCACACACTTTATTTCTATTGTATGATTTTAATTTTATGTAACTTATTTTGCGAGGCAGGGGTATTGTGGTAAAGAAATAAACAAGCTCGGCGGTAATTGCCAAGAGTCAGTCAACAACAATAAGGGGATCTCACTAAAAAGTGTAGTCCGAGTCCGATTCCGGAAAAGGTGTAGACAGGAATTTAAAAGTTCGATAAAAATTTAATGCAACCGTCCTTGGGGACCAAATTCTCAATATAAACACTATGTTATATACCCATGTTTGTGGGAGATGAACAAAATGACATTATTTTGTTTTTTATGGGGTTTATTTTAGAAAAATCGTTTAAAAATCGTTCTCTAAGGTCTGATCCCAATACCCTACTGCCAGTGCTCACACTCAAACCAAATAAGATAGGGCCTCCCTCGCTTCCGACTCTCGTGGATTCATAAGCAAAAAAGGTTATTCGGGTTCCAAGGGATTTTAAATCCCACATCCCCTCTGGGCGCCTTCGGCGCGCTGAAACTTTTCCTTCATCATATTAATAAAAAAAAAGTCGGGAAAAGTAGTGGATTGAATTTACTGAAGTGGGTTGAAATTACATTGTGTCGAAATTATCGATTGGCAAGGTGGTGGGGGGGGGGGGGGGGGGGGTTCTGAGTCGGGGAAAATAGTGGGTCGAAGTAACCGAAATTGGGTCGAAATTACTTTTTAGGTCGAAATTACCGATTTGGGTCGAAATAACAGTGGGTCGAAGTTACTGGATACCAGAACAACTTGTAAATAAGGGATTCGACAGTAAACTTGGAGCTTTTGTGAGTCGTGTTACCATTATACCATCACTCTACGTCAGTAGTATGTCTCGCACGTTTCACCCCCATGCCGCCATCTTGGTTTCTATGGTAGCACGTGATTGCTATGTTACCAATTGCTTCTAACAAGTCAGGTTATGTTCGGGGGTGTGTTCCTTTGTAGAAGAGTAAATCTAATTACCACAAACAACTCGACAATCCCTCCAAATCACCAAAACCCACCCGAAATCACGAAATTGACTTCATTTCCTCAATTTATCGGCTTAGCACGTAGTGCTATAGTACTAAGGGGGTACAAAGGGGTGCGTTCGATTGAACAGGAGTAATGTTCTGGCTTAGAATTCTCCCAGAATCCCTTTTTGGATCCCTACCCCATGACGTTTTTCCCATTAAAAGACACGTTCCTTTGGTCATTACCCAGAATTCTCTGCTTCTATCTATATATGCAATACTTTTCGTCTATCTGGCCCGGTTTCTTTGTTCTAGAGTATACTTCAGTAGCATAGAAGAGCCTATTAGTTGGAACAGCTTTGCTTATTATTACTATATTTAGCTATTTTTGTTCTATTCTTGTTAGTTCTGACCCTATTCCGTGTACTCTTGTTGTTTCATTTATCTAGATCATTTATATAAATTATAACTAACCAATCAGATTGCTTGATTTCCCATAACCTGTATGCAGAGTTATCTCCCTTGTGTACAACAAAAGCCAATATCATTCCCAAAGCCAATATCATTCCCAAAGCCAATAAGCTATCGAGCAGTTACTGATAAGTCATTACTCGAACGACTCGAAGCTCATCGAGCAAATGAGCCTTAGAGCAATTGCTCGATCGAGTGACTCGGCATAGGTATCCTCAAATACTGAAATGAGTCGAAGAGTCGCTCGAGGAGTCACTAGAACGAGCAATTACTCGATAGCTCATTTGCTCGACGGACTTCGAGTCATTCGAGCAATATGCCGAGTCACTCGATCGAGCAATTGCTCTAAGGCTCATTTGCTCGATGAGCTTCGAGTCGTTCGAGCAATGACTCGAAGTCCGAATGACTCGAAGTCCGTCGAGCAAATGAGCTATCGAGTAATTTCTCGTTCTAGTGACTCCTCGAGCGACTCTTCGACTCATTTCAGTATTTGAGGATACCTATGCCGGGTCACTCGATCGAGCAATTGCTCTAAGGCTCATTTGCTCGATGAGCTTCGAGTCGTTCGAGCAATGACTTATCAGTAACTGCTCGATAGCTTATTGGCTTTGGGAATGATATTGGCTTTGGGAATGATATTGGCTTTTGTTGTACAGAAGGGAGATAACTCTGCACACGGGTTATGGGAAATCAAGCAAACTGATTGGTTAGTTATAATTTATATAAATGATCTAGATAAATGAAACAACAAGAGTACTTAGAATAGGGTCAGAACTAACAAGAATAGACCAGAAATAACTAAATATAGTAACAATAAGCAAAGCTGTTCCAACTGATAGGCTCTTCTACGCTACTGGCGTATACTCTAGAAAAAAGAAACCGGGCCAGATAGACGAAAAGTATTGCATATATAGATAGAAGCAGAGAATTCTGGGTAATGACCAAAGGAACGTGTCTTTTAATGGGAAAAACGTCATGGGATAGGGATCCAAAAAGGGATTCTGGGAGAATTCTAAGCCAGAACATTACTCCTGTTCAATCGAACGCACCCCTTTGTACCCCCTTAGTACTATAGCACTACGTGCTAAGCCGATAAATTGGGGAAATAAAGTCAATTTCGGTGATTTCGGGTGGATTTTGGTGATTTGGAGGGATTGTCGGGTTGTTTGTGGTAATTAGATTTACTCTTCTACAAAGGAACACACCCCCGGACATACCCCGTCTTGTTAGAAGCCATTGGTAACATAGCAATCACGTGCTACCATAGAAACCAAGATGGCGGCCTCCAGTATACAAAATGGACGACGGAAACACGTATCACCCTAACAACACGCGCTGCGCATGCGCACTCACACCACGTATCACTATGGGGATGACGCCACAAGATGGCCGCTCACGCGGGTTACCCTGACAACACAACATGGCGCCACTGGGTCACGTGACATGACGTCACTTCCGAAGTCCTGCACCGAGGTCCTGCCAATAGGGAGTGAAACGTGCGAGACATACTACTTACGTCGTTGGCTGTTCTGATGGACCGTCCATAAACACACCACGGCTGCACTGGCCACACTATCCTATCTTTCAACATACGTTCCACATATACTGTGCGTCGAACGTGGAAGGCATTTACAACCTCCTCGTCCTATGGAACACAGAATGTGCGAAGCTTGTACAACGGGGGAGGTGGAATCGGAATGGCATTTCGTAATGGAATGTCCGCTTTATGCACCAATGAGAGAAAAATTATTTCGCGCAATTTCTGACGAAAAAATTGACTTTCCTCTAATGGATTCAATGGACAAATTTAAAGTAATAATGACTAATGATAATCCAGTGCTGTGTAATGTTATTTGTAACATGGTCCAGCTCTTCCTTCACAAGAGGGACTTATATGTAATAGGATTTATGTATGTCATATGAATTAGTGTGTTTTATTATTCTGTTTACGTTGATTCTCTGTGTAGCAATCTGCCTTTATTCTAGTGTATTTGCTGAATAAATCTTATCGTGTTTTATTCATAAAATCTCGTCATTTCATCTGCCTCTGTGTCCACTTTTGGGTCGTAACTCTTCACATGCGGACAGAGCAAAAACTTTTCTGTGAAAATGGTGTATTTGAAGGTGTTTTGACAAATTATGTATTTTCCCATGATATAAGAGAGACAAGGTAATGAACTCGCTGGCTTGTAAGACATCTACCTGCCTTATTCAAACTTACCGGAGAATCAAATGTGTGAATTTGTAGTCATTAAACATTCTACTGTGCCGGGCGTAAAAATTTAACACTAAAAATTCTCATAGACATTTTTTTCAATGGGAATTTTACAATTTTTATGCCAAATTCAAAACCCTATGAGACTTTTCAGGGTTAAAATTTTACGCCATAGTACACACGATCGTAAATTTTCTCTGGCGAACCAATGTCTATGGAGATTTCGGTGTTAAATATTTGCGTCCAAGTGCCTTCCCTAACTACTTTTGCGCCGTTCGCAAGTGGAGTGAATGGCAATACCATTAGAGGATATAAAGAGAGCAAAGGCCATTTCCTTCTTAAATTTGAATCTCATGTTTATTAGCCCGAAGAGCTTGGTAGAATAGATACAAAAGTAATAAATAAAGATAATAACAATTTCAGCAATGGGAAGCCAACAGACGAAAGAATACAAAGTAGGGCTGTCGAGATTATTCGATTAGTTGACTGACCGTCGACTATTGAAGTATTCGACGTTTTTTATTTTTAGTCGATCGTCGTTCATTTTCAAGGTGGTACACGTCTACTACACGTCGGGCTAAATTGCATTGTTTTGTGAGGTGAATGATCAATGAAGGTGAATAACTTTAAATATCTAACCATAGTTAACATTCATATCTGGAAGACTGTACGACTGTCACTGGCTGTGTAAGAAAGAACACTCACAGTTATTCGAGAAGAATAGATTCTTCTGAATTTCTCCAGTCTTGTACACACGAATGCACCCATTGGAAAACCTAAAGCGCGGAAGTGACAAAATTATGACGAAAGTCAGAACGTCAGATCACTTCTCAAAGTTCGGAACTTCAGACTAAGATTCAATTTTAACAACTGACGAGGGAATGCATAGATCTCAATGTTCAAAATTTCGAGAAACTTATTGCAGAAAGGAAACATATGCAGGAACGTTCTTTGGTAAATTCATTTTAATTCATCGGCTTCAATCTAGTTCAAATTTGGACCCGCAGTCAGTAATATTATTTTTGGGGTTGGTACGTCCTACAGGACGTACCAACCCCAAAAATTATATTACGGACTGTGGGTCCAAGATTGGACTACATGTAGCTTCAGTCGGGACCGATTTGTTGTTCCCACAACCCCACTTCGTCTGAACACACTGGTGCCATTGTCATTTTCAGAGTTTTACGAACAGAAGAATGATTTGCTAAAAAATCATGGGAAGCGACTATTAATCGACTAACCGTCGATTACTGGTCACGATTAGTCGATTACAAAAAATGATAGTCGCTACAGCCCTAATACAAAGTAGAAAAAATGGGTGCTGGTCAAAACGTCATATGACCAAAACGTCACATTTCAAAATGGTCAAAAAATGTGACGTTTTGTCCATTTTCAAATGTGACGTTTTGGTTGTGTGATGTTTTGACCTGTTGCCGAAAAAATGAGCGCTGACAATACGGGAAAGTTTTAAGCCCCGAAATAATAGTTTCAAGACTGAAATTTCTATTCAACAATTTTTGGAGTTTTGTGGTTTGACCAAAAAGCCGCCCTTCTTCATTTATATATAACTGAGAAAAAATTCCCCCAAAACAAGAAATTTTGTTATCCCTTTACCCAACGTAGAGAATATCAAAATTTATTATTTTAATTACTATTTTTTATATTTTTCAAAGCAAAATGCAACAAAACCATATCCTGTGACCCCTCATTGGAACGACCTCCATGAGCTCGTTCCAATGAGGGGTCACATGATATGCTTCTTTTGTTGAAATATTTTGAAAAATTAATTTTTTTCAACTGCTCAATTTACAAATTACGCGGCGGATGTTGGCGATTCGTAAAGGGTTATAGGCCTAAACTTGGCTTTATATTTCTGCTGTGGTAAAAATATACCCATAGGTGCTGCACCCTCGGGGAGAGGTAGCACTTTTGCTGAGAGGAACCCCCCCCCCCCCCCCCCACCCCGTACTGGTCCTCGCCCGAGTCTGTCTTTAGACCAAAAGAACATTCGGAGACCACCACACCCCCAAGAACACCACAATCCCAGACATCTGCAGAGTACCCCACCCTTTTCCTCCTTTGACCCGCCTGGACATGTTGCTCGAAACTATATTCTACAGTTAAAAGAGCGACGTGAAGTTAGTTACTTATTCCTTCTTCCTTATTTGACATTTTTTATTCCATGAAAACAGAAAAAATGGCACCTACTGTAGGGTGGCACAAATGAAGACGAGCTGATTGACATGTTGCCCGACCCCATATGACCCATCTTTATGGGGCAACCAAGGCCCTAAAAGTGACAACTTCCCAGAAAACATTCTAGATGGGAAAATCTGATCAAATAAAAGGTGCTGTAGGGTGGAACAAATGAAGACGAGTTGATTGACATGTTGCCCGTCCACATATGACTCCCTTTATGGGGCATTCAAGGCCCTAAAAGTGACAGCCTCCCAGAAAACCTTCTAGATGGGCAAATCTGATCAAATAAAAGGTGCTACAGGGTGGCACAAATGAAGACGAGTTGATTGACATGTTGCCCATCCCCCATATAACTCCCCTCTTTATAGGGCAACCAAGGCCCTAAAAGTGACAACCTCCCAGAAAGCCTTATAGATGGGCAAATCTGATCAAATAAAAGGTACAGTAGGGTGGCACAAATGAAGACGAGTTGATTGACATGTTGCCCGTTCCCATATGAGCCCTCTTTATGGGGCATCCAAGGCCCTAAAAGTGACAACATCCCAGAAAATCTTCTAGATGAGCAAATCTGATCAAATAAAAGGTGCTGTAGGGTGGCACAAATGAAGACGAGTTGATTGACATGTTGCACGTCCCCATATGACCCCCTCTTTATGGGGCGACCAAGGCCCTAAAAGTGACAACCTCCAAGAAAACCTTCTAGATGGGCAAATCTGATCACATAAAATGTACTGTAGGGTGGCACAAATGGAGACGAGTTGATTGATATGTTGCCCGTCCCCGTATGCCCCCTCTTTATGGGGCAACCAAGGCCCCAGAAGTGACAACCTCCCAGAAAACCTTCTAGATGGGCAAATCTGATCAAATAAAAGGTGTTGTAGGGTGGCACAAATGAAGACGAGTTAATTGACATGTTGCCGTCCCCATATGACCCCTCTTTATGGGGCAACCAGGGCTCTAAAAGAGATAACTTCCCAGAAAACTTTCTAGATGGGCAAATCTGATTAAATGAAAGGTGCTGTAGGTTATCTCGAGTTTAACTCGAGTTTATCGGCGATGTTAACGCAAATTTATCCGCGATTTTATCCGCGTTGTTAGCGAGTGTTAATTCGCCAAGTTAACGCGAGTTTGTCGCGTGTTTATCCGTGAGATTAGCGTGAGTTTATCCGCAAGGTTAACGCGAGTACAACACAAGTTTATCCAAGAGGTTAACGCGAGTTTAATGCGAGGTTAACGCAAGGTTAACGCGAGTTTCACAGGAGTTTACCCGCCAGGTTATCGCGAGTTTGGCGCGCGTATATCCGCGAGGTTAACGCGAGTTTATCCGCGAGGTTAATGTGAGTTTATCTACGAGGTTAACGCGAGTTTAACGCGAATTTTACGCGAGTTAATCCACTAGACGTCTCACCAAGGAAGACGGGAGCAAATACGCCGATGACGACATGGTTACTCTAGCCAATAATGGCATCATGCACCTATTCAGTAATATAAAATACTTGCTATCCGGACAAGAGATAGAATCCATGTTTCATCACGGTCAGGCCACCACAATGTTTGGACTCTTGACATACCTGGATGATTTTTCGAAAGCCAGAGGACTTAATCAGTTGTGGGTGAAAGACACCGTCGGCCCTGTTAATGCTGATGTCACCGCGATATTCGACTACGTCGTCAAGACGTCCAGACCCAAAGGAACGTTTTCGTTTAGGATACCTTTGAAACACATCTTCGGATTTGCGGACGATTACAACAAGATCATGTATGGATTCAAACACAATCTGACGTTGATTCGAAAGGGAAACGACAACATGATAGTGAGACTCTCCGTGACCGATGCAGGTAAGTTAACTCTACACAAGATATCGTGGTTTGTTCCGCACGTGCAGCCTTCGATCATGGAAAAAACGCGTCTCTACAAGATCATAGAATCCAAGAGTAAATTACCCATGGGATTTAGAATGAGACAGTGCGACATGGCTAGCATTTCACTCTCCACGAATCACTTCGATTGGAGATTGACCGTGAAATCTGCTTCTGAGAGGCCGTGTTTCATCATGGTCGCGTTTCAGACTGATAGGGATGGGTCTCAGGAAAAGAATGTGTCGCTATTCGATCACTGCAATTTGAGAAACATGCAAGTGTTTCTGAACGCCACGAGATATCCAGTAGTTGATTATAATGTGTCATTCGACAAGAACGATTTCTCCAGACTGTACGGCGATGCCACAGATTTTAGAAAGAAGTATCATGGTCTAGACGAATTGATGAGCAACACTAATATATCTCCCGGCGAATACAAGTCGATGTATCCCATGTTCGTATTCAACGTTAGTAAACAGAGCGAACGATTCAAGAGTAGCGTCTTAGACATTCAGATCAAGATGCAATTTGATAGGAACATGCTGAGAAAAACCGAAGCCTTCGCCCTGGTCCTGTCGGATAGAGAATTACAATTCGAATCAGATGGAAATAAGATGTCGATCATTCGATGAGAGACGTGTGTGTGAAGAAAAAAGAAAGAAAGAAAAAAATATATAAATAAAAATTAAAAAAAATAATTATAAAAATGAATGATAAAGAAAGAGAATACTTAAGAAGAAACAGACGTGTTTTGATTAAAAATATTTCGCAAGATTCACTAGCAATAATTCTAGACACTTTAGTCAAAACAGAACCTTTGATATTGATGGATTATATGAGATGCGAAATCGAAAATAAAATCTTGATAGAAGATAAGACCAGAAAACTTTTAGACATGTTGACGTATAGAGGACCGACTGCTTTTCGAGAATTTATAAAAGCTCATCGAAATGCTAAAATAGATGTCGACGTGTGTTTCGAGATAGGTGATCCAATTTTCACGAGATGAAACATTATGAGAAATAACGTATTAAAACAAAACAAAAAAAAAAAAATAAAAAAAAAATAAAGTAATGAGATCTTTCTAAATCTCATTACTTTTTTTTTTTTGTTTTTTGTTTTTAATAATCATTCATTATTTTAATTAATTGTTTCCACGCATTCACTGTTTGTTCAGAGGATCTAGTTCGATCAGTATGCTCACCACGGAAGTGGCAGCTTCGGGATTATTGGTTTTCGTAACAAAATTAATTCTGTCTCCGGTGTTAACTTTGAGAGGTGTGCCGAACGTGCTAAAATTCGAGTGTTCATTCTCAGTCGTTTTGCTGCTGTATCTCTTATCGCTCTCTACTCCGTTCCCCATGAGATTGACGACCGCTCTGTTATTCAAATCTGTGGAAGCCAGACCCATTTGAATGATTTCACCTCCCAATGGCATGGGATATCCCACCTGACCATGTTGCTATCCGCTACTTCCGTTTCTGAAAGACCACTTGGCTTTTCCCTCCTCTAACGTGCCGCTCTCCTCGGCCCACACAGTGAGCAATTGTCTAGCATATTTGATTTTCTCCACCTCCGAAATCAGGGTGCAGGCATCTGACATGTGCACGGGATCCGGTAGATTAGTAAGTGCGTGTCCGCCCATGTCTAGTTTACCTTCCATGATGTCGCCGTTTCTCCAGACCGAGTTGTCGTCCATGTACTTCCGGCTGACCATGCTGGAATTGAATTCGGGATCGTGATCGAGACCAAATAAATTCTGACCGTTCATGTTGATGCCACCCTCCATGATTCCACCAGATTGTTTGTTCAGGTAGAGATCATCCACTTTCGCTTCTATGTATCCTTGAGATTGCATCACGGTGGAATCCACGTAGCTCTTATTGACTGCGTGTTGTCCATGTCCGCATTGTCGAACTTCGACAGATTCAATATCTTGTTGAATCCCGCATTCAGATTCGATTTCATTTCACGTCTGTCAGACTTTCTCTGTTCCAGATCTACGTAGTGTTTGGTCACCACGTCCTTAGGATTCGTGGGAGTGGCCACATTCATTATCTTGTTAGAATTAGCATTCAATTCTGATTGCATTGTTTTCTGAATGTATCTACTTTTAAGGTGTTCGCTGGAATCTATGGGATTCGTGATGTTCACCAAATGTTTGGATTTCAGATCGAGATCGTCGGTCATGGCTTTATCCACGTAATTATCTATCATGATTCATTCGAAATCAGCGTTCCCCCTGTCGACGTATTTTTTAGTCACCACATCTGCGAGATCTATTGGCTCGGGAAGATTGTAGAGCTTCTTATCGTTCATGTTCAAAGGTTCCTCTCGAGGTTTGTATCTCCAAACGTAATGGCCATCCAAGTTGGCAACATCGTAACCATCGCCGACATCAAGCATCTTCCTCTTCTTTTTGGGTCGACTTTCGTTGTCACTTCTACCAAAATTATCGACTGGCATGTTGTTTTGAGGTTTTTTGTTTTAAAAAATATATTTCAAATGCAGTTTATTAAAAATGAATTATTTCACTTATTTTTTATTTTTTGTTTTTATTTGATTAAATTTTTAAAAATAATTTTTTACCTTTTGTATATACTATAAAAAAAAATCTCTCTCTCTAATGTAAATCATTGAGAATGTCTTGAAACCGATCTTCTTCTGACCATCTCTTGAGAATGTAGAGACACAGGTGACTGCAAAACACTTGATCTGGCAATTGCACTCATTCCGTGTTGTAATGAACCATCAATTCATTGAAATAGTTCTTTATTTCTTTCAGCGGCAAGATTCTGTAGCTGTCGAAATAATAATTCTTCTTCTTCCCGTTCTTGAACCACATCACCCAGTGAGTGCCTTCACCCGATCAATCATCTAGATTTAAAATTCTGCATTCCGATTGTCGAGGTCTTCTCTTCGGCAAGGCATCTCTGGAAAACACGCCTGATGTTTCGCTAACGATTTTTTGCTGTGAAATGCATTCATGCAGTTGCAACATAAACATGTTTTATGTTCATGTTTATTATTTTGTCTCGACAGTAATCAGCTCAGATGTTTAACACAACAATAATGATGATTGTCACCATTCAAAATCAATAATAAAATAATCATCTTTCCTCTTTCGAGATACGAAGTCTGTCTGAGAGGACAGATCATTAGTTTTTCATCATTGTATCCCAAGACTTTCACTGCTACGGTGGGATTTTGAACTTCAAAATGTTCGATGTGTTTTAACTCATTGGAAAAGTCACTCTGGTCCAATCGAGATTTTTAGAAGTCTCCTCGTAATGAGAAACTCTCTCGGGATGGATTTTGATGGGCTATAAAGCGGAGGTGACTGCCCATTTAAAACACTGATCATCTTTATTTCTCACGTTGATCATAGCTTTTTTTTAGCTAAGAAATACGGTAATTCCACTAGGAAGATGCTTTCAACGAATCGTTTTTAGTTATATGAATTTTGAGTTTCAACACCTCATTGAACGTCCAATTACTACCTTCATGTTGATAATTCATGAGAGACGTCAACATCTTGTCTTTCATCATTTCGAAAACGTCTGATAAATCTGAACCTCGAAATATGGGTTCAACATTAGATCTGAAATATGCATTTTTCATGATGCTCTCGCCGGAATTCACATTGATTTTATCCATCACACAATGGAGTATCATCTTAATTTTTTGTCCCATGTTCATGTGTTCGCGAAACAAATCCAATACTTTTTTCTTCTCCCGTTCCATGAACAATTTCGGATCGACTTTCTTGTACGAGGAAATCACATCGAAAGTTTTAAAAACGTCTTTGATCGCACTCTCCCATTCTACGGGATTCGATTGGAATGCCTCTATGATGACTCATGCTACATGTTCTTCTC
Source organism: Pictodentalium vernedei (assembly GCA_031216915.1). NCBI lineage: Eukaryota > Metazoa > Mollusca > Scaphopoda > Dentaliida > Dentaliidae > Pictodentalium > Pictodentalium vernedei. The sequence continues at coordinate 125,005,466 of CM062296.1, read as the reverse complement.
CTTTCCCTTCGTTGATTGCTCATCAAATTTCGTTCGATATATCTTGTTTGTCTAGATTCTGAACTGCATCACTCGTTTTCGTTTTAGTTTGCTTTTTTTTTCTTTTGAAACTTGAAGTTCTTCAATGGCTTTTCGTTTAGTCGTCTTCTTATTTTTCACAACCGAAACGTTTTTTTTTTCGATGTCAGCATTTCGATTCCTTTTACTATCTTTTTCTTCTTCTCATTTTTCACAACCGAAGCGTTTTTTGACGTCGTTGCTATTGACATTTCGTTTGCCTTTTCATCGAGCAAACTACGTATCTCCTCATGCATGATCTTTCTAATTTCATCACGCTCCACATTTTGTTTTCTATCGTCAGACATTACTGTCATCGGCTTATTTTTTTCGCAATTTGAGTCTGTTTAAGTTTGTCCACTTCTGATCTTTCAATTTTTTTCTTTCCATCGTTTCGCAAACGATATTCCTGTATGACTTCAAATTTTTTGATTTGGTTCTGTGATTTCTGAAATGTGGAATGTTTAATTCTCTACACATCTCATTTAACTGAGATATGGTTTCCTCATTTAAATTTTCCATTTTTTATTTGTTTGCTTCATTTGTAAGAATATTTTTTTTTTAATTTTGTATTTAAATAATAATTTGTTTAAAAGTTTTAAAATAGTTTTTATATATATATGTTTTAATTCCTTCAAAAAAAAAAGTTTTTTGATGAAATTAATCAATTTTTTTATGTTCCTTAATGTAAAAAAAATTGAATTAATACGAGAAAAAAAGAGGACATTAAATTTAAACTTTTTATTTATATATATAAAGAGAAAAAAAAACCCATACAAAAAAAAAAATTCACATTAAAGAAAATTAAAATTAAAAACTTTTTATATATATATATGGAGAGTAAAAAAAACAAAACTTTTTTAACAAATTATTATTTAAACACAAAATTCAAAAGTATATATTATTTGCAATAATTCATAAAACAAAAAAAACAAATAATCGATCATGACAACAACACATAAAAGATGCAAATTGAAATTGAAACAAGTCGAAATGTGTAAGAAATTTGGTTATAAAATCTATCGAATTGAAGGGCTTATAGCACAAACACGACAAATATAGCATGCCTTTGAAATTGGACGAAGCCACGCTCGATTTGTTTTATGAGTACCAAAGTGATCTACAGAAAATTGTCATCGCCAAAGATAGAGAATTCGACAAGGACGATTTGTCGTTGCCCTACGGAAGTTACATATATCCAAAAATCTCTCTTGAACTCGGGAACAAATCGGGTGGTGAGAGCGCGTTCACCGATGTAAAAAACTCCAAAAAGTAAAGATAAACATTCAACACATTTTTGAAAAAGGAGAAGACACGACCGTCAACATGCTAATAACAGACTTGGAAATATAAACAATAGAGAGGCTGATTTTTAGTGAAGAAGAAGGAAAAAAAAGTAATGAGATCTAGAAAGGTTGATCATCTCTAGATCTCATTACTTTTTTTTTTTTTTTTTTTTTTTGTTTCATTCTTCTTCTTCTTCTTCTTCTTCTTCACTATCACCCATATATATTATAGTAACGTTTCCTTTTTTCTCAAATTTTGACGTTGATTCTTCTTTTCTTTTTTTTGTGATATATTACGTTTTTATAAGAACACATTTGTTTATCTGTATCATAATTATGAACAAATGTGGTGCATCTCTTGGTAACACTCACATCATTACCATTCTCTTCAGAAGGTAGTGGTGGCGGTGGAAAACGTCTCATTTTTTTAAATTTCACCCATCTATCCCGATCTTTTTTAACTCAATTTCAGTTCTTTCCTAAGATATCCATCATTAGCATCTAATTGTTTTTCCACATCTTTTTCCCACACTATCCCGCAATGTTCATCATTAGCATCTAATCGTTTTTCCACATCTTTTTTGCACTCTATCTCGCGATATTCATCATTATTGTCTAACTGTTTTTCCACATTTTTATCCATTTTATATTATTTTTTTTATACTTTCTATGATTTATATTTTTATATTTATATAATTATATAATTTTTTTTACATTATAATAACATACTCAAAATCAGTATATTCTTAAAAGGCGAATTCTCACCAAACAGCAAACCCTTACCGAGTCGCTCAACGTTCTGTCCACTCTTCAGATAGAGACCGTTTCCACTCAAAGAGTTGCCACCTCTAACGGGTTCTAAATACAATCCTTCACCGTTGTCGTCTACGTGGATGCGACACATGGCTCCTCTCTTCTTCAAAAACAGTCCGCTGCCACCCATTAATTTCTCAACTGCCGAACTCGCGAGTCCCAAGAGAGCTCCCACGCTGAGAGTCTTTCCGAGAAAGGGTAATGCTTTTGCGGCAAAAGGTAATGCTTTTGCAGCAATTCCTGCCAATAGCGGTAGGAAACCGCCTTTCATTCTCAAATTGTATTTCAATTGAGCGGGACTCAATCTCCCCGTCAACCCTCTTTCATCATGATTCACTTTCTCCATCCTTTTGATTTGACTTCTGGTCCAGGCGATCGAATCCTGACTGCCACTCACAAGATCTTTGTGAGTCAATTTGAATCTCACCGCCTCGCCTCAAGTTGTTAACGCTCTCTTAAGTTTCTTCCTCTGTCCTGTGGATATGTTCACATTTTTATAATTAATAATTTTATAATTCTTTTTTCTTTTAAAATATATTTTGTTGAATTGTTTTTTTTGTTTAATGATAATTATATATATTAAATAATTTTTTTTTGTAAATTAATATTGCGTTTATTTTATTTTCTTATTTATATATATACACAATACTTTTTTTTTTTTTGCTTTTTATATTTCTCTTATGTGAAATCGTATCATCACCCTCTCTCTGCAATGATCTAACAGTTCACCAATTTGATCTGTCAACATGGTTTTGAGACTATACAACGTGTCTAAAATCACTGGTAGATAAACTAAATTTCGAGGTCGTTTCATGACCTTATAACCCGGCGACACGTTTGGAAAGAAGGAATAGATCGTCCGTTGAGCGCTACCATTCACGTAGCTTCCAGCAATCACGTCCACGTTCACCAGAATGCTATTGACTGTGAGAATGTTAACCATATTTTCAGATGCCGCGTGACCACGATAATCTTTTGATCGAATCCCAGCATCTTGCCTACAGAATCGTTCGTGTTGAAATCCACTCAAAAATCATCTTCCAAATCCAACATCGTCTGTAAGGTATTAGGGCTGGGAGCGAGTCTGATCTTGTTGTTTCCCTTTCCATCCGTCTTCATTTGCGTCTGAATATAATTGTTTAAATCATCTATGTCGTAACTTCATTTGGGAATTCGAATCTCCAACCAATCCACTCCGTCGGAATACTTGAACGAGTTATTCTTTTCGGTGATGTTGGGAATGGAATAATAAGTCTCCAGATTCACCAACGCCATCTTGTATCTTTTCTCTCTATTCAATTCAATTTGATGGAAGGTTCGAATTTCATTGCGAATCAAGTCGAATCGCCACTCACCACGATTTGAATGGATTGTTTTGCAGCCGTATTCTCGGCTATCCATCCTAACAATTCTCCTTGTTCAAACATTATATTTTTAATTTTTATTTATTTTTTCAAAACTAAATTATTGATGATTCATTATTTTCTAATTTTATTTTCGATCTCTATCTTATTATCATCAGAAACATAAAACTTGTCGAATCTGCTCCGATATTTTCCGCGATTAAATTCGCTAGTCAAATCGATCATGATGAAATTGTAAAGTCCTCCATCCCAAACCCTCTTGCAGAATCTCCTGAATTCCGCCACGCTCATGTCGTTTGCGACGTGATCACCGTAGATGTGATTGAGATTCTTGAGATCCTGGCGAAAGAGACAGAGTAAATTAGCATTCTCCCTTATCGTCTGTCTGGGCAATCGAAAATAATTCTGCAACAGGTAGAAACAGTCCACGTTGCTGTGACGACCCCTAACATAATACGATTCGCATCAGTTCTGTCTCTCCAAAAGCAGATCATCGAAAATCATGAGATTCTTATCTTCCGATTTCAATTCTCTAGGATCCGGAACGTCGCTAGCGTTCTCATAAAATCGACACTCGACGTTCGAAGATACATTTCTGTGGTAAATTTGGTAGATAATTTACCAGTGATCCATTAAAGAAACAGTGCTCAACACTACGATCAGATAAAAGAATTACCAATGTATCGGAATCTAATATGACACGTCTGGTCGGTACGAAATAACTTTAATGAATGTCAAGAATAGAGTTAATCTCAAACAAGAGCATATCAAGGGAGATAATCATACCACTGGAAGTGTTTACCTCGAGAAATACCCACCTCCAGCAGTCGTTCTCACTACACTCCTCCCCATTTTGTGAAACTAAACTATAATTTCCTTTCTAACAAGACCAGTAATGGTTCAAAGTAACTTTTAAAATTCAAATGAATCTTGCTAGAATAAACTATTAAGTTTTGTGCATAAAATTCCGTTGAGAGAGAAGTACAAATATTCTCCATTATGTAGGTTGTTTCATTGCAATCTCATCAATAGTAAAACGTTATGTATGTACACAAATATAACTTCTCTTGTCCGATAATGACAATTAACTTAAGCCTGATTAGCAAATTCAAAAGAATAGTCTTTAGACTATCAGATTGGGCAGTGACCGAAAGCTGTAACCTTCTGATCCCCGTCACTAGTTTATACAGGCGTTCACATGACCTGACTGCTTCAACTAATGGCTCATAGAGACCAAAAGCAGTGACATCTTAAACTCAGTTGTTGGCAATTACATGTATGTACATATAACGTAGGTTTTTCTTCTGCTTATGAAAATAAACAAGAGAAGAAAGTAACATGTTGCAGGTAGTTGTAAAATTAAGAATGCTAAGTTTTGAAAGAAAAAGTGTGTGGGTGCAACTTGCTAAAAGAAAGAAGTGGTTAAAATCTAGGTGTCATTATGACTCATGACAACGCAACTACTTTTAGTGTTCATGCAAGCACAATGAATGCAGACATGCAGTGTAACACGTGTATTACATATACTCTTTCCATGAGCATACACACAATATATACAATTATTGTGATCTTGTCAATGGATATAAGATCAATTGTGATATAAAGTACATAACCTCCAATCACAACTGACTCAAATATTTTTTAAGTATCATTTTACTACAATACTGGAAGCAGAATGATATGTTTGAAAGGAGTTATTGCAAATTTTGCACATTTTTAATAATGTGAACACATGACATATTGCCATTATTTCTGTACAGTATGTCAAAAGGTAACTTGTTTTCTGATTATTGTTATCAGAACACAAGCAGACATCTTTCGACACAGATTCGGGCTTTAAGAGTATTAAACTGACAGTATTTTTTGAAATCGTCGTGAAACTGACAAAATGGTGCTGCCGATTTGAATGTCAGTAACATTTATTCTGCAAATTCAGCGACAATGGGTGCGTCGGTGTGGAACAATTATTGTGTCAGCTATAACCGACAACAAAGGTTTTTCCATGTAATTTGAGACATCCACTGTCACCACATCTGCGGAATCAGTACAGCAACTTGCAGGCTGTTAATCTCTGAATTCCCCACACTTTGAGCTATCAGATAACTTCTTGCAGGAATCCATAGCTGTCAGTTTTAAACATCAAACCACTACGGGGTTCAGTGCCGATACCATCACTCCAAGCCATATAAGGAAGTGTACTTTCCAAATGAGAAGACCACAGTTCTTGCCGCCCGTCTTTCAATTCGGTATGTCTGTTTTTAACAGACATTGAATTGTCTTCGCAGGAGACTCCACTAAAATCTCCCCTGACCTGACTTCTCTGAGAAGTAAAACAGACGTTTTGAGACCTCTCCGGTTGAATCTGTTGCTTAGGTGAAGTAAACATACTCACTGACGAGATATCTTGAGTAATGCCTTTAACATTATTAAAAATTTCATCAAATTCAAACTCATTTGATAAAAGCATTGATGGTTTAATGATTGTGCCCATGTAGGAACGGTCCGAAGGTTGAGAAGTCCAATGCTTGGCCATTTCGTCGATCTCCATTGTAGGATTTGCCTTTTTGTGCAGGATTCTGCTTTCCCTCCTCTTTTCTAGCAGAGATAATTTCAGCTTTTCAAATTCTTTATTTTCTGAAGGAGAAGCGCCATCAAGCTGGAGAGTTTTCAAGCAGTTCTCTGAAAAGTCTTCAGGTGAATCGAACCTTTTACTTTTTCTTGAATTTTGGCATATAGTTTTTCTCCTCTGTTGATTTGTGCATCTTCGCTTTGTTTTAGATGAGCTCTGTTTGTTCCCTGTGTCCAGTGTGGTTGGATTATACACACCACCTGGTGGTATAACAGCTAACACGCGAACAAAAATGCATCATCAGAAGACTCAACCGTGATTCGTAGGGATTTTCTATTCTCCTGTCGAGATCGCTGATCTGTGATATGGGGGTTAAATTGTTTTTCGCTTCCACCTCCCTGTTTTTGTTGACTCTTTCTCGACATTTTTCATGGCTTTTTATTACTGGAAGCAGGAGATTGTTTGTTGATGGTTCTGCCAGACCTGCTCCTGCCTTTGCTTAATAAAACATTGCCGTTATTGCTGTTGTTGATAGTGTTGTTTTCGGTCTTGTTGCAGCTTGCTTGTTCATTTATTAAAAAATCAAACACTGTTTGCAACATTTTATGTAAAGTATTAATCTTCTCCAAAATATTTGCTTGAAAATCTTCTTTCTCAAAATGTGACCTGAAGGAATGATCTGGCTGCTCGATTGTTTGAGTTTGGGCTGTTCGATGTGTGATTTTGACCTGACCACTCTCCCAAGAGGATGATTTATCTTCCCTCAGATCAGTGTAACTTGATTTGGGTGGTACTTTTTTGGTTGAAGATGCGTCGTCATTTTCAATGCAGTCCGGTCTCAGAGTAAGTTTCTTCTCTGATACTAAATCCATCAGTGTTGATAAACTCATACCAGTAGGTTCCAGCAAATCACAGGCTCCCAAACAGTCATGGGCTCTTCTAAAATTCACCAGTTTCTGAGCCTTATGCTGATCAATATATTCCAGTTCTTGTAACTGTTCGGCAGTTGCAGTTTGAACGTTAAGACGTACCATGATAAAATAGCTGTAGTTATTATTACAACACTAAAATGTTTGATTAAATGATGGCAAAAATACGACCAAGAAGCAATGACCTCTCTGTTCAGCTTTGCACAGTGATCATTCACTCAAACAAGACTTCACGAAAAACTCCCGTGAAATCACCTCACGAAATTCCGAGTGAGAAAATAAAACAAAAAAGAAAGAATACACTTTCCTCGCTTCCTTCTTTTTATGGCGACGCCAGTGTGGTAAATTTGGTAGATAATTTACCAGTGATCCATTAAAGAAACAGTGCTCAACACTACGATCAGATAAAAGAATTACCAATGTATCGGAATCTAATATGACACGTCTGGTCGGTACGAAATAACTTTAATGAATGTCAAGAATAGAGTTAATCTCAAACAAGAGCATATCAAGGGAGATAATCATACCACTGGAAGTGTTTACCTCGAGAAATACCCACCTCCAGCAGTCGTTATCACTGCATTTCTCTTCATCAATTCCATCGCCACACCGTCCAAAATGGTCGCAAGAGAAGCTTCACTTTTGTAGAATTCCTCCCTACTGTCAAAGATTCTGGCTATGACGTCCTTGGGCAATCTATGATCCATGCACTTTCGAAACAATCTGTATTCGGGTTGAAACAAACTCTTGCCAAACACGAATAATCTGTTGTAATCCAACCAGCTGGGTTGCGACAACAGATTCATCAACAGATTGGTCTTTCCCCAATTCGATTTTCCCACTATCAAACCTCTTATGCTTTTTGGAAAGAACTCGTTATTCGACCTCTTGGTCATGGCGTCGTTCCAAGACATATCTTTAATGTTCATCTTTTTTATTTTTTGTTATTTTTAGATTTTCAAACACAATTTTTATGTTTTTTCAAACTCAGTTTTTATAAATATTATTATTTATTTATATTACACCGTCACGAGTTCTCTTCAATCCAGATCCACTCGTCATTTTGGCTAAATCTTGTGTGGGTACCACAGCATCCTTAAAATCTTTCCAACTTTTCGGCGATCGCTCTAACGTAGCTCGCTTCACCGGCGGATTGATCAACTTGTCGATCAATGCTTCGGCTGCCCTTTTGCCAGCCACAGAAGCTATCCTACCACTAGCTTCGGAAGCGGCTTTCTTACCAACATCCAAAGCCGTCTTCTTACCGACCTCAAACGTGGTCGATGCGAGTTTTCTACCTGCATCACTCGTGAACGCTAGTAGGTATAAAAGGAGAGTTCAGAATCACTTGTACATGTACGTGTACAAAATACGCACACGATCCGTTCACCAACGTGGAATTCAGTGTTAAATCACACGCTTGTTCACAAAAACTGTACAGTGATCTTGAATCCCTCATGTACAGTCAGTGACTCCTAGATCGCGCTTTTAGCGTTCAAATACTCGTGGTGAACGCATCGTGTGCGTGTGTTGTACATCTTCAGTTGTATCGTGTACGTGATTTTTGGTCTACGTTCGCATCGCAGATCAGACCCACCGATCCATCGTCGGCGAACGCGAGCGAAAGCATAAGATTCTGGCTCATCATCAAAAAACAGTTTTGGGGTTTCTAAATCAGTGATTCTGAACTCTCAATTGCTTTGGTACAGATGATTTAGAACTCTCCCTCGTTTTTGAGGCGGTGGTGGGTTTTTTTTTGTTCAAACAGAGTCGATTGTGAATATATAGCCTGTATTATAGACATTGATGTTTTCTGGTGATGGGATGGATAAAAATTGAGTTTTGGTTTTTTTTTTAGAATTCCTCCACTATGAGAAAATTCTCAAAAAAAACCACTCAGCTGATCGAGCGATCGAATCTCGTAATAAAAACTCGATCTGAACGAAGAGTGTCTGTGTGTTTGGAAATTTGCAAACCCAGTCACGTCTTTCCTGAAGTAAGCAACTAACACACGTTATCGTAATTGAGGTGTTTTGTTCAAACAGAGTCGATTGTGAATATATAGCCTGTATTATAGACATTGGTGTTTTCTGGTGATGGGATGGATAAAAATTGAGTTTTGGGTTTTTTTTAGAATTCCTCCACTATGAGAAAATTCTCAAAAAAAACCCACTCAGCTGATCGAGCGATCGAATCTCGTAATAAAAACTCAATCTGAACGAAGAGTGTTTGTGTGTTTGGAAATTTGCAAACCCAGTCACGTCTTTCCTGAAGTAAGCAACTAACACACGTTATCGTAATTGAGGTGTTTTGTTCAAACAGAGTCGATTGTGAATATAGCCTGTATTATAGACATTGATGTTTTCTGGTGATGGGATGGATAAAAATTGAGTTTGGGGTTTTTTTTGGAGAATTCCTCCACTATGAGAAAATTCTCAAAAAAAACCCACTCAGCTGATCGAGCGATCGAATCGCTCGATTCTCATAATAAAAACTCGATCTGAACGAAGAGTGTCTGTGTGTGTGGAAATTTGCAAACCCTGTTAAGCGTTCATTGAATAAAGTCAAGAAACACTTATCAGAATGTTTAAAACGCATTTTCCGCTCAGTTAGGTTTCGAGTGGTAAAATTTTTAATATATTCATGATAGCAATCGGAGAGATAGATTTGTTAAAATCAGTTTTCCGTTGTGTGTTGAAACTGTCTAACAGTCATCAAAAAAGGATTTTCTCTTAATTCGACACTTGATGAATTGATGTGTGAATGAATGCAGGTCTTTTGACAAAATGTAAACACCGATATCAAAAAATGCATTAAATCAGAAACCGGTTTGTCATGTACTGTTTAGACGTTTTTTTTAAACACCAATTAACACAGTCAGTTTGAGATGTGATTTTTTTTTCAGATTATTATATATATTATATTAAGATGGAAAGAGATTTTAATACTTAAAACATAAAATATATAATTAAACATTTAATTTTGAAAAAAATAAATAAAAACAATTAAAACGAAAGATGTTTTTCCAGATGGATCCTAGACACCGAGATCGAATTTTAGCCAGGTATTTAAGTGCTAAGAAGGCGATTCAGGCTGCTGATAGGAGCAGACGTCTCGGTGAGATGGAACTCACACGCGAAGCCACAGAAATATTTAAACCCGTGACGGAGGGTCAAGAGCAAAGCAGGAAGGAGATAGTCGAAGAATTGAGACCCATAAAGGAGAGTTCTTTGAGAATGGGTTCGTTGCCTTCTCGTTTTGGAAATCGGTATTCCGTTCAATCTACACCGGATTACGTTCCCACGAGAATCGAAACCGACGTGAGTGAGAGCAATGATACGGCTTCGACTATCACCACTGATAGCATCGCATCGTCCGATGATGATGGTGGCAGTAAGAGAGATCTGTTGTATGGAATTCGCGAGGAATCGAGTGGTAGGAAATTCGTGGGCGACACTGAAGTGGAAATGGACGATGATGAATTGATCGTGGGTTCGAATAAGTATAAAGTAACTGATGGTCTGCAGAGATTGCTCCTTTTCGACAAGCCTGGCGATTACACAGATCAGGATTTCGACAATTACGGAGACATTCTAGTCCAAATTCACGCCATGAATAGAAATAACGATGCCAGAGAGACGAGACCCAAAGCCAACAGAGGTTACAAGTGGACGAAAATAGTGAAGCCCATATGGAATGCGAACAAGAAGTTCGTTGAATCGATGACTGGCAAAGGGGTGAAAACCACTACTTTTCTTCCGAGCGATCCCGACGCTCTGTCTCAGAGATTGAGTTTGTTGATGGTGAGCAGACGGGCTGGTAACACGGGATTAGATAATCAGATAGTTGCCATATCTGACGAATTGTTGAGACAGAAGGTTTTGAATAAAAACCAGTATAAAAGGCTGATGAACGAATTGAAGGATTGATGTGAATATAATAATAAGTAGAGAGAGAGAAGCAAACAAACAAACAAACAAACAAAAAAATAAAACAGTAAATTCTTACACTAGAATAATAAAAAGTATTTAAAAACGACAAAACGATTTACCAGTGAAAAAAAAAAACACAAAATATATCATAAAAAATAAAATATGTTGGTGATAAAGAACAGGGGATACGTCAGGACTTACGTTCAAGGTGATTCTGGCATCGTCGATTCTATAATGCGAGCGCTCATGAGCAATGCGGGTAGAAAACTCGCATCGACCGCGTCTGAGGTCGGTAAAAAGACGGCTTTGGATGCTGGTAAGAAAGCCACTTCCGAAGCCAGTGGTAGGATAGCTTCTGTGGCTGGCAAGAGGGCAGCCGACGCATTGATCGACAAGTTGATCAGTCCGCCAGCGAAGCGAGCGAACGTCGAAAAGTTGGAAAGATTTTAGGGATGCCGTGGTGCCCATACAAGATTTAGCCAAAATGACGAGTGGATCCGGATTGAAACATTAAAAACAGAGTTTGAAAAAACATAAAAGATTTGTGTTTGAAAAGAATCTAAAATAACAGACAAAAAAAAAAAAAAAATAAAATAAAAACAAAAGATGAACATTAAAGATATGTCTTGGAACGACGCCACGACCAAGAGGTCGAATAACGAGTACTTTCCCAAGAGCTTAAGAGGTTTGATAGTGAGAAAATCGAATTGTGGAAAGACCAATCTGTTGATGAATCTGTTGTCCCGACCCGACTGGTTGAATTACGACAGATTGTTCGTGTTTGGCAAGAGCTTGTTTCAACCCGAATACAGATTGCTTCGAGAGTGCATGGATCGCAGATTGCCCAAGGACGTCATAGCCAGAATCTTTGACAGCAGGGAGGAATTCGACAAGTGCGGAGCTCCGCTCTCGACCATTTTGGACGGCGCGGCGACGGAGCTGACGAAGAGAAATGCATCTTCGAACATCGAGTGTCGATTTTATGAGAACGCTAGCGACGTTCCGGATCCTAGGGAACTGAAATCGGAAGATAAGAATCTCATGATTTTCGACGATCTGCTTTTGGAGAGACAGAACCGATGCGAATCATATTACGTTAGGGGTCGACACAGCAACGTGGACTGTTTCTACCTGTCGCAGAATTATTTTCGATTGCCCAGACAGACGATAAGGGAGAACGCTAATTTTCTGTGTCTCTTTCGCCAAGATCTCAAGAATCTCAATCACATCTACGGCGATCACGTCGCAAACGACATGAGCGCTGTCGAATTCAGGAGATTCTGCAAGAGGGTTTGGGATGGTGGACTTTAAAATTTTGTTGTGATCGATTTGACGAGTGAATTTAATCGCAGAAAATATCGGTGCGGATTCGACAAGTTTTATGTTCCTGATGGTGATGATAATAATAAGATAGAGCGTGAAAAAATAAAAAAAAATTAGAAAAATAAATAAATCTTCAAATAATTAGTTTTGAATAATAAAAAAAATAAAAAATAAAATTAAGATATAATGTTCCAACATGGAGAATTGTTAGAACGGATAGCCGAGAATACGGCTGCGAAACAATCCATTCAAATCGTGGTGAGTGGCGATTCGAGTCGATTCGCTACGAAATTCGAACCTTCCATCGAATTGAACAGAGAGAAAAGTTACGAGATGGCGTTGGTGAATCTGGAGACTTATTATTCCTTTCCCAACGTCACCGAAAAGAATAACTCGTTCAAGTATTCCGACGGAATGGATTGGTTGGAGATTCGAATTCCCAAAGGGAGTTACGACATAGACGATTTGAACCATTACTTTCAAACGGATGAAGACGGATGGAAAGGGAAGCAACAAGATCAGACTCGCTCCCAATCCTAATACCTTACAGACGATGTTGGATCTGGAAGATAATTTTCGTGTGGATTTCAACCCGGACGATTCTATAGGCAAGATGTTGGGATTCGATCGAAAGATGTATCGAGGCCACGCAGCATCTGAAAATACGGTCGACATTCTCGCTGTCAATAGCATTCTGATGAACGTGGACGTGATTCCTGGAAGCTACGTGAATGGTAGCGCTCAGCTGATGATCTATTCCTTCTTTCCAAACGTGTCGCTGGGTTATAAGATCGTGGAGCGACCTCGAAATTTAGTTTATCTACCAGTGATTTTAGACACGTTGTATAGTCTCAAAACCATGTTGACAGATCAAAATGGTGAACTGTTAGATCTTTGCGGAGAGAGATTGACGATACGATTTCACATAAGAGAAATATAAAAGCAAAAAAAATAAAAAATTATATATATATAGATAACAAAAATAAAATAAACGGTAATATTAATTTTTTACAAAATTATTTTAATATAATTATTAAACAAGAAACAATTGAAGTAAATATATTTAAAAAAAAACAAACAGAATTATGACACAATACGTGGTTAAAAACGTGAACATATCTGCAGGACAGAGGAAGAAACTTAAGAGAGCGTTAACAACTCGAGGCGAGGCGGTGAGATTCAAATCCACTCACGAAGATCTGACGAGAGGCGGACAGGATTCGATCGCCTGGACCAGAAGTCAAATCAAAAGGATGGAGAAATCGATTCGCGATGGAAGAGGGTTGGCGGTGAGATTGAGTCCCGCTCAATTGAGATACAATTTGAGAATGAAAGGCGGTTTCCTACCGCTATTGGCAGGAATCGCCGCAAAAGCATTACCCTTCACCGCAAAGGTGCTACCCTTTCTCGGAAAGACTCTCGGCGTGGGAGCTCTCACAGGACTCGCTAGTTTGGGAGTTGAGAAATTAATGGGTGGCAACGGACTGTTTTTGAAGAAGGGAGGAGCCGTGTGTCACGTTCATGTAGACGACAGCGGTAAAGGATTGTATCTAGAACACGTTAGAGGTGGCAACTCTCTGAGAGGAAACGGTCTCTTTCTGAAGAGTGGACGGAACGTCAAGCGATACGGCAAGGGTTTGTTGCTCGGTGACAATTCGCCATTTAAGAACATACCGATTTTGAATATGTTATTATAAATATAAAATTATATAAAATATATAAAATCATAGAAAGTATAAAATAATATATATTTAAAATGGGTGAAGAGGTGGAGAAACAAATTTATCACCTGGATGAAAAGGTGGAGAAACAATTTGACGATAATGACGAACATCGCGAGCCAGAGAGCGAAGAAATAAAAAAATGGTTAGATGCTAATGATGGATATCTAAGGAAAGAGATAGATAAAGCGTGGGATATACGGTTGGGAATGAGACAATGCTTTCCACGGTCACCACTACCTTCTGAAGCGAGTGTTACCAAGAGATACACAACATTCGTTCATAATTATGATTCGGATAAACAAAAATGTTACCATGAACGTATCATATCACAAAGAAAAAGAAAAAAAGAAAAAGAAGTAGAATCGACGCTGAAATTTGAGAGAAAAGGAAACATTATTATAATATATCATGATGATAGTGAAGAAGAAGGAAAACAAAAAAAAAAAAAAAAAGTAAATGAGATCTCATTTACTTTTTTTTTTTTTCATTTTTTTCTTCGCTAAAAATCAATCACTCTATTGTTTATATTTCCAAGTCCGTTATTAGCATGTTGACGCTCGTGTCTACTCCTTTTTCGAAAACGTGTTGAATGTTTATCTTTACTCTTTTGAGTTTTTTTACATCGGTCAACTCGCTCTCACCACCCAATTTCTTCATGAGTTCGAATGAGATGTTTGGAAATATGTAATTTCCATAGGGCAACGACAAATCGTCCTTGTCGAATTCTCTATCTTCGGCGATGACAATGTTCTGCAGATCGCTTTGATACTCGTAAATCAAATCGAGCGTGGCTTCGTCCAATTTCAGAGGCATCTTATATTTCTTGTATTTGTGCTCTAAGCCCTTCGTCTCGACATCGTTCAATTCGATGGGATCGTGTCGTTGTAATCTATAGATTTTATGACTGAATTTCTTATACGTTTCGAGTCATTTTAATTTCAATTCGCATCTTTTAGGTGTTGTTGTCTTCATGCTTTTAGGTGTTGTTGTCTTCATGATCGATTATTTGGTTTTTTTTGTTTTTTACGAATTCTTGCAAATAATGTATATTTTAAATTTTGTATTTAAATAATAATTTGTTTAAAAAAAAAAGTTTGTTGTTTTTTTTTTGCTTTTTATATATATATAAAAGTTGTTTTTTTAACTTTTAATTTTCTTTAATGTAAAATTTTTTTAGTAAAAGTTTTTTTTCTCTTTATATATATATATAAAAAGTTAAATTTTTTTTAATTTCAATCTCTCTATTGTTTATATTTCCAAGTCCGTTATTAGCAAGTTGACATTCGTCATTTTTCCACATACGTAAATGGTGTGAATGTTCATCTTTACTCTTTTGAGTTTTTTTTCATAGGCGAATGCGCTCTCACCACCCGATTTCTTCACGAGTTCGGGTGAGATTATTGGATATATGTAACTTCCATAGGACAACAATAAATCACCCCTGTCGAATTCTCTGTCTTCGGCGATGATGATATTAATCAACAGTTTGCTTTGGTACTCGTAAAACAAATCGAGAGCGGCTTCATCCACTTTCAAACACATTCGATATTTGTGGTAGTAGCGCTCTAAGTCCACCATCTCGACCTCATTCAATTCGATGGGATCGTGTGGTTGTAATGTATAGATATTAAAACTGGATTTCTCATACCCTTCGTCTCGTTTCAATTTCAATCCGCATCTTTTAGGTGTTGTTGTCATGATCGATTATTTGGTTTTTTTTATGAATTCTTACAAATAATGTTTATTTTAAATTTTGTATTAAAAAAAATTGAATTTTAAAATTTAACTTTTTTTTTTTCTATTATATATATAGAGTAAAAAAGCAAAACTTTTTTTAACAAATAATTTATACAAAATTCAAAAAAAAAAAATATTCTTACAAATGAAGCAAAAAGATAAAACAATGGTAAATTTAAATGAGAAAACCGTACTCCAGTTAAACGAGATTTGTAATCTATTTCAGATTTCAGAAAGCATAGAACTAATCAAAAAAAATTGAAGTCATACAAGAATATTTGCAAAACGCTAGAAAGGCAAACGAAATGTCGATAGCAACAACGTCAAAAGATGCGCCGGTTGTGAAAAATAAGAAGACGACTAAACGAAAAGCCGTTGAAAAACATCAAGATTCCAAAGAAAAGAAAAGAAAAACTAAAATGAAAACGAGTGATGCACTTCAGATTCAAGACAAACGAGATATATCGAGTGAAATTCAATGAGCAATCGACGAAGAGAAAGGAGAAGAATATGTAAGATGACTCATTGCAGAACTATTTCAATCGAAACCCGTAGAACGGGAGAGGGCGTTCGAAGACATTTTTAAAACTTTCGACGTGTTTCCCTCGTCGAAGAAAGTCAATCCGAAATTGTTCATGGAACGGGTGAAGAAAAAAGTATTGGATTTGTTTCGCAAATACACGAACTTGGGATTAAAAATTAAGATGATACTCCATTGCATAATGAATAAAATCGATGTGAAGTCCGGCGAGAGCATCGTGAAAAATGCATATTTCAGATCTAACGTCGAACCCGTATTTCAAGGTTCAGATCTATCGGACGTTTTCAAAAAGATGAAAGACAAGATGTTGACGTCTCTCGCGAATTATAAAAATGAAGGTAGTAATTGGACGTTCGGCGAGGTGTTGAAACTCGAAATTCACATGACTAAAAACGAACCGTTGAAAGGATCTTCCTACTTGGAATTACCGTATTTCTTGAATAAGAAACATGCCGTGGTCAATGTGAGAAATAAAGATGATCAGTGTTTTAAATGGGCAGTCACCTCCGCTTTATACCCTGTCAAAATAAACGGCGATAGAGTTTCTCGTTATGAGGAAACTTCTAAAAATCTTGATTGGACCGGAGTGACTTTTCCAACAAAGTTAAAACACATCGAACGTTTCGAGGTTCAAAATCCCACCGTAGCGGTGAACGTCCTAGGATATGACGACGAAAATCAAAAGATCTATCCTCTCAGACGGACTTTGTATCGCGGAAGAGAAAAGACGATTATTTTATTATCGATTTCGAATGGTGACAATCGTCATTATTGTTGGGTTAAACATCCGAGCCGATTACTGTCGAGACAAAATAATAATCATAACGGAAAGATATCTTTATGTTGCAACTGCATGAACATGTCTAAGAGCGAAAAATCATTAGCGAAACATCAGGAATATTCCAACGAAAATCAAGGTGTCGCCGTCGAAATGCCCAAACCCAACACCATCGTGAAGTTTGAAAATCACAACAGAAGGTTAAAAGTACCATTCGTTGTGTACGCCGATTTCGAATGTTTCACTGCAAAAATGAGTTCCTGTCAACCCAACACTCTTCAAAGTTACGTCGAAAGATATCAAAAACACATACCTTCGGGCTATTGCATTTACATGAAATGCACTTTCGACTCGCAACATGACATGGGTCCCTTCACCTACACGAAACAGCGCGAAGATGACGACGTGGCTCAAAGGTTCGTGGAAGAGTTAGAATCGAAAATTCAAATGTTATACGACAAATTCAAAACTCCGGCGAAAATGATCATCACGCGAGAGCAGCAGGACGAAAATAACAGAGCCACCGAATGTCACATATGCAGACAATCGTTCGATGAGAATTTGGAGGAAAATAAGAAGGTCAGAGACCACGATCATTACACGGGTCTGTATCACAGTCCGGCTCACAGCAAGTGTAATTTAAAATATCGAGACGCCGCTTTCTATCCGGTGATGTTTCACAATCTCTCGGGTTACGACAGTCATCTGTTCATGAAAAATCTCGGCACCTCGCACGAAGAATTAAATTGCATCATGAACAGCGAAATAAGATACATTTCCTTCACGAAATGGAAGCTCATGGAGAGGAAAAGAGTAATCGATGGAAATACGTTGAAAGAAAAAACGAAATCCATTCGTAGATGCATACGTTTCATCAACACTTTTAAATTCATGCCGACCGCTCTGGAAAAATTAGTCGATAACATGAGCAAGGATAAATTTAAAATCACGAGCGAACATTTCGGAGAACGAGTAGACGTCATGTTGAGGAAAGGAGTCTATCCTTACGATTACATGAACGATCTAAAGAGATTCGAAGACACCGCACTACCTTTGAAAGATGATTTTTATTCGAAATTATATGAATCCGACATTTCTGACGAGAATTACGAACACGCCAAAAACGTGTGGAAATCATTCGATATGAAAACCATGAGAGATTATCATGATCTCTATCTGAAGACCGACGTTCTGCTCTTGGCAGACGTGTTCGAAAATTTTCGAGACGTCTGTCATCGAAATTACGATCTGGATCCCGCTTGGTATTTCACCGCACCCGGTCTGGCGTGGGACGCTCTGTTGAAGACCATCGAAGTCCAATTGTAATTATTATCCGACGTGGACATGTTGCTCATGTTCGAAAGGGCTGCGAAAGGTGGAGTCTCGATGATCTCTCACAGACATTCTGTGGCTAACAATCCCTACATGAAAGAAGGTTTCGATTCGAAACGGTCAACTAAATACATACAGTATTGGGACGCCAATAATCTGTACGGTTGGGCTATGAGTCATCCTTTACCGATTGGAAATTTCGTATGGGTGAAGGAACCGGAAGAGATGCAAAAATGGAGAGACTATCCTTGCATTTTAGAAGTCGATTTGAACTATCCGGAAGAATTACACGATCCGCACAACGATTATCCGCTTGCTCCCAAACGAATGGAACCGAACGAAGGAGACGAGGAAAAACTCATTCCCAATTTATTTAACAAACGTAACTACGTCGTCTACGGCGAGAATTTGAAACAGTACGTCGATTACGGGATGAAATTAGTCGACATACATCGCATCATTTGATTCGACGAAGAGCCTTGGATGAAAAAATACATCGATCTCAACACGAATCTCAGAACCCGAGCCGAGAACAATTTCGAAAAAGATTTCTTCAAACTCATGAACAACTGCGTGTATGGCAAATTGATGGAAAACATCAGGAAGAGAACCGACGTTCGACTCGTCACGTCTGAGAAAAGAGCTAAAAAATTAGTGGCAAAACCCAATTACAAACACCGAATCATATTCGGCGAAAATCTAGTGGCCGTTCACATGCAAAAGACGCACCTGAAGTTTGACAAACCGTATTATCTCGGACCGATCATCTTAGATGTCAGCAAGCGATTGATGTACGAGTTTCACTACGATTATGTCAAACGAAAATTTGGCGACAAAGTCAAACTACTGTTCACCGACACGGACAGTTTAGTTTACGAGATTGAGACGAAAGACATCTACCGAGACATATCTCCGGACGTGGCCGAGTGGTTCGACACGAGCAATTATCCCGTCGATCGCCCGTCCAACATTCAATCGAACGACAACAAGAAGGTGTTGGGTAAATTTAAGGACAAGAGCGGCGGTAAACAGATCGTCAAATTTGTGGGCTTGAGACCCAAACTGTATGCTTATCGTCTAGAAGATGATGAAGAGATCAAGAAGTGTAAAGGAGTTAAAGCGTGCGTGGTGAAGAAAAACATCTCTTTCCAAGAGTATAAAGATTGTCTGTTAGGAAGTGGTCCAGTGTATAAGACTATGAAATCGATTCGAAGCGAAAATCACGACCTGTATACCGAAATTGTCAACAAGATTTCGTTGACGGCCGACGACGACAAGAGATTTGTGTTAGATGATAAAATAAGCACTTTGGCACTCGGACATTGGAGTTTGCATCTAATTTTAGACGATATGAATGGGGATGATTGGATTCCAGATATGATTGTAGATGATAAGATTCCAGATACGATTGTGGATGATAGGATTCCAAAAAATCAAGAGGAATTAGATGAACATAAAATTATGGAAATCGATAGTGACATCGAGAAAGTTAGTTTAAAAGAAGAATTAGATGAATCCAAGATTATAGAAGTCAAGGAATTTGACGGATTCAAGATTGTGGAAGTCGATAGAGTTAGTTTAAAAAGAAAAAGAAAAAAAATAGAAAAAAAATAACGTCATTTTTAGTGAATTATAATAAAATAAATAAAAAAAAATATATATACTTATTTATGAATAAGAAAATAAAGATATCCGTAGAAGGTGTCATCTTACCCAACGAACCCCTATCCAACATCAATCTGTTGAATGCGGCAAAAGATTTGAAAATCAAAGATTTTCTAGGAGTGTTTTCCAGAGATGCCTTGCCGAAGAGAAGACCTCGACAATCGGAATGCGGAATTTTAAATCTAGACGATTCATCGGGTGAAGGCACTCAATGGGTGGCGTGGTTCAAGAATGGGAAGAAGAAGAAGAATTATTATTTTGACAGCTACGGAATCACGCCGCCGAAAGAAATAAAGAACTATTTCAACAAATTGATGGTTCTTTACAACACAGATCAAGTGCAATCACCAGATCAAGTGTTTTGCGGTCACCTGTGTCTCTATGTTCTCAAGAGATGGTCTGAAGGAGATGAATTTCAAGACATTCTCAATGACTTACATTAGAGAGAGATTTTTTTTTATAGTATATATATAAAGATAAAAAATTATTTTAAAAAAATTTTAATCGAATAAAAAAAACGAAAAATAAAATAACATAGTTCATTTTTTAATAAACTGCGTTTGAAGATATTTTTTCTAAAAACAAAAAAAAAAATCCCACAACAACTTGACAGTCGATAAATTTGGTAGAAGTAACGACGAAAAAGTCAACCCGAGAAAGAAGAGGAAGACGTTCGAAGTCGACGATGGTTATGATGTTGCCAACTTGGACGAGCGTTACGTTTGGAGATACGAACCTCGAGAGGAAGCTCTGAACATGAACGATAAGAAGCTCTACAATCTTCCCGAGCCGATAAATCTCGCAGATGCCGCGACTAAAAAATACGTTGACAGGGGGAACTCCGATTTCGAACGAATCCTGCTGGATAATTACGTGGATAAAACCATGACCGACGATCTCGATCTGAAATCCAAACGTTTGGTGAATGTCGTGAATCCCATAGATCCCACCGATGCCGCCACCAAGAAATACGCGGACGACTCTCACGCGAGATTCAGCGAACACCTGAGAAATAGATACGTTCAGAAAACGATGCACTCGAAATTGAATGCCAATTCTTACAAGATAACGAACGTGGCCACTCCCACTAATCCCAAGGACGTGGCGACCAAACACTACGTAGATCTGGAACAGAGAAAGTCTGACGGACGAGAAATGAAATCGGATCTGAATGCGGGATTCCACAAGATATTGAATCTGTCGAAGATCGACGACATGGATGCGGACTCAACCGCAGTCAACAAGGGCTACGTAGATTCTGCCTTGATATGATCGCAAGAATACATAGAATCACAAGTGGACGATCTCTACCTGAACAAACAATCTGGTGGAACCATGGAGGGTGGCATCAACATGAATGGTGAGAATTTATTCGGTCTCGGTCACGATCCCGAATTCGATTCCAGCGCGGTAAGCAGGAAGTACGTGGACGACAACTCGGTCTGGAGAAAGGGCGACATCATGGAAGGTAAACTAGACATGGGCGGACACGCGCTCACGAATCTACCGGAACCCGTGCACATGACGGACGCCTGCACCCTGATTTCGGTGGTGGAGAAAGTCAAATATGCCAGACAATTGATCACCGTGTGGGCCGAAGAGTGCGACCCCTTAGAGGAGGGAAAAGCCGAGTGGTCTTTCGGAAATGAGGTAGCGGATCGAAACATGGTTAGGTGGTATATCCCATGCCGCGGGGAGGTGAAATCCTTCGAATGAGTCTGGCTTCCTCGGATTTGAATAACAGAGCGGTCGTCAATCTCATGGTGAATGGTGTGGAGAGCGATAAGAGATACAGCGTCGAAAAGACCGAGAATCAACACGTGAATGTCAGCACGTTCGGCACGCCTCTCAAAGTGAACGCCAGAGACAGGATTAATTTCGTCACGAAAACCAATAATCCCGAAGCTGCCACTTCCGTGGTGAGTCTACTGATCGAACTGGATCCTTTGAACAAACAGTGAAAAATAAGGAATTAAAAAAAAAAAAAAATAATGTGTGATTATTAAAAACAACAAAAAAAAAGTAATGAGATATAGAGAGATGTTCAATCTCTCTATATCACATTACTTTATTTTTTTTTTGTTTTTGTTTTTTTTTTAATAATCACACATTACTTTTCATTTTTTTTTTTTCACACACTCGTCTCTCATCGAATGATTGACATCTTATTTCCGTCCGATTCAAATTGTAATTCTCTGTCCGACAGGACCAGGGTGAAGGCTTCAGTTTTTCTCGGCATGTTCCTATCGAATTGCATCTTGATCTGAATGTCTAACACGCTACTCTTGAGTCGTTCACTCTGTTTACTGACGTCGAACACGAACATGGGATACATCGACTTGTATTCGCCTGGAGATATGTTGGGATTGCTCATCAATTCGTCTAGACCGTAATACTTCTTTCTAAAATCGGCGGCGTCGCTGTACAGTGTGCAGAAATCATTCTTGTCGAATGACGCGTTGTAATCGATTGCCGGATATCTCGTGTCGTTCAGAAACACTTGCATGTTTCTCAAATGGCAGTGATCGAACAGCGACGCATTCTTTTCCTGAGACCCGTCCCTATCGGTCTGAAACGCGATCACAATGAAACGCGGTCTCTCGGAAGCAGATTTCACCGTCAATCTCCAATCGAAGTGATTCGTGGAGGGAGGAATGCTAGCTGTGTCGCACTGTCTCATTCTAAATCCCACGGGTAATTTACTCTTGGATTGTATGATCTCATAGAGATGCGTTTTCTCATCCGTCGTAGGCTCCACATGCGGAACGAACCACAATATCTTGTGTAGAGTTATCTTACCTGCATCGGTCGCGGCGAGTTTCACTATTGCATCGTCGTTTCCTTTTCGAATCAACGGCAGATTGTGTTTGAATCCGTACATGATCTTGTTGTAATCGTCCGCGAATCCGAAGATGTGTTTCAAAGGTATCCTGAACAAAAACGTTCCTTTAGGTCTGGACGTCTTGACGACGTAGTCGAATATCGTGGCAGCGTCGGCGCTAGCAGGGCCGACGGTGTCTTTCACCCACAACTGATTAAGTCCTCTGGATTTCGAAAAATCATCAGGATACGTCAAGAGTCCGAACATCGTGGTGGCCTGACCGGGATGAAAAACAGATTCTATCTCTTGTCCGGATAGCATGTATTTTATGTTACTGAATAGATGCATGATGCCATTATTGGCTAGAGTGACCGTGTCATCGTCGGCGTAGTCGCTCCCATCTTCCTTGGTGAGACGTCCATGCACCACTACGTAACTCTCGCTAGGATGTACGAATAGATCTTGAGTTTTGACGTTGATTCTTATCTCTCCCGCATTGTTCAAACTCGTTCCGGTTACCGGTTCGTATTCGTGAACCTCATATTCTTGAATACTTTCATCTTTCACTATGCTTTGTGCTATATCTAGTATATTTGTCATTTTAAAGGATTTTTAGTTTGTTTTTTTTTTTTGTTTATTAATTCACTTGCTTTCTTTATCTAAAAAAATAGTTTTTAATTATTTTTTATTATTATTTTTTTTTTCTCTCTTATATATATATGTGTGTAAACAAGAAAATGTCAAAGAGAGTAAATAAAAAAAAAATTTGTGCTCTTCATCAAAACTTCGTCTTCTGTAATTGTTGTTCGTAAAACTTTCCGATGATCTCTTCTCCATCTAAAGCTTCGATTTCGTAAGTCACCGGATCGGTGTGAAATATTTTGATGATCACGAAGATTTCCGAGGTCCATCGAGGAGTATAACCCTTTTCGAAGTGCTTCTTATAAGCGTAGATTCTCACTCGATCGCCAACCGCAAATTTTGGCGTTCTAGACTTCTTCCCGATCTTAGATCTCTCGGGATATAGATTCGTTTTTCGTTTCGAGGATCACTAGCTTCCGCGGGAGTCATCTTGATCGATCTGTGTCGCGTGTTGTTGTAATCTTTCACCAGACCGTTCAGAGAGTATATGTATTTCTTGGTCGAATTTGCCGTGAAGTATCTGTGCATCTTCTCCTTCATCGTTCGATTCCAACGTTCCACCACGCTGGCTTTCTCTTCGTTTTCCATCGAGTAGAGGTCTACCAATCGACGAACGTCCTTGTTGTAGAATTCCTTTCCCTTGTCCACCCACAATTTACTCGGTTTTCGAGAAGACGAGTCGAACACGCTCTTCAGAGCCTCGGCGATGCAAGGTCCCGATTTATTCTTCAAAGCTCTGATCCAACCGTATTTGGAAAACGCGTCGATGACCGTCAACAGATATTTGACGCCCTCGTTCCACCTCGAAAACGATCGCATGTCGACCAAGTCGGCGGACCAAATGTCGTCCAGACCCTTCACGAACACCCTTCTCTTTCGAAATTTACGCACTATGGGTTTGTGTAACTCCTCGGCCAATTCGCTCGTCAATAATCGTTTCTTCTTCTCTTTTTCAGATGCGTTTTTTTTCTTTTTGAACGCCCCATCCGAATCGACGTTTCGCACCGATCAGATTGCCGACCAGCGAACGTTCCGTCTTCTCTCTCCTGGTCGGATTCCTTATGCTTCTCAATCTCGCCAACATGTTTTTGTCGCAGACGTCGGGCTTGCGAGTCTTGGCGTCGGGATGTCCGGCGTAGCGCAGATCGCGTCCACCCTATTCACAGGTTTGCTCCAAGATTTGGGTGTCAGATCGGCATTGAGTCTCTTGTTCAATTTCGTTCCTGGTCCCGTGAAACTGTGACCGGGCAGATGCATTTCGAAAGATAGATTGTTGATCATTTTATTCACGATGCCTTTGCCTTTTGTTTGACGAATCGAGTCTTTATAGAACCACACACATCGCAAATTCCGTGAAGCATCCGTCTGTCGTTTTTAGTTCACACTTCTCGAGAATTACTCGTCTCGGTAACTCTCTTACACTTTACGCAATACATTTTTTTTTTTGAAGAGTTATTTAAATTAATTTCGTTTTTTTTATTTTATATATAAATTTAATATATTTTTTTTTTTTTTAAATTCTGTTCTTATTATATATATATATATATATTTTTTAATCGCTGCCCTTAAGTTCTATCATCTTACTGAATTCCTCCCTGGCCTCTTTCCTACCCTTTTCCACGAGAGAATCCTTCAACTCTTCCTTGATGATCTGACGAGTCTTGATTCTCACGGCTTCTTTCATGGCATCGTATTTCGTTTTCTCACTCAATATCGTGAAGTATTCTCCGTCCGATATCCTACCGTCTTTCAATGCCATAGAGATCATTTCGGATATCGTGTCGATCTTGGAGTCAGCCAAGACGCGAATCTTGTCATGTTTCCTAGCCTTCAGATATAATTTCCTACTCAAAAAGTTTCCGACCGTGCTGAACAATCCGGCGGCGAGGGCCACTCCTTCCACGGTCAACACGATCGGAATGGCGACCGCGGTCGACAACAATCCGATGCCAGCCGCGTGTAAACCCATGGAAATCATGATGAGTGTCGTGTCGATCCCGTTGACGAATTTCACAAAACGTGAATACTTCTTCTTGAGGGAACGACGAGAATCTCTCTCTCAAGTCAGATAATCTTGGATTCTATTGATTTGATCGATGCGATACCTCTCTCCTCTTTCTCTTTCTTCTAGCGACGGCGCCATCGGCAAAACGCCGTTCGGCTTCTCGTCCTCATCGTCCATTAACGACGGATACAATTTATTTCTGGTTCTCATTTTTTTTTTGTGTTTTTTCTTTCTAATATTAGATAAAAAATTTATGTGTGTATTTATTTTTTTTTTTATTTTCTACTCTCCCTTATTTTTATATCAACGAAAAACAAAACTTAGACGTATGCTTCGTTCAGCAATAATTTCTTGATGCATCCCTTGTTTTCTAAAGTCAAACTTCTACATGCCAATTTCAGTTCTTCCAAATCTGTGGGCCTGTCTCGATTCTTACAGAAGACTAATCTCTTCCAAAACGTGATCGCATCGTCGAATTTAACGCGTTCGAAAGCCGGTTCGAAATACATGACGACCATATCTTCCCTTTCCATCGTCAGACACAAATGATCCTCGTGATCGAAGTCTAGATGATCCCGACATCCGATGCATCGTTCTAACAAGATGGGACGTAGTTGTTCGTTCACGCAGATTGCGTATGCTCTCATCAGCATGTTTAAAAGAAACCTCGCTCTAATCATCTGAGAATCGCTCATGATTTACGTATTTTTTTTTTATTATTATCTATTTGATTTGATATATTTAATTTTCTAAATAACTATTTATTTATATTTTTTTCTCCCCTATATTTATATCAATCAAAACCCCACCGCCTCAAAAACGAGGGAGAGTTCTAAATCATCTGTACCAAAGCAATTGAGAGTTCAGAATCACTGATTTAGAATTGCAAAAACTGTTTTTTGATGATGAGCCAGAATCTTATGCTTTCGCTCGCGTTCGCCGACGATAGATCGGTGGGTCTGATCTGCGATGCGAACGTAGACCAAAAATCACGTACACGATACAACTGAAGATGTACAACACACGCACACGATGCGTTCACCACGAGTATTTGAATGCTAAAAGCGCGATCTAGGAGTCACTGACTGTACATGAGGGATTCAAGATCACTGTACAGTTTTTGTGAACAAGCGTGTGATTTAACACTGAATTCCACGTTGGTGAACGCATCGTGTGCGTATTTTGTACACGTACATGTACAAGTGATTCTGAACTCTCCTTTTATACCTACTAACGCTCACATTATAGAATCGACGATGCCAGAACCGCATTGAACGTAAGTTCTAACTTATCCCCTGTTCTTTATCACCAACATATTTTTATTTTATAATATATTTTGTTTTTTTCACTGGTAAATCGTTTGTTGTTTAAATACATTTTATTATTTTCTAGTGTAAAATTCACTGTTTTTATTTTATATATTTTTGTTTGTTTGTTCTCTCTACTTAATTGTATATATATCAATCCTTCAATTCATTCATCAGCCTTTTTATAATCGCGTTTATTCAAAACCTCCTGCCTCAACAATTCGTTGCATTTGCTCACTATCTCATTGTCTACTCCAGTATTACCAGCGCGTCGACTTGTATTCATATCCCATATGGGTTTCACCACCTTCGTCCACTTGTAACCTCTATTGACTTTGGGTCTCGTTTCTCTGGCATCGTTATTTCTATTCATGGGGTAGGTCTGAACCAGAATGTCGCCATAATTGTCGAAATCCCGATCCGTGTAATCTCCAGGCTTGTCGAAAAGGAGCAATTAGCGCAGTCCAGGAGTTAATTCGTACCTATTCGAACCGACGATTAAATTATCATCATCCTCAAGCACTTCGGTGTCACCTACGAAAGTTCTTCCGTCAGAATCCTTATAAATTCCATACAATAGATCTCTCTTACCACCATCCTCGGACAACGCGACGCTATCAGTGGTGATAATCGAAGCGGCATCATCACTTTCGCTCACGTTGGTTTCGATCCTCATGGGAACGTAATCCGGCGATGATCTTTGAAAGGACCCCCCCCCCCCCCCCCCCCCCCCCCGTAAAACTGCCGGCAAAAGAACCCGTTCTCAAAGAACTTTCTTTTATGGGCTTCAATTCGTCAACGATCTCCTTTTTACTTCGTTCCTGAACCTCCGTCACGGGTTTAAATAATTTTGTGGTTTCACGTCTTAATTCCATTTCTCCCAGTCGCCTGCTTCTGTCAGCTGATTGAATACTCTTCTTAGCACGTTCATATTCGCTGAGAAGTTGATCTCTCTGCTTGGAATCTGTGATGTGTAAAAACATTTTTTCGTTTTTAAAATTATTAATATTTCCTTTAGAGTATAGTAAAGTGAGTTATTTTATTATTCTCAAAATTATATGTACAATTATTTTTATGTTTTATGTTTAAGTAAATAAAATCTCCTGTCTTTAATATATAATAACTAAAACCAGTTGAGGAAAAAACCATAATACAAATAAAACCTCGATAAGTAGTTAAAAATTCTTAAAATAACATCCGTTTCAAACGTGTTAAACTCAGAAAGAACATGAATAATTAAAATCTCGAATAAAAGCATGCCAGTAAATGTAACGCTTTTCAAAAAATAACATCAATTAATCTTTTGAACTGTTTCTACTTTCATCCAAAGAATAGTTTCAGTTAAACGATTTAACTGACAATTGACTCATTTGAATGAAAAACCCGTAATACATTCAAGCGTGACAAATGGAGTTCTCAGTAAGTTTATACAGTAAATATCACTTTGAAATGCGACCTGCTCGTCAGCTTGGTAAAAACAGATTGATGATTGTAGCGCACAGGAGCTCTATTTATACTGTAAAAGTGGAGATACCCATCGTGGGATTTTCCAAAAACTCTGGTTTTTCTGTTGAGTTTGGAAAAAATCCACTATGGGTATCCCCACTTACGTCAGAAGTTGGGATACCCATAGTGGATTTTTCCAAACTCAAGTTTTTTCCATTTAGTTTGGGAAAAAAAATCCTCGACGAGTGGACTGCGCTTTACACTCACTTTTTCACCGTTGGCGAACGTCGAAAAAAACGTTTTGAGATCGATTTCCCAGTCCTAGAATCGGCAAATTGGTTTTCACCGATCGGATCGCACCCTCGACCGTTCAAAACAGCCGTTGACGAACGTCGGTGTCCCAGAACCGGCAAACCGCATTTTTGATGCTGTCCTAGAACCGGCAAAGCGTTTTTTTGCTTGCATTCACCCAACGATAGATCGAAGGTCTGATCCGTGATGGGGAACGTCGAGAAAATTTTTTTTAAATTTACGTTTTCTTCAAATTTCATACATTTTTTTCCCTTCCGAGCGATGTTTCGAATTTCACCTCGTTCGCCAACAGATGTTGTTGAACGTCAAAAGTGCGATCCGAGAGCCCTCAAAAAAACAATGCCGATTCTGGGACACCATGAAAAATCGACATTTTTTTACACTCTGTACACGATTTAAACACTAAACCCCTATGGCGGTACACGTACATGTACGTGTACGTGTACAGTTTTTTGTAAATTCTGTCCTAGAATCGGCAATTACCACCTACTACTCGCGTTAAACTCATATGAACCCCTCGCGGATAAACTCGCGTAAAACCTCGCGGATAAACTCGCGCTAAAACTCGCGTTAACCTCGCGGACGAACACGCATTAAACTCGCGTTAGCCTCGCGCATATACTCGCGTTAACATCGTGGATAAAACTCGCGCTCAACTCGACTAAACTGGCGTTAACCTTGTGGGATAGACTCGTGTTAACCCCCGCGTACAAACACTCGTTAAAACTCGCGCTAATCGCGCGGATAAACTCGAGTTAAACCACGAGGAGTACCTCACGTTAAATACAACACGCGTTAAACACGCATTAAACACGCGGATAAAACACACGTGATAACCTTGCTGATCAAACTCGCGTTAACCTCAGGAGCTAAACTCGCGTTAACCTCGCGGATTTACCTCGCATTAAACAAACTCGCACATAACTTCGCGCTAACCGCTGCGGGATAAAACACGCATTGACATCGTGGATTAACTCGCGTTAATCTAGTGTTTAAACTCGGGGATATACTCGAGGAGTCTATCCGCTAGGTTAACACAAGTTTATCCGCGATGTCAATACGGGCAATATTGTCAATCAACTCGTCTTCATTTGTACCACCCTACAGCACTCTTATTTGATCAGATTTGTCCACCTATAAGGTTTTCTGGGAGGTTGTCACTTTTTAGGGCCTTGGGTTGCCTCATAAAGAGGGGTCATATGGGGACGGGCAACATGTCAGTCAACTCGTCTTCATTGGTGGCCACCCTACAGCACCTTTTATTTGATCAGATTTGCCCGTCTAGAAGGCTTTCTGGGAGGTTGTCACTTTTAGGGCCTTGGTTGCCCCATAAAGAGGGGTCATATGGGGACGGGCGACATGTCAATCAACTCGTCTTCATTTGTGCCACCCTATAGCACCTTTTTATTTGATCAGATTTGCCCATGTAGAAGGTTTTCTGGGAGGTCGCCCACTTTTGGGGCCTTGGTCCCCCCATAAAGAGGGGGTCATATGGGGACGGGCTACATGTCAATCAACTCGTCTTCATTTTCTGCCCACCCTACAGCAGGTGTCATTTTTCCTGTTTTGGTGAAATAAAAAAATGTCAAATAAGGAATAAGTAACTAAACTTCACGTCGCTATATGAACATTTCAAATATCTTTTTCAAATACAGCCACACAAACACCTTTTTCGCCCTAATACAGAGGGTTATACAACAAAATAAGAAAGAAAAATGACATGACAGGAAGCACCGGTCACGGACACTTTTTTATTTTTTTAAGGAATTCCCAACAAACACACACCATTAATCAAGTGAATTTTTTTAGGCCCCCCAGAATTCATCATATCACTCTCTTTTTTTTCTCTGGAATATTTAGCATTGATGCAAGAGTTTAGTAGAACTAGGCGGGGGTGAAACCCCAAAACGGGTCCTATGTCCGTCCCAGTGCAAAAAAAAAAGAAAAAAGGGACGTCGCATTTTGGATCCGATTTGAGGGTCCTATATCGGTTCCAGTGACCCAAGGATCACTCATGCCGAATTTCATCCAAATCCATGCAGCGGTTTTTGCGTCCATAACAAAGAAACAAACAAACAAACTCGGCTCCTTTCATAGTATAGATGCTTCAAAAACCTTTTAAAAACAATATTTTTTATATAAAGGCTGCTTTTCTCCTCCGACTTTCTGCAACTTTTCAAGGCAGATAACTCTAAATCAAATCAATAGTGGTGTTACACCTGCTACTACTACTACTATCACTACTACTGTTAATACTATTACTACTGCTACAAACCACTACAAATACTACTATTACTACTACTGCTAATACTACTACTACTACTTACTACTACTACTACTACTACTACTACTAGTAGTAGTTAGTAGTAGTAGTAGTAGTAGTAGTTGTTGTTGTAGTGTCAGTAGTAGTAGTAGTATTAGTAGTATTAGTAGTGTTAGTAATAGTAGTGGTAGTAGTAGTAGTACTGGTAATCGCGGATTTACGTGAAAAAGTTTGGAACCCAGAAGGTCGACATGGCAAATATTTTTTTATAATCCGTTCCCCACGAATTAGTAATACGTGCGCATAAATTCTTAATCCATACGCATTATTAATCCATGTGCACAAACTAATAATCAGTGTGCTAGAACTAATAATCCGTGCGCACGAAATAATAATCCATGCAAAAGAAATAATAATCCGTAGCGACCGAAATAATAGTTATAAATAGTGTGCTATCCCGTAATTAAGTCCAAATGGCCAACCTTGTGACATTAGCGCACTGGTATCCCTTCATCAAAACACTGAAATTAAAATGCTTAGGTCAACTTGCTCTTGTCTAGACCTAAGTTAACTATGACCCCTAGGCATTCGGTCGTTACTACCCACCCTCGTTTCTTCCCGAAGGAAGGTGAGGAGGAGGTTACCTAACGACCCTCATTTTCAACATGCGATGGGTCTACGTTCCTCCAAAGGTGAAAGATGGGAAACAACCTTGTGCGAAGTGAAGCCTGCATAAAACCCCATACCACTGCACTCGTGGCCTGTGGCGGTCAGTAGGTGTGAGTGTGTGACTGTGGGGTCATTTTTTTGTTGACGGGGAGGAAGAGGTGGGGGCGCAAAAAATATGTTAGTAAAGACACGAAACTCAGATTATGTAGGGCTTATAAAGCCAGCCATCAAAACATTGGAGATGGGGCGTCACCTAAGATTGGCCCGGACGGCCACATAGACCTACGCTTGTCTGCTACAAGTCCAATCCTGGACGACTCCAATGCGATAATATAATTTTGTAGTACATTCTGGGATGAACTGGATCAGTTACTGAGGCCTGGGGAACACTGCCCGCCCCCAGATAATTAGACCTACCCCCCCCCCCCCCCCACACACACACACAATTTCTTTTCAAACTGCCACTTAGTATTTCCAATCTTACCTTCCCCCCAAGAGACTCTAAAACCATTGATGGAGCTTCGGAATTTAAGAATATTTCTGAGAGACCGAGACCCCTACTGGTACTGATGGCTTCACCATCTTTTCATGATGCTCCAGATTCGCTCTCAAAGCTTTGCAATTTGAGCATTTACCGAGGGAGGTCAACTGGACCCGCACAAATAGCTTCACATTCCCTCAGAGGCACCAGAGTCACTCAAAGAGCTAATATATATATATATATATATATATATATATATATATATATATATATATATATATATATTATATATATATATATATATATACACTTCATCAAATATTTTATATAACTTCGTCAAATTGCCGGCAATTTGACGAAGTTATATATATATATATATATGTATATATATATATATATATACACTTCATCAAATATTTTATATAACTTCGTCAAATTGCCGTCATGCTCGGAAGTTTACTTCCTTCTAAGCGGCTTTCATTTTTGACTAATACTTATTCCGTTACGTTAAGTAACTAAATAACTACTACTACTACTACTAAATAAACTACTACTACTACTACTGACACTACAACAACAACTACTACTACTACTCAACATAGTCACTCAAAGAGCTAATATATATATATATATATATTATATATATATATATATATATATATATATATATATATATATATATATATATATATAGTATATATATATACACTTCATCAAATATTTTATATAACTTCGTCAAATTGCCGGCAATTTGACGAAGTTATATATATATATATATGTATATATATATATATATATATACACTTCATCAAATATTTTATATAACTTCGTCAAATTGCCGTCATGCTCGGAAGTTTACTTCCTTCTAAGCGGCTTTCATTTTTGACTAATACTTATTCCGTTACGTTTAAGTAACTAAATAACTACTACTACTACTACTAAATAACTACTACTACTACTACTGACACTACAACAAACAACTACTACTACTACTCAACATTGTCCCATTTCAACAATTAGGATCAGCGTGACGCTAAATTTTTACGTTCCCATGACGCGATACACATTGGTACGGCACTTAACGTAACGGAATAAGTATTAGTCAAAAATGAAAGCCGCTTAGAAGGAAGTAAACTTCCGAGCATGACGGCAATTTGACGAAGTTATATATATATATATATATATATAGGGGGCATGAGAGGACATTTTCCCTGAACATAGCTTTGCAGCTCCTATCCCCCCGCCCACTGTCCATCACTCACACATCCATCCACCCTCTCTTACACACATGCACACTGACTCTCTTTTCTTTATTTCCATGTAAGCTCAGCTGATAAACATATCCATCCAAGTTCGGATGCAGATAATTATGAGCCAAGCATGTACGTGTATAACGTGCATAAACCTAGTCTCTAAAATATGGGTGGTGTCTCTTTATTTTCGTAGTCCAAAAAATGTGGAGATTTACCCTGGAAAAGTTTCTGGCGCCTTCATTGTCCGGATTCCACCAATGGGAGTGGGCGACACACCCGCTTATACCCCCCCCCCCCCGACCGTGGCCTTCGGGATATGCCTGTGGCATATTGATTCCACCCTCTCCTATTGGAATCCTCCCCTGAGTGGGGATCTTGCTTCCTCCACTGGACTTGATTCCCAGGCATGGCGTTGGTAACTATGTCTAGTGGGCCTATCTGTTGGGATGGAGGGTGAGCGGGTACATATCTTTTCTCAAAACAAATAATCCGTGCGCACGAAATAATAATCCGTGTGCGCGAAATAATAATCTGTGCGCACGAAATAAGAATTCGTGCGAAGGAATTAATAATCCGTGTGCACGGATTATTAATTCGTTCGCACGGATTATTATTTCGTGAACACAGATTATTATTTCGTTCGAACGGGTTATTATTTCGTGAGCCCGGATTATTATTTAGTGCACAAGGATTATTAATTCGTGTGCACGGATTATTAATTCATACACATGGATTATTAATTCGTGCGCATGGATTATTAATTCATGCGCACGGATAATAAAAAATAGTTGCCATGTCACCTCCCGGGCTCCGTAAAAGGGTGTTTTAGTTAAGGTATACATTACGTTTTTCGGTTCTTCAAAGACCACTGGTTTATATTATTAAGGTAATTAACATTCAATAATTCAGGACAAACGTTTTTTCTATAAAGAGTTGAATGGGGGTAGCCCCTCAGCTTTCCTTACATTTTTAGAGAGGGTACTCCTATCTACCCCCCCCCCCCCCTCCCCCCTCCCCCCGCTGCATGTGTAACATACGCGTGTCCCAGGTGAGATAGCAGCGAGAGACAGATGTGTCTCCCACCACTGCATGTGTAACATACGTGTGTCCCGGGTGAGATAGCAGGGAGAGACACATGTATCCCACCCCACCCACGTGACGTTATACATTTATAACGTTATTATGACGTTATGCATATCGTATCGGTTTCTTGTTACCAACTAATTCATATTGACGTCATCGGAATGCAGTGTGATCAAAGTTTGATGCTCTAAAACTCTTCAACCCTCAAGCTGCCACCGTTCCTAATCGATTTCGTGGTATATACCTATCTCACCTCCCTGCAGAAGACAAATATGTAGCTTCATAAATCCTAGATGTGATATATTATTAATACTATTTGTTGTTTCTTGGGCAATTATGTTATAAACATGTATCGTAATGTCTTTTGCAAATAAAGTTATTACTTACTTACTTACTTACTTACTTACTTACTTACTTACTTGTGCATGCTCTTTCCGATGGTGTAATCAGTTTTTCAAAACAACGAATACAAAGTGAGTTGATTGAATCAGCACGTGACTCCCGATAACCTCTGGCTAACGTAATCGCCGCATTGTGGGGGGGGGGGGGGGAGAAAAATAATCCATTATGTGTACGGGTGTAGTGTGGGAAAATCTCACCCTCAGGACAAGATGTTTGGTCCAGACACTCGGCAAGCCTCGTGTCTGACCCAAATATCTTGCCCTCGGGTGAGATTTTTCCATCCCACACCCGCACCCATCAATGATTTTAATAGTCACAACCCCCCCCCCCCCGCGACCCCTCGCCCCCAACCACGTTCCTCTCATACTAACACCCTTAATACTAAGCGGTATGCCTTGGGATAAGTCTCTTGTCTGGCTCAAATATCATGCCCTCGGTGAGATTTTCCCATCTCGCACCCGCACCCATGGGTCATATGTACTTAATTCATTTGAAAAGAATATTCTGCATCCCCATGGGAAGCCCAGGAGCTAAAAATAGAAATATTTTCAAACGACCATATTTCACCCAGTAAAAATGCTTTGAGGTTTGGTATACAACTTCCTTTGGTGGTGAAAATTCAAGTTTGTTCAAAGAATGTTTCTAGGTCAATATTTGGTCTCGCCACGAAAGGATCCCAATTTTGAGCCCACACTAAATTTCAATTTTCAGAATTGAGGGGTTAATTTGAATCATATTTGGTATGTGATATCATTAGGTCAAATGTTCTTAATTCATGCTAAACAAGAAATCTCGGCATTCCAGTGGGAACACCAAGTGCTAAAAAATAGAAACAAATTCAAATGACAATTTTCCCCAAACTATTTGGAACAAAGAGTTGTTATTTGGTAAGACCCCTCCTTGGGTCCAGTGGAATCAAATGAGCACCCAAAACTTTTATCGGTTGTGTCATGGGGTACTCTACAGGAATGTCCAGTTTAACAGTGTTGTAATGGGAAAATGCGGAGTCATTCTCTTTCTTGTGCACCACTAACTTCTAACACGTTGGGTGATGCAGGGGATACATTGGAAAAATCTTCTCTCGGACATTGGTTTAACTACTTATATAATTTCCATGTACTACCTTTATCATCAAGAGGTGGTACGCTCGAATTCCATTTCAAAATGTTCTTGTAAAGAACCATCGTGACTCGGCAGCTATGCATATTTTTGTTTCTCATTTCTCTTGTTTTGTACAAACAACTAACTGATCCCAATACATTCACGATTGGCATAAAATGTCTTTGAAATGACAAGGTAAAATTTGTTACCCCCTTTACCCAACGTAACGGCCAAAACCGGCCAGCGCTATTCTCAAAAATCGCCAATTAATTTTCATTCCTTTTTCATTTTTTGTCTCAAAAACATAGGTTATGACCCCTCGTTGGAACGAGCTCGTCGAGCTCGTTCCAACGAGGGGTCATAACCTATGTTTTTGAGACAAAAAATGAAAAAAATTAGTTATTCAAGATTTTTTTTGCAAGTGTCGTCTGCTTTTCAGGTTAGGTAAAGGGTTAAATGCAGACTCTTTTAACTTTCCTGTAAACCACCAATCCAAATGCTTTCATGTTTAGTGTATAGCACCTCCGTAACAACGAATCACTAGCTTATGGTGCCTGTGGGATCAATACTTTAACAGAAATGATCAAGGAGTGACCATGAAACAGTCTTCTTCTCACCATCCTCTTGTCCACATATTCGATGTTTGCATTTAAAATCTTTGTCGTCATCATCCTTGAATTTCATTTTCAGCATTTCATTGCCATCAACTATAATGATTTGGCTGTAAAGCAGCCATGCATAGCTTTGTATTATTTGTTAATGTAGAATTTCTTGTCTACTGTTTAGTTTAGATATATTACAAGACATCCGTTATATGGGAATCTCAACCAGGTGAGCGTCTCAGGCACTTGGGACCTCTTGCACACTAAAAACTATAGTGTTAAAACTGACACTTTCAAGGTGTTAAACCCATTCTAACTCTTAGGGCTTGATTTTAACACTCAAAGTGCTATGCTTTAAGCACTTCGACATTACAATCGTCAGACATCTGAAACTTGAATGGATGGCACTTCCCATGTGTCTAGCATCGGTGGTTCTTCCAGAATCGTCCATAATTTGATTTGCGCTTGGTGGGTACATAATTAAAAAGACACAACGCAGATGACGCGGATCAGGCTCGAGAGTTCGAGCCTGATCCGCGTCATCTGCGTTGTTTCCTTTTCAATGTCGCGACATTACACTTGTCAAGTGGTATTATTGTCAACACCTGTCAAGTTCTGGGCTATCTGCACTTGAACAAAGTGCTAGTTCAGCACTTAGTAAGTGTTAAATACAGCACTTCAAGTGTAGTTTTTAACACTTTAGTTTTTAGCGTGTGGTTTCACTAAGGACGCTGGAGAGCGAAAATAATAAGTAAATCAATATAATGCAAATACACTACTCAACTTCAATATTACGAGGTGTATGTATTTATTTATTTATTTATTTATTGGTGTTTTAAGGTCACATACTTATGCACAATGGCTAATCGTGACCGTGACAGTTTTACGGGTGGAGGAAGCCGGAGTACCCGGAGAGAACCACCGAGCAACGACGAGCAGCTGTCAGCTCTCCAACATCGTAACTCTGAACTCTGCACCGCGGCACAGGCAGGGTTAGATTGGTTGAAGACATGCGCACCATCGACGTGCAGTACGCCTCAGTACACAGCGTCATCGTGCCCCCATGTTGGCAATCGGGGTGAAGTGTCTTGCCCAAGGACACAACGCGGTTGCCGCAGGTGGGATTCGAACCGAGGACCTCTCGGCTTGCAGCCTGCACCTCTACCAACTGAGCCACCGCGCCCCTACGAGGTGTATGTTAACCTCTTCATGGCGATCATTGCTTTTGATTGATCTTAGATTATACTTTCGTGAACTGAATTGTTTTTAGTGTTCATGTACACGTGTCCTTAACGTCGTCAAAGCAACACTGAGATTAATTTAATTAGAAATCACCCAAGAGGTAAAGTAATTTTAAAATTTAGCCCTTTACCCAACGCAGACGATATCAAAATTTATTATTTTATATATCATTTTTTTCAAATTTTTCAAAAAATTTCAACAAAACCATATCATGTGACCCCTCGTTGGAACGAGCTCGACGAGCTCGTTCCAACGAGGGGTCACATGATATGGTTTTGTTGAAATCTTTTGAAAAATAATATTTTTTCAACTGCTGAATTTGCATATTACGCGGGCAGATGCGGCCGATTCGTTGGGTAAAGGGTTAATGAAAGTAAATTTCCGTTCCATTTACAATTCTACATGTGCGTTATAAGTAAAGAATAACATGCAAATGGCATACTAAGGGTTTTTTTTTATTCCTGACTTATGTTGAATTATATCTTGATTAAAAACACCGCACTTATTTTTAAAAATCTTGTTTTCATTTGTGCCACCCAACACCACCATTTATTTGATCAGATTCACCAATCTAGAATGTTTTATGAGGGTTGCCACTTTTAAGGCCTTGGTTGCCCCATAAAGAGGGGTCATATGGGGAAGGGCAAAATGTCAGTCAACTCGTCTTCATTTGTGCCACCCTACAACACCTTTTATTTGTTCAGATTCGCCCATCTAGAAGGTTTTCTGGGAGGTTGTCACTTTTAGGGCCTTGGTTGCCCCATAAAGGGGTGTCATATGGGAACGGGCAACATGTCAATCAACTCGT
Organism: Pictodentalium vernedei; assembly: GCA_031216915.1. Lineage (NCBI taxonomy): Eukaryota > Metazoa > Mollusca > Scaphopoda > Dentaliida > Dentaliidae > Pictodentalium > Pictodentalium vernedei. Next base: position 124,966,979 of record CM062296.1, on the reverse strand, counting down.
CTTCATTTTTGCTACCTTACAACATCTTTTATTTGATCAGATTTGCCCATCTAGAAGGTCATTTGGGAGGTTGTCACTTTTAGGGCCTTCGTTGTCCCATAAAGAGGGGTCATATGGGGATGGGCAACATGTCAATCAACCCGTCTTCATTTGTGCCACCCTACAGCCCCTTTTATTTGAACAGATTTGCCCATCTAGAAGGTTTTCGGTGAGGTTGCCACTTTTAGGGCCTTGGTTGCCCCATAAAGAGGGGTCATATGGGAACGGGCAACATGTCAATCAACTCGTCTTCATTTGTGCCACCTTACAGCATCTTTTATTTCATCAGATTTGCCCATCTAGAAGGTTTTCTGTGAGGTTGTCACTTGTAGGGCCTTGGTTCCCCCATAAAGAGGGGGGCATGTGGGAACAGGCAACATGTCAATCAACTCGTCTTCATTTGTGCCACCTTACAGCATCTTTTATTTGATCGGATTTGCCCATCTAGAATGTCTTCTGGGAGTTTGTCACTTTAGGGCCTTGGTTGCCCCATAAGGATGGGTCATACAGGGACGGGCAACATGTCAATCAACTCGTCTTTATTTGTGCCACCTTACAGCGTCTTTTATTTGATCAGATTTGCCCATCTAGAAGGTCTTTTGGGAGGTTGTCACTTTTAGGGCCTTGCTTTCCCCATAAAGAGGGATCATTGAGTTCATACAAGGTGAGTACAGTAGTCTCAATTGAGAATGGCCAATAGTTGTCTTGAAAACCTACGAGAGGCTTTTAGAAAAATCCTCGGAAAATATGAATTTTTAACCTTTTGAGGGGTATCGCTCTGTAACCAGCCCTAAACGGATTAATGCTTGGTTTTATGAATACCTTCATTACTTACAAAAATGATCCTCAGTGAATTTCACTTCCAATGAGGAAGGTCACGTTTATCACGCAGGTACACATTGGGTGTTATGGGTGCCCCAAAACAGCCCGTTTTCTCAAAATGTCTATACTTTGCAGGCTCTGGAGGGTTAATAATTGCTTACCGGAATATTTTGTCCATGCAACTTGTAATGTCACTCAAAGACCGCAAATGGTCAATTTTTCTTGAAAACGTGCTAGATTTTTTTGAAAAATCCACAGAAAACGGGAATTTTAAGCTTTTGAAGGGTATATCTCCTTAACTAGTCGACAATGGGTTAAGACCTCGATTCTTGAATATCCTTACTACTTACAAAAATGTTTCTCTATCAGTTTTGCGTCCAGTAAAAGAAGTTACGTTTCTCTGTGGCATTTCCATTTGATGTTGTTAGTGTCCAAAAACAGACTATTTCTTCAAAACTTTTGACATTTAGCAGCCCATGGAGGGTTAACAAATACCTACCAGAATATTTTATCCATGCAACTGGTAATGTGATACCAAGACCTATCAACGGCCATTTTCTCTTGAAAACCCTACAAGATGTTTGTAAAGAAATCCAGGGAAAACGATTTTTAAGCTTTCGATGGGTATCCCTGTTAACCTCCCCAATAGGGGTTAACGCTTGGTTTTTTGAATACCCTTATTACTTACAAAAATGGTCCTCTGTGAATTCCACTTCCAACAAAGGTGATTATGTTTATCTTTCGTGTATACATTGGGTGCTGTGCGTGACCGAAAACAGCCCATGTCAACAAAATTACGATGCTTGGCAGCTTGTAGATGGTTAATAAGCGCTCACCGGAGTATTATGTCCCTGCAACTTATAATGTCACATAAAGACCTACGAATAGCCAATTTTTCTTGAAACCCTACAAGTTACTGTTAGGGAAATTCACAGAAAATGGGAATTTAAAGCTTTTAAGGGATATCTCTCTTAGCCTACCCAAAATGGGTTAAGACTTCGACTTTTGAATACCCTTACTACTTACAAAAATGTTTCTGTATAAATTGTACACTCGATAAAAGGAGGCGCTTTTCTTTGTGGTGTACCCTTTGGGTGCTGTTGGTGTCCAAAAACAGCCCATTTTATGACAATTTTGACGTTGAGGAGCCCTGGGAGGGTTAACTAATGCTGATCGGAATATTTTGTCCATGCAACTTGTAATGTCACACCAAGACCTGCGAATAGCCGATTTTTTCTTGAAAACCTACAAGATGTTTTTAGAGAAATCCACAGAAAACGGGTATTTTAAGATTTTAATGGGTATCTCTCTTTAACCAGCCAAAAATGGGTTAAGACGTCGAATTTTTAATACCCTTACCACTTTCAAAAATATTTTCCGATCAATTTTGCGTCCGATAAATGAAGGCCACTTTCTCTGTAGTATACCGTTTGGGTGCTGTTGGTGTCCAAAAACAGCCCATTTTAAAACAATTTTTACGTTTAGCAGCTCGGAGAGGGTTAACTAATGCTGACCGGAATATTTTGTCCATGCAACTTGTAATGTCACACCAAGACCTGGGAGTGACAAATATTTCCTGAAAATCTACAAGACTCGTCTAGAGAAATCCACGGAAAACATGAAGTTCTGAGCTTTTTGGTGGTATTGCTGTTTAACCAGCCCAAAACGGGTTAACACTTGCTTTTCTGAACACCCTTATTACTTACAAAAATGATCCTCGGTGAATTCCACTTCCAATAAAAGAAGTTATGTGTATCTATCGTGTATCGTTTGGGTGCTGTCTGGACCCGAAAACAGCCCATTTCATCAAAATTTCGATGTCTGGCAACCTGTGGAGGGTTACCATATGCATCGCCTAATACGTCATGTGTATCAATGGTCGTGTCACAGGCAGTTCTAGTAATGATGAATGTTTTAAAAAAATCTACAAGACGTGTTTCGAGAAAGTGCCGACAAACCCTAATTTTGGCAGTTTTTTGCCAATTCTGACGAATTAAGGGTTAAATCGAAAAATCCGCTTTTTGGTACATTTTTAGATTTTGTGCCCCTCTATGCGTGTGCAAAATTTTGTGAAAATCGGTTCGAAAATAGCTTCTGAATTGTACGGACAAAATGTGTGGAAAAAAACCCCCAAAAGCTAGACTTTATGATTCTGAAGAATCATGGCTTTTCCCGATTAGATTCCATGATTTTTCATGACCCCACAGTGTCTGATGAATTGTTTTTAACTGTCTCATTGAAGTTCCTTCATTGATGTTAAGAAAAAGGTGAGTATAGAAGTCTCAAATGACTCGGTTTGGGTTTGATAAAAAAAATGTTTAGGTAAAACCCATCATTAACGGTAGAATGGGTTAATATCAATATCAATGTTTCCCTATCAGTTTTGCGTCCGGTAAAAGAAGTTACGTTTCTCTGTGGCATTTCCATTTGATGTTGTTGGTGTCCAAAAACAGACTATTTCTTCAATTTTTTTTACATTTAGCAGCTCATGGAGGGTTAACAAATGCCTAACAGAATAATGTATCCATGCAACTGGTCATATGACACCAAGACCTATCAACGGCCATTTTCTCTTGAAAACCCCACAAAATGTTTGTAAAGAAATCCAGGGAAAACGATTTTTTAAGCTATCGATGGGTATCCCTGTGAACCTTCCTAACAGGGGTTAACGCTTGGTTTTTTGAATACCTTTATTACTTACAAAAATGGTCCTCTGAGAATTCCACTTCCAACAAAGGAGATTACGTTTATCTCTCATGTATACATTGGGTGCTGTGCGTGTCTGAAAACATCCCCATGTTAACAAAATTACGATGCTTGGCAGCTTGTAGATGGTTAATAAACGCTCACCTGAGTATTTTGTCCATGCAACTTGTAATGTCACATAAAGACCGACGAATAGTCAATTTGTCTTGAAACCGTACAAGTTACCGTTTGGGAAATTCACAGAAAATGGGAATTTAAAGCTTTCAAGGGATATCTCTCCTTAGCCTTTCCAAAATGGGTTAAGACGTCGACTTTTGAATACCCTTACTACTTACAAAAATGTTTCCGAATAAATTGTACGCTCGATAAAAGGAGGCACTTTTCATTGTGGTGTACCCTTTGGTTGCTGTTGGTGTGCAAAAACAGCCCATTTTATCACAATTTTGACGTTGAGGAGCCCTGGGAGGGTTAACTAATGCTGATCGGAATATTTTGTTCATGCAACTTGTAATGTCAGACCAAGATCTGCAAATAGCCTATTTTTTCTTGCAAACATACAAGATGTTGTTAGAGAAATCCACAGAAAACGGGTATTTTAAGATTTTAATGGGTATCTCTCTTTAACCAGCCCAAAATGGGTTAAGACGTCAAATTTTTAATACCCTTACCACTTTCAAAAATATTTTCCGATCAATTTTGCGTCTGATAAATGAAGGCCCCTTTCTCTGTGGTATACCGTTTGGGTGCTGTTGGTGTCTAAAAACAGCCCATTTTATCACAATTTTTACGTTTAGCAGCTCCGGGAGGGTTATCTTATGCTGACCGGAATATTTTATCCATGCAACTTGTAATGTCACACCAAGACCTGGGAGTGACCAATTCTTCTTGAATCTACAAGACTCCTTTAGAGAAATCCACGGAAAACATGAAGTTTTGAGCTTTTTGGGGGTATTGCTGTTTAACCAGCCCAAAACGGGTTAACACTTGGTTTTTTGAACACCCTTATTACTTACAAAAATGATCCTCGGTGAATTCCACTTCCAATAAAGGAAGTTATGTTTATCTTCATGTATCGTTTGGGTGCCGTGGGGCCCGAAAACAGCCAATTTCATCAAAATTTTGATGTTTGGCAACCTGTGGAGGGTTACCATATGCATCACCTAATATGTCATGTGTATCAATGGTCGTGTCACAGGCCGTTCTAGCAATGAGGAATGTTTAAAAAAAATCTACAAGACGTGTTTCGAGAAAGTGCCGATAAACCCCAAATTTGGCAGTTTTTTGCCAATTCTGACGAAATAAGGGTTAAATCGAAAATTCCGCCTGGGTACATTTTTAGATTTTGTGCCTCTCTATGAGTGTGCAAAATTTTGTGAAAATCGTTTTTTTAAATGGCTTCTGAATCGTACGGACAAAATGTGTGGAACCACCCCCCCCAAAAAAAAAAAAAAAAAAAAAATAATAATAATAATAATAATCCGTAGAAAAACAATAGTCTTTTCCAGAGGGAAAGGCCTAAAAAAAAAAAAAATAACTAGACTTTATGATTCTGGAGAATCATGGCTTTTCCCGATGAGATTCCATGATTTTTCATGACCCCACAGTGTCCGATGAATTGTTTTTAACTGTCTCACTGAAGTTCCTTCATTGATGTTATGAGAAAGGTGAAGATAGTAGTCCCAAATGACAAAGTTTGATAAGAAATTGTTTAGGTAAAAACCATCATTAACGGTGGAGTGGGTTAATGTCAATATCGTCGTCCAACAAGTCAATGACCGACAAAAGGAGTTATGTTGGTTTGACACATACCCACTGAGTGCTGTGTCAATTTAATGAAAGTGTCAATGACACTGTAGCTCAACTTGTCAAGACATGTACATGTATAGTATGTGACAGAGCAATGACAAACATCTAGGTAATGACCTGATAACAAAGATACATATAAAGTATTGTAACGGCCTGTACATAAATACTGACCGTAGCTTGTAACAAATGTATAGGTAAAGTATTGTAAAGGTGGGTGACAGTCAGACGCTAAACTAGAAAAGAAAACTTTGAGTCCCAGAGTGGGTCTGACTGAACCACAAAATATTTGTTCTCATAGCACAGTGATAACAAAGGCACCCCAAAACACACTCATTCCTGTCCCAAGGTGAAAACAAAGGTACCCAAGAAGTTTCGTGAAGATCAGTTCATAAATACGAGCTGTACAGAAGTTGTGACAAAAAACTGATTGGACCTAATTTCGGTACAAAATGGCCACTGGCAGCCATCTTGAATTTTGGGCCGCACCCAGAAACACTCGTTCTCGTCCCAAGGTGATAACAAAGTTACCCAAGAAGTTTCGTGAAGATCGGTTGATAAATACAGCCTCAAGCCCGAGCCGTTTTGACATGTGCACTTACATGTAGTGTATAAGTAGCACTAAATAAATCAAAATTTATCTAATTTGCATAATTTCTGCACGAGAAAAAAACCGTACTGTATGTGATGTATTCCATTTTACTAAACATTCATACAAAAATTTATTCAAATCAGGACTTTCGTACAGAAGTTCTGTACAAAAGATTGATTGCACTAATGTTGGTACAAAATGGCTGCTGGTGGCCATGTTGAATTTCGGACCACACCCGAAAACACCCGTTCTCATCCCACGGTGGTAACAAAGGTACCCAAGACGTTTCGTAAAGATCGGTTCATAAATAAATATGGCAGTGGGTTACTTAGTTCATTGTGGTTATGCTACGACTTATTTTGATTCATACAGTATTTGTAGACTTGAACATATGCTTCTACCTTGTACCATGCCTTTATACTCATAAGAAGTCTTTTTTCCAGACATTTCATACTTGGCTATTAAATAAATATGTGTTCATTTACAGATTAATTCTATTAAAATCATTCGACTGTAGCCATAGCAACATTTCAATATTTCGTGATTATAAAACAAATTTAAAATAAGAAGTTTTGACTTGCTGAAAAAATCTACAATTTTAGTACTCTGATCACAAAAAAGCAATATAATATATTTTGTACTTTACTTTTTAAACCTTTACCCACAGATAACGATAAAACTGGAAATTTAAATTTATTTTTTTCAAATTTACACAAAAAGCCTCAAGCAAATCAAATCATGTGATCTTCGGAGGAATAATCTTGTTCCGATGATAGAAACAAAACAAACTTGTACAAAACTTTTAAAAAAAACAACATTTTTACCTGCTAATTCATGAATTATGTGTGAAGTTTCAGTCAGTTTGTTAATTAAGGGTTAGGTGGCGAGGTGTGTGGATTGTGGAGATTCGTATCAATCCCTTTTCCAGTGTTTGAGACAAAAGAATTAACAGTACCAAAAGGATAAATTCCCACCACTCATGGGTATGGTTTTTGGCATATCAAAGCTATGTCAACCAAAAAATTAGTTTTCCTGAAATAATATTCTTTCGTGGACATTATAACTTACATTTTGAATTTCTATGCATTGGGAAATATAATGCAATTGGAATTCCAATGCAATTAACCTTCTTAAATGCTGTGTATAAACCCGAAACATGTTAAAAAAAAAAGGTTACAGCATGCATGTACATGTACGTACATATATTTTTATGTCCGATTCTTGTGTTATTAGTATAGGAAACATTACATCTATAGTTTATACCGGTAGTGGTTATTCTTCAACTCATTTTGACTTGTACTATATATGGACAAAGTATTATTAGTAGACACGCGACACTGCTACTAGCAGACGATTTTCATTCACTTTTTAGGGACCACGCCCCCTCCACCCCAACCTCTTTCAGCTGGAACATCTGTGTGTTATGCTTGGTAATATTTGTATGGGTTGGTTGTTTGGATACCCAGGGTTTGCATTGTCACTCACGCAGACATTTTTGTGTCATTTCAGTGATATATCTGCAGTTTTGTCACTCGTCAACAAAACAAAACCATGATGTCGAGTCAACCTTCGCTTGTGGGAAGGGGTTCATTGCGGTATTCAATTCACTAAAAAATCAACATTATTTTGCCCTGTCCATTTAATGAAGTGTTGAAAGCGTGTTATTTTTTCTATCTTTATTAGTATTAAATCGAAAATGCACATTTTCTCATTTCAAGCGAAACATTTTGGTTGTTTCTATCGCACGTATGACAGTCTTGACAGATAGTCTGATCGAATTGTTTACCCGAAGCTACCTCTGACCTTGCATATCATTAACGTCAAAGATGGCTAATCGGCAATGGGCTTATTCTATAATTTGAGAGTACGGCGGCATTTATAAGAGAAACGTGTCCCAACCTATTTTTAAAACCCATTGTGTACAATCGTTTTCGGACTTTGAAACCGAAAGACTCGGAGTGTTATGATGATATCGTTTATAATGTATTAAAGTACGCCATGAATGCAGACTATTTATTGCAAGATTTTATGGTTGTGTACTATTGTAACAAACTGTATATAAAATAAAAGGCCAAAATCAATTAAACCAACGAGAGTTAATATCGAATGTGTCCACAACAATAGGATTCCGTTTTTTTTATTTGGGTCGTTTCGTTCCTTTTCGCTTTCGTCCCCCGGGTCGTTGCGTACCTTTACCTTTTTGTACTGGGTCGTTTCGTACCCTTTTAGGTAAGAAACGACTCACAAAAATAAAAAGGAACGAAACTACTCACATAAAAAGGGGCGCGAAACGACTCAGTTTTAGAGGGAAGTAGCGAGCGGACCTAAATGACAGCTACGACAAAAAGGAGATATTGGAAGTATTTAATTCGCCGGACCGGGAGGGGACTGCCAATAGAGAAGAATGAGGAAAAACGGGATAACCTGACAAAAAGAGATACTCGAAACTATGTCTAAAACTTTCGAATAAAAATTTAGAAAAATAGAAGTGAAAATTACCTGAGTCGTTTCGTTCCTTTTTAGGTACGAAACGGTATCAGGACAACTCGTACCCACGGCAACTCGTACCAGTCAAGTCGTACCCAAAATTGGACGACTCGTACCCAATTTCGGCTGGACAGCCCGTACCCACAGTTGGACAACTCGTACCCAAGGTTGGACAGCTCGTACCCACAGTTGGTCAACATGTACCTGGTCTTTAATTGTATGGGCGAAGGCGAATATTGGTCAAAGGACTTGATAAGATTTGTGTCTGATTTGAGTGGGTGTGCAGAAAGGCAAAAACTTTCCATTTTTAGCATTTATCTCAGCAGAACAGTCTGAACAGACTTCACCGAAAGTCAATTTCGCCGGTATGGACATTTCATCAAGAGAGCAATTCGAAGGAAACAGGAAGTATTTAAATTATATATTAATACAGTGGTGTAGATACGGGAGACGACCCCCCTTCCCACCCCCCTCCCCAAAATCGGGTAATCTTTGGCTCTTCGTTCAACTTCTGAGGGCTTTTGTACGTAATATTTTGTTGTACTGGTAGTCATACCCAGCAGTTCACGTGTTGCAGGGTTAATGCAAAATCAGATGCGATCGGGGCTCATTCCCCCACCCTAACCCACCCCTTCATTAGTTGAAGGATTAACGCGATGTCGGACGCCTGGTCAAATTACATCTATATAGACCTGTGCCAATTTTTGTTTCTATCGGTCGAGGAACGAGAGTCAGGTGCCTAGAGAGAGAGAGAGAGAGAGAGAGAGAGAGAGAGAGAGAGAGAGATTCACTTTTATTCACATAAATTTATAGTCTAATTGCAAACCTTACAAAAATGCTAATTACCATTTAATTTTCATGATTGTCATGGAAGGTAATTGTTAGAAAAACACACCTCCCAACTGGAAGATTAACTTAATTGGCGATAATAATATGCACAGATAATTGGAAGAAAATTAAACACCAATCGACTATAAGGTAATATAGACGATAGAAAATAATTCTTCGTGATCTCACACCTGGCACTGCCGGGTAAGTCTAAATTAAATGACTGTCGAGTTTTCAGGTGTGTCGGTATTGACCATAAAATTTCCGACAGAAATCAGTTGATGCGAGCTGGTGGACTCATAGAGAGAGATGTATTAGAGCTTTTTAATTAGATTTTTTTTTAAATGAACATCATTTGTGATCTTCTTGATTCAGTCTATCACTGGTCATTGTTTGCCGTTTTTCTTCCCAGCGGGTAAATGTGCTACGCTTCAAGTACAAAATCCGGCTGGACTCTCAATTTACAATGAAATCCTTTCTCGCCTGACCGGAGTGGCGCCTCACCAGTGATGTAACTTTGCCACACGAAAAATAATGTAAAGGTGGAGAGTGGCATTATTAATTAGGAAAGGCAAGAGTTAATGCGACGAAGACTATGGTTTTCACCCTGATAATTTGCAGAGCCTAGGCCTAGATGCGAGGCCTTTTAGTTTTTTCCAGTACTCTATTTTCCAAAACTGAAGCACAGAAACCGGGTGTCGGGGTTGGGAGGGGGGGGGGGGGTGTCATTCACGCCAGTTCTCGAACGAATACGATTGCAGACTTTCAGGAACCACTGGTGCCTGCTATCAACAAAGTACGGCCAATGAATATATGTTTCCTGTTCTGTGTATCACAGCCGTCATTTAGACGTAAACTTTGTGTATATTTCATTCATATTCATGGAATATCTGACGAAGGAATTTCAAAGTAAACTGATTTCCATTACTATTATAGCACCTTAAACGGATGAAACAAAAGCAAAAACCCCGCTTCTATAGTTCTTAGGCCATTAACGGCCTTCGCCCATACAATTAAACACCAAGTACAAGTTGACCAGCCATGGGTACGAGTTGTCCAACCATGGGTGCGAGTTGTCCAATTGTGGGTACGAGTTGTCCAGCCGAAAATGGGTACGAGTCGTCCAATTTTGGGTACGACTTGACTGGTACGAGTTGCCGTGGGTACGAGTTGTCTAGAAACCGTACGAAACGACTCAGTACGAAACGACCCCTTACGAAAGGGGAAAGGTATGGAACGACCCGTAACCAAAGAGTGTACCAAATAGCGCGCGAATTTGAAAATAAATCATGTTTTAGTTTTCCACAGAACGCTAAAACAGTCTGGAAATGAAATTTTTTCTTCTTGTGTAAATGTAGCTTAGAGGAGGTTCTTGGGGAAAATCTGAGAGGTTCTGGTATTTAGGAGAAAAATACAAAATAAAAAGACCCACCCCCAGAACCGCCTAGACAAAGGCAACTATAACAATGAATTTACTTCTATTCTTCTTTCCCGTAACGATTACTACATAAAATAAACATATTTCATCGTAAAAACTGCGCAAATATAATTTAGAGGAGGGTTCTGTGTGGTTTTGTGCGGTTCTATTTAGGAGAACCGCCCTCTACCCCTTTTTAACTTTTAAGTTTTATAAGCCAAAATTTTGCCATTTTTTTACTGGTTTTCGTTTATGTTCGTTTGTTTTCGTTATTTAGTTGCACCTCGAGGAAACGACTCTGCACGATCCGGAAATGCAACTGAACGACCCGGATCGCTAAAAATATCTCGCTTTCTTGGAAATTGGGCGTAGCTTCCAGTTAATATGACAAAGTTCTTGGACGGATCGATCGCATCTCTTGCTGTTTGTGTGGACCATAGAAATCGTGTGGACGATACTTTGAAAACATCTTGAACAAGTGTTTTTGTATCAAAAGTCGACTAAAATTGAGAGATGGAAAATAACAGGCCATACAAGATAACTGCTGTTTTATGTACTTTAATGTTGGGGGCAGGTGAGCCGTTGTCATTTCTTGTTTATAAGTAGTCCAAACTTGGACCCACAGTGCGTAATATAATTTTTGGTGTTGGTACGGCCTGTAGTGTAGAGGCCGTACCAACGCCAAAAATTATATTACGGACTGTGGGTCCAAGTTCGGACTAGTTTATAAGATATTATCTTACAATCAACATGTATTTTGTCTGTATTAACCCCGCAACTGTCGTGTATCCGACCCCCTGATAGTGATACAGATGATTGTATCAGGGGGTCGGATACAAGCACGTTCCTTTCGCGTGAGTTCCTTTTTTTTCTTTTTGTTCATCCGTATGAATAAATAGTTCGTTATATATTCGTCTACATTCTTGACTTATCCCCAATATATTGTAAGATAAAATGATTATTACCATTATGTGGATGTGCAAAATATGTATCCGAGTCTCGCTCCGGGTTCTAAGGGTAGATCACGACTCGTCTTTGACTCGTCGTGATCTGCCCTTAGAACCTGGAGCTCGACTCGGATACATATTTTGTACATCCACATAATGGTAATAATCTCTATTTATGCAGGCCTACGACTTATCAAAATTATTAGGCCAATACATAGAGATTATTACCGTTATGAGGATGTACAATATATGTATCCGAGTCGAGCTCCGGGTTCTAAGGCAGATCACGACGATTCAAAACATTCGCGTCACATCATTCGCACCTCTGTCTCTGACTTCAGAGTGTGAACACCTGATCAATCATGGATACACTGGAATTACCAGAAAGACTCGTCAGAACCATCTCACCTCTGGGCATATCTTGCCCTGTTACCTGGACTGTCCAGGAAACAGGCAAGAGAGTCCACCTTAGCCTGGAATTTGAAATAGAGACAACCAAGACACCACCCTCTTCAGGAAGAGGTAGTACCTTTGGCGAGAGGATCCCCTCTCCCACTGGTCCTCACCCGAAGGGGCACAGAGGCCCTGAAGAGAGAAAAAGAAAGAACAGGAAGAAGAGTCCATCTACCAAGTGCAGGGACGCCCGGTGCTTGGAGGCCTTCCGGAATGGGAAGAAAGAGGTGAGCAAGAGGATGGAGGTCCTGCGGGCAGCTGCCAGTTCCCCTCCTAGCCCTACTAGTACACCCAACCAACTACCAGCTCCTGAGCTAGTACTGTTGGATGCAGAATGCCTGGTGGAGACTGAGGAGGAACCGGAGGTTGCTTTTTCACCACCTCCCACCCCCCACTCCCCAGTTCCTTCTATACCGGGCAGCCCGGGTGAGTCAATCACAGCAATACAGTCACCTCAGTCTGCAGACAATATCGAAGACATAAGGATAAAAAGAGCATTAGAGTTGGCGAAATGAGAACTTGAGTTGGGAAAACAAGCCGTCACCGAAAGCCGCGAGTCCAGGGAAAAATCCAAGGCAAATTCCAAAAAGGCATTAGACACAATCCAGTTACTAAACTCTACATCATCGACTTCCAGATCACCATCTCAACCACCTCCAAAGAAAAAGAGCCGGAAGAAGCCCAGACGGAGCTAAGGCTAAGCCACTTCCCTCCTTCCTTTTCCTCCTCTACCACGCCCTGACATCCAACAACAACAAACAGCTAACAAGGGTCGAAAGGGGCCTCACTAATAGAAGAGCACTTTTGTGCTGGGACTGGGATAATAAAGTTTACATGTTTGGACTACCAGTAGTTTTTACATGTAGCTCACCTGACTGAAAATCAGGGTGAGCCTTTCTTATCACTCTTCGTCCGTCGTCCGTCGTCCGTCGTCCTGCGTGAAGGTTGTGTTTGAGCCTCTTTCCCCTAAACCACTGGCCACATTTTAATTAAATTTCATGTAAATAGTGGTTATATAGGGGCATTTTGATTTTTATCCAAAATAGGTTTCGGCTCATATTGAGCAGAGGTGTCGGGAAAAAATGCCAGATTTTTTGAAAATCTTCTAATGAACCACCAGTAGCAGAGACTTGATATGTGGTATACAGAGTCCTTTTGAGGTTTAGAATCAAGTTTGTTCAAGAGAAGTTTGTCGGGCATTATTTGCCTTCGTTATGGGAGGGGCAAAAATTTTGGCCATGCCTAAAATTTCTATTTTTAGAACCGTCAGGTCAATTTGAACCAAATTTCATTTGAGATGATAATGGGTCATAAGTAGTTGATTGATGGCAAAAAAAAAATTTCTCATTGCCCCGTGGGAACCTCGGGAGCTAAAAATAGGAAAAACCTTAAAACTGCCATATCTCCAAAACTACACGGCACAGAGAATTCTTATTTTGTATAAAGCTTACTTTTATCCAGTAGAATAGAATGGTTAAAAAAAAAATCCCTGTCGGTTTGATCACAAGGTACTTTTTTCAGGACTTTGAAAAAGTGCTGAGTCAGCACTTTTTAACACTGTAGGCAATGGGAAAAAAATTAAAAAATCTTCTTCAGATCCAGCAGGCAGAATCTTTTGATATTTGGTATGCAACATTGTAGGGTGGATCTGATTCAAGTTTGTTCAAATCGGCCCCCTGGGTTCATATTTGGGCTCAGTATAGGAGCCCGATTTCGAGCTTAGTACATTTCGGGCAAATTTCTTAAAAAATCTTCTTCTCCAGATCCAGCAGGCAGAATCTTTTGATATTTGGTATGCAACATTGTGGGGTAGATCTGATTGAAGTTTGTTCAAATCGGCTCCCTGGGTTCATATTTGGGCTCACTATAGAAGCCCGAATTGGAACTTAGTGCATTTCAGGCAAATTTCTTAAAAAATCTTCTTCTCCAGATTCGAGCAGGCAGAATCTTTTGATATTTGGCATGCAACATTGTGGGGTGGATCTGATTCAAGTTTGTTCAAATCAGCCCCCTGGGTTTATATTTGGGCTCGGTATAGAAGCTCGAATTCGAACTTAGTGCATTTCAGGCAAATTTCTTCAAAAATCTTCTTCTCCAGATCCAGTAGGCAGAATCTTTTGATATTTAGTATGCAACATTGTGGGGGTGGATCTGATTCAAGTTTGTTCAAATCGGCCCCCTGGATTCATATTTGGGCTCACTATAGAGGCCCGAATTCGAACTTAATGCATTTCAGGCAAATTTCTTAAAAAATCTTCTTCTCCAGATCCAGCAGGCAGAATCTTTTGGTATATGGTATGCAACATTGTGGGGTGGATCTGATTCAAGTTTGTTCAAATCAGCCCCCTGGGTTTATATTTGGGCTCAGTATAGAAGCTCGAATTCGAATTTAGTGCATTTCAGGCAAATTTCTTAAAAAATCTTCTTCTCCAGATCCAGCAGGCAGAATCTTTTGATATTTGGTATGCAACATTGTGGGGTGGATCTGATTCAAGTTTGTTCAAATCGGCCCCCTGGATTCATATTTGGGCTCACTTTTGAAGCCCAAATTCGAACTTGGTGCATTTCAGGCAAATTTCTTAAAAAATCTTCTTCTCCAGATTCAGCAGGCAGTATGCAACATTGTGGGGTGGATCTAATTTAATTTTGTTCAAATCGGCTCCCTAGATTCATATTTGGGCTCACTATAGAAGCTTGAATTCGAACTTGGTGCATTTCATGCAAATTTCTTAAAAAATCTTCTTCTCCAGATTCAGCAGGCAGAATCTTTTGATATTTGGTGTGCAACATTGTGAGGTGGATCTAATTTAATTTTGTTCAAATCGGCTCCCTAGATTCATATTTGGGCTCACTATAGAAGCTTGAATTCGAACTTAGTGCATTTCAGGCAAATTTCTTTGAAAATATTCTTCTCAAGATCCAGCAGGCAGAATCTTTTGATATTGGGTATACACCATGCTTAGGGTGGGGGGGGGGGGGAGTGGGGGTGAGATTCAAGTTTGTTCAAGCCAAGACCCTGGGTTCATATTTGGGCTCACTGTGGTAGCCCTAATTATAACTTAGTTTCAAATGAGGAATTTTCTTTAAAAATCTTCTTCAGATCCAGCAGTTGGAATGTTTTGATATTTGATATGCAGCATCCTTGGGGGGGGGGGGGGGGGGGGGGTGAGATTCAAGTTTGTCAAGCCATGTCCCTAGGTCCATATTTGGACTCACTGTGGGAGCTTGAATTGTAACTTAGTTCAAAATGAGGAATTTTCTTTAAAAATCTTCTTCTTCAGATCCAGCAGTTGGAATGTTTTGATATTTGGTGTCCAGCATCCTTAGGGGGGGGGGGGGGGGGGGGGGGGGGTGAGATTCAAGTTTGTTAAAGCCAAGTCCCTGGGTTCATATATGGGCTCCCTGTGGGAGCCCAAATTATAACTTAGTTCAATATGAGGAATATTCTTTAAAAATCTTCTTCTTTTTTTTCTAGATCCACTGGTCAGAATCTTTGGATACTTGGTGTAAGCTTTTCTTAGGAGGAGCAGATGCAACTTTTTGTTGAAATTAATTCTCTGGGTTGATATTTAGGCTACCATGTCAGGTGAGCACCCTCAGGCCCCTTGGGGCCTCTTGTTTTTAGTAGTTGTTGAGGTGTTATATTCGAAATGGAATTTTGTTTATTTTGAAATTCCCACCTCTGATATTCCTTAAATTCAAATTAAATATATACAAATTATACATAAAATGAAGCTTGGGAGGTATATAGAACATGAAAAATATATGAAATCAACTCATAGAGTTGACAGTAGGCGCCACTGGCTCCTGGAAGTCTGCTGCTGTATTCGTACCGGAACTGATATTAGTGATAATGCAATAATATTTTCAGAGAACAACTTGTGGCCAAATGTGCTTCACATATCCAAGAACAAAGCTAGACATTCAAAATACTTTAGGATGCAGCAATAGGACTGCATTTGGACATAATATGTGAATGATAAAAATCGATTAACCATCGACTAAGTCACTATATCAACCGACTAGTCAGGTTCTCCTAAATACCAGAACCCACACAGAACGGTATCAGGACAACTCGTACCCAGAACGACTCATACCCTGGAATGACTCGTACCCAGGACAATTCGTACCTTTCCTTGGACAACTAGTACCCTGCCTCTGGACAACTCTTATCCCACCTCTGAACAACTCGTACCCCGACTCTGGACAACTCGTAGCCCCGTACTCAGTTTTTCCCTACTTTTTTCTGTCATTCACATATATTATGAAAAGAAGCCGGCTCAGAACCGATCCTTGTGTCCCGGCTTTGAGTATTACTTACTCTGACACCTCACGGTTAACACTCTCCTTGATTTTTTGGGCAGTTAGAAATGATGATATAATCCTCAGAATGTCAGTGGGTAATGCAATTTTTGCTAGTTTATATCCCATGCCATTGTGCCATACAGTTAAAACTATAAGTCCTGTCACGAATAGTGCGCTTATCTAGGCTTAATTGCGCATTGGAATTGCGCGCAATTGCCATATCGAATGGCATCCAAAGCACAGCAGGTTCTCCTGGTTACTCATAGCAAACACATGCAATGTTTCTGCCAATGGACCTCCGGGTTACCCGGAGGTCCATTGGCTGAAATATTGCTTGTGCTCAGGCCATATGTACATAATTTGATAGCTTTACTTGGGCCATAACGCGTACATTAACGCGCATATCATCATGCTATTTGTGCGCATTTCATGACAGGACTTCTAGTTTTAACTGTATACCAAGTCAAATGCTTTTTCTACATCCAAGAAAAACGCAGTTCTGATTTCATTTTGACTAAAAGCTGTTTTCATATAATCGACCAGTCTATATGTAAGTGATCTATTCCCTCTTTCTGACTCCTATACGTTCTTTGCCATTTGTTGAAAAAGTTGATTGCTTCAAGATAGCTGCAGAGTCTCATGGTGAGAATCTGCTCTAATATTTTTCCAACACAGCTGAGCAATCTAATTGGGCTTTAGTTAGAACGGTTGGTAAGCTCTTTGTCAGGTTCAGGTATTATGACTCATGTGGCAACATTCTACCATTCCCCGCAGAAGCCCTATCTAAATTACACTTGTGCAGGGTTTTAAAATGAAATATTTTTATTAGCTCAACTTGACAAAGTCAAGCTGAGCTATTGCCATCACTTCTCGTCCGTTGGCATACGTACGTACATTCACAATTTCCTTTGGCACACCTCACAGGTCGCATTTATGATCAGATCGATTTGAAAACTTGGTATGCTTGTTTGGATTATCATTGACCTCTACATGGGAGCTATCGATTTTCTTCAATTTCCATCAAAAAATGTTGCCGCTGGCAACGTTCTTAAAACTTAGTTTAGTCAGACCTCAATACTTCCCTTTGGCACACCCTACAGGGCACATTTATGATTGTATTGCTTTGAAACCTGGCATGCTTGTTTGGGGTGACCTCTAGATGGGAGCTATCGGTTTTCTTCCATTTCCGTCAAAAAATGTTTCCGCTGGCAACGACCTTTGAACTTAGTTTAGTCAGGCATCAATATATTCCTTTGGCACGCCATACAGGGCACATTTTTGATCAGATCGGTTTGAAACTTGGTGTGCTTGTTTGGGGTTACCTCTAGATGGGAGCTATCGATTTTCTTCGATTTCTGGCAAGCAATGTTGCAGTTACAGTTAAAACTAGAAGTCCTGTCACGAACTGTGCGCTTATCTAGGCTTAATTGCGCGTAGGAATTGCGCGCAATTGCCTTATCGAATGGCATCCAAAGCACGGCAGGTTCTCCTGGTTACTCATAACAAACACAGGCAATGTTTCTGCCAATGGACCTCCGGGTTACCCGGAGGTCCATTGGCTGAAACTTTGCTTGTGCACAGGCCGTATGTGCAGAATTTGATAGCCTTACCATCGTCATAACGCGTAGATTAACGCGCAAATCGACGTGCTATTTGCGTGCATTTCAGGACAGGACTTCTAGTTTTAACTGTATGCATCAAAATTTCCATTTGGCACACCCTGTAGGACACATTTATTATCGGATCGCTTTGAAACTTGGTATGCTTGTTTGCGGTGACTTCTAGATGGGAGCTATCAATTTTCTGCCATTTCCGTCAAAAAATGTTGTCGCTGGCAACGACCCTTGAACTTAGTTTAGTCAGGCATCAATATATTGCTTTGGCATGCCCGACAGGGCACATTTATGATCAGATCGGTTTGAAACTTTGTATGCTTGTTTGGTGTTACCTCTAGATGGGAACTATAGATTGTCTTTGATGTCCGTCAAAAAATGTTGCCGCTCGCAATGATCTTCCGACTTCGATGAACTTAGTACAGGTGTGCCTGAATATTTCCCTTTGGCTCACCCTGCAGTGCACATTTTTGACCAGATCACTTTGAAACCTGGTATGCCTGTTTGGGATGACCTCTAGATGGGAGCTATCGATTTTCTTCCATTTCCGTCAAAAATAGTTGCTATTGGCAGTGACCTCTGATGAACTTAGTAAAAACTTATCTCCCTTTGACACACCCTGCAGGGCACATTTATAATTGGATCACTTGGAAACTTGGTGTGCTTATGTGGGGTGATATCTACATCGGAGTTATCGATTTTCTTACATTTCTGTCAAAAAATGTTGCCGCTGGCAACAACCTTTGAACTTCGTTTAGTCAGGCTTGATTGTCGGATCACTTTGAAACTTGGTATGTTTGTTTGGGGTGACCTCTAGATGTGAGCTATTGATTTTTAGCTCAACTTTGGCGAAGCCAAATTTGAGCTTATGCCATGGCCAGTTGTCCGTCTGGCCGTCTGTCCGTCAACAATTCAATACGGCTCGGGCTAGAGGCCGTATTTATGAACCGATCTTTACGAAACTTCTTGGGTACCTTTGTTATGACTGTGGGACGAGAACGAGTGTTTTGGGGTCCGTTCCGAAATTCTAGTTGGCCGCCAGCCGCCATTTTGTACCGACGATGCAGAAATCTGTTTTTTGTACAGAACTTCCATATGAAAGTGCTGATTTGAATAATTTTTTGTATGAATGTTTAGTACCATGGGATACATCACATATAATACGGGTTTTTTTCTCGTACGTAAAGTATGCAAATTAGACTAACTTTAATGTATTTAGTGTTACTTTCAGCACTGTAAGTGCAAATGCCAATACGGCTCGGGCTAGAGGCCGTATTTATAAACTGATCTTTTCAAAACTTTTTGGGTACCTTTGGTATCACCGTGGAACGAGAACAAGTGTTTTTGGGTGCGGTCCGAAATTCAAGATGGCCGATGGCAGCCATTTTGTACAAAATTAGGTGCAATCAGATTTTTGCACAGAACTTCCATATGAAAGTGCTGCCTTGAATAATTTTTTGTGTGATTGTTTAGTACCATGGGATACATCACATACAGTACAGGTTTTTTTCTCGTGCAGAAATTATGAATTTTGATTTATTTAATGCTACTTATACACTGTAAGTGCACATGTCAATACGGCTAGGGCTAGAGGCTGTATTTATCAACCGATCTTTACGAAACTTCTTGGGTACCTTTGTTATCACTTTGGGACAAGAACGAGTGTTTCTGAGTGCGGTCCAAAATTCAAGATGGCTGCCAGTGGCCATTTTGTTCCGAAATTAGGTCCAATCAGTTTTTTGTCACAACTTCTGTACAGCTCGTATTTATGAACTGATCTTCACAAAACTTCTTGGGTACCTTTGTTTTCACCTTGGGACAGGAATGAGTGTGTTTTGGGGTGCCTTTGTTATCACTGTGCTAAGAGAACAAATATTTTGGGGTTCAGTCAGACCCACTCTGGGACTCAAAGATTTCTTTTCTATTTAGCATCTGACTGTCACCCACCTTTACAATACTTTACCTATACATTTGTTAAGGCTACGGTCAGTATTTATGTACAGACCGTTACAATACTTTATATGTACATTTGCTATCAGGTCATTACCTAGATGTTTGTCATTGCTGTGTCACATACAATACATGTACATGTCTTGACAAGTTGAGCTACAGTGTCATTGACACTTTCATTTATCATTTCCTTCAAATATTTTTTGTCGTTATCACCAGCCTTTGAAGTTACTGCATTTGTGTAGCAACTTATCTCTTTTGCACTCTCAGCAGGGTATATTTATGAATTTCCATAAAAAAGAGAGAAAGAAACATTGCCACAAACAATGACCTTCACACTTAGTGCATTTGTGCATTAACATCTTCCTTTGGCATGCCTCAGAGGGCGCATTCATTATCAGGTTGTTTTGGAACTTTGTATGCTTATGCAGGATGACAAAGATAGGAGTTATCGATATTCTTTTCATTTCCATCAAAAACTGTTGCTTTAGCAACAATCTTTGAATTTATTACATTTGTGCATCAACATTTTTCTTTAACATGGCCTTCAGGCCACATTTACATGTATCATACATGTAGGATTGTTTTTGAACTTGGTGTGCTCATTGGGAGAGACCTTTAGATAAGAGCTATTGATTGGCATTCATTTCTGTGAAAAAAGTTGCCATTTACAATAACCTCTGAACTTACTGCATTTGTGTATCAACATTCTGTGGTATTTAGTATTTTTCTCCTAAACACCAGAACCCCTTCAGAATCACACATAATCCCCCAGAACCACCCTAAAAATGACCCGTTGCATGCGGTTTTCGGAGGAAAATATTTCATTTCCACTTTCTTTTGGGATTCAAAAGGAAACTGAAATTAAATTTATTGGCAAATTCGTCCCAGTGTCGGCATTTGCTTGGCGGGTCACATTCAGTCTATTATATGATAAACTTTTTGCTTGGTGAGGTGGTCATTCAAGAGTGCGTTGACTTACCCAATAACACCCAGCACTATTCAAATACCCAATAACACCCAATACTGTCCAATAAGATTAAAAAGTTCAGTTTGGTAGTTCTGAGTATAGCGCCGTATATAAATACTGGTACAAGATAAAGTTGCAAAGCAAAAATGAGGTACAGGGAGCAGATGTATCCCATGATACTAAACATTCACACAAAAAATTATTCAAGTCAGCACTTTCATATGGAAGTTCTGTGCAAAAATCTGATTGCACCTAATTTTGTACAAAAGCCCATCAAATTAAAAATCCCAACTTCCATTTTGAGAACTCTATTAAACAACCAAGACGCCATTTATAACAGTATACAAGTCCATGCAACCCTTAAAGGCAGTTCAGTTAAAAAAACATAGTAAATGTTTCATGTGTTGCAGATCATTTGGAAATGCCCAGAAATGGATGAAACTATTCTATCGACTTAGAAGAATTCAATATAAAACAGCATAACATAACTCTTGTATACAAAAATAGCTATGTAATTTTTACAATATGCTATTCATTTTTTGGAAATGCGTAGCATTTTGCTATGCAAAGAAAAAAAGTTATTTTGAGTACTGATCTGTATATGATTTGAACTGTTCTAACATTTTTCAGGTATCAGCATCAGTGCTGTACTTTATTGCCTTGTGGTGAGAATAGAGAAAATTATAGTAACCAAGTCTGATATTCCTCCAGAACAGGTGGTGGAAATAAATGCCAGAATATGCTTGGTTGGTTTACTGGTAAGTTTAGAATTGATCACTTGCTATTTATTTATTTATTTATTTATTTATTTATTTATTTATTTATTTATTAGGGTTTAATGACACATTAACAGCCAGGGTCATATCATGTCAGTGACTGTTTTACGGGTGGAGGAAGCAGTGCTCAAAATAACATTTTTTCTTTGCGTAGCAAAATGCTACAAATTTCCAAAAAATGAATAGCATTTTGTAAAAATTACATAGCTATTTTTGTATACCAGAGTTATGTTATGCTGTCTTGTATTGAATTCTTTTAAGTAGATAGAATAGTTTCCATCCATTTCTGGCCATTTCCAAATGATCTGCAACACATGAAACATTTACTACGGTTTTTTTTCAACTGAACTGCCTTTAAGGGTTGCATGGACTTGGATATTTTCAAATAGTGTCTTGGTTGTTCAATAGAGTTCTCAAAATGGAAGTTGGGATTTTTAATTTGATGGGCTTGAAGTTATTTTTAATGTACATTTTATGCAAAATGTTGTAAAAATAGGAAGAATTTAAACCAATAGAATTCATCTTACATATGAAGTTGCTGAAGATGCTTGATGGAGAGTTAATCTGAGTTATGCCTGGAATGTTCCACAATCAGAAGTAACGCATCAGTGAACTAGTTTTCAAATTTGTTTGCAAATTTTCATTTACATTTTGCGATACAAGATAATCAACTGCAGCCTAATAGGCTGCAGTTGATTATCTTGTATCGCAAAATGCTATGCATAATTAAACATTGTGTTGCCTTTTGCAAGTTTTGCATAGCAAAAAGCGACCGCTTATTTTGAGCCCTGGGAGGAAGTCAGAGTACCCGGTGAGAACCACCGAGCAACGACGAGCAGATGTCAGCTTTCGTAACTTTGAACTCAGCACCACGCCACAGAAGGGTTAGATTAGTTGAAGACATGCGCACCATCGACATGCAGTATGCAGTGTCATCATGCCCCCATGTAGACAATCGGGGTGAAGTCCCTTGCCCAAGAACACAATGTGGGAGCGCAAATCAGTTGCTGAAATTGTAACCCATCCAACTACTAACCACGCTCGGCGTTGCTCAGCTTCGGTGATCTGACGAGAACCGGTTACCACAACGGCCGATCACTTGCTATTGTAAAATCTCTACCCAGGGGAAGGGTAATCTTTTGTTATTATGGCAGTTCCTTTGTTTTATGTAACTCATTTTTAGCATAACTTGACAAAGTCACGTTAAGCTTTTGCCATCACGCATGCGGAAGTCTGTAAGTTTGTTCACATTTTCCTTTAGCACAGGCTACACCCTGTAGTTCTTGTCTGATCGTCACAAAATGTCATATGCAGGTTTGGGATCATGTCTAGATGAGATCGTCCCCTTTTGGTCGCGATCAGTCAAGCGGTATAGTTACCAAGCCCAAAACCCGAAAACCATTAGCACAGTCTACAGGTCAGATTTATGAAGGGATTTCATTGTAATTTGGTAGGATGCCTCTGTATAATGTCTAGATGAGAACGTCCCCTTTTGGTCATGATCTGTCAAACGTGATGGCTGCCCAAGCCCGAAACCCCCAAACTTTAAGCACAGTCTGCAGGTCCTATTTAATATGGAGGGATTTCATTGTAACTTGGTAGGATGACTCCGTATGATGTCTAGATGAGAACTTCCCCATTTGGTCGCGATCTGTCAACTGTGACAACTGCCCGAGCCCAAAACTTGAAAACCTTTAGCACATTATACAGGTTATTTTTATGGAGGGATTTCATTGTAACTTGGTAGATTTATTTCATATAATGTCTAGATGAGAACATCCCCTTTTGGACGTGATTGGTCAACTGTGATGGCTACAGAGGCCTGAAGCTCGAAAACCTTTAGCACATTCTACAGGTCATATTTATGAAGGGATTTCATTGTAACTTGGTAGGATGACTCTAAATAATGTCAAGATGAGAACATCCCATTTTGGTCGTGATCATTCAGCCTTGATGGGTGCCCGAGCCCAAAAACCTTTAGCATAGGCAAAAGGTTATATTTATAGAAGGATTTCATTGTAACCTGTTAGGTTGACTCCATTTTATGCCTAGATGATGACATCCCCTTTTGGTCGTGATTGGTCAACTGTGATGGCTACAGGTGCCCGAAGCCCGAAAACCTTGAGCACAGTCTACAGGTCATATTTATGAAGGGATTTCATTGTAACTTCGTAGGATCACTCCAGATGATGCCCAGATGAGATTCTCCCCTTTGGTTGCGATCATTCAACCATGATGGCTGCCCGAGCCTGACGCCCAAAAACCTTTAGCACAGTCTACAGGTCATATTTATGAAGGGATTTCATTATAACTTGGTAGGTTGACTTCATATAATGTCTAGATGAGAACGTCCCCTTTTGGACACGATTGGGCAGCTGTGATGGCTACAGGGGCTCAAAGCCCGAAAACCTTTAGAACAGTCTACAGGTCATAATTATGAAGGCATTTCATTGTAACTTGGTAGGTTGACTCCATATAATGCCTAGATGATGACATCCCCTTTTGGTCATGATTGGTCAGCTCTGATGGCTACAAGTGCCCGAAGCCCGAAAACCTTGAGCACAGTCTACAGGTCATATTTATGAAGGGATTTGATTGTAACTTCGTAGGATCACTCCAGATGATGCCCAGATGAGAATGTCCCCTTTTGGTTGCGATCATTCAACCATGATGGCTGCCTGAACCCAAAGCCCAAAAACATTTAGCACAGTCTACAAGTCATATTTATGAAGGGATTTCATTGTAACTTAGCAGGTTGACTTCATATAATGTCTAGATGAGAACGTCCCCTTTGGACGCAATTGGGAAACTGATGGCTACAGGGGCCGGAAGCCCGAAAACCTTTAGCACAGTCTACAGGCCATATTTATGAAGGGATTTTAATGTAACTTGACAGGATGACTTGTTTTGGAATAATTTCACTGTAACTTGTAACTTTTGTTGATATACGTTAACTTGTGAGGGCCACATACATTAACTGTGAGGTGATATTAACCCAGCCCTCAGCTCTTTAATACAGTGTACGCCTCATATTATTTTTATGTGTACCCATACTATGTATGGTACACATAATGCCGGCATCCGGGGTGGCCATCCGTCGTCTGTCCATCTATCCGTCCGTCCATCTGTCTGTCCATCTGTCCGTCAGGCGTCCGTATCCATTTCTTTGGCATTCGATAACTTGAAAAATATTGCTTGGATTGACAAGTTACTTTATATTTGTTTTCAGGTTACTGATGTACTGAGCTGTATAGTTTTTGGTGTAAATCTGTTATTTTGATCCTGAGATATTAACCCTTTATCCTTCAAATTGAAAATTCCTCCAATCCCTTTGGCATTCGATAACTTGAAAAATATTGCTTCGATTGTCAAGTTACTTTATATTTGTGTTCAGGTTACTGATGTGCCTTTGCCGCGCTGTATAGTTTTTTATGTAAATCTAATGATTTGATCCCGAGATATTAACCCTTTATCCTTCAAATTGAAAATTCCTCCAATCCCTTTGGTATTCGGTAACTTGAAAAATATTGCTTGGATTGTCAAGTTACTTTATATTTTTGTTCAGGTTACTGATGTGCCGAGCTGTATAGTTTTTTGGTGTAAATCTGTTATTTTGATCCTGAGATATTAACCCTTTATCCTTCAAATTGAAAATTCCTTCAATCGCTTTGGCATTCGATAACTTGAAAAATATTGCTTGGATTGTCAAGTTACTTTATATTTGTGTTCAGGTTACTGATGTGCCAAGCTGTATAGTTTTTGGTGTAAATCTGATAATTTAACCCTGAGATATTAACCCTTTATCCTTCAAATTGAAAATTCCTCCAGTCCCTTTGGCATTCGATAACTTGAAAAATATCAATCTGATTGTCATGTTACTTTATATATGTATTCAGGTTACTGATGTGCTGTGATGTATAGTTTTTTATGTAAATCTGGTAATTTGATCCGGAGATATTAACCCTTTATCCATCAAATTAGTCACTCCTCCGATCCATTTCTATATGTACCCATACCATGTATGGTGTACATAATGTTGGCATCCGTGTTGGTCCTCCGTCATACAGCTTTCTACTAGTTGCGCGTATGGGTACACATCTGACGATTTCATCGGCCTATTTTTATCAAAAACATAGCATACAGGGAACAGAAATGAACATATTCCCAATTATTACAATTCTTGTCTTATTTCATAATCCTTTCATAAACATTGAACATTATCCTTTTCATCAAACACAACACAAGTTAAACTACAGTGTCATTGACACTTTCATTTATCTTAGTATATCCTGTATACAATACAGTTGCCGTGGACTGGACATAATCCATGTGTGGGCATAGATGTCCACGCATGTGTTTCCCAGGTAATAAAATCATCAGCAAAATTTGAATTAATGAAGCTCCGGGTCATACCCAGTACTTCATTAATTAAATTATTGATGATTTTTCCTATAATTAGTGTTTGGAATCTAATATAATTGCCTCCGTATAACTATTGCCAACCCATGGAAAGCGACCAGTCCACGGCAGCTGTAGTGGAGGCATTTTATCCATTATAGAGAGTCGGTAAGCATGTTTCACTCATTAACCCTTTACCCAACGTAACGGTCAAAAACGACCAGAGCTATTCACAAAAATCGCCGATTAATTTTATTTATTTTTTCATTTTTTGTCTCAAAAACATAGGTTATGACCCCTCATTGGAACGAGCCTATGTTTCTGAGACAAAAAATGAAAAAAATGAGTTATTCAAGAATTTTGTTTGCAAGTGTCGTCTGCTTTTCAGGTTAGGTGAAGGGTTAATGCTTTTAAAGAAGAATATTAATTTAGATTTCAAGTTTGTACCAAAGGTCAGTGAAACAGGAACACTGCCAGAAAATTTTTATCTATCGTCCCACCATATTGCAACATTTGGAGATTCCAGCTTCAGTAAAAGTGTAAAGAAATAATGATACAGTGGAGCCCGCTTAATTGGATATCTCTTAATTGTATATCCCTGTTAATTGAATATAATATTTTTATACTGTACCAATGACCCAGACATAGCTGGTGCTAACTCTTAAAATATAGGGCCAAACACAAATTTTGCCCCCCAATCCCCAAAATTTGCATCTAAAACTAAAGAAAACATGTCCTGAAAGGCCCTCCACACTTCGCCCCTACTGCGCATGCGCAGTGTCAAGGACGTTCCGAAATTGGCGCCATTTATCATTCTAAGTTTGGCCCTTCATCAGTTAACATCTGACTGATCTTTGTGCTTTTAAATCTCAGTTTAAATGATGCCAGACACATAAATATTAGTGAAATGGTGATTCTAAGGAGGATAGAGAAGGAGGAGAGGAAAAGAATGTGTGACAGAATATTATCAGGGCTGTAACTTAAAATTTTTTAATGAAATTATGTTAAGTTACCTATTTTCAAGGCAGCAGCCATTTTGTTGTCATTCTGATTATTTAGTTACACTGTTTTTTCAAGTGTTTTCCTCTCTCCCTGTCCTTTAAGTTCCCCCTTGCTATTCTCCCATGCTTTTGGCATAGTTTCTGTAATTATTATTACTAAAATTTCTTGGGAGTTTTAGCTGAATAACAGAATGAATTCTGTTCTTTCCCCATGTTTACGTCTTCACCTACGGGTGGTTAGGCGTTGTGTTCTGCATCTACCATCTGATGTTCTGCAGTTTCTTCCCTGGAAGTCTCTGTTTTGCATCAGATAGTGTATTTTTGGTAACTGATTTCGGGCCTGGGTGCCTGGAGTCTTATTTTAGTGTTTTTACACTCATTGTTTACATTTACAACAGCCCTCTGTGTGAGGAGATACATTATTATTGTTCGTAAGTGTTGAATAAATTGTTTAAAATATTTTTAAAATTTTTGTCCACACTTAGGCTTGGGATCCATTTGGGGCTCAACGTTACTTTTCAGAAACTTGGGCTGTTCTGAAAAAATATTTTTTCAAAATATTTTGATTTCAATTATTTTTTCTATATTAATGGATCATATTATTATTATGTATTTTGATTGCCAGGGGTTAGTGCGAGTACTAGGACTTGTCTTCTTTTCAAATTGAAAGGATATTGATCAATTGTTTTAAGAGGAAGTCTTCCTCTGACTTTATTATCATTCTATATGTGGTCAGTGTACTCGCATTAACTCCTGTTCTGTATCGTATCATTTCGATGACAATATGGGAAGCGTATGTCACGGTATGTTGTTGGGGATTTGGACACTCCGGTCCTTTCCCCGCAGGGTCACTCTACTTTATCAATTTCTATTTCAGACGATCAAGATTAGGGTGATGTATCTGTGTTGTCTTCCAACAGTGTGCCTCCGTCGTCACAATTAATGAAGGGCTAGCGGAAAAGTGCTCATGTAATACGCCAATTGCCTAAGAGGACCCTAGTAGGTTTGACGGCCTTTGACGTCCGCTAGCTCGCCCGGTGTAGGATTCGGAGGGAGAATGGAGGAAGCCTTTTAGTCCGGTTCATAGCTCGTTCCGGTCCATCCGGACAGCAAGCGAGAGAGGCCCCTCTCTCGTTCAACAACATCTGGCCCCAGATGTTGTGGTACAAAATGTGTCGTTAGCGGAGCATACGTCCGTCGCTCGGGACGCTCCGTTGTATAGGCAGTCCGCTGAGACTGCTAAGGCTTCCTCTTCTCGTCAGCGCACACGACCGCACCTTGGCTGCGTGACCGCCGATATATTACCAGCTTCGCCGATCAAGGATTCTTCGGCGACCAGGTCACACCATCCGGCAGCCAGGGATTCGAGACCGATGGACTCCGGACGTTCGCATAGGAAAAGTATGCGGGAGCCATCTGATGCGGAGCTGCCCTCGGCGAAGCAGCGATAGACTGCGCCTCCGCAGGTCTCGACGCCGGACATTCTTGTGCACATAGAACAGCTTATCGCAGCATCCCAGCAGCCGACAGAAACGGTGTCGGATCGAGATTTATCCGACAGCGCTGGGTCGGTAGCCGGGGACTCGAGGCCTGCAGACTCCGGACGTTCGCATAGGAAGTGTGCGGGAGTCAACGTACACGGAGCTTCCGGCGGCAATGCATCGTAAGTCCGCTACTGCACAGGCCTCGGGAACGGACGTGCTTTCTTTAATAGCACAGTTTATCGCAGCATCCCAGCATCAACTGAATCTGTCGCATATATTTTATCCGACGATGCTGGGTCGGGACGCTCCGCGGAAGCGGGTACGGACGTCCGAAAGTTTCATCCGGTCCGACGGGATACCGAAAGGGATTCGGAGGATTTCAAGCTTTCCCTTTCGGAACAACATATGCTGCGATGCCGGATAAGAAACTGATAGCGTCGGTGGACTTAGAAATTTTTTGGTTCGGTTCAGGGACATCGTCCCTCAGTTCCGACATAGTCCAATAATGTCACACAAACTTTCGAATTATTGAACGACGCTATATATATATTATTATTTTATGCTTGCTATCCAAGCATTTCTGGTTTCTTGTTCGAAGAGTTATGGAGATGTCTTTCAAAAGTGTGCCTCTGTCGTCATAGTTAATGAAGAGCTAGCGGCAATAAGTGCTCATGGAATATGTCTATCGCTTACGGAGTGACATTCGCTAGCTCACCCGGTGTAGCGTACATTCATCGAATGGTTCGGCTGCCGGGTTCGTCCGTTGCGGTCTAGGAAGGAGATTTGGGTGATCGAGCACTTTATTTACTTTAGTACTCACCCAGTGACGGCAGATTGAGGACAGATCGGAGGAAGCCTGTTAGTCCGGTTCCTGGCTTGTCCAGGTCCGTCTGGGCTGTGAGCGAGAGAGGTTCCTCTCTCGCCCAACAACATAGGGGACCGCATGTTGTGGTTCAGATATTTTACATTCGGAGCATATGTCCGTTGCTCGGGACGCTCCGTTATATTGACAGTCCGAGAGACTGTCTTTAATGCTTCCTCATCCTCACAGCAGGGCACACGACCGCACATTGGCTACGTGACCTCGAGTATCCGATCAGTTTCGGCATTCAGTGATTCCACGGCGAATAGGTCGCGCCATCCGGTAGCCAAGGGACACGAGGCCTATACACTCCGTTCGCTCGCATATTGGAAGTATGCACGGGGTAACGATCACGGAGCTTCCAGCGGCAATGCATCGTAAGACCGCTTCTCCTCAGGCCTCAGTGACGGACGTGCTATCCGAGTTAGCACAGTTGTTTTCGCAGCATCCCAGCAATTGACAGTTTCTCGGTCGAATCAGGAATTATCCGACGGCGCTGGGTCGGTGCGGTCCGCGGTTGCATCAGCTACGGACGACCGAACGCTTTATAGGGTCCGACAGGATGGCGAAAGGGATTCGAAAGATTTCGAGTTTTCCCTTTAGTAGTATCGGAAGATGCCTTTCATATCTTCTGGCATTTCTTCCAGTGATTATTATTTCGGACTTCATTGCTGCGATCTTGGATAAGAGACTTATAGCGTCATTGGACTCGGATTTTTCGATCGGTACAGGGACATTGTCCCTGACTTACCGACGCAGTCCAATATTGTCATTACAACATGTGTTTTATTTTTCGACGCTATATATATATATATATACAAGCCTGCTACTAAGCATGATAGTTTAGTTTCTTGTCCGCGTTGCTCATTTCTGCCATTTTATCATTTTTACAAATAGTTTATTTTGGCAGAGCAGGGCATACCGAGAGTTCATATGCGTCTAGACGGTGTGATTAAAGACTGCATATATTCTTTTTCGCCGTTTATGTCTTTTCCAATTTCAATGTTGGGAACGACATTATGTATAGTAGACTTAACTTAGACGCTTTATTATACGTAATCCGCCTTACTGAGGCGTTATCATTACGTCTTCAAGAAAAGATTTACGGGATATTATTCTCAATGTAATTTCTTTTGAGGGCAGTAGTTTGTTCACGTATAACTCCGCCCTTCAGTGGCTGATTGGAGTTGGTTAGACGTGACGCAGCCCTAGCTACATCCACACGCGTGGATAGTAAGGTTAAGAACTCTCTCAGAGTCGCTTCGTTCTCGGAGGAGCTTCTCTTCGACGGCAACTTTCCGGCAATCCATGAATTGCTCGATTTATACGTTCTCTTGTCTATCTAGTGTTACAAGAGATTCAGACTGGGGCAAACATTCGGTGGTTGACTCAGAGAGTGCCGCCGCAGTTGCCGGACCCGAGTGTGGTTGTTATGACGGTTGCCAGTCAAACAGATTGGGATATATACTGATCCCTACGGATTCGAAGTGCCAGGGTCTTTGGGTTCCGCAGTCTTTTAGCTATCAGTTTAACTTCCGCGGAATAATGTTTTTTAGGCTTGCTTTATGTCATTGCATGAACATTATTCAGAAACGCATGCCCAAATTCCTGTCCTTTAATTCGACAGTAGTGGCGTATCTCCGGAACCAGGGAGGCACTCTTTCGTTTCCGTTATTCAATTTAATGGAAAGAATCCGTCTGTTGGTTATAGTACACCAAGTTCAGTTTTGGTCCGTCATATTCCGGGTCGTCTGATTGTTTTATCGGACTCCCGTTCTCTTACGGGTCGCTTGTTGCTGTCAGAATGGACTCTCAACAAACAAGTATTCAATCAGATTTGCTATCTATGGGAGCGCCCAATGATGATTTATTTATGACACAGCTTGCTAATCAATTGCAGACGTATGTGTTGGCTTGTCCAGATCTCTGAGCTAATAGTGTTAACGCTCTATTGATCTATAGGACGGAATGATAGGATACGTGTATCCTCCGGCGCTGTTGTTTTAGCAGGTATTGCTAAGATAAACAACCACAATACATTTCTGTTGATAGCATCTCTATCTTCACAGAGATCATGAGTAATGTACTCTCTTGTCTACTGTGGGTCTTAACGTGAAATCTTCCTCTATGTGAGGATCTTTTTTCACTGGGTAAATCGTGTCATCTTTATCACAACCAGCAAGGTCGCAACCTTCATGTATTCCGTTGTGTGGTCCGTATTACATTGTAAGCACTGTACTGGACGAGCTTTGGACGCGATTTCTTACTATAGGAGATCCTCTTCTTCGCTATTCTATGCGACTAAAGTGGAGGCTCTTCCGTCGTGGTGTAGGGATCATTATGTTCATATTGTTGATCCCTCCATACTACTCATTGCTATTTTTTAGTATACTTGTTTCACAAGATCTACTGCAGCCTGTTATTATTTAGGTTATAGGTTTATGTTACCTCATACCTATGCACTCTACGATAGTTTTCAATTGAGTCTTTTGTCTCTTTATCTAAGTCAGTTAGTAACTTTTTGATAAATAGACTTAGAATCTTTAGATTAAATTCCTATACGGATTTTAACTTCGGTTCTTATTTAGCTAAGTAATCATTTGAGCCTCTGGAAACAGTAGTTTTCAAATTCTGACCTTTTGGACAGTAATTCTGTTGGTTTCTCTTTTACTGTAGAGTCAGTGAGTTTCATGCACTATCGATGGATGATTTTCACTTTCATAGTTTCGGAATCAATACTTCCGTTACTATTTAGGTTGGATTGTTGCATAAGAGTTAGGCTCCTATTATCCGGAACCTATTATTTTAAGGTCCTTCCGTCTTCGTATGGGCATAGGCCTTTACTCTTTCCGGGTACAGTTTATGTATTTATAAACAGATATCTGTTTATTACAAGGGCGTAAGCTTCTTCTGTCCTTGATGTCTAGTAGAAGGACGTTACGCTCCATTTTATTGTTAATGGATTCTATTAACTATCGGTACTGCTTATGGTATATCATTGACTTAGCAGTTGTGCTTAAGATTTCGGCTCATGAAGTAAGAGTTCTTCTACTTCTTGGGCTTACATTAATAGTGTCGCTATTATAGATTTTTGAAGGCCGCTCATTGCGCTCAACCATCCACATTCATGAATTTTATCTTAGAAATATCGAGTCAATTTCTTGAGGCCTCTTTTGTTAGGTCTATTATCTACTGCTCAGAATGTCATTCACTTAACAGTTGCTACTATAGCTAGGTAGGCTGTCTGTTTTGGCAGTTTCTCCGTTCGGCTGCCCTCTTCGCTCTGGGCTATTTGACCCAGGGCAAGAAAAAGGGGGGGGGGAGGGTGTTCCCTTGGGTCACCTGTTTTACTATGAAAACAAGGGGATACCTCCTCCGGAGTTAGTAATTCTGAGCTGTTATTGGGATGGTTGTTTAGTGAGAAGTTTAAGTTTATAAAATTCATTCAAGTCTTAGTTTTTAAAGTATAGCTTTTGAATATTGCATATGTCAACGGACATGATTATGCAATTCTCAGACACTTTTAGGAGTATAAGAGTCTCTATTCTCTAGACTTACTTTATTATTGGCTTACTTTAAAAATTATTAGTATAAGGATTATATTGGATATTAATAGAGTACATGGATGTATGAAGCTCAATTTTGGAAGGTGTTGTATCTTTCTAATTTATCATAAATAAGAAAGATACATGTAAGGCCTATTACTTCTTTTCCCTACAGGGGATGACTCTATTTTATTTTATTGAGCGTATTCCATTTTGCTCTATGTCCTTGGCCCTCCAGCCTTTTTACTATTCAGCTATGTCTGGGTCATTGGTACAGTATAAAAATGTTAAAAAATTTATAGTAATTTATATATTTTTTATATTTACCAATGACCCAGACGGGGATGGCCCTCCCAGGAGTTGGGAACTCTTGCCTCCCCGCTGAGTACATAGCGCTTACCAGGCACTGGTTATTAGAATGATAAATGGCGCCAATTTCGGAACGTCCTTGACACTGCGCATGCGCAGTAGGGGCGAAGTGTGGAGGGCCTTTCAGGACATGTTTTCTTTAGTTTTAGATGCAAATTTTGGGGATTGGGGGGCAAAATTTGTGTTTGGCCCTATATTTTAAGAGTTAGCACCAGCTATGTCTGGGTCATTGGTAAGTATAAAAAATATATAAATTACTATAAATTTTTTAACTTTCAAACACAAAACCATTTACCATATCTTCAGTACAAATTTGATCTGTTAATTGCATATGGGTTGTAGAGTAAACTCCTGTTAATTGTATATAAATTTTTGTAATATGTCGAAAAAATTACTGTGACACGCACCAAATTCCCCTTATTTATCAACCTTTATGGCTCACTACATCCAATACAGGCATTTATTCTATTATATCTTGTTTGACAGAGCTCTTATGAGCTCTGTCAAACAAGATATAATAGAATAAATGCTCAGTATACCTCCAGAGCACAGGAAACTGACCAAATCCCTGTTAATGGGTACTCCTGTTAACTGAATAATTTTCACTGGCAAAATTCTTATTCAATTAAGAGGATTCTACTGTAGTTGTTTATCTTTTTATATTTACAGTATGCATTTCCGGCTGTGATTGGATTCATTTCCGCATGCTCAAAATCAAGGGGATGTGTAAGTTTACTTTTTTGTTTTCAGCTTAAATAAGTAGCACATTATTTTTAGCTCAACTTTGCCGTACCGGGTAGTCAGATTTGAGGTTATGCCATGGTCTATCTGTCTGTCCATCCATCTGTCCGTCCATCAACAATTCAATACGGTTCGGGCTAGAGGTCGTATTTATGAACCGATCTTTACAAAACTTCTTGGGTACCTTTGTTATCACCATGGGACGAGAACGAGTGTTTTTGGGTGTGGTCTGATATTCAAGATGGCCACCAGCAGCTATTATGTACTGAAAATAGTGCAATCAGTTTTTTGTACAGAACTTCTGTATGAAAGTTCTAATTTGAATAAATTTTTGTATGAATGTTTAGTAACATGGAATACTTCACACATAATACAGTTTTTTTTCTTGTGCAGAAATTCAGCAAATTAAACTTTGATTTATTCAGTGCTACTTATACATAATACATAGTAAGTGTACATGTCAATACAGCTCGGGCTAGGGGATGTATTTTTATGGTGTTGTTTGGGGAGGGTAAACATTATTAGCACAACCCAATTTTCTATTTCCAATGAGAAAAATAAAACCTCCTTACCTGTGGGAATCCTATGAGCAAAAGATAAAAAATTCAAATACTTGTATTTTAAGAAGGACTGGACAAATATTTATTAATTAGTATGAACCAACCTTAGAAGGGTTTGAATCAAACAGGCCAAAACAGTTGCTAACATTTGGCATATGGTGCACCATACATGGATCCCCATTGTAACATTAATTCCATGAAGAGTTCTTTTCTAGTTTAGCATCTAATTAGTCTGTGTGAAACACACAGAGTATTGTTTTTGTACGGTTTCTTTTTTTTTTCTTTCTTTTTTTTCTTCTTCTTCTTCTGTGTTCTGGCTTCTCATCACTTTTTTTGTCAGCAAGATAACTCGAAAACGAATTCCCTATCTCGATTTTTGGCATGCTGATAGACAGTCACAGGTTCTCGGCTACCTATGTTTTTCAGATTGCTGGGGCATTAGTGGTGTCCGTAGGGGTGTTTTGAAAGTGGGTCATGCCCATATCTCAGGCGTGGTATGACCTATGGACCTGGGACCAACACCAAATGAGTCGACACTCGATGGAGATTCAAAATATGGGTCAAGGTCACAGAAGTCACCTAGGGGCCATTGAGTGCATTTTTCAAAATTGTTGGAAATAACATTTTTTGCCCCCCTAAAGCATTCCTGAGGTCCGTACATGCATTTTTACGTTAAAAAAAAAGTGGGCGTGGCCAAACTTTTTGAAAGTGGGTCACGCTCATATCTCAAGCATGGTGTGATGAATGGACCTAGGTCTAACAACAAATGAGTAGACCCTCAGTGGGAGGGGGGGTGGGGCAAAATATGGATCAAGGCCGCCGAGGTCACCTAGGGATCATTCAGTGCATTTTCAGAATTGCTGGAAGTCACATTTTTTGACCCACTAATGCATTCCCGATGTTGATTCATGCATTTTTAAACGAAAAAAGTGGAGTCATCAAAATTTTTGAAAGTGTGTCACGCTCCTCTCTCAAACATGGTGTGATGTATAGACCTGGGACCAACACCAAATGAGTCGACACTCGATAGAGATTCACAATATGGGTCGTGGTCACTGAGGTCACCAGGGATCATTGAGTGAATTTTTAGAATTGCTGGAAATCACATTTTTGGACCCCTGATGCATTCACTTGACTGAACCCTTTGAATGCTGTGTACATATATGCCTTTCTAGTTTCTTGGAAAAAATGATCGGATTCCTGAATGAATATCTTTAAATACTGTTAATGAAAACCTATTTCTGAATTCTTTAAAACTATTTATTCCCAAAAATAAGCCTCCAAAGTATTCCAGTTACATACATAGAAGGGGCGTCGTGGCTCAGTAGGTAGAGGACTAGAGGTGAAGGCTACAAACCGAGAGGTCCTTGTTTCGAATCCCAGCTGCTGCAACTGTGTTGTGTCCTTGGGCAATACACTTTACCCCCATTGCCCACGTGGAGGCATGTTGGCATTGTGCACTAATGCGTACTGAAGGAATACCTGTCTTCAACCAATGATAACCATGCTTGTGTGGAGTCAGTCTGATGGGGAGCCTGGTAGTTGCCCACCTTTCCTTGATGGTTCTCTCAGGGTACTCTTGCTTCCTCCACCAGTAAAACTGTCCGACATAAGGTGACAGTGGCTGTCAAAAGTGTCATTAAACTCAATAAATAAATAAATAAATAACATTCATAGAAGGCATGGCTTGATGGTGTAGTTGTAATATTTCTGTCTTCTATGCTCTGTTTGTGAACACCGATAATGATGATCCCAATACAATCAATCCTATCTTAATGTTTTTAGCTCAACTTGACAAAGTCAAGCTGAGCTATTGCCATCACTTCTCGTCCGTCAGCGTACGTACGTACATACGTACGTACATTAGTACGTACGTACATATGTACGTACGTACGTCCGTACATACGTACGTACATTAGTACGTTAGTACGTACGGCCACAATTTCCTTTGGCACACCTCGCAGGCCGCATTTATGATCAGATTACTTTGAAACTTGGTATGCTTGTTTGGGGTGACCTTTAGATGGGAGCTATCGATTTTCTTCAATTTCCGTCAAAAAATGTTGCCGCGGCCAACGTTCTTAGAACTTAGTTTAGTCAAACCACAATATTTCCCTTTGGCACACCCTACAGGGCACATTTATGATTTGATTGCTTTGAAACCTGGTATGCTTATTTAGGGTGACCTCTAGATGGGATCTATCGATATTTTTATACTGTACCAATGACCCAGACATAGCTGGTGCTAACTCTTAAAATATAGGGCCAAACACAAATTTTGCCCCCCAATCCCCAAAATTTGCATCTAAAACCAAAGAAAACATGTCCTGAATGGCCCTCCATACTTCAGCTCTACTGCGCATGCGCAGTGTCAAGGACGTCCCGAAATTGGCGCCATTAATCATTCTTAGTTTGGCCCTTCATCAGTTAACATCTGACTGATCTTTGTGCTTGTAAATCTCAGTTTAAATGATGCCAGACACATAAATATTAGTGAAATGGTGATTCAAAGGAGGATATAGAAGGAGGAGAGGAAAAATGAGTGACAGAAAATAATCAGGGCTGTAACTTAAAATTTTGTTTTGATCAAATTATGTTAAGTTACCTATTTTCGAGGCAACTGCCTGTTGTGGTCATTCTTGTTATCAAGATTACACTGCTTATTCAGTGTTTTCCTCTCTCCCTTTCCTTTAAGTCCCCTCTTGCTATTCACCCATGCTTTTGGCATATTTTCTGTAATATTATTACTAAAATTTCTTGGGAGTTTTAGCTGGATAACAGAATATATTCTGTTCTTTTCCCCATGTTTACGTCTTCACCTATGGGTAGTTAGGCGTAGTGTTCTGCATCTACCATCTGATGTTCTGCAGTTTCTTCCCTGGAAGTCTCTGTTTTGCATCAGATAGTGTATTATTGGTAACTGATTTCGGGCCAGGGTGCCTGGAGTCTTGATCTAGTGTTTTTACACTCATTGTTTACATTTCCAACAGCCCTCTGTGTGAGGGGGGATTTCTTGAAAATAATATCTTGATGTTAATTTAATTATAACTAGACACATTATTATTGTTCGTAAGTGTTGCATAAATTGTTTAAAATATTTTTAGAATTTTTGTCCACACTTAGACTTGGGATCCATTGGGGCTCAACGTTACTTTTCAGAAACTTGGGCTGTTCTGAAAAAATATTTTTTCAAAAGTTTTTTGATTCAGTTATTTTTTCTATGTTAATGGATCTTGTTATGTATTTTGATTGTCAGGGGTTGGTGCGAGTACTAGGACTTTGTTTTCTTTTCACATTGAAAGGATATTGTTCAATTGTAAAAAGAGGAAATCTTCCTCTGACTTTCATAATCATTGTATATGTAGTCAGTGTACTCGCACTAACTCCTGTTCTGTATGTGTTGATTACGATGACAACATGGGAAGCGTGTGTCACGGTGTGTTAGTGGGGAATTGGCCATTCCGGTCCTTTCCCCGCAGGGTCACTCTACTTTATCAATCTCTATTTCAGACGATCATGATCAGGGTGATGTATCCGTGATGTCTTCCAAAAAGTGTGCCTCCGTCGTCACAATTATGTAGAGCTAGTGGAAAAGTGCTCAGGTAATACGTCAATTGCCTAAGAGGACCCTAGTAGGTTCGACGGCCTTTGACGTCCGCTAGCTCGCCCGGTGTAGTGTCCATTCATCGAATGGTTTGGCAGCCGGGTTCGTCCGTTGTGGTCTAGAAAGGAGTTTTGGGTGATGCGAGCACTATAAACATCCATGTGCACACCCAGTGACGGCGGATTAGAGGGGAGAACGGAGGAAGCCTTTTAGTCCGGTTGATAGCTCGTCCAGGCCCATCCGGGCTGCGAGCGAGAGAGGCCGCTCTCTCGTACATCAACATCTGGCCCCAGATGTTGTGGTACAAAATGTATCGCATTCGGAGCATACGTCCGCCGCTCGGGACGCTCCGTTATATAGACAGTCCGGAGAGACTGTCAATAAGGCTTCCTCATTCTCATGTCAGCGCACACGACCACACCTTGGCTACGTGACCTCCGATATCCAGTCAACTTCGCCAATCAGAGAATCCTCGGCGACCAGGTCACGCCATCCGATAGCCAGGGACACGAGGCCTGCAGACTCCAGACGTTCGCATAAGGAAGTATGCGGGAGTCAACGTACACGGAGCTTCTAGCGGCAAAGCATCGTAAGACCGCTTCTGCACAGGCCTCGGTGACGGACGTGCTATCCCAAATAGCACAACTTATCGCAGCATCCCAGCAATGACAGAATCTCTGTCGCATAATATAATATCCGACGGCGCTGGGTCGTGACGCTTCGCGGAAGCATCAGGTGCGGACGTCCGAGAATTTCATTCGGTCCGACGGGATGCCGAAAGGGATTCGGAGGTTTTCGAGCTTTCCCTTTCGGAACAACATAAGCTGCTGTATATGTCATCCGACTTCTTCTTCTAGAGGTTCTTCGTCAGACCAGAATGCTGCGATACCGGATAAGAAACTGATAGCGTCGGTGGACTTAGAAATTTTTGGTTTGGTTCAGGGACATCGTCCCTCAGTTCCGACACAGTCCAATAATGTCTCAGATACGTTCGATTTATTGAACGACGCTATATATATTTGTTATATGCTTGCTATGTACAAGCATATCTGGTTTCTTGTTCGCAAAATTACTGAGATGTTTTTCAAAAGTGTGCCTCTGTCGTCATAGTTAATGAAGAGCTAGCGGCAATTAGTGCTCATGGATTACGTCAATCTCCTAAGAGGTCCCTAGTAGGATCGACGGAGTTGACATTCGCTAGCTCACCCGGTGTAGCGTCCATTCATCGAATGGTTCGGCAGTCGGGTTCGTCCGTTGCAGTCTAGGATGGAGATTTGGGTGATGCGAGCACTATAATAGACTTTAGTACACACCCAGTGACGACGGATTAGAGGAGAGATTGCAGGAAGCCTGTTAGTCCGGTTCCTAGCTCGTCCGGTCCGTCCGGGCGGCGAGCGAGAGAGGTCCCTCTCTCGTGCAACAACATATGGGAACGGATGTTGTGGTACAGACATTTCACCTTCGGAGCGTATGTCCGCCTCTCCGGACGCTCCGTTATATAGACGGTTCGAGTGACTGTCGATAATGCTTCCTCATCCTCACAGCAGCGCACACGACCGCACATTGGCTACGTGACCTTGAATATCCGGCCAGCTTCGACATTCAGTGATTCCATGGCGAACAGGTCACGCCATCCGGTAGCCAAGGAACACGAGGCCTGCACACTCTGGTCGCTCACATAATAGAAGTATGCACGGGGTAACGAATACGGAGCTTCCAGCGGCAATGCATCGTAAGACCGCTTCTCCACAGGTCTCAGTGACGGACGTGCTATCCAAAATAGCACAGCTTATCGTAGCATCCCAGCAAACGACAGATTCTCTGTCGGATCAGGAATAATCCGACAGCGCGGGGTCGGTACGCTCCACTGTTGCATCAGGTACGGATGACCGAATATTTCATAGGGTCCGACAGGATGGCGAAAGGGATTCGGATGATTTCGAGCTTTCCCTTTCGGAACAACAGAAGCTGCCATACATTTCTTCCGGCATTATCTCCCAGAGGTTGTTCCGTCGGACTACATTGCTGCGATGCTGGATAAGAGACTATAGCGTCATTGGACACGGAGTTTTGGATCGGTTCAGGGACATTGTCCCTGAGTTGCCGACGCAGTCCAATAATGTCTTAGAACATTTGAATTATTGAACGACGCTATATATATATAAGCTTACTATCAACATGCTAGTATAGTTTCTTGTCCGCAATGCTCTATTCTGCCTTTCGTGAATTCGAGGAAATAATTGTTTATTGGCAGAACTGGGCTTACCGAGAGTTCCTTTGCGTCTAAGACGGCGAGACTGAAGACTGCTAATTATCTTTTTCGCCGTCTATGTCGATTCCAACCCCGATGTTGGAAACGACAATGATGTATAATAGACTTAACTTAGACGCTTTATCATACGTATACCACCTTACTGAGACGTTTATCATTACGTCTTCAACAGAAAGAATTCCAGGATATGATCCTCAATGAGATTTCTTTCAGGGGCAGTAGTTTTTCCACGTATAACTCCGCCCTTCAGTGGCAATCTGGAGTTGGTTAGACGTGACGCAGCCCTAGCTGCATCCACACGCATGGATAGTAAGGTGAAGAACTCTCTCAGAGTCGCTTCGGTCTCGAGAAGCTTCTCTTCGATGGCAACCTTTCAGCAATCTTGAATTGCTCGATATACACGTTCTCTTGTTTCTCAAGTGTAACAAGAGATTCAGACGTGGGCATACATTTGGTGGTTGACTCAGAGAGTTCCACTGTAGTTGCCGGATCCGAGTTTTTCGATTATGACGGATGTCAGTCAAACAGGTTGGGACACAATTTTGATCCCAACGGATTCGAAGTGCCAGGGTCTTTGGGTTCCGCAGTTTTTAGGCAAGCTCCTTACTTCCAAGGAAGAATATTATGTTGGCTTGCACTACGTCATTGGATGAATTTTATTCAGAAACGCATGTTCAATCCTGTCCGATAATACGACAGTAGATGCGTATATCCGGAACCAGGGAGGCACTCATTCGGTTCCGTTATTAATTTTAACGGAAAGAATCCTTCTGTTTGTTATAGAACACCAAGTTCTGTTTCGGTTCGTCATATTCTTGGTCGTCGGATCGTATTAGCAGACTCCCTTTCACGTAAGGGTCGTTTGTTGCCGTCGGAATGGACTATCAACAAACAAGTATTCAATCAGATTTGCTATCA
Organism: Pictodentalium vernedei; assembly: GCA_031216915.1. NCBI lineage: Eukaryota > Metazoa > Mollusca > Scaphopoda > Dentaliida > Dentaliidae > Pictodentalium > Pictodentalium vernedei. Next base: position 124,925,517 of record CM062296.1, on the reverse strand, counting down.
ATGGGAGCGCCCAGTGATAATTATTTGCGACACAACTCTCCAATCAATTGTAGACGTATGTGTCACCGTGTCCTGATCCCTGAGCATATGTAGTTAACGCTCTATCGATCTAATAGGACGCTATGATAGGATATGCGTATCCTCCATCGCTGTTGATTCAGCAAGTATTGCTAGAATTATTCATTCACAATACAATTCTGTTGGTAGCATCCCTGTCCCACAGAGACGGTGGATAAATTTACTTAGATGTCTACTGTGGGACTTTTTTCGCTGGGGAAATCGTGTCAACTCTATCACAACCCGCAAGGTCTCAACCTTCACGTATTCCGTTGTGCGGTCCTTCTTGCATAGCAAGCACTGTATAGGACCAGCAGTGGACGCGATTCCTAACTGTAGAAGGACCTCCTCTTCGCTATACTATGCGGCTAAAGTGGAGGGTCTTCCGTCATTGGTGTAGGGATCTTTATGTTGATATTTTTGATTCCTACATACCAGATATTGCAAACTTTCTAGTATACTTGTTTGACGAGATCAACTGCAGCCAGTTACTGTTATAGGTTATAGGTCTATGTTATCTGATACCTATGCACTCCATGATAGTTTAAAATGGAGCCTAATGTCTCTTTATCTAAGTTAGTTTGAAACTTTTCGATAAGAGACCTAGAATCTTTAGATTAATTCCTTTTCGGAATTTAGCTTGGGTTCTTATTAACTAAAGCAACCATTTGAATCCTTGAGACAGCAGTTTCAATTCTGGTCTTTTAAGGCAGCGATTCTCTTAGACTTCTCTTCTGCTGAAGAGTCAGTGAGCTTCATGCACTATCGGTGGACGACTCTCACTTTCGTAGTATCGGGAACTCTATTACCTTTACTACTAATGTTGTATTTTTGGTTAAGAATCAGGCTCCTAATGATATCCGGAACCTATGGTTTTTAGGTCCTTCTGTCTTCGAGTGGGCATAGGCCTTTACTCTATCCGGATAGACGTTTATGTATTTATTAACAGATCTCAGTTTATCAGTAGGACGTAAAGCTTCTTCTGGCTCTGATGCCTAATAGAAGGGTCATTACGGTCCATTCTATTACTTAATGCATTCAGTTAACTACCGGTACTGCTTAGGATAATCTATCCTTAACTCAGCAGTCTGTGCTTAAGATTTCGGCTCATGAAGTAAGAGCTCTTCTACATCTTGGGCTGACGTATAGTTTTGCCATTATAGATTAATAGGCTGCATATTGGTCTCAACCATCCACATTCATGAATTTTTATCTCAGAAATATTGTATCCATTTTTGGAGACCTGCATTGTTTAGGTCCATTATCAGCTGCTCAGAAAGTCGATCACTTAACAATTGCAACTATAGCTATGTAGGCTTTATGTTCCGGCAGTGACTCCGTCTTGCTGCCCTCTTCGCTCTGGGCTATTTGACCCAGGGCAAGAAAAAGGGGGATGGGGGGGGGGGGGGGAGGTTGTTCCCTTGGGTCACCTGTTTTTATTATGAAAACAAGGGGATACCTCCTCCAGAGTTAGTATTTCTGAGCTGTTACTGGGATGGTTTCTTAAGTGAAAGTTATGGTTTTAAATTCATTCATGTCATAGTTTTAAAGTATAGCATTTGTATATGTCATGTGTCAAACGGATGTTATTATACTATCCTCGGACATTTTATATTTTTATACTGTACCAATGACCCAGACATAGCTGGTGCTAACTCTTAAAATATAGGGCCAAACACAAATTTTGCCCCCCAATCCCCAAAATTTGCATCTAAAACCAAAGAAAACATGTCCTGAAAGGCCCTCCACACTTCGCCTCTACTGCGCATGCGCAGTGTCAAGGACGTTCTGAAATTGGCGCCATTAATCATTCTAAGTTTGGCCCTTCATCAGTTAACATCTGACTGATCTTTGTGCTTGTAAATCTCAGTTTAAATGATGCCAGACACATAAATATTAGTGAAATGGTGATTCTAAGGAGGATGGAGAAGGAGGAGAGGAAAAAATGTGTGACAGAATATTATCAGGGCTGTAACTTAAAATTTTTTAATGAAATTATGTTAAGTTACCTATTTTCGAGGCAGCAGCCATTTTGTTGTCATTCTGATTATTTAGTTACACTGTTTTTTAAGTGTTTTCCTCTCTCCCTGTCCTTTAAGTCCCCCCTTGCTATTCTCCCATGATTTTGGCATAGTTTTTGTAATTATTATTACTAAATTTTCTTGGGAGTTTTAGCTGAATAACAGAATGAATTCTGTTCTTTTCCCCATGTTTACGTCTTCACCTACGGGTGTTTAGGCGTTGTGTTCTGCATCTACCATCTGATGTTCTGCAGTTTCTTCCCTGGAAGTCTCTGTTTTGCATCAGATAGTGTATTTTTGGTAACTGATTTCGGGCCTGGGTGCCTGGAGTCTTATTTTAGTGTTTTTACACTCGATTGTTTACATTTACAACAGCCCACTGTGTGAGGGGGGGATTTCTGGAAAATAATATCTTCATGTTATTTTAATCATAACTAGATACATTATTATTGTTCGTAAGTGTTGAATAAATTGTTTAAAATATTTTTAAAAATTTTTGTCCACACTTAGGCTTGGGATCCATTGGGGCTCAACGTTACTTTTCAGAAACTTGGGCTGTTCTGAAAAAATATTTTTTCAAAATATTTTGATTTCAATTATTTTTTCTATATTAATGGATCATATTATTATTATGTATTTTGATTGCCAGGGGTTAGTGCGAGTACCAGGACTTGTTTTCTTTTCACATTGAAAGGATATTGTTCAATTGTAATAAGAGGAAGTCTTCCTCTGACTTTATAATCATTCTATATGTGGTCAGTGTACTCGCATTAACTCCTGTTCTGTATCGTATGATTTCGATGACAATATGGGAAGCGTATGTCACGGTATGTTATTGGGGAATTGGACACTCCGGTCCTTTCCCCGCAGGGTCACTCTACTTTATCAATTTCTATTTCAGACGATCAAGATTAGGGTGATGTATCTGTGATGTCTTCCAACAGTGTGCCTCCGTCGTCACAATTAATGAGGGGCTAGCGGAAAAGTGCTCATGTAAATACGCCAATTGCCTAAGAGGACCCTAGTAGGTTCGATGGCCTTTGACGTCCGCTAGCTCGCCCGGTGTAGCGTCCATTCACCGAATGGTTCGGCAGCCGGGTTCGTCCGTTGCGGTCTAGAAGGAATTTTGGGGTGATGCGAGCACTATAAATCAACCTAATGCACACCCAGTGACGGCGGATCGGAGGGAGAACGGAGGAAGCCTTTTAGTCCGGTTCATAGCTCGTTCCGGTCCATCCGGACGGCAAGCGAGAGAGGCCCCTCTCTCGTTCAACAACATCTGGCCCCAGATGTTGTGGTACAAATGTTTCGCATTCGGAGCATACGTCCGTCGCTCGGGACGCTCCGACATATAGTAAGTCCGGAGTAGACTGTCAGTAAGGCTTCCTCATTCTCATAGTTGCGCACACGACCGCTCTTGGCTACGTGACCACGGATATCCAGTCAGCTTCGCCAGTCAGAGAATCATCGGCGACCAGGTCACACCATCCGGTAGCCAGGGACACGAGGCCTGCAGACTCCGGACGTTCGCATAGGAAGTGTGCGGGAGTCAACGTACACGGAGCTTCCGGCGGCAATGCATCGTAAGACCGCTACTGCACAGGCCTCGGGAACGGTCGTGCTTTCCTAAATAGCACAGTTTATCGCAGCATCCCAGCATCAACTGAATCTGTCGCATATTTTTTATCCGACGATGCTGGGTCGGGACGCTCCGCGGTAGCGGGTACGGACGTCCGAAAATTTCATCCGGTCCGACGGGATACCGAAAGGGATTTGGAGGATTTCGAGCTTTCCCTTTCGGAACAACATATGCTGTTGTGTATGTCATCTGACTTGGTCTTCTACAGCTTCTTTCGTCGGACCAGAATGCTGCGATGCCGGATAAGAAACTGTTAGCGTCGGTGGACTTAGAAATTTTTGGTTCGGTTCAGGGACATCGTCCCTCAGTTCCGACATAGTCCAATAATGTCACACAAACTTTAGAATTATTGAACGACGCTATATATATTATTATTATATGCTTGCTATAACCAAGCATTTCTGGTTTCTTGTTCGCAAAGTTACGGAGATGTCTTTCAAAAGTGTGCCTCTGTCGTCATAGTTAATGAAGAGCTAGCGGCAATAAGTGCTCATGGAATATGTCTATCGCCTACGGAGTGACATTCGCTAGCTCACCTGGTGTAGCGTACATTCATCGAATGGTTCGGCTGCCGGGTTCGTCCGTTGCGGTCTAGGAAGGAGATTTGGGTGATGCGAGCACTTTAATTACTTTAGTACTCACCCAGTGATGGCAGATTGAGGACAGATCGGAGGAAGCCTGTTAGTCCGGTTCCTGGCTTGTCCAGGTCCGTCCGGGCTGTGAGCGAGAGAGGTCCCTCTCTCGTCCAACAACATAGGGGACCGCATGTTGTGGTTCAGATATTTTACATTTGGAGCATATGTCTGTCGGTCGGGACGCTCCGTTATATTGACAGTCCGAGAGACTGTCCTTAATGCTTCCTCATCCTCACAGCAGGGCACACGACCGCACATTGGCTACGTGACCTCGAGTATCCGATCAGTTTCGTCATTCAGTGATTCCACGGCGAATAGGTCGCGCCATCCGGTAGCCAAGGGACACGAGGCCTATACACTCCGTTCGCTCGCATATTGGTAGTATGCATGGGGTAACGATCACGGAGCTTCCAGCGGCAATGCATTGTAGGACCGCTTCTCCTCAGGCCTCAGTGACGGACGTGCTATCCGAGTTAGCACAGTTGTTTCGCAGCATCCCAGCAATTGACAGTTTCTTGGTCGAATCAGGAATTATCCGACGGCGCTGGGTCGGTGCGGTCCGCGGTTGCATCAGGTACGGACGACCGAACGCTTTATAGGGTCCGACAGGATGGCGAAAGGGATTCGAAAGATTTCGAGTTTTCCCTTTAGTAGTATCGGAAGCTGCCTTTCATATCTTCTGGCATTATCTTCCAGTGATTATTATTTCGGACTTCATTGCTGCGATCTTGGATAAGAGACTTATAGCGTCATTGGACTCGGATTTTTCGATCGGTTCAGGGTCATTGTCCCTGACTTACCGACGCAGTCCAATAATGTCATTACAACATGTGTTTTATTTTTCGCCACTATATATGCATACAAGCCTGCTACCAAGCATGATAGTTTAGTTTCTTGTCCGCGTTGCTCATTTCTGCCGTTTTATCATTTATACGAATAGTTTATTTTGGCAGAGTAGGGCATACCGAGAGTTCATATGCGTCTAGACGGTGTGGTTAAAGACTGGAAATATTCTTTTTCGCCGTTTATGTCTTTTCCAACTTCAATGTTGGAAACGACATGATGTATAGTAGACTTAACTTAGACGCTTTATCATACGTAATCCGCCTTACTGAGGCGTTATCATTACGTCTTCAAGAAAAGATTTACGGGATATTATTCTCAATGTAATTTCTTTTGAGGGCAGTAGTTTGTTCACGTATAACTCCGCCCTTCAGTGGCTGATTGGAGTTGGTTAGACGTGACGCAGCCCTAGCTACATCCACACGCGTGGATAGAAAGGTTAACAACTCTCTCAGAGTCGCTTCGTTCTCGGAGGAGCTTCTCTTCGACGGCAACTTTTCGGCAATCCATGAATTGCTCGATTTACACGTTCTCTTGTCTATCTAGTGTTACAAGAGATTCAGACTGGGGCAAACATTCGGTGGTTGACTCAGAGAGTGCCACCGCAGTTGCCGGACCCGAGTGTTGCTGTTATGACGGTTGCCAGTCAAACAGATTGGGATATAATACTGATCCCAATGGATTCGAAGTGCCAGGGTCTTTGGGTTCCCCAGTCTCTTAGCAACCAATTTTCTTCCACGGAATAATGTTTTTTAGGCTTGCTTTATGTCATTGCATGAACATTATTCAGGAACGCATGCCCAAATCCTGTCCGTTAATTCGACAGTAGTGGCGTATCTCCGGAACCAGGGAGGCTCTCTTTCGTTTCCATTATTCAATTTAATGGAAAGAATCCGTCTGTTGGTTATAGTACACCAAGTTCTGTTTTGGTCCGTCATATTCCGGGTCGTCTGATTGTTTTACCGGACTCCCGTTCACTTAAGGGTCGCTTGTTGCTGTCAGAATGGACTCTCAACAAACAAGTATTCAATCAGATTTGCTATCTATGGGAGCGCCCAATGATGATTTATTTACGACACAGCTTGCTAATCAATTGCAGACGTATGTGTTGGCTTGTCCAGATCTCTGAGCTAATGTTGTTAACACTCTATTGATCTATAGGACGGCATGATAGGATACGCGTATCCTCCGGCGCTGTTGTTTCAGCAGGTATTGCTAAGATAAACAGCCACAATACATTTCTGTTGATAGCATCTCTATCTTCACAGAGATCATGGGTAATTTACTCTCTTGTCTACTGTGGGTCTTAACGTGAAATCTTCCTCAATGTGAGGATCTTTTTTCACTGGGTAAATCGTGTCATCTTTATCACAACCCGCATGGTCGCAACCTTCATGTATTCCGTTGTGTGGTCCGTATTGCATTGTAAGCATTGTACTGAACGAGCTTTGGACGCGATTTCTTACTATAGGAGATCCTCTTCTTCGCTATTCTATGCGGCTAAAGTGGAGGCTCTTCCGTCGTTGGTGTAGGGATCATTATGTTCATATTGTTGATCCCTCCATACTACTCATTGCAATTTTTTAGTATACTTGTTTCACAAGATCTACTGCAGCCTGTTTTTATTAAGGTTATAGGTTTATGTTACCTCATACCTATGCACTCTAGGATAGTTACAATTGAGTCTTATGTCTCTTTATATAAGTCAGTTAGTTACCTTTTGATAAATAGACTTAGAATCTTTAGATTAAATTCCTATATGGATTTTAACTTCGGTTCTTATTTAGCTAAGTAATCATTTGAGCCTCTGGAAACAGTAGTTTTCAAATTCTGGCCTTTTACACAGTAATTCTGTTGGTTTCTCTTTTACTGTAGAGTCAGTGAGTTTCATGCACTATCGATGGATGATTTTCACTTTCGTAGTTTCGGAATCACTATTCCGTTACTATTTAGGTTGGATTTTTGCTTAAGAGTTAGGCTCCTAATATCCGGAACCTATTGTTATTAAGGTCCTTCCGTCTTCGTACGGGCATAGGCCTTTACTCTTTCCGGGTAGAGTTTATGTATTTATAAACAGATATTTGTTTATTTCTATGGGCGTAAGCTTCTTCTGTTTTTGATGCCTAGTAGAAGGACGTTACGCTCCATTCTATTGTTAATGGATTCTATTAACTATCGGTACTGCTTATGGTATATCATTGACGTAGCAGTTGTGCTTAAGATTTCGGCTCATGAAGTAAGAGTTCTTCTACATCTTGGGCTTACATTAATAGTGTCGCTATTATAGATTTTTGAAGGCTGCTCATTGCGCTCAGCCATCCACATTCATGAATTTTTATCTCAGAAATATCGAGTCTATTTCTGGAGGCCTCTATTGTTAGGTCTATTATCTACTGCTCAGAATGTCATTCACTTAACAGTTGCTACTATAGCTAGGTAGGCTGTCTGTTTCGGCAGTGTCTCCGTTCTGCTGCCCTCTTCGCTCTGGGCTATTTGACCCAGGGCAAGAAAAAGGGGGGGTGGGGGGGTGGGGGGGGGGGAGGGTGTTCCCTTGGGTCACCTGTTTTACTATGAAAACAAGGGGATACCTCCTCCGGAGTTAGTAATTCTGAGCTGTTATTGGGATGGTTGTTTAGTGAGAAGTTTAGGTTTTTAAAATTCATTCAAGTCTTAGTTTTTAAAGTATAGCTTTTGATTATTGCATATGTCAACGGACATGATTATGCAATCCTCAGACACTTTTAGGAGTATAGGAGTCTCTATTCTCTAGACTTACTTTATTTATTGGCTTACTTTAAAAATTATTAGTATAAGGATTATTTTGGATATTAATAGAGTACATGGATGTATGAAGCTCAATTTTGGAAGGTGTTGTATCTTTCTAATTTATCATAAATAAGAAAGATACATGTAAGGCCTATTACTTCTTTTTCCCTACAGGGGATGACTCTATTTTATATTATTGAGCGTATTCCATTTTGCTCTATGTCATTGGCCCTCCAGCCTTTTTACTATTCAGCTATGTCTGGGTCATTGGTACAGTATAAAAATGTTAAAAAATTTATAGTAATTTCTATATTTTTTATACTTACCAATGACCCAGACGGGGATGGCCCTCCCAGGAGTTGGGAACTCTTGCCTCCCCGCTGAGTACATAGCGCTTACCAGGCACTGGTTTTTAGAATGATTAATGGTGCCAATTTCGGAACGTCCTTGACACTGCGCATGCGCAGTAGAGGCGAAGTGTGGAGGGACTTTCAGGACATGTTTTCTTTGGTTTTAGATGCAAATTTTGGGGATTGGGGGGCAAAATTTGTGTTTGGCCCTATATTTTAAGAGTTGGCACCAGCTATGTCTGGGTCATTGGTAAGTATAAAAAATATAGAAATTACTATAAATTTTTTAACTTTTTTTTTTTTTTTTTTAAAGAGTATAAAGAGTCTCAATTCTTTGGACTAACGTTATTTATTGGCTTACTTTAAATATAATTAGTATACGAATTATACTGGATATTAATAGAGAACATGGATGTTATCATGCTCAATTATAAAAGGTATTGTGTCTTTCTAATTTGTCATAAATAAGAAAGATACACGTGAAGCCTATTTCTCCTTTTCTCCTACTGGAGATGACTCTATTTATATAGTTGAGCTTATTGGATTTTCCTCTATGTCCTGGGCCCTCCAGCCTTTTTACTATTCAGCTATGTTGGGGTCATTGGTACAGTATAAAAATCTTAAAAAATTTATAGTAATTTATATATTTTTTATACTTACCAATGACCCAGACGGGGATGGCCCTCCCAGGAGTTGGGAACTCATACCTCCCCGCTGAGTACATAGCGCTTACCAGGCACTGGTTATAAGAATGATTAATGGCGCCAATTTTGGGACGTCCTTGACACTGCACATGCACAGTAGAGGTGAAGTATGGAGGGCCATTCAGGACATGTTTTCTTTGGTTTTAGATGCAAATTTTGGGGATTGGGGGGCAAAATTTGTGTTTGGCCCTATATTTTAAGAGTTAGCACCAGCTATGTCTGGGTCATTGGTAAGTATAAAAAATATATAAATTACTATAAATTTTTTAAGTTTCTTCAATTTCCAGCAAAAAATGTTGCCACGGCCAACGTTCGTAGAACTTAGTTTAGTCAGACCTCAACATTTCCCTTTGGCACACCCTACAGGGCACATTTATGATCAGATTGCTTTGAAACCTGGTATGCTTGTTTGGGGAGACCTCTAGATGGGAGCTATCGATTTTCTTCAATTTCTGTCAAAAAATGTTGCCGCGGCCAACATTCTTAGAACTTAGTTTAGTCAGAAGACTCAATATTTCCCTTTGGCACATCCTACAGGGTACATTTATGATCGGATTGCTTTGAAACTTGGCATGCTTGTTTGGGGAGACCTCTAGATGGGAGCTATCAATTTTCTTCAATTTCCGTCAAAAAATGTTGCCGCAGCCAATATTCTTAGAACTTAGTTTAGTCAAACCACAATATTTCCCTTTGGCACACCCTACAGGGCACATTTATGATTCGATTGCTTTGAAACCTGGTGTGCTTATTTAGGATGACCTCTAGATGGGGTCTATCGATTTTCTTCAATTTCCGACAAAAAATGTTGCCACGGCCAACTTTCGTAGAACTTAGTTTAGTCAGACCTCAATATTTCCCTTTGGCACACCCTACAGGGCCCATTTATGATCAGATTGCTTTGAAACCTGGTACGCTTGTTTGGGGAGACCTCTAGATGGGAGCTATCGATTTTCTTCAATTTCCGGCGAAAAATATTGCCACAGCCAACGTTCGTAGAACTTAGTTTAGTCAGACCTCAATATTTCCCTTTGGCACACCCTACAGGGCACATTTATGATCTGATTGCTTTGAAACCTGGTATGCTTATTTAGGGTGACCTCTAGATGGGAGCTATCGATTTTCTTCAATTTCTGGCAAAAAATGTTGCCATGGCCAACGTTCGTAGAACTTAGTTTAGTCAGACCTCAATATTTCCCTTCGGCACACCCTACAGGGCCCATTTATGATCAGATTGCTTTGAAACCTGGTATGCTTGTTTGGGGAGACCTCTAGATGGGAGCTATCGATTTTCTTCAATTTCCGGCAAAAAATGTTGCCACAGCCAACGTTCTTAGAACTTAGTTTAGTCAGAAGACTCAATATTTCCCTTTGGCACACCCTACAGGGTACATTTATGATCTGATTGCTTTGAAACCTGGTATGCTTGTTTGGGGAGACCTCTAGATGGGAGCTATCGATTTTCTTCAATTTCCGGCAAAAAATGTTGCCACAGCCAACGTTCTTAGAACTTAGTTTAGTCAGAAGACTCAATATTTCCCTTTGGCACACCATACAGGGTACATTTATGATTGGATTGCTGTGAAACCTGGCATGCTTGTTTGGGGTGACCTCTAGATGGGAGCTATCGATTTTCTTCAATTTCCGTCATAAAATGTTGCCGCGGCCAACATTTTTAGAACTCAGTTTAGTCAGACCACAATATTTCCCTTTGGCACACCCTACAGGGCACATTTATGATCAGATTGCTTTGAAACCTGACATGCTTGTTTGGGGAAACCTCTAGATGGGAGCTATCGATTTTCTTCAATTTCCGTCAAAAAATGTTGCCGCGGCCAACGTTCTTAGAACTTAGTTTAGTCAGAAGACTCAATATTTCCCTTTGGCACAACCTACAGGGCACATTTATGATCGGATTGCTTTGAAACCTGGCATGCTTGTTTGGGGTGACCTCTAGATGGGAGCTATCGATTTTCTTCCATTTCCGTCAAAAAATGTTGCCACAGCCAACGTTCTTAGAATTTAGTCTAGTCAGACCACAATATTTCCCTTTTGTACACCCTACAGGGCTTTGAAACCTGGGATGCTTGTTTGGGGAGGCCTCTAGATGGGAGCTATCGATTTTCTTCGGTTTCTGTCAAAAAATGTTGCCACTGGCAAAAAAAATGACATTGGTACCAATGATCTTCAGTTTTGCCATTTCATTTATAACTTACCAAGTTCAAGTTTGTCAAGTTGAGCTACATTGTCATTGACACTTTCATTGTTATACTGATGGACTGAACTGGTAAATGAGTCCACTGAAACAATAACCATTATTTAAAGATGTCAGAGTGAACGATGTAATAGAGAATAGCTTTGTATGTTTATTTAGTATCATGTTACAAAATTAATTCCTGTTGAAGAAAGAACCCTTCGCATTTCAAAGCATTTTTATGTGGCCCCATACTATGTATGGTACACATAATGCCGGCATCCAGGGGTTGCCCTCCGTCGTTCATCCATCCTTTGTCTGTCCATCTGTCTATCTGTCAGTCTCTCTGTCTATCCATCCATCTGCCTGTCCGTCTGTCTGGCGTCCGTATCCATTTCTTTGGCATTTGATAACTTGAAAAATATTGCTTGGATTGTCAAATTATTTTATATTTGTGTTCAGCTTACTGATGTGCCAAGCTGTATAGTTTTTGGTGTAAATCTGCTAAATTGATCCTGAGATATTAACTCTTTATCCTTCAAATTGAGAATTCTTCCAATCCCTTTGGCATGAGATAACTCAAAAAAATATCAATCCAATTGTCATGTTACTTTATATGTATCTTCAGGTTACTGATGTTCCGAGCTGTATAGTTTTTGGTGTAAATATGTTATGTTGATCCTGAGATATTAACCCTTTATCCTTCAAATTGAAAATTCCTCCAATCCCTTTGGCATTCGATAACTTGAAAAATATTGCTTGGATTGTTAAGTTACTTTATATTTGTGTTCAGATTACTGATGTGCCGAGCTGTATAGTTTTTGGTGTAAATCTGATAATTTGATCCTGAGATATTAACCCTTTATCCTTCAAATTGAAAATTTCTCCAGTCCCTTTGGCATGAGATAACTCAAAAAATATCAATCCGATTGTCATGTTACTTCATATATGTGTTCAGGTTACTGATGTGCCGAGCTGTATAATTTTTGGTGTAAATCTGATAATTTGATTCTGTGATCTTAATCCTTTATCCTTCAAATCGAGAACTCCTCCAATCCATTTCTTCGGCATGCGATAACTCCAAAAATATTAATCTGATTATCAGGTTACTTTATATATGTATTCAGGTTACTGTTGTGCTGTGCTGTTTAGTTTTTTATGTAAATCTAATAATTTGATCTGGAGATAGTAACCCTTTATCCATCAAATTAGGCTCTCCTCCAATCTATTTCTATATGTACCAATACTATGTATGGTGTACATAATGTCGGCATCTGGGGTGGCCCTCCGTCATACAGCTTTCTACTAGTTCCGCGTATGGGTACACATCTGACGATTTAATCGGCCTATTTTTAAAATTTATTTGTTCTCAATCATAACTCCGGATCGACAGGTTTTGGAATGGAGTGGTGTGTGGCTTTCTGAAAACACCTATCACAATTATAAAGTAATGAAATGGAATATTTGAATTGTCTGTTTTTAACCCTCTTAATACTTCAGTGTGAGTACAAACACATTTCATATAACTCATGGCTACAGAATGTTTTTACGCTTTTCTTTCCATAACATTTATTTCGATATGGAATCGGACACCTTTTCTGATGTACTTTCCAAAGTAAGGCATTCTTAACCCTTTACCCAACATAACGGCGAAAACCAGTCAGTTTCATTCACAGATATTTCCATTCAATTTTCATTATTTTTTCATTCTTGCTTGAAAAACATTGCTTATGACCTCTCACTGGAATGAGCTTGTTTTTAAAGGGTCAAAATGGAGTATTTAAAGGGATTATGTTAACCCACTGAATATTTTAATATGGGTCCCCAAACTTTTACTTTTGCAATACAGAAATAATGACAACACTTTCTGTTCCCACAATGTTGCTCTAAACTTGCATGGGCATTGATGGGACCCCGTTTTAAGTAGTCTCTGTTGGTCTATTAGCTGAAATTCTTTTAACCCTCAGTGGCTAAGTCCAATTTCAAATCTGAGTATTGCCCGTTAATTTTACCCATAGACATCACTTGAGAATCGGTCCTGATTAACCCCTACTGGTCATTGCCGAACACTTAGGAACTCCTGTGCCCTGTTACATTATTTATTCTCAATCATATTTCAAGACTGACGGGTTTCAAGAAGCAATGGTGAGTGGCTTTCTCAAAACACCTGTCACAGTTATAATAAAATAGAATATTTAAATGGCCTCTTTTTTTAACTCTCTTAATACTTCAATGCGGGTCCCAATACTTTCATTTAACTCAAGACAGCAGAACGTTTTGTAGGTTTTCTGTCACATTGCCCCTCTGTTTACAACAGCCATTCTTAAAATCCAACCATCTTCTTATTTCCTGTATGCCTTGTTTAGGATCCTAGATGCATTTAAGGTCTTTTAAATGGACCAGACAGGCGTGTGATGGCGATGAGGTTACAACGTTGGACTTTAAACTGAAAAGGTTCACGGTTCCCACACCACCAGGTGTATCTGCATTGTGTCCTTGGTAAGGCACATAATCCCGATTGCCTGCAAAGAGGCACGGTGACAATGTGTACTTTTTAAATGGCTTGCTTTTAACCCTCTCAATAAAGCATTCATAACTCTTTACTCAATGTAATAAAGAAAACTGGACAGGGTTATTCACAGAAATTCCCATTTAATTTTAATTATTTTTGCTCGAAAAAAACATAGTTTATGACCTCTCATTGGAATGAGGTCATTTTTAAAGGGTCAAAATGGAGTATTTAAAGCGGAGTATTTTAATCCTCTTCAGGTCTTAATATGGGTCTCCCAAAAATGTTATTTAATACAATGTGAGAGTAATCTTAACCCTTTCCATTCTCACAATGTTGCTAAAAACACACATGGGCATCGATGGTATTTTGCAAATGCCAATTAGCCTTCAGGTAGGCTCTTGGTGGGCCTTTAAGGCCTTTTGAGGTCAATATTCCAACATTACTGAATTTATTTCGCTTGCGATATATTTTCCAGAGGTAAAGTGTACCTTAATATTTTTAGCTAATATGAATATTTGCTCTCATCTACAAATATGGAAGATCCAGAGTTGGCGTAGCCAATATTTTTAAAATGGTTTATGCTTGTACTTCAGGCTTGGTATGACTTATGGACATCTGACCTACATCGAATGAGTAGAACTTGCTGGAGGTTCAAAATATGGTCCACCTCAATGCGGTCAAAAGAGGTCATTACCATACTGACCCGTGTCTAAGTGCAGGGTGTGCTTGCAGTGGGTTGAGAACAAATTGAGGGGTGTGCTTAAACATGAAGACTTGAGTCTGTGACTGGGTTTTTTTTTGATAAACGATACTGAAAAAATGACGATCCCACTTCATTCAATTTATGAACGAAATACAAAATCAACATTGGCTTTCAGTATCATTTGTCAAATCACCAATTAATATGTAACATGTTTTACTTTCAGTGTTCAATTATTTTAATATATTTACTCATATTTCAGCTGCTCTGTGAATAAAATTTTTTTAAATCCTCACTTGTTGTTCGTATTTTTTTCAGTAAACATTGTTGTTTCTGGTAATTTCATCATGTGCAAACAAGGACGAAAACCAGCAAATTAAACGTCCAAACAACTATACAATCTCATCGGAGGGAATCCACTTGAAGTGACAAAATAACAATACAACAAACCCAGTTTTATCTCTTTTATTACTCAATAATGCTAATTACTCAATAAAACATCAAATGAATAATGCAAATATAAAATAAAACACGTGATTAAAAAAAACGTCCAAAATAGCACAAACCACAAAGATGTACGTGCGTGAACTCGTCCTTCAGGTGACATGCAAAGAAACAAAAAAAATTCTGATTTTATGCGACTTCACACTGGGTGCAAATTCAGTTCGTTCACAGGAATTGAGATTTTTTTTTTCTTACCATGTCACCTGAGGGACTCGCTCATTTCATATTCATTACAATACTTATTCTCTCCAAGTTTCACCCACTCTTGACTCCATACTAATCCCCCCCACCACCATCATGAATGTCCCGGGTGGAAATTTCAAGTAGATCTGTGACTTTCACAACATTCTACAGTGGCAGTGATCTAATAGCCAGTTGGAATATATTCGCGCTTGAATTTGTGAAAAATTCACATAATGTCTACCCCTATGGTGGTGCCCTGGAGTACTCAGTAAATTTACTATAGAAAATGTATTGACACTAATACTTCTATCAGAAATTAATACCAATTAGTGAGTTCAAATGCCTGATTTATTATTAGATTCCATTGCGATGACTGTTTGATTCAGTCACTGTCTGGCCCAAGTTTTATACATATTGTGGGAAAAGCCATACAAATATCATTGGTAGACTTTAAAGACATTTATTTTGTGTGTGACTGTTTTGTCAACACAGCCAAATGCGATTATTATAATAAAGAAAACAAACAGAACCTCTGCTCGATCGAGTGGTTGTTTCTAATTGTGTACACAATAATTTGTAATTTCTGCATCTTGTACAGATTCTTGTATGGATTCACCCCCCAAGCTGTCTTCAAAAGTAACCCGACACAATAGAAAGCAATTACAATTCAGTTGGTAAAAATATACATTTAACACGCCCTGGTTCATGTATAAATTATTCAGTCTGTTATGGGCGTGTTTTTGGAATAATTGACAAGTAAGGTGCATGTTGTCAAGTTTGTGGATATTATTCAGCAAAGTGAATTCGTGAAAATAAAAACAACATCCTTTTTGCTTCGGAATGAATTTTATTTTAATAAAATAAAACCTCTTACCTCATTTTGACATATCAAGGCATTCAACAATCAATTTCTTGAATGTTAGATGGAAAAGGAAATCTGCACTGTTTTCCAGCCTCCAGTTAATAACAACACATTATTACTCACCTAATTTCGTTTCAAATTCACCTCCGAACTGGCAGACTTTTACAGTTTTCGAAATTGGGGGAGTGTGCTTAAGCACGGAGAGGGCACCTTGTTTTCGAAATGCAGAAAGTTGGGGGGTGGGCTTAATCACGAATATGGGCTTCGACACCGGTCAGTACGGTAAGTGCATATTTTTCAGAACTGTAAGCAATTGCATTTTATAAAAACTATAATGCAAATCTGAAGAATATACATGTATGTCTTCATTCAAATAAGTGGCAGAACTAGTAATGTCCATTTCTGATTCCCTGATCGAACCCTTTAAATGCTGTGCACATATATGCCTTTTCTTATTTCTTAGAAAAATTGTTCTGATTTCTTTATGAATACCTGTAAATACTCTTAACAAAAATCCATTTCTGATTTGTATAAAAAATATTTTCCTCCTGCCTATGTAGTTTTTTCCTGATACTTTAACCCTTTTCACACAGACTTGAATTTACTGGTGGTAGTAAACTTTGTTTCTCTAGTTGTCACCCACCTTTACAATACTTTACCTGTACCTTTGTTATCAGGTCATTACCTACATGTGTGTTATTGCTGTGTCACATACATGTACCATACATGTACATGTCTTACACAAGTTGAGCTATAGTGTCATTGACACTTTCATTGTTTTCAATTCTTGTACGCAAAACAGCTTTTGACATCATTGGAGTGTATGTTGTCAGGTTTTTGTCCCGATTCTCAAGAATCAATTTTGATTTTCATGAACTGCTGCTACGATAATCAGTTTTCAGTTCTTGAGTAATTATTTTTTGAGAGAATGAAAGCATACCCCTGTGAATGAAAACAATACATATTCCATGGCAAAAATCAAACCTCATATTTCTGTTTTTACTAGAATTTAGCACCTTGTTCCAATTTTGGTGAGTTTCGTGTCTTACATATCCATGTAGGTAGAACATGTGTTCTAAAATTTTGATGGTCTTACTGCTGGAAGTTACAGAACTTGGTATTGGTTTTTATTATACGCTAAACGATAGATTATCGAAGAAATTGCAGAAAGATAGAAACCGGATCCCCCAACTGTGAAGATATAGAAATTTTCACTTTCAACGTATCAATCAAAATGGCGGCTTTCAGAGCATCACTTCGAAGTGAATACCAGTCAAATTATCGCTGGAAATGATCAATTTGTTCTAAAAACGAAAAAACAAAAAGAAAATCTAGTTTTTTGAGTGGATAACGATAATTTCCAGCAATAATTCAACACGTATTCACCTTGAATTGATGTATGAAACCCTCTAGTCCAAACATGGCCTGAAAGTCCATAATATAAGTTTTGGGTTTGGTACATCCTTTCAAAGGACGTACCAAACCAAAAACTTATATTACAGACTTTCAGGCCATGTTTGGACTGGTAACCCGCCAGCTGAATTAGATTGCAAGAGGCTGTCTGTTCCGATTTTCAATCAAATCACTTCCACATATCAGTGATACAATGCGTTGTTTACTTTCAAGCATCAGTTCAAGGTTGAAACAACTGGAATTATCAGATTCTTATAAAAAGTGTATAATAAAAAGAAAATCTAGTGTTTTTGAGTGGATACTGAAAATTATCTCACTTGTGCCCGAGACAAATGGTTATTTTTTGCGCAAAAATAAGCATTTGTCTCGGTCACCCATGAGATAATTTTCGGTATCCACTCAAAAACTCTTAAGATATCCTCTGTGTAGTGAGGTCTTGGCTGGCTGTGTAGGTAGCCAAGACTTCACTAGACACCTCGGCTAAGTCAGAGTATTAACATTTTTTGAGGGAGCAAAAAATAAGAATTCTCAAGGTCTTTATTTTTTTTATCACAGAACACATTTACCAACTGACCCTGTCAGCTTATTCCGACTCCGTTCTCTGATGACATATCATACTATTGAATATTCTGGAGTACAGTGGCTGTCTATTATTGATAGTGCTGAAATGATTTTTCGACTAGTCGACGTCGACGTGATTAGTACTAAACAAATCTATTAACTGATTAGTGAATCACTCGATTAGTTGCCAGAGTGTATTCTCTAAAGCCTTGAAGTTTCCACTTTGTTTAACTTCTAATAAATTTAATTAAATTTTATTAAAATTAATCCAGTGCTTTCGATTTGAGATGTGCTATTACACTTGCGCTTCTACATTGGAAACAAGAGCTCTCTACAGATGTTCATGCTTTTTCATGTTCTTGTTTTGGGTAAATGTTGCTGCAATAAGATTGGTCAGAAAACAAAACGTCAAATAATGATATTTTCTATTGAATGAAGTTTTACAACTCGCATTAAGTAGTGCACATATTGACCAAACAAATAGCACTGTTTGGTCACGTGATGTATTTAATATTCAATGAGGCTATTGTTTATAGTTTGTCTTGGTTTTCATTGGGGGTTGATTAAGTTATACAGGTCATGGAACAGTCACGTCATCAGTGTACACTTCTACAGAGACTTGGTTTTCTGCTTTCAAAGTTTCTTAGCGCAATAACAAAGTGCAGACATTTGTTATTAGACCACAATATACAAGGGAATTTTGAGGGAAAAGTTCAATGTTGCTTAAAAATACTTGACAGAACCGAATATTGGAACACCAAAGATTTATTATTGGACCAATTTATTTTTTGCGGAACCGGTTGTTTGGTTGTAAGGACAAGGAGACATCAGTTTCTGTAATGTCACTCAGTTACCCAGTTAGACCCATTAATTGCATTGTAATTTGGAAGGCACTCCAGCCAATAAATTCAGTTAAAACACATTTTAGTAGAATTTATTGCTTAATTTAGCATCTGATATTGCATAACCGACTTGTCGATTAATCATCGACTACTACCCGGCGATTAGTCGATTAGTAAAAATCCAAATGGCATTAATCGTTTCAACACTAATTATTGAATCTGTATCAGTTGCTAGACTTGGAACTGTTTTTGGAGACACTGGTCCTGACTTCTGATGCATATTGTCACAGGGTTCCCGCGGTCCTTGAAAGTCATGGAAAATAATGGAATTTCAAAAATATTTTTCCAGGCCTGAAAAGTCATGGAATTCCTTGTCAAGTCATGGAAAATCGTGAATTTCCTATAAAGTTGACTATAACATAAAATGGGTCTTTATTTTTGCACTAAGTAACATTGACAATACGCACCGTTCTCTCACTTTGTAAGTCCAAACAATAGGAGAACAGACTATAACTCAAAAAAGGTCTGAATGCACTGTGCAATTCTCAGACGTGTTCATACACCAGTTAGAAAGTGAACCTCCAAAGTTGTGTATGACTTCTTCAGTTGTGGCTCAATAGATTGCGCACTTCCAGAATGAAGCAATCCAAATAAATTACTGCTGTAAATCAGTTTTTAGCTTAACTTGACATAGTCAAGATAAGCTATTGCCATCACGCATGCGGAAGTCTGTTAGTCTGTGAGTCTGTGACGTCTGTTCACATTTCCTTTAGCACGGGCTACACCCCGCAGTTCTTGTCTGATCGTCACGAAATTTCATATGCAGGTTTGGGGTCACGTCTAGATGAGAACGTCCCCTTTTGGTCGCGATCGGGCAACCGGTATGGCTGCCCGAGCCCAAAACCCGAAAACCATTAGCACAGTCTACAGGTCGTATTTATAAAAGGATTTCATTGTAACTTGGTAGGATGCCTCTGTATAGTGCCTAGACGAGAATGTCCCCTTTTGGGCATGATCTATCAACCGTGATGGCTGCCCAAGCCCGAAACCCAAAAACTTTTAGCACAGTCTGCAGGTCATGTTTAATGTGGAGGGATTTCATTGTAACTTGGTAGGATGACTCCTTATGATGTCTAGATGCGAATTTCCCCATTTGGGCATGATCTGCCAACCGTGACGACTGCCCGAGCCCAAAACCCGAAAACCTTTAGCACAGTCTACAGGTCATATTTATTGAGGAATTTCATTGTAACTTGGTGGGTTGACTTCATACAATGTCTAAATGAGAAAGTCCCCCTTTGGACGTGATTGGGCAACTGTGACGGCTACAGGAGCCCAAAGCCCGAAAACCTTTAGCACAGTCTAGAGGTCATATTTATGAAATGATTTCATTGTAACTTGGCAGGATGGCTCCAAATAATGTCTAGATGAGAACGTCCCATTTTGATCGCGATCATGCAGCCTTGATGGGTGCCCGAGCCCAAAAACCTTTAGCACAGGCAAAAGGTCATATTTATGGAAGGATTTCATTGTAACCTGTTAGGTTGACTCCATATAATGCCTAGATGATGACATCCCCTTTCGGTTGTGATTGGTCAGTTGTGATGGCTACAAGTGCCCGAAGCCCAAAAACCTTGAGCACAGTCTACAGGTCATATTTATGAAGGGATTTCATTGTAACTTCTTAGGATCACTCCAGATGATGTGCAGATGAGATTGTCCCCTATGGTTGCGATCATTCACCCATGATGGCTGCCCAAGCCCGAAGCCCGAAAACCTTTAGCACAGTCTACAGGTCATATTTATGAAGGGATTTCATTGTAACTTGGTAGGTTAACTTCATATAATGTCTAGATGAGAACGTGCGATCATTCACCCATGATGGCTGCCCGAGCCCGAAGCCCGAAAACCTTTAGCACAGTCTACAGGTCATATTTATGAAGGGATTTCATTGTAACTTGGTAGGTTAACTTCATATAATGTCTAGATGAGAACGTCCCCTTTTGGACATGATTGGGCAACTGTGACGGCTAAAGGTGCCCGAAGCCCAAATACCTTTAGCACAGTCTACAGGTCATATCGATCATTCACCCATGATGGCTGCCCGAGCCCGAAGCCCGAAAACCTTTAGCACAGTCTACAGGTCATATTTATGAAGGGATTTCATTGTAACTTGGTAGGTTAACTTCATATAATGTCTAGATGAGAACGTCCCCTTTTGGACATGATTGGGCAACTGTGACGGCTAAAGGTGCCCGAAGCCCAAATACCTTTAGCACAGTCTACAGGTCATATTTATGAGGGGATTTCATTGTAACTTGGTAGGATGGCTCCAAATAATGTCTAGATGAGAACGTCCCCTTTTGATCGCGATCATTCAGCCTTGATGGGTGCCCGAGCCCAAAAACCTTTAGCATAGGTAAAAGGTCATATTTATGGAAGGATTTCATAGTAACCTATTAGGTTGACTCCATATAATGCCTAGATGATGACATCCCCTTTTGGTCGTAATTGGTCAGCTGTGTTGGCTACAAGTGCCCAAAGCCCAAAAACCTTGAGCACAGTCTACAGGCCATACTTATGAAGGGATTTCATTGTAACTTCATAGGATCATTCCAGATGATGCCCAGATGAGATTGTCCCCTTTGGTTGCGATTATTCAACCATGATGGCTGCCTGAAGCCCGAAAACCTTAAGCACAGTCTACAAGTCATATTTGTGAAGGGATTTCATTGTAACTTGGTAGGTTGACTTCATATAATGCCTAGATGAGAACGTCCCCTTTTGGACATGTTTGGGCAACTTTGACGGCTAAAGGTGCCCGAAGCCCAAAAACCTTTAGCACTGTCTACAGGTCATATTTATGAAGGGATTTCATTGTAACTTGGTAGGTTGACTCCAAATAAGGTCAAGATGAGAACGTCCCATTTTGGCCGTGATCATTCAGCCTTGGTGGGTGCCCGAGCCCAAAAACCTTTAGCATAGGCAAAAGTTTATATTTATAGAAGGATTTCATTGTAACATTGTTAGGTTGACTCCATATAATGCCTAGATGATGACATCCCCTTTTGGTCGTGATTGGTCAACTGTGATGGCTACAGGTGCCCGAAGCCCGAAAACCTTGAACACAGTCTACAGGTCATATTTATGAAGGGATTTCATTGTAACTTTGCAGGATCACTCCAGATGATGCCCAGATGAGATTGTCCCCTTTGGTTGCGATCATTCAACCATGATGGCTGCCCGAGCCCGAAGCCCGAAAACCTTTAGCACAGTCTAAGGTCATATTTATGAAGGGATTTCATTGTAACTTGGTAGGTTGACTTCATATAATGTCTAGATGAGAACATCCCCTTTGGACACGAGTGGGCAACTGTGACGGCTTCAGGGGCCCAAAGCCCGAAAACCTTTAGAACAGTCTACAGGTCATAATTATGAAGGGATTTTATTGTAGCTTGGTAGGATGACTCCAAATAGTGTCCAGATGAGAACGTCCCCTTTTGGTCACGATCATTCAGCCTTGATGGCTGCCCGAGCCCAAAAACCTTTAGCATTTCTGTAGGTCGTATTTATGGAAGGATTTCATTGTAACTTGTTAGGTTGACTCCATATAATGCCTAGATGATGACATCCCCTTTTGGTCGTGGTTGGTCAACTGTGATGTCTACAGGTGCCTGAAGCCCGAAAACCTTTAGCACAGTCTACAGGTCGTATTTATGGAGGGATTTCATTGTAACTTGGTAGGTTGACTTCATATAATGTCTAGATGAGAACGTCCCCTTTGGACGCAATTGGGAAACTGATGGCTACAGGGGCCCGAAGCCCGAAAACCTTTAGCACAGTCTACAGGCCATATTTATGAAGGGATTTTAATGTAACTTGATAGGATGACTCATTTTGGAATAATTTCATTGTAATTTTGTTGATATATGTTAACTGTGAGGGCCACATATATTAACTGTGAGGTCATATTAACCCACCCCTCAGATCTTTAGTACAGTGTACACCTCATATTATATTTTTATACTGTACCAATGACATAGACTTAGCTGGTGCTAACTCCACAAAAACCAGGGCCAAACACAAATTTTGCCCCCCAATCCCCAAAATTTGCATCCAAAACAAAAAGAAATCATGTCCTAAAGGACCTCCATAGTACGACTCTACTGCGCATGCGCAGTGACGCAGTCGTCCCGAAATTGGCGCCAAATATCATTTTCTCTGTTTGGCCCTTCATCAGTCAACATCTCACTGATCTTTGTGCTTGTAAATCTCAGTTTAAAGGATGCCAGACACGTAATTCTTGGAGAAAATGTGATTCTAAGGAGGATAGAAGGAGGAGAGGAAAAAAGAAGTGGCAAAAAATAATCAGGGCTGTACTTAAAATTTTTTGTTGAAATTATGTTAAGTTGCCTATTTTCGAGGCAAACGCCTCTTGTTGTCATTCTTGCTAATTGTTGCACTGCTTATTCAGTGTTTCCTCTCCCCTAACCTTCTAAAGTCCCCCCTTGCAATTCTCCCATGCTTTTGGCATATTTTTGAGAAGTTTCATTTCTAAAAATTCCCTGGGAGAGTTGCTTGGTTACAGAATGTTTTCTGTTATTTTCCCCATAGTTACGTTTTCACCCATGGGTGTATAACGTTTGTGTTCTGCATCTTCCATCTGATGTTCTGCAGATTCTCCCCTGGGAGTCTCTGTTTTGCATCAGATAGAGTGTAATTGATGACTGATTCCGGGCCAGTTTTTTCAGTGCCTGGAGTCATGTTTTCTTCTGTGTTTACACTGTTTGTTTTCATTGGCAACAGCCTTTTTTGAGGGGGGCTGTTTGCCTTTGAGGTAGTTTATCTCATTATAAGATACATTTATATTATCCGAAAGTGTCTCATTAATTATTTTATATAATTTTAAAATTTTTGACCACACTTTGCCATCGGATCCATCGGGGCTCAACGTTACTTTTCAGCAACTTGGGCTTCTCTGAAAAAATATTTTTTCAAAATTATTTTGTTTTGCAATTGTTTTTTCATTTATTAATGGATCATGTTATTATGTATCTTTGTGTCAGGGGTTTTTGCGAGTAACTAGGACTTATTGTTGTTCTTTCACAATGAAGGGAACTTGTTCAAATTGTAATAGGAAGAAATCTTCCTCTGACTTTCATGATTATTGCATTAATTGTAGTCAGTGTTCTCGCATTAATCCCTGTCCTGTATGTGAACATTGGGATGAGAAACATTGGAAACGTGTGTCACGATATGTTGTTTCTGGAGAAAGAGCGATGCCGGCTCTTTCTCCACAAGGTCACTCTACTCTCTCAGTTTCTATTTCAGAGGAACCAGAACAGGGTGATGTTTCCATGTTATCTTCTTCAAGTGTGCGTCCGTCGTCACAAATAAATACAGAGCTAGCGGCAAAAGTGCTCATGGAGATTAGACAAGTGTCGTCCGCTAGCTCGCCCGGTGTAGCGTCCATTCACCGAATGGTTCGGCAGCCGGGTTCGTCCGATGCGGTCCAAGAGGAAATTTTGGGTGATGCGAGCACTATAAAAATAATAGATGCACACCCAGTGACGGCGGATAGTGAACGAGAACGGAGGAAGCCTTTTAGTCCGGTTCCTAGCTCGTCCAGGTCCAGCCGGGCCGCGAGCGAGAGAGGCCCCTCTCTCGTACAACAACATCTGGGACCAGATGTTGTGGTACAAAATGTGTCTTTAGCGGAGCATACGTCCGTCGCTCGGGACGCTCCGTTGTATAAGCAGTCCGCAGAGACTGTTAAGGCTTCCTCTTCTCGCCGGCGCACACGACCGCACCTTGGCTGCGTGACCTCCGATATTTTGCCAGCTTCGCCGATGAAGGATTCTTCGGCGACCAGGTCACACCATCCGGCAGCCAGGGATTCGAGACCGATGGACTCCGGACGTTCGCATAGGAAAAGTATGCGGGAGCCATCTGATGCGGAGCTGCCCTCGGCAAAGCAGCGAAAGACCGCTCCTCCGCAGGTCTCGACGTCGGACATTCTAGTGCAGATAGCACAGCTTATCGCAGCATCCCAGCAGCCGACAGAGACGGTGTCGGATCGAGAATTATCCGACGGCGCTGGGTCGGTACGCTCCGCCGAAGCATCGGGGGCGGACGACCGGGAACATCGGGAGGTCCGACCGGATGGTGAAAGGGATACGGATGAATTGGAGCTATCCCTTTCGGAACAACACAAAGCTGCCGTGGACTTCATCCGGCACTTTCTTCCTCAAGTTGTTCCGTCGGGCCAGACTGCTGCGCTTCCGGACAGGAGAATTATAGCGTCATTGGACTCTGATTTTTTCGAGCGGTTCAGGGACATCGCTCCCGAGTTTCCGTCGCAGTCCAATAATGTTGCAAGAACATTTGAATTATTGAACGACGCTATTTTTAAACTTGCTTCCAGGACGGGGAAAGCAGGCTTCTTGTCCGCAAATACTCTCAACCTGCCTTTCATTAATGCAAGGAATAAATTTGACACTGCAGGTCAGGGTATACCGAGAGTTCCTCTGCGTATGGACGACGAGGCGGAAGACTTAGAGCTATCATTACCGTCGTCAGCTTCTATTCCAACCGCAGTGTTGGAAACAGCTATTGCGTCTAACAGAGCCAATTTAGATGCCTTATCTTACGCAGATCACCTTACGAAGGCGTTATCACTGCATCTTCAAGGGGAAGAGTTTCAGGATATACAATCCTCCTTAAGACTTCTTTCAAGGGCAGTAGCTTATTCCACGTGTAACTCCGCCCTTTCAGTGGCAAATCTGGAGTTGGTTAGACGTGACGCAGCCCTGTCTACATCCACACTAGTGGATTCTAAGGTGAAGAACTCTCTTAGAGTCGCTTCGGTCTCAGGAGATCTTCTCTTTGACGGCAAGCTTTCCGCTATTTACGATAATATTAAAAAGAAAGCTAGTGATTCTCTGTTGTTTAGATCCGCTCCTAAAAGGTCGGATACAGCAGACACGAATAAGGCGGGCACTTCTGGGTCTTATCCGCCCAAGAGAGGTTCCTATAGAGGTTCCGGTGCGTCCTCTAGCTCTTATTCGAGAGACCGTCAGGATAGCGACTCTCGTTCGTGACGTCCTTCAGGCCGGGACAATCGGTCGGACGCCCCGAGGTCGACGAGGCGAGGTGCGGGTCGTGGAAGACGTGGTTTCTCCTACCGCAGGCCTCGCAGATCCAGGAGGTGATGGCTCAAACCTCTATCGCGTTCCGGTTGGCGGAAGGTTGTCGAGTTTTTCTCAAGAGTGGGCGTCGATTACGGACGACCCGTGGGTGAGAGGAGTGACTTCGGAAGGTCTAAAGATATCCTTCAAACGAAAGCCTCCATTAACTCGAAGTCCAAAGTGGACTCATCTTCCGTCAAACCCTCAGAAAAGAGACGCTCTGCTATCAGAGGTGCAGTCTCTTTTAATGAAGAACGCGGTAGAGGTCGTAGAAAACCAGGAATCGCTGGGATTCTACAGCCATCTGTTTCTGGTTCCGAAACCAGACGGCTCGTTCCGTCCAGTCATAGATTTGAGCTGGATAAACAAGCTGATCGTCGCTCCGAAGTTTTATATGGAGACGATTCGATCGGTCAGAGCGAGTATTCGGGTGAACGATTATGCAACGAGCATAGATCTCAAAGATGCGTACTTTCACGTCATGGTACATCCGACATTCCGAAAGTATCTACGCTTCGCAGTCCTAGGAGTGGTGTATCAGTTCCGGGCCATGTGCTTCGGATTGAATCTAGCACCCTGGGCTTTCACTCGGGTAATGAACTCGGTAATGATCTACTTCCGAGCTCATTCGTCTGCGGTAACGTCGGCCTACCTGGACGACATTCTTCAGAGGTACGGCAACGAGTTAACGCTTCAGAACGATGTTCAGAATCTTCTTCTATTGCTCCGACGTCTCGGTTTCATAGTAAACGAGGAGAAGTCGGATCTGGTGCCGTCCAAGTCATTCACTCATCTGGGAATGAGCTTCGAGACGCACAACAATCTCGTTCGTCTGCCGTTAACCAGAGCGAAATTAGTCAGTTGTTACGCTCGCTATTGTCTGAATACAGACAAAGTCACGGCGAGAGAATTTATGAGACTGATAGGTCTGTGCAGAGCCGCCGCGGATCTCATTCCGATGGGACGGCTACGCACACGGCCTCTTCAAATTTTCCTGACTCAGAATTGGAGTGTGAAAATTCATTCGCTCGATGTAGACGTTCTCTTGTCAGATCAAGTGAAACAAGAGATTCAGACTTGGGCAAACATTCAGTGGTTAACTCAAGGAGTTCCGCTGCAGTTGCCGGATCCGAGTTTTACCATTATGACGGATGCCAGTCAAACAGGTTGGGGTGCATCATTAATCCCAACGGATTCGAGATGCCAGGGTCTTTGGGATCCGCAATTCCTGTGCAAGCACATAAACATCAAGGAAATGATGTCAATTTGGCTTGCGTTACGTCACTGGATGGACATTATTCACGATGCTCATGTCCAAATCCTATCCGACAATACGACAGTAGTGGCGTATATACGGAATCAGGGAGGCACTCATTCAGTTCCGTTGTTCAATCTAACGGAAAGAATCCTTCTGTTTGCGTTGGAACATCACGTTCTTCTTTCGGTCCGTCACATACCGGGTCGTCTGAATGTACTAGCAGACTCCCTTTCACGAAAGGGTCGCTTGTTGCCGTCGGAGTGGACTCTCAACAAACAAGTATTCAATCAGATTTGCTACCAATGGGAACGGCCAATGATAGACTTATTTGCGACACATCTCAACAATCAGTTGCAGACGTATGTGTCCCCGTGTCCGGATCCAAGAGCATTTGCAGTAGACGCTCTATCGATCCCTTGGGACGGAATGATAGGATATGCGTATCCTCCAGCACCGTTAATTCAACAAGTATTGCTAAAGATAAAACAATCTCAATGCAAGATTCTGTTGGTAGCATCTCTGTCGCCACAGAGACCGTGGATAAATCTACTCAGGTGTCTGTTGTGGGACCTACCGCGGAAGCTCCCTCCACGAGAGGATCTTCTTTGGCAGGGGAAATCGCGCCAACTACATCACAACCCGCAAGGTCTCAACCTTCACGTTTTTCCGTTGTGCGGTCCTTCTTGCATGGCAAGCACTTTACAGGACGAGCAGTGGACGCGATTTCTAACTGTAGGAGGACCTCCTCTTCGCTAAACTATGCGGCTAAGTGGAAGGTTTTCCGTCGTTGGTGTAGGGATCATTCTGTTGATATATTTGATCCCTCTATACCAGACATTGCTAACTTTCTAGTATACTTGTTTGACGAAATCAAACTGCAACCTGTTACTATAAAGGGTTATAGATCTATGTTATCTGATACCTATGCACATCATGATAGTTTACAAATTGGATCTAATGTCTCTTTATCGAAATTGGTTAGAAACTTTTCGATAAATAGACCCAAAACTCTTAGATTAATTCCTAAATGGAATTTAGCTTGGGTTCTCCTTAAATTGAAGGAAAAGCCATTTGAACCTCTTGGGACAGTAGATTTCAAATTCTTATCTTATAAGACAGCTTTTCTCTTAGCTTTCTCTTCTGCCAGAAGAGTCAGTGAGCTTCATGCACTATCAGTGGATGATTCTCATTATCGTAGTGTTGGGAACACTATCACCTTCACTACTAATGTCGTTTTTTTAGCTAAGAATCAGGCTCCTAATAAATATCCGGAACCTATTGTTATTAAGGCTCTTCCGTCTTCAGACGGGCGTAGGCCTTTACTCTGTCCTGTTAGAGCACTACGTATCTATAAACAGAGATCTCAGTTCATCAGAAAGGGACGGAAACGTTTCTTTCTGTCTTTGATGCCTAATAGAAAGGACATTTCAGTCCATTCTATTGCTAGATGGATTCAGTTAACTATCCGTACTGCGTATGAAGATTTATCTTCTTCTCAGCAGTCTGTGCTTAAGATTTCTGCTCATGAAGTAAGAGCTCTTTCTACTTCCTGGGCTTATGCTAATAGTGTTGCTATTACAGATTTAATGAAGGCTGCTTATTGGTCTCAGCCATCCACATTTACTAATTTTTATCTCAGAAATATTGAGTCCATTTCTGGAGACCTGCATTGTTTAGGTCCGTTATCTGTTGCTCAGAATGTCGTCCACTAAACAGTTGCAACTATAGTTATGCAGGCTTTCTGTTCCGGCAGTGACTCCGTCCGGCTGCCCTCTTCGCTCTGGGCTATTTGACCCAGGGCAAGGGGAAGGGGGGGGGGGGGCGGGTGTTCCCTTAGGTCACCTGCTTTATAGTGAAAAGCAAGGGAATGCCTCCTCCAAGACAGTATTTCTGAGTCGCTTCCGGGATGGTTTTAAAGTGTAATATTAATGTTTAATTTCATTCATGTCTTATTTTTAAAGTGTAGCTCGGTGTGAAGCATTTGTATATGTCAAGTGTCAAACGGGCTTTAATATACAATACTCGGACACTTTTAAATGATTATAAAGAGTCTCAATTCTCTGGACTACTTTATTTATTGGCTTGCTTTAAAAATAATTAGTATAAAGGTTATACTGGATGTTAATAGAGAACATGAATGTTATTGTGCTCAATTATTAAGGGTAGTGTATCTTTCTAATTTAAATATTAAATAAGAAAGATACATGTAAAGCCTAATACTCCTTTTCTCCTTAAGGGGTTACCTCTTTATTTTATAATTGAGCTTATTGGATTTTCCTCTATGTCCTAGGCCCTCCAGCCTGTTTACTATTCAGCTAAGTCTGGGTCATTGGTACAGTATAAAAATGTTAAAAAATTTATAGTAATTTATATATTTTTTATACTTACCAATGACCCAGACGGGGATGGCCCTCCCTGAGTTGGGAACTCTTGCCTCCCCGCTGAGTACATAGCGCTGACCAGGCACTGCCAGTAAGAATGATATTTGGCGCCAATTTCGGGACGACTGCGTCACTGCGCATGCGCAGTAGAGTCGTACTATGGAGGTCCTTTAGGACATGATTTCTTTTTGTTTTGGATGCAAATTTTGGGGATTGGGGGGCAAAATTTGTGTTTGGCCCTGGTTTTTGTGGAGTTAGCACCAGCTAAGTCTGGGTCATTGGTAAGTATAAAAAATATATAAATTACTATAAATTTTTTAACTTTTATCATAAACATAGCATACAGGGAACAGAAATGAACATATTCCCAATTATCACAATTCTTGTCTTATTTCATAATCCTTTCATAAACATTGAACATTATCCTTTTCATCAAACACAACACACAAGTTAAGCTACAGTGTCATTGACACTTTCATTTCAATTAACGCTGAACAGAATGCATGAGAATTATTAATTTAAATAAAACTATCAGCATTTTTAAATACGATTGAAAGCTTCAGATGTTTTAAATTATTTATTAAGGTATACTTAAGTATTTACCAAGTCCTGACCTGAAGAGTTATTATACATGGGGCTGATGACTATATTTGCACATGTCATTCTCGCACATGTCGCAGTAAACACGACTGAGCAATTTTCAATTGACCTGTTTGTGAAAAAACGCAGATAAAATGTCAAGGAAGTGTAAATTTAGTGATGCGTGGTTGACTGATTTTAAGTGGCTAGAATGTGTGAAAGGTGACAAAACTCAAGGACAATGCAGACTTTTGCATGAAAACGTTCAGTATTTCAAATAGGGGTGTTGCAGCAGTCGGATCACACAAGAAGGGTGAAATGCATGTTAAGAACAATTCTCAAAGTGAGTCAGTTTTTAAAATCTCGATATTTGTAACAAAATCCAAATCTGAAACGGAACCGACAAACCTGTGAATAAACTACCTTTTATTGGGTGTCCTGGAAAATCATGGAATTTCATTAATGTTTGTCATGAAAAGTCATGGAAAATGATAGTTCAGCGATCTGAATGTAGTGGCTACCCCTCTACGTTCAGATTCCTCCCAATCAAATCTGTGGTAAAATTCCCCAACAAGTTTTATTGGGAACGAAAAACTCCAAAATAGGAATATATATCAAGCTTACACCCTTATCACCAGCTGCATTAGCAGAGTAAATTGATCCAAACTATATGTTATCCTTTATTTATTGAGATTTGAACACAGATGAAGCGTCAACAATCGGTATATTTAGATGAGACTATCCTATTTTGGTCACGATCGGTCAGCCATTACTGCTGCTTGGGTACATAACCTAGATTCCTTTAGTACTGTCTACAGGTCATATTTATGGAGAGATTCATTGTAGCTTGGTAGGATGACTCAAAATGATATCTAGATGACACTGTCCTATTTTGGTCGCGATCGGTCAACCTTTAGCAAAGTCTATGAGTCATATTTATGAAGGGATTTCATTGTAACTTGTAGGATGATGCGTTTTGGAATGATTTTACTGTAACTTGGTAACTTGGGTTGTCATACGGTGACTGTGAGGGCCACATCAACCCAGGCTGCAGTTCTTTTGTACAGTCTACACCTCAAATTATTCTTGTTTAAAACATAGCCTGTATGGTACAGAACTTAATATATTCTCAGCTATCACAATTCTTGTCTTATTTCATAATCCTTCTATAAACATTGAACATTATCCTGTTCATCTAACACTACACACAGTCAAGTTAAGCTGCAGTGTCACTGACACTTTCATTAGAATCACTATAAAAAAGATGGAAGAAGTTAGGCCAAAGCACCCTCTCTACATCCACTGGTTGATAGGCGACACATATTCTCTGCTTTGTCTCTTTCTTTGGAATAGGCTTACCATTTTGATTCAAGGGGTATGAATATTGTGGCATGAATATTGTGGCAGGTAGGCCTGTCATGATTACTCAAAAAGTCGACTTCTTGTCGGAAATACCCATAATCGACTACAATTTCAAAGTTGATGACTATGGGTTTTCATCTCTCCTTTATTGATGGATTATTATACCCCCACAAAACGAAGTTTAGGGGGGTATATAGGAGTCAACTTGGTTGATCTGTCGTTGCAGTCGGTCCATTGCACATGTAAACCTGTGGAGCGAACTACTTCCAGTTTTAGCTGCATTTTCATAAAACTTCACAAAAATGATCAACATGATGAGGGGAAGTGCGTGACATAATTTTTTTCCCGCTTGGTTTCAAGATGGCTGACTGGTGGCCATATTGGATATTTTTATACTGTACCAATGACCCAGACTTAGCTGGTGCTAACTCTAACAAAACCAGGGCCAAACACAAATTTTGCCCCCCAATCCCCAAAATTTGCATCCAAAACAAAAAGAAATCATGTCCTAAAGGACCTCCATACTACGCCTCTACTGCGCATGCGCAGTGACGCAGTCGTCCCGAAATTGGCGCCAATTATCATTCTCTGTTTGGCCCTTCATCAGTCAACATCTCACTGATCTTTGTGCTTGTAAATCTCAGTTTAAAGGATGCCAGACACGTAATTTTTGGAGAAAATGTGATTCTAAGGAGGATAGAAGGAGGAGAGGAAAAAGAAGTGGCAAAAAATAATCAGGGCTGTACTTAAAATTTTTTGATGAAATTATGTTAAGTTGCCTATTTTCGAGGCATGGGCCTCTTGTTGTCATTCTTGCTAATTGTTGCACTGCTTATTCAGTGTTTCCTCTCCCCTAGCCTTCTAAAGTGCCCCCTGGCAATTCTCCCATGCTTTTGGCATATTTTTGAGAAATTTCATTTCTAAAATTTCCTGGGAGAGTTGCTTGGTTACAGAATGTTTTCTGTTATTTTCCCCATAGTTACGTTTTCACCCATGGGTGTATAACATTTGTGTTCTGCATCTTCCATCTGATGTTCTACAGATTCTCCCCTGGGAGTCTCTGTTTTGCATCAGATAGAGTGTAATTGATGACTGATTCCGGGCCAGTTTTTTCAGTGCCTGGAGTCATGTTTTCTAGTGTGTTTACACTGTTTGTTTTCATTGGCAACAGCCTTTTTTGAGGGGGGCTGTTTGCCTTTGTGGTAGTTTATCTCATTATAAGATACATTTATATTATCCGAAAGTGTCTCATTAATTATTTTATATAAATTTAAAATTTTTGACCACACTTTGCCATCGGATCCATTGGGGCTCAACGTTACTTTTCAGCAACTTGGGCTTCTCTGAAAAAATATTTTTTCAAAATTATTTTGTTTTGCAATTGTTTTTTCATTTATTAATGGATCATGTTATTATGTATCTTTGTGTCAGGGGTTTTTGCGAGTAACTAGGACTTATTGTTGTTCTTTCACAATGAAGGGACGTTGTTCAAATTGTAATAGGAAGAAATCTTCCTCTGACTTTCATGATCATTGTATTAATTGTAGTCAGTGTTCTCGCATTAATCCCTGTCCTATATGTGAACATTGGGATGAGAAACATTGGAAACGTGTGTCACGATATGTTGTTTCTGGAGAAAGAGCGATGCCGGCTCTTTCTCCACAAGGTCACTCTACTCTCTCAGTTTCTATTTCAGAGGAACCAGAACAGGGTGATGTTTCCATGTTATCTTCTTCAAGTGTGCGTCCGTCGTCACAAATGAATTCAGAGCTAGCGGCAAAAGTGCTCATGGAGATTAGACAAATGTCGTCCGCTAGCTCGCCCGGTGTAGCGTCCATTCACCGAATGGTTCGGCAGCCGGGTTCGTTCGATGCGGTCCAAGAGGAAATTTTGGGTGATGCGAGCACTATAAACCTAATAGATGCACACCCAGTGACGGCGGATAGTAAGCGAGAACGGAGGAAGCCTTTTAGTCCGGTTCCTAGCTCGTCCAGGTCCAGCCGGGCCGCGAGCGAGAGAGGTCCCTCTCTCGTACAACAACATCTGGGACCAGATGTTGTGGTACAAAATGTGTCTTTAGCGGAGCATACGTCCGTCGCTCGGGACGCTCCGTTGTATAAGCAGTCCGCAGAGACTGTTAAGGCTTCCTCTTCTCGTCAGCGCACACGACCGCACCTTGGCTGCGTGACCGCCGATATATTACCAGCTTCGCCGATGAAGGATTCTTCGGCGACCAGGTCACACCATCCGGCAGCCAGGGATTCGAGACCGATGGACTCCGGACGTTCGCATAGGAAAAGTATGCGGGAGCCATCTGATGCGGAGCTGCCCTCGGCGAAGCAGCGAAAGACTGCGCCTCCGCAGGTCTCGACGCCGGACATTCTTGTGCAGATAGCACAGCTTATCGCAGCATCCCAGCAGCCGACAGAAACGGTGTCGGATCGAGAATTATCCGACGGCGCTGGGTCGGTACGCTCCGCCGAAGCATCGGGGGCGGACGACCGGGAACATCGTGAGGTCCGACTGGATGGTGAAAGGGATACGGATGACTTGGAGCTATCCCTTTCGGAACAACATAAAGCTGCCGTGGACTTCATCCGGCACTTTCTCCCTCAAGTTGTTCCGTCGGGCCAGACTGCTGCGCTTCCGGACAAGAGAATTATAGCGTCATTGGACTCTGAATTTTTTGAGCGGTTCAGGGACATCGCTCCCGAGTTTCCGTCGCAGTCCAATAATGTTGCTAGAACATTTGAATTATTGAACGACGCTATATTTAAACTTGCTTCCAGGACGGGGAAAGCAGGTTTCTTGTCCGCTAATACTCTCAACCTGCCTTTCATTAATGCAAGGAATAAATTCGATACGGCAGGACAGGGTATACCGAGAGTTCCTCTGCGTATGGACGACGAGGCGGAAGACTTAGAGCTATCATTACCGTCGTCAGCTTCTATTCCAACCGCGGTGTTGGAAACAGCTATTGCGTCTAACAGAGCCAATTTAGATGCCTTATCTTACGCAGATCACCTTACTAAGGCGTTATCACTGCGCCTTCAAGGGGAAGAGTTTCAGGATATACAATCCTCTTTAAGACTTCTTTCAAGGGCAGTAGCTTATTCCACGTGTAACTCCGCCCTTTCAGTGGCAAATCTGGAGTTGGTTAGACGTGACGCAGCCCTAGCTACATCCACACTAGTGGATTCTAAGGTGAAGAACTCTCTTAGAGTCGCTTCGGTCTCAGGAGAACTTCTCTTTGACGGCAAGCTTTCCGCTATTTATGATAAAATTAAAAAGAAAGCTAATGATTCTCTGTTGTTCAGATCGGCTCCTAAAAAGTCGGATACAGCAGACACGAATAAGACAGGCACTTCTGGGTCTAATGCGCCCAAGAGAGGTTCCTATAGAGGTTCCGGTGCGTCCTCTTGGTCTTATTTGAGAGACCGTCAGGATAGCGACTCTCGTTCGGGACGTCCTTCAGGCCGGGACAATCGGTCGGACGCCCCGAGGTCGACGAGGCGAGGTGCGGGTCATGGAAGACGTGGTTTCTCCTACCGCAGGCCTCGCAGGTCCAGGAGGTGATGGCTTAAACCTCTATCGCGTTCCGGTTGGCGGAAGGTTGTCGAGTTTTTCACAAGAGTGGGCGTCGATTACGGACGACCCTTGGGTGAGAGGAGTGACTTCGGAAGGTCTAAAGATATCCTTCAAACGAAAGCCTCCATTAACTCGAAGTCCAAAGTGGACTCATCTTCCGTCAAATCCACAGAAAAGAGACGCTCTGTTATCAGAGGTGCAGTCTCTTTTAATGAAGAACGCGGTAGAGGTCGTAGAAAACCAGGAATCTCTGGGATTCTACAGCCATCTGTTTCTGGCTCCGAAACCAGACGGCTCGTTCCGTCCAGTCATAGATTTGAGCTGGATAAACAAGCTGATCGTCGCTCCGAAGTTTTATATGGAGACGATTTGATCGGTCAGAGCGAGTATTCGGGTGAACGATTATGCAACGAGCATAGATCTCAAAGATGCGTACTTTCACGTCATGGTACATCCGACATTCCGAAAGTATCTACGCTTTGCAGTCCTGGGAGTGGTGTATCAATTCCGGGCGATGTGCTTCGGATTGAATCTAGCACCCTGGGCTTTCACTTGGGTAATGAACTCGGTAATGATCTACTTCCGAGCTCATTCGTCTGCGGTAACGTCGGCCTACCTGGACGACATTCTTCAGAGGTACGGCAACGAGTTAACGCTTCAAAACGATGTTCAGAATCTTCTTCTATTGCTCCGACGTCTCGGTTTTATAGTAAACGAGGAGAAGTCGGATCTGGTGCCATCCAAGTCATTCACTCATCTGGGAATGAGCTTCGAGACGCACAACAATCTCGTTCGTCTGCCGTTAACCAGAGCGAAATTAGTCAGTTGTTACGCTCGCTATTGTCTGCACGCAGACAAAGTCACGGCGAGAGAATTTATGAGACTGATAGGTCTTTGCGGAGCCGCCGCGGATCTCATTCCGATGGGGCGGCTGCGCACACGTCCTCTTCAAATTTTCCTGACTCAGAATTGGAGTGTGAAAATTCATTCGCTCGATGTAGACGTTCTCTTGTCAGATCAAGTGAAACAAGAGATTCAGACTTGGGCAAACATTCAGTGGTTAACTCAAGGAGTTCCGCTGCAGTTGCCGGATCCGAGTTTTACCGTTATGACGGATGCCAGTCAAACAGGTTGGGGTGCATCATTAATCCCAACGGATTCGAGATGCCAGGGTCTTTGGGATCCGCAATTCCTGTGCAAGCACATAAATATCAAGGAAATGATGTCAATTTGGCTTGCGTTACGTCACTGGATGGACATTATTCACGATGCTCATGTCCAAATCCTATCCGACAATACGACAGTAGTGGCGTATATACGGAATCAGGGAGGCACTCATTCAGTTCCGTTGTTCAATCTAACGGAAAGAATCCTTCTGTTTGCGTTAGAACATCACGTTCTTCTTTCGGTCCGTCACTTACCGGGTCGTCTGAATGTGCTAGCAGACTCCCTTTCACGAAAGGGTCGCTTGTTGCCGTCGGAGTGGACTCTCAACAAACAAGTATTCAATCAGATTTGCTACCAATGGGAATGGCCAATGATAGACTTATTTGCGACACATCTCAACAATCAGTTGCAGACGTATGTGTCTCCGTGTCCGGATCCAAGAGCATTTGCAGTAGACGCTCTGTCGATCCCTTGGGACGGAATGATAGGATATGCGTATCCTCCAGCGCCGTTAATTCAACAAGTATTGCTAAAGATAAAACAATCTCAATGCAAGATTCTGTTGGTAGCATCTCTGTCGCCACAGAGACCGTGGATAAATCTACTCAGGTGTCTGTTGTGGGACCTACCGCGGAAGCTTCCTCCACGAGAGGATCTTCTTTCGCAGGGGAAATCGCGCCAACTCCATCACAACCCGCAAGGTCTCAACCTTCACGTTTTTCCGTTGTGCGGTCCTTCTTGCATGGCAAGCACTTTACAGGACGAGCAGTGGACGCGATTTCTAACTGTAGGAGGACCTCCTCTTCGCTAAACTATGCGGCTAAGTGGAAGGTTTTTCGTCGTTGGTGTAGGGATCATTCTGTAGATATATTTGATCCCTCTATACCAGACATTGCAAACTTTCTAGTATACTTGTTTGAAAATCAAACTGCAGCCTGTTACTATAAAGGGTTATAGATCTATGTTATCTGATACCTATGCACATCATGATAGTTTACAAATTGGATCTAATGTCTCTTTATCGAAGTTGGTTAGAAACTTTTCGATAAATAGACCCAGAACTCTTAGATTAATTCCTAAGTGGAATTTAGCTTGGGTTCTCCCTAAATTGAAGGAAAAGCCATTTGAACCTCTTGGGACAGTAGATTTCAATTCTTATCTTATAAGACAGCTTTTCTCTTAGCTTTCTCTTCTGCCAGAAGAGTCAGTGAGCTTCATGCACTATCGGTGGATGATTCTCATTATCGTAGTGTTGGGAACACTATCACCTTCACTACTAATGTGGGTTTTTTAGCTAAGAATCAGGCTCCTAATAAATATCCGGAACCTATTGTTATTAAGGCTCTTCCGTCTTCAGACGGGCGTAGGCCTTTACTCTGTCCCGTTAGAGCACTACGTATCTATAAACAGAGATCTCAGTTTATCAGAAAGGGACGGAAACGTTTCTTTCTGTCTTTGATGCCTAATAGAAAGGACATTTCAGTCCATTCTATTGCTAGATGGATTCAGTTAACTATCCGTACTGCTTATGAAGATTTATCTTCTTCTCAGCAGTCTGTGCTTAAGATTTCTGCTCATGAAGTAAGAGCTCTTTCTACTTCCTGGGCTTATGCTAATAGGGTTGCTATTACAGATTTAATGAAGGCTGCTTATTGGTCTCAGCCATCCACATTTACGAATTTTTATCTCAGAAATATTGAGTCCATTTCTGGAGACCTGCATTGTTTAGGTCCGTTATCTGTTGCTCAGAATGTCGTCCACTAAACAGTTGCAACTATAGTTATGCAGGCTTTCTGTTCCGGCAGTGACTCCGTCCGGCTGCCCTCTTCGCTCTGGGCTATTTGACCCAGGGCAAGGGGAAGGGGGGGGGGGGGCGGGTGTTCCCTTAGGTCACCTGCTTTATAGTGAAAAGCAAGGGAATGCCTCCTCCAAGTCAGTATTTCTGAGTCGCTTCCGGGATGGTTTTAAAGTGTAGTATTAATGTTTAAATTCATTCATGTCTTATTTTTAAAGTGTAGCTCGGTGTGAAGCATTTGTATATGTCAAGTGTCAAACGGGCTTTAATATACAATACTCGGACACTTTTAAATGATTATAAAGAGTCTCAATTCTCTGGACTACTTTATTTATTGGCTTGCTTTAAAAATAATTAGTATAAGGGTTATACTGGATGTTAATAGAGAACATGAATGTTATTGTGCTCAATTATTAAGGGTAGTGTATCTTTCTAATTTAATATTAAATAAGAAAGATACATGTAAAGCCTAATACTCCTTTTCTCCTTAAGGGGTTACCTCTTTACTATATAGTTGAGCTTATTGGATTTTCCTCTATGTCCTAGGCCCTCCAGCCTGTTTACTATTCAGCTAAGTCTGGGTCATTGGTACAGTATAAAAGTGTTAAAAAATTTATAGTAATTTATATATTTTTTATACTTACCAATGACCCAGACGGGGATGGCCCTCCCTGGAGTTGGGAACTCTTGCCTCCCCGCTGAGTACATAGCGCTGACCAGGCACTGCCAGTAAGAATGATAATTGGCGCCAATTTCGGGACGACTGCGTCACTGCGAATGCGCAGTAGAGGCGTAGTATGGAGGTCCTTTAGGACATGATTTCTTTTTGTTTTGGATGCAAATTTTGGGGATTGGGGGGCAAAATTTGTGTTTGGCCCTGGTTTTGTTAGAGTTAGCACCAGCTAAGTCTGGGTCATTGGTAAGTATAAAAAATATATAAATTACTATAAATTTTTTAACTTTTTTTTCATGTAAACTTGTGGAGCGAACTACTTCCACAGTTTTAGCTGCATTTTCATGAAACTTTACAAAAATGATCAACATGGTGAGGGGAAGTGCGTGACATAATTCTTTTCCCTCTTGGTCTCAAGATGGCTGACTGGCGGCCATATTGGATTTTTTTTACATGTAAACTTGTGGAGCGAACTACTTGCACGGTTTTAGCCGCATTTTCATGAAACTTCACAAAAATGATCAACATGATAAGGGAAGTGCATAACATAATTTCTTTCCCTCTCGGTTTCAAGATGGCCTACTGGCGGCCATATTGGATTTTTTTACATATAAACTTGTGGAGCGAACTACTTCCACAGTTTTAGCTGCATTTTCATGAAACTTCACAAAAATGATCAACATGATGAGGGGAAGTGCGTGACATAACATTTTTCCCACTCAGTTTCAAGATGACTGACTGGTGGCCATATTGGATTTCTTTTTTACTTAGAAAAATTGAATGCCCCTTTTCAGTCACCCACACTAGGCGATATGCCATGGTGGGGGTATACTGGGCGACAGACCATCTCTAGTTAGTCATTACTCTCCTCCCCATTATGCTTGTAGGCAATGTAAGAGACTTTAGAAAATAAAAATACATTGTAATTGATATCGGAAAGAGGTTTAGAGATACAACACATGACATCATTTTCTGGCATTCTAGAAAGTATGGGAGTACAAATATTTGTCATTCTCAGTTTGTCAAGGAGTGAAATTGCCTTCTTAAATCTCAGTTCAGTTATTAAACTATTGACTACCTCAGATTCAAAGCTGAGCCTAGGCTCCCCATGGGGCAGGCCTGATGTGCTCATCTGACAAAGTTCTTTAACTGGTAGAGTACTAAAATTATTTTTCAAAAGTGAGGTGTACAAGCATGTCAGAGTACCATCGCTACCACTAAACTCTGTACCGGTGTGGTACTGAGGGTCACAACACAGTACTCACTACTGGTACCAATCAGTGAAACAATAGTAAGCGACTGGATAAATTGAATAGAGGCAATACCAAAGATCGTCGTCGGTGTTAATTGTTTCCTGTCCTGTTCTGACATGAACCCAGTGATTTATCGAAACGTTATGGAATATACAAATTACGAATGAATCTGTATCCGGAAAAATATTTGCAGAGCAATGAAACTGGAGAGGAATGATGAATCGGAACAGGACAGGAAACAATTAACACTGACAACGATCTTTGGTATTGTGTCTATTCAATTTACCTGTCGCTTACCATCAAGCTATTACAGGGGCTCACTTTGCTGTCATTCTGAATGATAGTAAAGTGAACCCCTGTAATAGCTTGATTGTACTGCGGTAAGAACGTTTGTCTTTTTGGAATAAAGTCAATAAACTCCTTAATTAATTAATCGACCATGATTTCCAAATCAAATAAAAAACAACGAAGTTGACAGCAATGGTGACGCTCCTAGTCACACTATCAAATCAGCTTTTAATTGAGAAGGTGAGGGCAAGGCCTGCGACTGAAGGTACTCACTGGTGACTGGAATCTTGTATTGTTTTGCAAAGGATTACGGTCTATCATGGAATATTGATTAATTTTATGAGCTGTCGAGCAATAATTTGGGGAGTACCGATATGGTACCGAGTACTGTCGGTACTTACCTTCTGGTACCAGTACTGTTAAAACAGCTGAGTACCTGTATTTCTGTAATTATTTCTTTGCCATCAAAAATCCTTGTTCTTGGTTTATGTTTTAGGCCTTATAATCTACGGAATAGCATGGGTGGTGGTGTATTTCGTCCCTTGAGTGCAAAAAGGCTTTGCAATGCTTTGGCATTGCAAAGCCTTCTTGCCCTCAAGGGAAAAATTTATCAATTTTCTTAACTTGTGTGAAAGATCAGACATAAACCATTCAATTTTTATTTTTTTTAGAGTTTACATTGGTTAATAGCTAATACTAGAGGAATGAAGTGATGTAATTATTCATAACTCCTTTGTCCAAATAAGATGATGTTTTGTGGTATTGAGATGCTACCAAACAAATAATGCCTGGGCTTCCTGTAATGCAAAACTATATAATAAAGGAGCCCAAATATCCACTCAGAATTCTTACTATTATATCTGAAGAAGCAGATTTTTTATTCCTCATATTAGGCCGAGTCTGGAACACAAATATTAACCAAGGGACTAATTTTAACAAACTTCAATCTGCCTCCCCATAGGAAGATGCTTATCATATATCATATTCTGACAGGGGGGGTGGGGGGGAAGGGGGGGGGGGGGTTGTTCTGGAGAAAAAGATTTAAAAAGAATATTCCTCATTGTGCACAAAATTGAACTCTGGGCTCCCTTAGAAAACCCCAAATATTAACCCAGGGGCCTGATTTGAACAAATTTGAATCTGACCCCCTTAAGAATGTTCTATACAAAATATCAAAAGATTCTGACTGATGGTTCTGGAGAAAAAAATGTTACGAAAATTTCCCATATTGCACTACATTAGATTTCAGGCTTCCGTATTGAGCCCAAACATCAGCTTCTGGTCTAGATTTGAACAAACTTGAATCTAACTTTAATGATACTCTATACCGACTATTAAAATGTTTTGACTAGTGGTTCTGAAGAAGATTTTTGAAGATTCTTCCTTGTATTGCTCTAAGTTGGAATTTGTACTCCCATAGGGAGCCCAGATATAGATCAGGGGACTTAATTTGAACTTCAATCTGACTCTCCCAAGGAAGATGTATACCAAACAACAAAACTTTCTGACTGGTCGTTCTGAAGAATGTATATTCAAAGAATATTCCTCAAATTGCTCTAAGTTAAAATTCAGGTTCCCATAGGGAGCCCAAATATCAACCCAAGGACTTGATTTGAACAAACTTAAATCTGACCTCTCTTATTATGCAGTTTACCAAATATCAAAAGAAGATTTTAAAAGATCATTCCTCATTTTGTCCTAAGTTAGAAGACAGGCTTCCATAGGGAGCCCAAATAATAACCAAGGTACCTGACTTGAACAAATTTGAATCTGATCCCTGTATTGTTGTTGTATACCAAATATCAAATGATTTCTAATTGGTAGATTTTTAAAAACTATTCCTATATTGTACGAAGGTAAAATTCAGGGCCCCTTAGAATGCTTAAATATTAACAATAGGACTTGATTTGAGCAAACTTGAATCGGACCCATGTAAGGATTCTGTGCACCATATATCAACAGATTCTGACTAGTGGTTCTGGAAAGGAAGATTTTTAGCTCAACTTTGGCGAAGTCAAATTTGAGCTTTTGCCATGGCCAGGCGTCCGTCTGTCCGTCAACAATCAATACGGCTCAGGCTAGAGGCCGTATTTATAAACCGATCTATACGAAACTTCTTGGGTACCTTTGTTATGACTGTGTGACGAGAACAAGTGTTTTGGGGTCCGATCCGAAATTCAAGTTGGCCGCTGGTGGCCATTTTGTACAAAATTAGGTGCAATCAGATTTTTGCACAGAACTTCCATATGAAAGCGCTGATTTGAATAATTTTTTGTGTGAATGTTTAGTTCCATGGGATACATCACATATAATACGGGTTTTTTTCTCGTGCAGAAATTATGCAAATTAGATGAACTTTGATTTTTTCAGTGCTACTTTCACACAGTTAGTACCCATGTCAATAGAGCTTGGGCTAGAGGCTGTATTTATCAACCGATCTTCACGAAACTTCTTGGGTACCTCTGTTATCACCTTGGGATGAGAACGAGTGTTTCTGAGTGCGGTCCAAAATTCAAGATGGCTGGCAGTGGCCATTTTGTACTGAAATTAAGTCTAATCAGTTTTTTGTACACAACTTCTATATAGCTCAGGCTAGAGGCCGTATTTATAAACCGATCTGTATGAAACTTCTTGGGTACCTTTGTTATCACCGTGGGATGAGAACAAGTGTTTTTGGGTGTGGTCCGAAATTCATGATGGCCACCAGCAGCCATTTTGTACCAAAATTTGTGCAATCAGTCTTTTGTACAGAACTTCTGTATGAAAGTTCTGATTTGAATAAATTTTTGTATGAATGTTTAGTAACATGGAATACATCACATATATAGACAGAACCATACAAGCGTTTGAATGGGTTAATGTGTATCGCACGAGTTTGGTTGGGCGCAATAATACCACCAGAGGCGAAGCCTCGAGTGGTATTCTGCTCCAAACCAAACGAGTGCGATAAATATTAACCCATTCAAACACTTGCGCAGTTCTGTATTTATTACACACCTTCGCAAATTTCTAAAACAGGCCTTTTACAGTAATACTAAGTGAGAATTAACCTATCCTTCTGAGAAGTGAAGGAAATAAAATAAGACAAAAATCCAAATTATTCTTCACAAGCAGGAGACCAGTCTTATTGTTATTTCGTACGCTGATTGAACTTTCATTCATAGTTTCAACTTGCAAATTGTAATGCATCACCATGTCGATCGATGAAACACTGTTCATCTGAAATACAGTTCACCGTCTTTTTGTGCCTCAATTTTACAGCGTGAATTCTGAATGGTTGATGTGATCCCCACCAAAAAAAGTTACCACACATTCACAAAAAACAATAGGTGTAAATTCTGAAAATCCATCAATGAGAAATTATAAAAAAAAACTCACATGTTTATCTGACTTCCAAATTCCCTGCGACTG
Organism: Pictodentalium vernedei; assembly: GCA_031216915.1. Lineage (NCBI taxonomy): Eukaryota > Metazoa > Mollusca > Scaphopoda > Dentaliida > Dentaliidae > Pictodentalium > Pictodentalium vernedei. The sequence goes on along the minus strand of CM062296.1, from coordinate 124,881,792 downwards.
TTGTTACTCGACTGATTGACAGACCGGTTAAGATTTTAGTCAAGATTACAGTAGCCGTTGTCAATTCATCCCACGTAAATTAAATTTATATCCTTATTGTCCAAGAGAAATTATCGTATTGTTCACTATTCCTGCTCAAAGTGTATTAAAGTTTGTGTTATAGCCTTTAACAGGGGTACAGAATCCATACGAATTCAAGTGAATATCGACAGGCAATTTGTTTTGGATTTCGATTTGGTGTCCTAGAAACTTGCTCGCGCAACGTCATTCATTCGAAATGACGTCACTCATACGCCTTCATATTCTGTCTACATTGTTCTTTACTTTGAACTGTATGTCAGTCATTTCCATGTCATACTTTAACCCATCGGGTTATTTAATCAATAGTCAGTCAGTATTGTTCACGTTAAGAAAATAAACTAGAAAGTTTCTTTTGATGGTCGGACAGTCGTTACTAGATGAGTTTCTTCAGAAACAATATAAACGCAGATACTATAGACTGCGAACATCCACTTTACAACATCAAAATAAATGACCCATCGCATCGAAACGGGCCCATGTACTGTATCCCCAGAAATATGACTGGTTCCATTCTTACATTAAAAAAGTGTCAAAATCTGTATCCCACACGTGTGCAATAAAAGTTTATTTTTATCACACATCCCAAAATGCCGTGGACAAACCTTAATTTTAAATGGGTGAGTAATAAAGTACGGGTTTTCTTCTTGTGCAGAAATTATGCAAATTAGATGAATTTTGATTTATTCAGTGCTACTTATACACTGAAAGTGCACATGTCAATACGGCTCGGGCTAGAGGCTATATTTATCAACCGATCTTTACGAAACTTCTTGGGTACCTTTGTTATCACCTTGGGATGCGAACGAGTGTTTCTGAGTGCGGTCCAAAATTCAAGATGGCTGCCAGTGGCCATTTTGTACCGAAATTAGGTCCAATCAGTTTTTTGTCACAACTTCTATACAACTCGTATTTATGAACTGATCTTCACGAAACTTCTTGGGTACCTTTGTTTTCACCTTGGGACAGGAATGAGTGTGTTTTGGGGTAACTTTGTTATCACTGTGATATGAGAACAAATATTTTGGGGTTCAGTCAGACCCAATCTGGGACTCACAGATTTCTTTTCTAGTGTAGCATCTGACTGTCACCCACCTTTACAATACTTTACCTGTACATTTGTTACAGGCTACGGCCAGTATTTATGTACAGACCGTTACAATACTTTATATGTACCTTTGTTATCAGGTCATTACGTAGATGTTTGTTATTGCTGTGTCACATACTATACATGTACATGTCTTGACAAGTTGAGCTACAGTGTCATTGACACTTTCATTTATTATTATACCCCATATTGGACTAAGTTTAAAATAGGGAGCCCAGATATTAACCCAAGGTCTTGCTAATTGCAGACTTGAATTTGACTCCCTTAACCCTTTACCCAACGTAACGGCCAAAACCGGCCAGCGCTATTCTCAAAAATCGCCAATTAATTTTCGAAATATTTTCCTTTTTTTGTCTCAAAAACATAGGTTATGACCCCTCGTTGGAACGAGCTCGACGAGCTCGTTCCGAGGGGTCATAACCTATGTTTTTGAGACAAAAAATGAAAAAAATTAGTTATTCAAGAATTTTTTTGCAAGTGTCGTCTGCTTTTCATGTTAGGTAAAGGGTTAAAGATGGTGTGTACCATATATTAAAATATTCTGATTGGGGGTTCACAAGAAGATTTTTAAAGAATATTCTTCATATTACATAAAATTGAAATTCAGGCTCCATTAGGCAGCCCAAATATTGATTAAGAAAATTTCCCATATTGCACTACATTAAATTTCAGGCTTCCATATTGAGCCCAAACATCAGCTTCTGGTCTAGATTTGAACAAACTTGAATCTAACCTTTACAATACTTTATACCAGCTATTAAAATGTTTTGACTGGTGATTCTGAAAAAGATTTTTAAAGATTATTCCCCATATTACAAGTTCAATTTTGGGTTCTCATAGCGAGCCCAATTATTGCCCAATTTCCTTGATGTGAACAAACTTGAGTCCTACCTCAGTAAGGAGTCTGTATACCATATTCATCTATCAAGATATTCTGAATAACTGTGCTGAAGAAGTGTTTTAACCGTTTACTTAACATTGAGTCCAAATTTGTCCAGAAAACTAACCAGAATAAGCCTACTACAGCCTAAAATATCTTGAAACGTTTCTTAATGAAACCAGTCAAATATGGATGTCATCAGAACCGGCTTATCAAGCTGGTTCTAAAGATATCCATATTCGAGATGAGCGTTTTTTGAATTTCATGTCGGTTCCGGTATTGGGTTGGGTTTCATGCAAAAAGTCAGGTTTTCGGTTCTGGTTTTCATTGTACAAACATAACAATGCATACACTGCATATTGGAAGATTATTTTGCAGTACCTGTATTTGCATCAAACAAATAAAAAACTTGAAATCAACCCATTTATATTATAAAATTAAACAGAACATGACACTGTCGAAATATCCAAGTCAAATTCAATCTTCTATAGCAGCACTCTCTGCTTTGAATTTCTTGAAACTGTAATTCACTCAACTGATGGAACTACAGTAGGTGGATACTGTATGGTGAATTATTGTTCAGTTGCAGCCGGAAGCATTGATTTATTCTCAAAACGTCTCTGTCATATTAATTCAATAAATTAAGAATACAGTGCAACAGGTGTGGATTAATGCACCCTTCAATGTCGGTAGGGATTCCTTTCCCAAGGCAGTGCATGTGTGTACTGAACTCTGATTTCCTGAATGCAATGTATTTCAGGCCTGGCAATCTAGAAAATCAAGGAGTGCAAAACAGTTGCCCTCCTCAGATTGCTTGGGTGTTCAGTTGCACCTGAAATTTTCAATGCAAAAACTTGTATGCTGTTTTGGTTATATTCACTTCAAGGTATTAATATTGTGGCCGAAAAATTGTACTACATTCAGCTACAAAGTGGAAAAATTGGCACATACATCTCATTATTCAAAATATTACATTCAGTTCTTATGTGACTGTCTTCTACACTCAAAATGTATCAAATTACAACACAGAATGGGTCAGGAATTACTGCGAATCAATGCAACATTAACAAATCGTCCCCTGAGTTCCAATGTGTTCTCTGTGCCAGTAGGTACAGAGACGACACATTGGAACTCGGGCTGAAATGCAAGGTTTCCACAGGACTATGGATTCAAGGAATGGCCTTAAGTTCAACAAAGTGTGGTTCAAGGACTTGAAATCCTAAAAAATGGTCAAGGGAGCTTTGAAAATTCTTGAATTTTTGTGAAATAAAAACACACTGACGATATCGGTAATTAACAGCCTCCAATGTTTTCTGGTTTTACAGTAACAGCAGACAAGATATAAATAGCTCATAGAAAAATCAGTACTCTACAAAGCTGTGCAATGCATTACGCGTTCTTATTGGATGTCATTTCTGACCTTAACCAATCGAAAAGCGTGATGCATATTTCCGTGTTGTGTCTAAATTGTATCTGTAAAAGTAAAAGTTTAGAATTTCTGTGAGATCGTTTTTCAATGATTATTAATAAATAGCAGTGGGGAAGTGTACATTCCAAGAAAGCTGGGTGAAAACAGAGGAATATACAGAGTGGCTGTCCCCGTTGTTGGCGATGGTATTCGTCAAAGTGCAAATTGTGTCAAAAAACATTCAATGTTGTCAGCATGGGAAAAGCTGCACTAGAATCACACGTGAAATCGGACAAACACTTTAAAAGAAAGAAGGACAAAAACATGACTCTCCCATTAACATTTGGAGTAAAAATGGATCAAAGCTTGACATGTTCTGATTCAGCCTCAGAGAGTGTTCACCTCATTAGTAATTCTGTTGTTTTTGCTGCCGAAATTTTGGGGGCAACAAAATGTGTGATGAGCCATTATAGTTCCAACAATTGTTCAGACTGTATACGTGTTCCAGGGTTCATACATCCTTGAAAAGTCCTTGAATTTCAGTAATACTCCTTGAATTTTGAAAATACTGATAATGTCTTTGAAAAGTCCTTGAAAATCACTCAGACTCCTTGAAAGTCCTTGAATTTCTCAATGCTGTAGCCTGTTTGATTACGGTTCAGTATAAACTTCTGTTATTTAATATTAAAATTAATGTAAATAAATTTATGATGTATAATAAATGCGAAATGGATGATTCAAATAAGACTTGTAAAGTGGACAAAGTAGTGTGTATTTTTTGCAGTAACAATATTGGATATTTCATCCATGGGGAAAGTGTATTAACTCCTTGCAAGTGGGTTTTCCCGCCCAAGACAGGATTTCTCTTGCCACTGACACAAGTATAACTTAAGTATATTTAATCCAATTTTCCCTCCGAAAATTGAATGGATTTTTTCACCAAAAGTTTCTTGAGTTAAATTTGGATAATTTTTCATCAAATCTTGTCATGGCTGCTCCACAGCAGCCATGGCTAGATTTGCTGAAAAATATTTTTAAAATACTGAGCGGGTGAAGAGGTGAAAGTGGGTAGGATATTTTGTAAAAATGATATTTTATCAGAAAAATGCACCTTGAAAAATTGTGATATGTCCTTGAAATAGCCTTGAAAAGTCCTTGAATTTTTTTTTTCCTTTAGTGTATGAACCCTCTGTTTCTGTTAACAGTTATAAAAGTTGGTGTTCAAGCGTTATTTCCTGTTAAAAATCAAAAGTTAAGTTGTAAGTTGACTCCGACTCCTGATCTAGAAGTTATACTCACACGAGCATTAATGTCTAGATGAGACTGTCCTATTTTGGTCACGATCAGACAGCTGTTACTGCCACCTGGTCACATGACCTAGTCCTAGATTCCTTTATTAAAGTCTACAAGTTATATTTATGAAGGGATTTTATTGTTACTTCGTAGGATGACTTGTTTTAGAATGATTTTACTGTAACTTGGTAACTTTGGATGACATGTGTTAACTGTGAGGAGAGCCACATCAACCCAGGCCTCAATTCTTTAGTACAGTTTACACCTGAAATTATTCTTATTGAAAACAGCATATAGGGAACAGAAATTAACATATTCTCAATTATCACAATTCATGTCTTATTTCATAATACTTTTATAAACATTGAATATTATCCAGGGTTTCCGCTAGGGGAAAATTTGTGGGTCCAGCAGTTTAAAGAAAGTGAAACTCACACACTGAAGGCACGTGCATATAGAGGGAGTCCTGGGGGGTTCTCCCCCCAGGAAAATTTCGATTTTTAGGTGCTCTCTGGTGGCCTCTGGGGACATTCTGGTCGCTAAAATGCTGAATAATTGATGTGGAAAATATGTATTTTTTCCTCCTACAATTCTCTAAATTCCCACGGGACACACAATACTACATCTGGTCGGAGGTTTCATAAAAGTACAAACCCAAAACAACACAAAATCCACGAATCCTAACAGTGATTGAGCTTTGTTTGCAACTGCTCGCGGTAATATTCGAAAAGAACCATGATGCTGACGTGTGACGTCATGCACGTGCAATTCCCTTACTGACTCGTGTAGAAGCCCAGGGAGGTGCTTGTAGTGGATAAATTGCAAAGTGTGTGTGGGGGGGAGGGGGGGGGGCTTCGGGACGAGTAATAGTGCTTGCAAGACGCGTTGGGATGCGTCTGAAATTGGCGATATAAGGCAAGTAAATATTCACTGGGTATGTTACGTTTCTTTGGAAACCGCCTACCAATTTTATAGAATTTGCTTTAAAAATTCTCATAATTATCTTGTACATTCATTTCATTTTCAGATTTCGGGTTTTAATTCTCAATTTAATGAATAAAACAAACAGAAAAACATGTGGTGTTGTTTTCATTGTTTTTGTACAGGCTGCTCTCGAAAGTCGAAGCCAGAAATGGGCGTTAAGTATGTCAATCAGCACTGCAAACCACCCCCTTGAAAACAGACAAACATTGTCTGTTTAAAAATAGAGGTTTTTTTTAAATATGTACATTTTAAAAAAATTTTACGAATAAAACAAAATATAGCTTCACACAAACTCAATAAAAGAATCATAATATGAAGACCAGATAAAATTTACACAGCGAAATATGAATAACAAAATAGTTGCCTCCCTTGGTACCATTCGAAAAATTGATTTTACACTGAAAGTCATAACTTCACATGTTGCAGGGCATGATGAAATGATAAATGATAAATGAGCATGTTTTATTGAACCAATAAGTCATAAATCATATCCCTCGTTATATTGTTATATAATTCTCAAATACCAGAGTTGTAATTATTTTTTATTTTTAATTACCACTTTCTCATTAATTTCTGAACACCCATTTTTCACAATGAGTTGTGCACGCTCGAAAGTGGCAGTGTTCTTTCACAATGAGTTGTGCACCGCTCGAAAGTGGCAGTGTTCAATCAGTATCTTTCTGATGATATTCAACCACTGTGAAAACTCTGAAAACTATATGTTGTGGGAGTGTTTCAGACAACTACTGACAGTAGCCTGCACACTCATTTGAAACAAGTGACAGCTTCCAAAACGAGTACATCATTTGTCGCTCAAAATAAAAGCCAGTGATTTCGGACCAAACACGACAATTTGAGTCCGAAATTTTATAGGCGACGTTTAGGATTTGAACTTTGTTTCCTCCTCTCGTCTGGGGGTTATAAGGTATCAGGTTGTCGCCAGTAATAGTAGGCATAGTATACAACATAATTGTGCCTATATTACGTGGAAACAAAGGATCCTGAATGTCGTTACGATACAGCATTGTACTCGACATTTTAACCACCAGCTTTTCTGACTGATCATAGTATGATCGGCGGGGGGAATGGGTCCGGTCGATGGACCCGCGCCGGTATAGTGGAAACCCTGTATTATCCTTTTCATCAAACACTACACACAGCCAAGTTAAGCTACAGTGTCTTTGACACTTTCATTATCAAGCCTGGCATTTTCAGGAGAGCGATTTATTCGCTCGCCTACTGCTTGCCTTAAAAAAATTGAGGAGGGCGAAAAATAGCCCTCCTAGCCTTAGAAAATAATGCTTACCACAACAGCCTAAATATTCCCAAAATCCACAGGTTTTCAGATCTTTGGTATGTTAATGGTCTCTGCAATATGGCTACACTGCACCTCCGGGCCTTACCAAGGCCCTGGGGTGTGGGAGAGGCAATGTAGCCATCTCACAGAGACTACCTGGTTAACAGCACCAAATAAAATGTATGTACAAAGCCCACTAGGCAAAATTCATTGATACTACAACTTCATTTTGCCCCTTTAAGCTTTTATAAGCTTGAGGAGAGCTAATCGCTCCCCTAGGCCATGTGAGGAGAGCGACTTATAGCCCTCCTGCATTTTTAAGAATACCAGGCCTACATTATACTCTTTATTAGACAATACTTAACACAGTTAAGCCCAAATTAATTTACATCAACAGCACAGTTTTGGTAAATCTCTCAGTTTTTATTCAAGAATCTTCCTGGTACTGAAGCCAGAGGGTTCTTTCTGACCGGTTCTAGATCTAAGCTGGACTAACAAGCTCATTCTCGTTCTGAAGTTTTATATGGAAACCATCCGCTCAGTAAGGAACAGCATCCGAGTGAATGACTTTGCAGCAAGCATCGACATCAAGGATCAAGTAGTTGAAGTTTTCCGTGTTCTGATTCTGCCTCAGAGAGTGTTCCCCCATTAGTAATTCTATTTCTTTGGCTGCCAAAATTTGGTGGGCAACAAAATGTGCGATGACTCATTACAGTTTCAACAGTTGTTCTGATGTGGGAATGCTCTTCATACTCGTGTACCCGGACAGAAAAGTAGCTGAACAGTTCACTTGTAAGAACAAATGCTTGTATAAGGTCACAAGTTAACCCTTTACCTAACGTAATGGCCAAAAACGGCCAGCGCTATTCTCAAAACTCCCCAAATAATTTTCATTATTTTTTCATTTTTTGTCTCTAAAACATAGGTTATGACCCCTCATGGGAACGAGCTTGTTGAGCTCGTTCCAATGAGGGTTGTTGAGATTTGCGAATACTCTTCATACTCCTGTACCCGGACAGAAAAGTAGCTGAACAGTTCACTTGTGAGGAGAACAAATGCTTGTATAAGGTCAGAAGTTAACCCTTTACCTAACGTAACGGCCAAAAACGGCCAGCGCTATTCTCAAAACTCGCCAATTAATTTTCATTATTTTTTCATTTTTTGGCTCTAAAACATACAGTTAAAATTAGAAGTCCTGTCATGAAATGCGCACAAATAGCACGTTGATATGCGCGTTAATGTGCGCGTTATGGCCCAAGTGAAGCTATCAAATTCTGTACATATGGCCTATGCACAAGCAGTGTTTCAGCCAATGGACCTCCAGGTAACCCGGAGGTCCATTGGCAGAAACATTGCATGTGTTATGAGTAACCAGAAGAACCTGCCGTGCTTTGGATGTCATTCGATATGGCAATTGCGCGCAAATTCCAACGCGCAATTAAGCCTACATAAGCGCACTATTTGTGACAGGACTTCTAGTTTTAACTGTAGGTTATGACCCCTCATTGGAACTAGCTTGTTGAACTCGTTCCAATGAGGGGTCATAACCTAGGTTTTTGAGACAAAATATGAAAATAATAGTTATTCGAGAATTTTTTTTGCAAGTGTTGTCTTCTTTTCATGTTTAGGTAAAAGGTTAAGGTGGAAGATGACTCTGACTCCTGATCCAGAAGTTATATTCACCTAATTGATCATGTGAAAAAAATAATTTCCAGTGTTTCCATGAGAACCCCTGGAGCTAAACATAGAAATATTTTCAAATGCTATTATTTCTCAAACCACATGGAACTTTTGATATGAAGCATCCTTAGCACCAGTAAAATAGAATGGTTAACAAGTGGCCCCAAGGGACCTTAATCGCTCGCCTGATAAGTGATTCAAAGAAGTATTTTGGGTAAAAGGTTTTCATCACACTCATATTGGGTTTTTTTTGTATCAGAACACAAAATAACTTGAGTATAAAATATTACATTAAATCTTTACACAACGAATCGCTCACATCCGCCCACGTAATATGCAAATTCAACAGTTGAAAAAATATTATTTTTCAAAAAATTTCAACCAAACCATATCATGTGACCCCTCGTTGGAACGAGCTCGTTGAGCTCGTTCCAACGAGGGGTCACATGATATGGTTTTGTTGAAATTGTTTGAAAAATTTAAAAAAAATGAAATTTAAAATAATAAATTTTGATATCGTCTGCGTTGGGTGAAGGGTTAACATCGTATGTCTGCCATCGTTGGGTGCACTAGTGGTCATATTTCATCATTCATGGTGGTAAGGCCTTGAACATCTTGGAATATGGTTGCTGTAAGGCTTTGAAAAATGCTACAAAATGCCAAGAAATTGCCTTGAATGGCCTTAAATTTGATCAGTCCTTGCCTGCAGGAACTCTGTCCTGACTGCTTCCTCCTCACCTAGAGAGCCCAAATATTATGTCAGGGACATGAATTGAACAAACATGAATCTGATCCCCCTAGAGATGCTATATACCAATTCTGACTGGTGGATCTGAAGAAGATTTTTAAAGAAATCTCCTCATATTGCACTAAGTTAAACTTTGGGTTCCAATAGAAAGCCCAAATGTTAACCCAGGGACCTGATTTTGAACAAACTTGAATCTGACCCATGTGGAGATGTTGCATACCAAATATCAAAATATTTTCTCTGGTGGATCTGATGATGAAGAAGATTTTTTAAAGAATATTCCTCATAATGCACTAGGTTAAACTTTGTGCTCCAATAGAGAGCCCAAGTATCAACCTAGAGACCCAATTTGAACAAACGTGGATCCAACCCACATAGAGACATTGTGCACCAAATATGAAAGGATTCTGACTGGTGGATCTGAAGAAGAAGATTTTAAAAGAAATTTCCTCATATTGCACTAAGTTAAACTTTGGGCAACAATATAAAGCCCAAATATTAACTTGGGGGCCTAATTTGAACAAACTTGAATCTGATCCCCCCTCCTCTCCCCCCCCCCCCCCCCTCCCCACACTCTCCTAGAGATGTTGTGTACTGAATATCAAAATATTTTCACTTGAGGATCTGACGAAGAAGACTTTTAAAGAATATTCCTCATAATAAAATTTGGTCTCCCATAGAGAGCCCAAATTTTAAGCCAGGGACTTGATTTGAACAAAAACCAAAGAACTATAAATTAAGAAAATATATTTCTTAATTTATTTTATACTATGATTACCTATTCTACTATGAAAAAAGCTTATGACATAAATTTTAGCTTTACACACCAACCGTGGTGAATGCGCCTGCAATGGGATTTCAGTAGTTAAAATTTAAACAAACCGTGCAACTACATCCAAGTTGAACTTTGGTGACCTCGGCTTGAACGCAAACTTGTCTAAATTAAGAGTGAAATGAAAGCAGTAATTATTTTTTACATTTTTAAATAAGTTTACCTCATAAGATACCAAATATTAACAAACATACGTTGTCTCATGTTAATAAAGTATCCATAACTCGAAATAGTATGTTATTAAAATAAAAAAGGACCAGTAAGGCCACACAAAGTAGATCTTCTGTTTCTCAGGCCATTATTTGTGAAATTGCATGCGGGCGAGTGGTTTTTTATTTTATTTTTTATTTCAGTAATTGCTTTTTTGCCATCAAAAGTTCATGTTCTTGGTTCAAGTTTTAGGCCTCATAATCTACAGAATAGCATGGGTGGTGGTGTGATTCATCCCTTGAGTGCAAGAAGACTTTGCAATGCTAAAGCATTGCAAAGCCTTCTTGCACTCAAGGGACAAATTCATCAATTTTTTTAACTTGCGTAAAGTATCAGACATAAACCATTTAATTTTTATTTTTTTTAAGTTTAAATTGGTTATAAAAAGAGAGCATGCGGCAGCCAAAAGGACCATGCGGGAGGGCCTGAGAAACAGATTTTTTATTTTTTTAGGCCAAATTTACATGTTTCATTTTCTATTTCGTTTCGGCGATAAAATTACCAGCGGAAGTACCGCCCACTGGTGCTCATGTGAACAAAAACAGATTCGCAAGTGTGAATATTGATTTATTTAACATTTAAACTCTTATTAATCTGACAATCATGGTATAAATAAAATATGCCCATTTGCTTGGTGTAACAAATGTTCACAACTCATGGTGAAGTGTTGTTAACCATGTGCCAAAGACTTGCAGTTAACACCACTTCACCACTTGGTAAGCCACAGCTATTCGCTCGCCTGAAATTATATGACGGAATTTTAAAATACTGAGCGGGTGAAGAGGTGAAAGTGGGTAGGATGTTTTGTAAAAATGATATTTTATCAGAAAAATGCACCTTGAAAAATTGTGATATGTCCTTGAAATAGCCTTGAAAAGTCCTTGAATTTTTTTTCCTTTTAGTGTATGAACCCTGTGTTTGGTGCACAATGTCTTTATGTGGGTTGGATTCACGTTTGTTCAAATTGAGTCCCTAGGTTGATATTTGGGCTCTCTATTGGAGCACAAAGTTTAACATAGCGCATTATGAGGAATATTCTTTAAAAAATCTTCATCATCAGATCCACCAAATGAATCTATCACCCACCTGCTTGAATGGAGCTTGAACAGAGAATGTTGAGCTGACAGTTGCTCGTCAATGACAGATTATCATAAGATACCAAATATTAACAAACATACGTTGTCTCATGTTAATAAAGTATCCATAACTCGAAATAGTATGTTATTAAAATAAAAAAGGACCAGTAATTTACATGTTTCATTTTCTATTTCGTTTCGGTGATAAAATTACCGGCGGAAGTACCGCCCACTGGTGCTCATGTGAACAAAAACAGATTCGCAAGTGTGAATATTGATTTATTTAACATTTAAACTCTTATTAATCTGACAATCATGGTATAAATAAAATATGCCCATTTGCTTGGTGTAACAAATGTTCACAACTCATGGTGAAGTGTTGTTAACCATGTGCCAAAGACTTGCAGTTAACACCACTTCACCACTTGGTAAGCCACAGCTATTCGCTCGCCTGAAATTATATGACGGGATTTTAAAATACTGAGCGGGTGAAGAGGTGAAAGTGGGTAGGATGTTTTGTAAAAATGATATTTTATCAGAAAAATGCACCTTGAAAAATTGTGATATGTCCTTGAAATAGCCTTGAAAAGTCCTTGAATTTTTTTTCCTTTTAGTGTATGAACCCTGTGTTTGGTGCACAATGTCTTTATGTGGGTTGGATTCACGTTTGTTCAAATTGAGTCCCTAGGTTGATATTTGGGCTCTCTATTGGAGCACAAAGTTTAACATAGCGCATTATGAGGAATATTCTTTAAAAAATCTTCATCATCAGATCCACCAAATGAATCTATCACCCACCTGCTTGAATGGAGCTTGAACAGAGAATGTTGAGCTGACAGTTGCTCGTCAATGACAGATTATCATAAGATACCAAATATTAACAAACATACGTTGTCTCATGTTAATAAAGTATCCATAACTCGAAATAGTATGTTATTAAAATAAAAAAGGACCAGTAATTTACATGTTTCATTTTCTATTTCGTTTCGGTGATAAAATTACCGGCGGAAGTACCGCCCACTGGTGCTCATGTGAACAAAAACAGATTCGCAAGTGTGAATATTGATTTATTTAACATTTAAACTCTTATTAATCTGACAATCATGGTATAAATAAAATATGCCCATTTGCTTGGTGTACCAAATGTTCACAACTCGTGGTGAAATGGTGTTAACCATATGCCAAAGACTTGCAGTTAACACCACTTCACCACTTCACCACTTGGTAAGCCACAGATATCCGCTCGCCTGAAATTATATGACAGGATTTTAAAATACTGAGCGGGTGAAGAGGTGAAAGTGGGTAGGATGTTTTGTAAAAATGATATTTTATCAGAAAAATGCACCTTGAAAAATTGTGATATGTCCTTGAAATAGCCTTGAAAAGTCCTTGAATTTTTTTTTTCCTTTAGTGTATGAACCCTGTGTTTGGTGCACAATGTCTTTATGTGGGTTGGATTCACGTTTGTTCAAATTGAGTCCCTAGGTTGATATTTGGGCTCTCTATTGGAGCACAAAGTTTAACATAGCGCATTATGAGGAATATTCTTTAAAAAATCTTCATCATCAGATCCACCAAATGAATCTATCACCCACCTGCTTGAATGGAGCTTGAACAGAGTTAGAATGTTGAGCTGACAGTTGCTCGTCAATGACAGATTATCATAAGATACCAAATATTAACAAACATTCGTTGTCTCATGTTAATAAAGTATCCATAACTCGAAATAATATGTTATTATGTTATTAAAATAAAAAAGGACCAGTAATTTACATGTTTCATTTTCTATTTCGTTTCGGTGATAAAATTACCAGCGGAAGTACCGCCCACTGGTGCTCATGTAAACAAAAGCAGATTCGCAAGTGTGAATATTGATTTATTTAACATTTAAACTCTTATTAATCTGACGATCATGGTATAAATAAAATATGTCCATTTGCTTGATGTACCAAATGTTCACAACTCGTGAAGTGGTGTTAACCATGTGCCAAAGACTCGCAGTTAACACCACTTCACCACTTGTGGTGAACATTTGGTAAGCCACAGCTACTATGGGTATATTCTATATTAAGTACATTGCTCATATGGTTATTGAGATTATTCCGTCCGGGATGACCCACGTTGTGTCCATGGGCAAGGCACTTTATCCCGGTTGCCTACATGGGAACATAATGACATCGTGTGCTAAGGCGTACTGCATGTTGATGGTGCACATGTCTTCAACTGCTGTAACCCTGCTTGAACGGAGCTTGAACAGAGTTAGAATGTTGAGCTGACAGTTGCTCGTCAATACTTGGTGGTTCTCTCTGGGTACTCCGGCTTCCTCCACCCGTAAAACTGTCACGATTAGCCATTGTGCATAAGTATGTGACCTTAAACACCAATAAATAATAAATATTGAGATTATTACCCTGGTGATTGGTGGTATTTCCTCAGTAAAGAGAGTGTTAACTAACAAGCATTTTCTGCACTAATTGTGACAGGACTTCCAGTTTTGACTGTAATAGGAAATGTCACAAATGTGAGCATATTCGATCTCATGTTTTGAGTACAAACTCATTCAGAGTTTGTCAGTGAAAAGCAATCTCCATTGATAGTGTCATATACGAATAGAAAACTGATTGTATACAACATTCTCTGTGGGAACCCCAGGAAGTGAAGCACTGCTTGTTTACTGCAGTAAACAACCTATGTTTTACTGGTAAAATAAGACCCGGTCACCAGTGCCAGGGGTGGAAATCCTCTAAATGGGCAACATGGGTATAAACGATTGTTTGGACATGACTTTATCTCCAAGTTTTGGTCACAGTTAGCCATTGTGGAGAAGTATTATAAGTTATCTCTGCCAACATGTATGGTATAAGGAGATTTAATACCTGGATGTCGTTTTTAGCTCACCTGAGCAAAGCTCAGGATGAGCTTTACTGATCACTTTCCGTCCGTCGTCGTCGTCTGTCGTCCGTCGTCGTTGGGCATCAACAATCATCTCCTCCCAAACCACTAGGCCAATTTTAATAAAATTTTGTGGGATTGATCATTGGGTAGAACACTCGAAGAATTGTGTTCGAAATCTCCGTCGCCCATCTAATATGGCTGCCTTGGCTGCTGATTGGCAAAAACACATTAAAATCTTCTTCTTCAGAACCGCTGGATCAATTTGAATAAAATTTGCTGGGGATAACCAGTGGGTGGTCCTCTCTCAGAATTGTGTTCGGTTTGTCCGCCCGCCATCCAACATGGCTGCCACAGCTTCTGATTGGCTGACGCTCCACCCCTAAATTTCTATTTTTTGAATCAAGCGATCGATTTGAACCAAATTTTTTTTGAGGACTTATTGGGTCATAAGTATCTAATTTATGCCGAAAAAATTTTCACGTAGCCCCATGGGAACCTCAGGAGCTAAAAATAGAAAAAATTTAAAACGCCCATATCTCCAAAACTGCACGGCATTGAGAATTTTTATTTGGTGTGCAGCTTCCTTAGGACCAACAGAAATGATTGGTAAAAAAAAATTGCCATCGGTTTTATCATAGGGTACAGTTTCGGGACTTTGAAAAAGTGCTGAGTCAGCACTTTTTAACACTATAGGCAACGGGAAAAACATTAAAAAATCTTCTTCTCCAGATCCAGCAGGCAGAATCTTTTGATATTTGGTATGCAACATTGTAGGGTGGATCTGATTCAAGTTTGTTCAAAACGGCCCCCTGGGTTCATATTTGGGCTCAGTATAGGAGCCCGATTTCGAACTTAGTGCATTTCAGGCAAATTTCTTAAAAAATCTTCTTCTCCAGATCCAGCAGGCAGAATCTTTTGATATTTGGTATGCAACATTGTGGGGTGGATCTGATTCAAGTTTGTTCAAATCGGCCCCCTGGGTTTATATTTGGGCTCAGTATAGTAGCCCAAATTTGAACTTACTGCATTTCAGGCAAATTTCTTTGAAAATCTTCTTCTCCAGATCCAGCAGGCAGAATCTTTTGATATTTGGCATGCAACATTGTAGGGTGGATCTGATTCAAGTTTGTTCAAATCGGCTCCCTAGATTCATATTTGGGCTCACTATAGGAGCTCGAATTCGAACTTAGTGCATTTCAGGCAAATTTCTTCAAAAATCTTCTTCTCCAGATCCAGCAGGCAGAATCTTTTGATATTTGGTATGCAACGTTGCGGGGTAGATCTGATTCAAGTTTGTTCAAATCGGCCCCCTGGATTCATATTTGGGCTTACTATACTATAGTATAGAAGCCCGAATTCGAACTTAGTGCATTTCAGGCAAATTTCTTAAAAAATCTTCTCCAGATCCAGCAGACAGAATCTTTTCATATTTGGTAAGCAACATTGTGGGGTGGATCTGATTCAAGTTTGTTCAAATCGGCTCCCTGGGTTAATATTTGGGCTCAGTATAGGAGCCCGATTTCGAACTTAGTGCATTTAGGCAAATTTCTTAAAAAATCTTCTTCTCCAGATCCAGCAGGCAGAATCTTTTGATATTTGGTATGCAACATTGTGGGGTGGATCTGATTCAAGTTTGTTCAAATCGGCTTCCTAGATTCATATTTGGTCTCACTATAGAAGCTCGAATTCGAACTTAGTGCATTTCATGCAAATTTCTTAAAAAATCTTCTTCTCCAGATCCAGCAGGCAGAATGTTTTCATATTTGGTAAGCGACATTGTGGGGTGGATCTGATTCAAGTTTGTTCAAATCGGTCCCCTGGGTTTGTATTTGGGCTCAGTATAGGAGCCCAAATTTGAACTTAGTGCATTTCAAGCAAATTTATTAAAAAAATTTCTTCTCCAGATCCAGCAGGCAGAATCTTTTGATATTTGGTATGCAACATTGTGGGATGGATCAGATGCAAATTTGTTCAAATCGGCTCCCTAGATTCATATTTGGGCTTACTATAGAAGCTCGAATTCGAACTTAGTGCATTTCAGGCAAATTTCTTAAAAAATCATCTTCTCCAGATCCAGCAGGCAGAATCTTTTGATATTTGGTATGCAACATTGCGGGGTGGATCTGATTCAAGTTTGTTCAAATTGGCCCCCTGGATTCATATTTGGGCTCACTATAGAAGCTCGAATTCAAACTTAGTGCATTTCGGGCAAATTTCTTCAAAAATCTTCTTCTCCAGATCCAGCAGGCAGAATCTTTTGATATTTGGTATGCAACATTGCGGGGTGGATCTGATTCAAGTTTGTTCAAATCGGCCCCCTGGATTCATATTTGGGCTTAATATAGAAGCCCGAATTCGCACTTAGTGCATTTCGGGCAAATTTATTAAAAAATCTTCTTCTCCAGATCCAGCAGGCAGAATCTTTTGATATTTGGTATGCAACATTGTGGGGTGGATCTGATTCAAGTTTGTTCAAATCGGCTTCCTAGTTTCATATTTGGGCTCACTATAGAAGCTCGAATTCGAACTTAGTGCATTTTAGGCAAATTTCTTAAAAAATCTTCTTCTCCAGATCCAGCTTCAGAATCTTTTCATATTTGGTAAGCAACATTGTGGGGTGGATCTGATTCAAGTTTGTTCAAATCGGCCCCCTGGGTTTATATTTGGGCTCAGTATAGGAGCCCAAATTTGAACTTAGTGCATTTCAGGCAAATTTCTTTGAAAATCTTCTTCTCAAGATCCAGCTGGCAGAATCTTCTGATATTGGGTATGCACCATGCTTAGGGGGGTGAGATTCAAGTTTGTTCAAGCCAAGTCCCTGGGTTCATATTTGGGCTCACTGTGGTAGCCCAAATTATAACTTAGTTCAAAATGAGGAATTTTCTTTAAAAATCTTCTTCAGATCCAGCAGTCGGAATGTTTTGATATTTGGTATGCAGCATCCTTAGGGGGTGAGATTCAAGTTTGTTCAAGCCATGTCCCTAGGTCCATATTTGGACTCACTGTGGGAGCTCGAATTGTAACTTAGTTCAAAATGAGGACTTTTCTTTAAAAATCTTCTTCTTCAGCCATGTCCCTAGGTCCATATTAGGACTCACTGTGGGAGCTTGAATTGTAACATAGTTCAAAATGAGGACTTTTCTTTAAAAATCTTCTTCTTCAGATCCAGCAGTCGGAATGTTTTGATATTTGGTGTGCAGCATCCTTAGGGGGGTGAGATTCAAGTTTGTTAAAGCAAAGTCCCTGGGTTCATATATGGGCTCCCTGTGGGAGCCTGAATTATAACTTAGTTCAATATGAGGAATATTCTTTAAAAATCTTTTTTTTTTAGATCCACTGGTCAGAATCTTTGGATATTTGGTATAAGCTTTTCTTAGGAGCAGCAGATGCAACTTGTTGAAATCAATTCTCTGGGTTGATATAAATTTAGGCTACCATGTCAGGTGAGCGCCCTCAGGCCCCTTGGGGCCTCTTGTATTGTTTCAGCTGGTGAAACGCCTGATAGTAAAGATGGCGAAAGTACTAGCGATGCCCATGAAGATGGGAAATCTGCATCTTTTACAGTTCTTTTACATGGTAGTCTGAAGGTGGAAGGAATGGTGGCAATTACAAAAGTAAAGTGAGCACACCTGATATTGTTCTGTTGATACAAGCATCCATTAACCCTAAAAAATTGCCTTTGACAATTTTTAGCTCACCTGACTGAAAGTCAGGGTGAGCTTTTCTTATCACTCTTCGTCCGTCGTCCTGCGTGAAGGTGGTGTTTGATCCTCTTTCTCCTAAACCACTGGCCACATTTTAATTAAATTTCATGTAAGCAGTGGTTATATAGGGGCAATTTGATTTTTATCTAAATTAGGTTTGGGCTCATATTGAGCAGAGGTGTGGGGAAAAAATGGCCAAATTTTTTGAAAATCTTCTTCTAATGAACCACTAGTAGCAGAGACTTGATATGTGGTATACAGAGTCCTTTTAAGGTTTAGAATCAAATTTGTTCAAGAGAAGTTTGTCGGGCATTATTTGCCTTCGTTATGGGAGGGGCAAAAATTTGGGCCACGCCTAAAATTTCTATTTTCTGAACCGTGAGGTCGATTTGAACCAGATTTGATATGAGATGATAATGGGTCATAAGTAGTTGACTGATGCAAAAAGAATTTTTCTCATTGCCCCGTGGGAACCCCAAGAGCTAAAAATAGGAAAAACCTTAAAATGCCCATATCTCCAAAACTACACGGCACAGTGAATTCTTATTTTGTATAAAGCTTACTTTTATCCAGTAGAACAGAATGGTTAAAAAAAATCCTTATTGGTTTGATCACAAGGTACTTTTTTTAGGACTTTGAAAAAGTGCTGAGTCAGCACTTTTTAACACTGTAGGCAATGGGAAAAAGATTAAAAAATCTTCTCCAGATCCAGCAGGCAGAATCTTTTGATATTTGGTATGCAACATTGTAGGGTGGATCTGATTCAAGTTTGTTCAAATCGACCCCCCTGGGTTCATAGCCAAGTCCCTGGGTTCATATTTGGGCTCACTGTGGTAGCCCAAATTATAACTTAGTTCAAAAATGAGGAATTTCTTATCAACCTACTCACAATTGTTTACTACAGGCTTGCACTACAGTGGAAGTCCCTAACTCGGATAAAATACTCTCTATTTTTGTCTTTCCCAAGCAAGTTGGGAAAGAAAAGTGGTGCAAAAGCACCAATAAAAATAAGCCAAAACTGGGTCTAGTGCAACCGGCGCAGACCCAGTACGGGACGCTCTCTCCCAAGTACAGCTCCACGACTTCCGTTGCCAGTGCGCATATACCGTCTCTAAAGACTCATTCTTTTTAAAATCCGCTTCGTGTCGAGATGTTTTTGCACGCTTATCAGTGTTCCACCAGCTCGATGTTTGATGATTCCTGATTCATTATACCACAGTGTATCCTTTGTATTCTCAGGAACAGTGTTTTATATTCTCTTTTTTCTATTATATGGCCATAATGTATATTTATTTGCTCTCTCTCGAGTCGCGCGCGAATTTCGCGGGCCACGCGGTTCGGACTTAGATTATTTCACAATTATTGTTAATGCTTTTTTTGCAAAATTTTCTAATTGTGTTAGAGTTAGGTGTCAGCGGGGTACCACTTCTACAGTGTTTCTTCTTTCTGTTGAGAGTAGTCTTCCTGTTGGGTGGTTCCCGGTCGACCGTCTGGGGTCTTTGTTTCTGTCACCTTTCTCTCTTTGGGGGTGTTCTGTTTTCTGATCTCACCTTCTCTGCTCCTCTCACCTCTTTCATGCCTAGGACAATTCCTTGTGGGCAGTGTCTGCTGCCTAAGCATGTGGACGATGTACATTCGTCGAGTTCCTCCTGTAATGGGTGTTCGGCCGAGCGGCCGTGTGGTGTCTGTGGAACATGGTCTTCCACCTTTTGGGCGTCTGTAAATCGTGTCGTTCGTTCTCGTGGCCGTGCCTCCCGCTCCCGCGGGAAAGGAGAACGTGGTCGTTCGGGGCCTCCCGAGCCGACTTTGTCTGGTGAGAGTTATTCCTCCTCCGTGGGGGATGTGCAGTCTTTTCCTGTGGTGGATACTGCGGGAGCCGTTGAGTGTTCTGGTGTAGAGATGCCTGGTTCCGGGACTACGGTCCCCCTCCAGTCGACATCTGAGGCTGTCACTAGGGTTGTGACTCCTCCTTCGGAGCCAAGCCGGTGTGCTCTCTCCACTATTTCACCAGCCTCAACGACTCTCGACGTATCTACTACTGCTGCTGGTCCGTCTGCTTCGTTGTCTGTTTCAGCCGGCCTCGGCTTTTCGCTGCAGGGGACTGCAGAACTGTCCGATACTGTAGACGTGGGATATCGGCCCCAGCCTTCCCTGGCTTCAACTCGGCGAAGTCGGAAGGGGCTGCCGGCAGAGCCCATCGCTGTGGTCTCGTCGCCGTCGAGTACCACAGTTGTGTCTTTGGATTCGGATGTTCGTAGTGGAAACACTATGAACTCCGTGGCGTTTCCGTCCACTCACTCTGGTCACACGACCAGTTTTGGGGGACCAACGCTTTTTGTGCAGCCTGGACCTTCTGCCCCGCAGAGGTCCGCGGTGACTCTCATGAGTTCTCGCAATATTGATCCTCGGGGTGCATCGTACCCCTATACACGTCTGCCTTCAGATGTTTTGGCTGCTGCCCGTCGTCCCGCGTCGGGTGTTTTGGAGGATCGTGACCCTTCGCTGGTTAAGAGGTTCAGAGGTGAAGCCACTTTGCCGGTTCGCCCCCCTGTCGAACCGGTCGGTACAGGCAGTGAGCTTAGGGAGGCCCTCTCCTTACTCACTCAGGTTCTCTCTAAGAGCCTTCCTGTTGCTTCCAGCGAGGCTATGGGTGGTTTCCAGGCGCCTCCTATGGCGCCGCCTCCCGGGATTGGAAACAGGCCGGTTTCCGATTCCTCTGGTGTCCCGACACCATGGGAGGCGTCGGCTGGTTTGCCCACGATGGGCTATGTGTCTTCCGACTCTGGGGAGGAGTCCGACATGCTTGAGGTCGAGGGCCAGCAGTCTTCGGACTTGGGGGCGGCTCTTGACTTTGTGTTTGGGTTTCTGCCTGAGCTCAAACCTGCTAACCAGCCGACAGTGTCAGCCTGGCCGCGATCATCGGTCGCGCGCCAACAGCCTATGGAGCAACCTGCTTCTGGGCGCCTTCGACCATGCCAGTCGGTACAGGTGGTTGAGGCTTTTTCAGCTTTGGATGCCAAGCTGAATTCCAAGGCTTTGAAGACTTCGTTCTTCACCAGGGTTGACACCTTTTTGCCTCCTGTGCGTTATCGTTCCTACGATTCCGCCAATCCGTCAGTCTGCCAGACTTTGACGGTTCTGGATCAGGACTCCACTTCCCTCGGGCTTTCCAAGCCCAAGTCTGCCGTCATTCCAATGACGACTCTGGAGTCCACGTTGGGCTTATCTAGAGAGATGCTTGGCATGCTTTCTCTCTCAGATCACGTCGTCTCAGCTTTGGCTGCTTATCTGCCTCCAGATAAGTTTGACGAGGTACAGGCTCCTTTGCGTGTGCTGTCCAAGGCGCTTATGCACCTTACTCACACCCATGCCTGTAACACGGCCAATTTGGAATTAGTTCGAAGGGACGCTGTGCTGGACACAGGACGATCCCTTCCCGAGGAGCAGCGTGCTACTCTTCGATCTGCTTCTTTGGCAGGTCCGCAACTTTTCCATGGTTCCGTGTCGACGGTCCGGGATGACGTCCTACTTCATTCCAAAGATCAGCTGCTGTTTCATCAGCTTGATCAGCCTTCTCGGGGAGGCAAGGGCCATTCCAAGCCTAACAAGTACCCTTCTGCTTCCTCTGTGAAGCAAAAGGCTGGTCCTTCTGCCGCCGCCTCTACTTCTTACTCACGGGGTAAAGGTAGGGGTCGGCAGAATCGAGGGAAGTCTCAGGATTCTTCATTTAGCAGAGGAGGTGGTTTCTCCTCTCGCGGGCCTCGTCGAGGCTCGAAATGAAGGTCCTCACCTCGACTCGTCCCAGGTTGGAGGAAGGATAGCAGAGTTCGCAGACCATTGGACCACCATCACATCCGATCCATGGGTGTTAGATGTTGTTCGGTCCGGGCTGCGCATATCCTTCCGACGGCACCCCACTCTGTCAAGGGTGCGTCTTCCAACCACAGTTCCTTCAGACGTTTTACGTCGGGAACTTTTGTCCACGGAGATTGCCAATCTCCTGGCAAAGGGGGCGATCGAGGTCGTCAAGAACGTTCAGTCAGTGGGTTTCTATTCCCGCCTGTTCTTGGTGCCGAAGAAGGACGGCCGACTCCGACCGGTTATCGATCTGAGCATCCTGAACCAGTCTATCATTGCTCCCAAGTTCAGCATGGAGACTTTCAGGTCGGTCCGCCAATCAATTCACCAGGGAGATTTCGCAGCCAGCATCAACCTGCGAGACGCTTACTTCCACGTTCCGATGCATCGGGCGTCACGGAAGTATCTCAGGTTCGCTTTTCTGGGGCGAGTTTACCAGTTCAAGGCCATGCCTTTCGGCCTCAACCTGGCTCCTTGGGCGTTCACCAGACTGATGTCGCATGTGATAGCGTTCCATCGCACACAGTCCAGGGTGACTACTTCGGCATATCTGGACGATATCCTCCAGAGGCATTCCAATGCTGCCTTACTGGAATCGGATGTCGCCACTCTGTTGAGCTTGCTCACGTCGCTAGGATTCAGAGTCAACGAGGAGAAGTCGGACCTGGTCCCTTCTCAGTCGTTTTGTCATCTGGGGATGTCTTTCCAAACCAAATTCAATTTGGTGGCTGTTCCCCAGGCCAAGGCTGTGATTCTCTCAGCTTTTGCTCTGACTCTGTCCCAGTCCAGGTCCGCGACCGCTCGGAGTTTTCTCCGGCTGATCGGTCTCTGCGGTTCGGTGACGGATCTCATTCCTCTAGGTCGGCTGCGTGTCAGACCTCTCCAACACTTTCTGCTCAGTCGTTGGAGACCGAATGTAGATTCTCTGGATCAGGTGCTTCCGTTTCCGGACTCTCTGTATCCTCACCTTCTTCCCTGGACAGATGTTCAGTGGATTATGCAGGGTGTTCCGCTGGACTTACCCACGTCCGATCGCGTTCTGACGGCAGATGCCAGCGATCTCGGATGGGGTGCGACGTTGGATCCTCTCGGTCTTTCCCTACATGGGATGTGGGACCAGGATCAAGCAGCTCTACACATCAACCAGAAGGAGCTTCTTGCTCTTCTTCTGAGTTTCAGGCAGTGGATCCCTCACCTGTCGAATCGCCAGGTCCTTCTACTATCCGACAATTCGACAGTGGTTGCTTACATTCGGAACCAGGGCGGCACGCACTCGCTTCCGATGTACGAGTTAGCTCGGGATCTTTTACTGCTCGCTCAGGAGGTTCACGCCGGAGTGGTTGTTCGTCACATTCCCGGTCGTCTGAACGTCCTAGCCGACTCCCTGTCCCGACAGGGCAGGGTTATTTCCACCGAGTGGATGCTTCACAGGGCAGTGTTCCAGTCGCTTTGCGATCTCTGGGGACGTCCCCACATCGATCTCTTTGCGACTCGTTGGAACCATCAGGTGGACACTTTCGTGTCCAGATCCTCTGGCTTTTGCCGTGGACGCTCTGTCACTCGATTGGAACGGTCTAGTCGGCTACGCCTTCCCGCCGGTTCCGATTCTTCCTCAGGTTCTCGCCAAAATTCGAACCTGCAGTTGTCGAATCATTCTGATCGCTCCCCTGTCGCCTCAGCGGGTGTGGATCAATCAGCTCCGCTCGCTGATGCCGGCGGTTCCGGCACGTCTCCCGCTACGTCGCGACCTTCTTTGTCAAGGTCGCCCGAGGAGGTTTCACGTCGACCCGACTTCATTGTGCCTTCACGCATATCTTTTGTCAGGTCCTGTCTCCACCGTAGAGGTTTTTCGAGACGAGCAGTGGAGTGCATTTCTTCTTCAAGGAGGCACTCCACTGGTTTAGCTTATGCAGCTAAATGGAAGGTCTTCTGTCGATGGTGTGCTGATCACTCTGTTGATTATGCCAATCCTTCGATTTCACAGATTGCGGAGTTTCTGGTATATCTGTTTGATTCTCGGGGTCTCCAGCCTGTTACCATCAAGGGTTACAGGTCTATGCTTTCAGAGACTTTTTCTTATGTGGGGAAGCGTCGTATCGGCACTAATCCTTACCTCTCCAAGCTTGTTCGGCACTTTTCTTTGAAAAGGCCTCGGACTTTGCAGCTTACTCCACGATGGAATCTTTCGTGGGTGCTGCTTTGCTTGGGGGGGGGGGGGGGGGGGGGGGCGCCGTTCGAACCTTTATCCCAGGTGGATATGCAATTTCTCACATACAAGACGGCTTTTCTGATGGCATTTGCTTCGGCCAGACGGGTTAGTGAGCTTCACGCCCTCTCGGTTGACCCGGCCTTTTTTAGGAGTTCTCCCAACAGTGTTACTTTTACCACTGATTGCTCCTTTTTGACTAAGAATCAGTTACCAGATACTACTCCTCCTCCTATCTGTATCAGGGCTCTTCCCTCTGTTGAGGGTACTTGCCCTTTGCTCTGTCCGGTCCGTGCTATTCGCATTTATCTTGATCGGACACGCTTCATTCGGAAGGGCAGAAAACGTTTTTTTCTGTCTCTCATTCCGGGTCGACAGAAGATCTCTCCTCAATCCATATCTCGATGGATTTGTCTTGCTATTCGTACGGCTTATAGTCGTTTAGCAGCTGGCGATTGTATTACCAATCGTATTTCTGCCCACGAGGTGCGGGCACTGTCTACCTCTTGGGCTTATTCTAACTCCGTCAAGTTGTCGGATGTTATGCAGGCAGCCTACTGGAGAAATGCTTCTACTTTCTCCACCTTTTATTTACGCCAGTTGCAGGAGCAGTCGGAGGACCTTTTTGCCTTGGGTCCTCTTTCTTCTGCTCAGGCTGTTGTCTGCCATAGCAGGTCAGTTTCAGCCTTGTGCTGTTACTGCCCTTTTTTCTGTCTGTGTGTCACACAGGCTCATATGTCTCTTTTCATTGTCCTTTACCAATGATTGCGACATTATGGTTGATAAGCCTCGGGACCTCTTCCTTCTGCTTCACGGTTCCAGTGCACTAGGGTTATGTGGGGGTTGGTTATGCGATTCCCTCCAGCCTTTTGTCTATTCAGCCTGTAGTAAACAATTGTGAGTAGGTTGATAAGAAATCTAAATTTTATAGTAAATTTCCTTTCTTATTATACCTACCACAATTGTTTACATGGAGGCCCTCCCGTCTTCTTTACGGGTAAAGAATCTTTCCTCCCCGCTGATCACATAACTCTAATGTTTACGGATTCAAAAAGAATGAGTCTTTAGAGATGGTATATGCGCACTGGCAACGGAAGTCGTGGAGTTGTACTTGGGAGAGAGCGTCCCGTACTGGGTCTGCGCCGGTTGCACTCGACCCAGTTTTGGCTTATTTTTATTGGTGCTTTTGCACCACTTTTCTTTCCCAACTTGCTTGGGAAAGACAAAAATAGAGAGTATTTTATCCGAGTTAGGGACATCCACTGTAGTGCAAGCCTGTAGTAAACAATTGTGGTAGGTATAATAAGAAAGGAAATTTACTATAAAATTTAGATTTTCTTTAAAAATCTTCTTCAGATCCAGCAGTCGGAATGTTTTGATATTTGGTATGCAGCATCCTTAGGGGGGTGAGATTCAAGTTTGTTCAAGCCATGTCCCTAGGTCCATATTTGGACTCACTGTGGGAGCCGGATTCAAGTTTGTTAAAGCCAAGTCCCTGGGTTCATATATGGGCTCCCTGTGGGAGCCCGAATTATAACTTTGTTCAATATGAGGAATATTCTTTAAAAATCTTTGGTTTTTTTTTAGATCTATTGGTCAGAATCGCTGGATATTTGGTATAAGCTTTTCTTAGGAGGAGCAGATGCAACTTGTTGAAAGCAATTCTCTGGGTTGATATTTAGGCTACCATGTCAGGTGAGCGCCCTTCAGGCCCCTTGGGGCCTGTTACAACCAGTAGTGTATAAATTTACCAGTAATGTCGAAATCGACCAGTAATGTCGAAAAAATTAACCAGTAATGTCGAAATCAACCAGTAATGTCGAAAAAATCGACCAGTAATGTAAAAATCCGTAATGTCGAAAAATCAACCAGTAGTGTCAAAAAGTGACAACCAAAATGATGATTTTTCGCAAAAATTTCAATATTTTTTCGGGTTGCTCAAATTGTACTTTTGCCTATATTCATCGACTTTTAACCATTTTCGCGCAAGTTTAAACACATTTACCCCAGTAAATATGGAATTTTATGTTTAACAATTATTTCCCTTTTTCATATGCACAACATATCCCATCCTATTTGCACTCTCTCTCTCTCTCTCTCTCTCTCTCCTCCATCTCTTTCTCTCTCTCTCCTCTTTCTCTCTTTCTATCTCCCCTCTCTTTCTATCCCATGTCCCTCTGCCTTTGCCCCCCTCCCTCCCTCTCCCGCTCTCTCTCTCCACTCTGTCTCTCTCCCCTCTCTCTATTTCTCTCTTTCCTCTTTCTCTCTATCTCCCCTCTCTTTCTATCCCATGTCCCTCTGCCTTTGCCCCCACTCCCTCTCCCTCTCCCTCTCTCTCTCTCTCCCCATCATTCTCTCTCTCTATCCCCCTCTCCGTCTGTCTTTCCTCATCTCTCTCTCTCTCTCTCTCTCTCACTCTGGCTTTGCCCTGTCTGTCTGTCTGTCTGTCTGTCTGTCTGTCTGTCTGTCTGTCTGTCTGTCTGTCTATCCCCTGTCCCTCTGCCTTTGCCCCTACCTCTATCTCTCCTTCTCTCTCTCCCCTTCCTTCTCTCTCTATCGCCTATCGCTCTCTCCCTATCCCCTTTTCCCTCTGTCTTTGTCCAACTCTCTCTCTCTGTGTCTCTCCCCCTCTCTCTCTCTCTCTCTCTCTCTCTCTCTCTCTCTCTCTCTCCCTCCTTCCCCCTCTCTCTCTCTGGATAGATAATGAATTGATACAACGCTGAAATATTTAGTCTAGTATTTAGCGCTCGCACAGATAAACATACAGTCACACATGCAGGCTGGCAAGTGTGTAGGCAAACAGGTTAGCAGCATCCAGGCAGACGGACAGAAATCCAGACAGACAGATAGCAAAGTGGCGTGTGAAAAATAACCCCTAGACGTGGATAGACAACTGAATGACGGAAAGACAGGCAGACCTACATACAAAGATTGATTGGTTGGTTGATAGATTGACTGATTTCGTTTACGACACTTAGTTTAAAGTACGCGCACCATACACGTGTCATTTCGGCATTTGGCTTGGCACACGAAGTCAACGTGCACCTGGGATAAAGTGTCATTCCCAAGGACACAACTTAACTGACCTCATCAGGTATAGAACCCGGATATTCATCAAATTGAATTGCGAGGCAATTTCTCGATTGAGCTAATAGTGCTCCCCAAGTACTTGCGGGTACATGCGGGTGACGCAGACTGACTGACTGATGGATATAGGTAAAATGACAGGTAGCAAATTGGTAGAACTAGATGATAGACATGTAGCAAATATCGGGTAGTGACTGACATTATAATAGTCAGTCATTAAAGCACACGACCAGGGGTGTCATCGGGGGGGGGGGGGGGGGGGGGGGTGGCTATACCCTCCTTCCCCCTCGGAAAGTGTTAGTGCTCCTTATTTTGGTCGTCACTTTTTGACACTACTGGTTAATTTTTCGACATTACGGACAGACAGACAGACAGACAGACAGGGCAAAGGCAGAGTGAGAGAGAGAGAGAGAGAGATGCGGAAAGACAGACTGAGAGGGGGTTGGAGAGAGATAGGGAGAGAGAGAGAGAGGTGAGATAGAGAGAAAGAGGAGAGAGAGAAAGAGAGAGAGAGAGGGAGAGAGAGAGAGGGGGGAAGGGAGGGAGGGGGGCAAATGCAGAGGGACATGGGATAGAAAGAGAGGGG
Organism: Pictodentalium vernedei; assembly: GCA_031216915.1. Classification (NCBI taxonomy): domain Eukaryota; kingdom Metazoa; phylum Mollusca; class Scaphopoda; order Dentaliida; family Dentaliidae; genus Pictodentalium; species Pictodentalium vernedei. The sequence continues at coordinate 124,853,862 of CM062296.1, read as the reverse complement.
AGATAGATAGAGAGAAAGAGGAGAGAGAGAGAGAGAAAGCAAATAGGATGGGATATGTTGTGCATATGAAAGAGGGAAATAATTGTTAAACATAAAATTCCATATTTACTGGGGTAAATGTGTTTAAACTTGCGCGAAAATGGTTAAAAGTCGATGAATATAGGCAAAAGTACAATTTGAGCAACCCGAAATATTGAAATTTTTGCGAAAAATCGTCATTTTGGTCGTCACTTTTTGACACTACTGGTTAATTTTTCGACATTACGGATTTTTACATTACTGGTCGATTTTTTCGACATTACTGGTTGATTTCGACATTACTGGTTAATTTTTTCGACATTACTGGTCGATTTTGACATTACTGGTAAATTTATACACTACTGGTTGTAACAGGGCCTCTTGTTTGAACACCGAGCCCATTTGAAACACAATAGAAATATAGTGGAGAAAAATTTGTGGATGCCTTTCTCATACTCTGAAATCATTTCGAACAAATGCAGAAGACAACTGATAGCATTACATCCCTTGGGTTGCTGAGGAAATGAGTAAACAGTATTTTGTTGACATATCATCCCCTGAGTTCCAATGTGTTCTATGTGCCTACTGGCACATAGAACACATTGGAACTGAGGGGACGATATTTACTCTTATTTTATGTTTCTCAAGTTGTTTCATTTAATTATTCGACTATTTAATTTATAATGACAAAATATGATCAAATTGTCAGAAATCTGATGATATTTCTTACTATTTTCAGGTTTTTTGGTTTGATTTTTACAGCAAGGCGAACAAAAGAAAAAGGCTTTCATTTAAACCATATACCTCCGATGTTTCGCGTGCGCTTATACCCTGGATGTTGCATGCTCTCATATACCTTGGATGTTGGGTGTACCCTTTGCCATTGCTATTTGTCCAAGGCATTCTGACCATTCAAAAGATAGAATTTATCAGGATATAGGGGCAAGTGACCTTAAACACCAATAAATAAATATTGTATACAGCACTGTCAAGACAGATTACTTTTCACTGGCAAACGCTATGGTTTGTAAAACTTGTTTATCAGTTGCATTTTTTCGAGCCCACAGGTAGGTTCTAAACTTTTCAACTCGAAAGTTTGCAAATTCCTAACTCCCTGTTTTACCTTTTAGTTGAAATAATGTTATGAAAAGTGGATATATTTTTTATTTAATTGGTAGAGTGCTGGAAGCCCATATTTGGGCTTTATTCTGAAGTGCAGGTGCCACAACTAAATGCCTTCATATTTTGTGGATGTGCTTCATATTATTTTTGAATTGAAAGTATTTAGTCTGTGGGGATTTGCCTTGTTACAATTTATGGGAGAGTGCCACCAGGCACGCTCCCATAAATTGCAACAAGGCAAAGAGACGTGGACAAATTTGGATGATCAAAATTAACTTAGCACTCTACCAGTTAATCATATCTTTATTGATTTAAGTACAGAAATGAAGATTTTGTTTGTGTTTGACATTATTTTTTAGCTTTTGAATACGATAACCATGGAAAATGGATATTATTGGTAAAAGAGAACATTTTTCAGATTTGACAAAAGGTTGACGGAGTGAACTGGTATGGGTTCAATATCGAGTATGAGATCAATTACTGTTAATTATACCTTGACAACGCTTTCTCATGCTCCCAAACTGGTTCCTGATGGTCCTTTGTGGGATGTTGTTCCATTCTTTGACCAGCATGGCACCAAGCTCCTAAAGACTTCTTGGCTGGACTGGACAGGCTGAAATTGCAAGCTGCAACTCTTTCCAGACATGTTCGATTGGATTGAGGTCAAGGGATCTTGCTGGCCAGTCCATACGCTCAATCCCCTCCCTCTGTTGGTACTCCCGGACAGCATAGGCAACATGAGGATGGGCATTATCGTCCATCAGAATGAATCTATCACCCACTGCATCTGCATACAATCTGACGTGGGCATCCAGGAACTCTTCAATGTACCTCTGTGCTGTCAATGTACAATGGTCAAGGACACAGAACTCTGTACGTCCATCCCAGCTGATGCTACACCAGACCATTACTGACCCTCCACCATAGCGGTCATGCTCAGCAGTGTTGGCTGCATGGGATCTCTCCTGTTCTTATTCATACCCTAGAACGTCTATCTGTGTAGTCTAGGCAGTATTTTGACTCATCTGTAAAAAGTACAGGTTGCCAATCTTCTTTGGTCCATCCAACATGGTTCATGGCCTATTCATAGCCTATTCATATCGTGCCTGGCGGTGGTTGTGGGATAGCTGAATGCAATACATGGTCTTCTCGGTCAGAGACCACCTTTGTGTAACCTTGCCCAGATAGTCTGCATCGAAACATTTATCCCGGATGCATTCGGAAGGTCACTACGAAGTTGGGTTTCTGTGGCAAAGCGGTTCCTACAGGCCTGAATGATCAAAAACTGGTCTTCAGCTGCAGATATAGCCAAGTCTCTGCCACCACCATGCCGTCTTACTGGTGAAATACTGCTGAAATCTTGCCCAGGCTCTGGTGATTACCGTATGGTGCACACCAATGGCTTTACCAACCTGACGTTGGGTAGCCCCTTGCTCCACCATCCATACAGCTCGCCACATTTCTGCTTCAGCCAAATGTCTTCTTACATTTGCATTCGCCATATTCAATCATTAAATCACAAGGGTTTGTGTTGAAATGAAGATTGAATACCCTAAACATGTCATGTACATGTAGACAGTACATGAAAACATCATGAAAATCAAGGTGTACATGCTTTCCATGACTGTCACGAAAAGTCTGCCTGTCAAGAGAGCTAATGTAAACACTGGGGACCCTCTCAATACATTCCTCAATCATATCCACCAAAATTATCGCAAATATGTCAGAAGCAAATTACACAATGATGTGACAAATATTTGGTGCTTAGCAAACTTTGAGGGGTATATGTTACATTGATCAGGGAAACTTGACTAAACTACCAAGCCAGAAAATAAGCAGACTGTCATCTGCAAAATGAGGTCCCCAAAGGTGAATTTGGTGATGCTACCCTGCTCAGCAGGGTAGCATCATTAAATTTACCCTCTGTGAGCCTCAATCTGAATCAGGGTCTCAAACCTAAACAGAAAGAGGTACCCTGAGGATAAATTTGCCCATTGTTTGGGGTAGCATCAACAAATTTGCCGTGTGGGGACCTCAATCTGAAAATGACAGATTTCTTATTTTCAGGCTTGTAAACTACATGTAAATACAGCTGGAATACTGTAAGACTGTTCAAAATTTTACTTTTTTAAAATGCATTTAATAATTTGGGTACAATTACATTTTTTGGGCCCAGCATTTACCATCGCTATTTGAGCGGAATGGGATTTTATGCTGACATTGCTCTACAGTTGAAACTAGAAGTTATGTGACTGTATTGTGCACTATTTTAAAGTAATAGGGCACTGAGAAAGTGCACCTTTATCCCTGTCAAACTGCACCATTAGCATAATTCTATTCCTGTTGAAAAACAGCGCGCCCAACTCTGTACAATTCTATACTAGTAAAAAGCGATCATTAACATCATTCCTAAACTCTACTGGGATACATGTATATGTGATGACGTAAATTGATGTTAAAATTTAGCTGCATATACAGAATGAAGAGAGTTGATTACTGCTCAATCACGTAAACTGCTTATCTTCTCCACTCGAAAAGTATTAACATCACCTGCAACACCTTTTCCAGCATCACAGGAAATGAAAATTGATACCCAGATGTTGACTAGGTTGTATGACATTTGGCATTAATCATCTGCTTGGAAATTAAAATAGTCCAGAAAAACCATTGGGTTTAGACCTTTTAATTTACTGAGGAAATTATGCTCCTATGCCCAACTCTCACCTGATTTCTTATCTCGGCTACAGTTGAAACTAGAAGTCCTGTCACTGTATTGTGCACTATTCATAAATATTCTATCTCACGTGACCTTCTAGGCTCCTGATTGGACGAATGCTGCACCCCTATTTCATGTAGTTTGCATCCACAGAACTGACCAGGCACTAAACGTTTTCTATTTTTAGCACACTACTATATCAGTTTTCTTTTCATACTGGGCGAATAAAACTAATCAGGCTAAATTTAAATATCGTTTCACAGAGGCACAACATCCACAAAATGACGCGGAAAGAAATCATTCTGGAAAAATGTATCGCTTTTCCATTGTTGAAGTCACATTTTCCGAGGTGTTCATTTTATTCCTTGAGAAGATGATCCATATCTCGTTTTGAAGAGAATGATCTATACCTGGGTACAACTTTCATGAGAACGCGGCCGGATATGAAAAATCGCTTGTTTCGCTGCTCATATTATTTTGCTATTTAATTGTATGTTTTGGGCAGTAAACGAATAAGTAATGGAATTCATTTGAATCTTCGGAATTTTGTATCCTGTACTGGCCCATTCGGTAATGTATATGTGTGACAAATGTGTGGAAATTATCAAACTGCATTGTCAAATTTCGAAAATTTTACCTTTATTCACGAGTTGCGTGATTCTAGAATACACAGTTCTGTTTGGGGGAAATGTTTTGTTTACACTTGCCGACCGATTCAAAATTTGTCTTCTGCTCATATCAATAATCCAAGTTAGCCGTATTTTGGAAGAAGAAAATGTTTAACTACATGGTATTTTTTTCTATATAATGCTGGTTGGTAGGGCTGCTATCTTGGTAATAGATTAACAAATCAGACAGATGTTTTTCTTGCTGGGTGTTCGATGTAATATAAGGATTAGTGCATGTCTTGTCATTGAGTACGCCCTTATAGTGCCCATTGAGGTGGTGTAGTTTCCTCCGCTTCGCGTCAGGAACTACACCACCTCACTGGGTACTATATGGACGTAGTCAACACCAAGCCATGCACTGTTCCTTAAGTAATAGCATGCTGAGTAAGTACACTTTTTACACTCAGAAATTGCACCATTAGCGAACCTCAATTCCTGTAGAAAAACAGCGGGCCCAACTGTGTACAATTCAATACTAATGGAGATCATTAACATCATCCCTAACCTCTACTGGGATACATGTTTGTGCTGAAATGGTTGGCTCATTTTCGCAACCGGCTCACCGAGCGCTATAACTGGATAATATCCGGTTATCTTTGGCCATTATTTCACCAATTATGGGATCAAAACTATAGGGATTGGAAAGCAGTATTCTCAGAAACTATTCCATAGTGTGTATACAAATGAACGTTGTCGAGTACCTGACATCGTTTGTTTGTATACATACTACGTAACAGTTTCTGTGATTACTCAGTACTTACGGAAATTGTCGATCATTAAAGAAGTCTTGAATGCCAAAGTCGATTATTTCTCAATATATACAATGCAGCTTTGAGGTGTAATCTATCACAAATGAGAGGTGGCAGATATACTACGTTTTAACCATGAAATGATGACTACTTTCAATATTTCGGATAACCGGTTGACAGTTTTTCGTACCAAAAGGCCCCTGCCCTAATATGGATGATTTGAGTCATGCAAAGTTTTTTTTTGTTAACGAACTGACATAGACAATATCAAGCAGTAATTTGATGTACAGTAAAACCTGTCTTGAAAGACCACTGTCTTGAGAGACCACATCTGTCAGGCACCGATTGGTTTTACTCTATAATGGACCTGCTATGGGAGACCACCTGTCTTGAGAGACCACTGTGACCTGGTACCAACTTGTATTTTTATGCCATAATGCACCTGTCTTGAGAGACCACCCCTTTGAAGACTGAAACCATGACAAAAGTTTTTTACCTGTTCTGGAATTGGAAAATCCATTGTGGTTATACTGACATAATTAAAAGTATTAAAACTCTTAATTGGGTTTCAATTGCTATTCAGTTACATAACTCATTAAAGATTGAGATGTTTTTATAAGACCCCTGTGAAAAGATTAGGATTATTGCTGAGCTACCATTAGTCATACAAGAAACACTGATCAAAGTGAAGGCCGCTCTTGCTACCACCTGGAGTATCACAATTCACTTGACATTGGATTTTGATACTAATACAGAACCAACGTCCTTGGAGAGGTGTAGCACCTTTCGTGAGGGGATTTCCTCCCACACTGTTCACCCTCCTTGCGGCTCGGACAAGCTGGATAAAGACCGCCGGAGCAGTACAGCCACCACCAAGAAGAAGAGGAAGAGAAAGAAGGGACCCTCCGCCAGACGACGAGATGCCTGCCGAATGAGGAGGGGAAGGAGAAGGAAGAGAAGGAGGCAAGTGAGGGTGTCATAGGGTCAACACCTGTCACCCCTGACCAACCCTTGTCCAGCTCGGCACCCCCCCCCCCCCTCTCCCAGGAGAAGGGTCCGGAGGACTTTGGGTCGTCAGGTGACAGATCGATCTCCAACCCATCTGACTCTTCATCTGAAGAGGAGATGGAGGAAGAAGATCTTTTTATGGTACTGGAAGTTGTCCCAGATGACACACCTTCCACCCCTCCAGCTCTTGCTTCTCTGGCTTCTTTGGACCAGGACCAGGAGTCTGACCAGGAGGAAAGCATCCCGGATTCCGTGGAGGCATTCTTCAGGGAGGAGATCCTGAGCGACTCTTTCAGTGCCACACTCCAGGAGATGTACAACATTCAACTAGAAGCAGGCACCTCATCCCAAATGATCAGGACAAGACTAAAAATGGCTCTCGGACATTTCAATAGTTCTCAAGAAACAGCAGCAAGGATCAGGCCGTACGCCGCCAAAGAAGAGACTACTCTTTCCCCCTGATCTGACAACACCACCTACAACAATCTCACCGACACATCCTCCTCCTCCCAAGAAAAACCGCAGGAGACACAGACGCCGTTGACTTCCTCAACTCCTTCCCTCCTTTACCACATCCAGACAAGCCAAAAACTTATACAGTTAAAGAGGATCGAAAGGGGCTTGTTCCCCAAACCATCCCTGAATGCCTTCGGCGCGTGAAACCATTTCGTTCTCTCGGCACATTCCAGAACAGGTAAAAAGTTTTTGTCATGGTTTCTGTCTTCAAAGGGGTGGTCTCTCAAGACAGGTGCATTATGGCATAAAAATACAAGTTGGTACCAGGTCACAGTGGTCTCTCAAGACAGGTGGTCTCCCATAGCAGGTCCATTATAGAGTAAAACCAATCGGTGCCTGACAGATGTGGTCTCTCAAGACAGTGGTCTTTCAAGACAGGTTTTACTGTACATCAAATTACTGCTTGATATTGTCTATGTCAGTTCGTTAACAAAAAAAAACTTTGCATGACTCAAATCATCCATATTAGGGCAGGGGCCTTTTGGTACGAAAAACTGTCAACCGGTTATCCGAAATATTGAAAGTAGTCATCATTTCATGGTTAAAACGTAGTATATCTGCCACCTCTCATTTGTGATAGATTACACCTCAAAGCTGCATTGTATATATTGAGAAATAATCGACTTTGGCATTCAAGACTTCTTTAATGATCGACAATTTCCGTAAGTACTGAGTAATCACAGAAACTGTTACGTAGTATGTATACAAACAAACGATGTCAGGTACTCGACAACGTTCATTTGTATACACACTATGGAATAGTTTCTGAGAATACTGCTTTCCAATCCCTATAGTTTTGATCCCATAATTGGTGAAATAATGGCCAAAGATAACCGGATATTATCCAGTTATAGCGCTCGGTGAGCCGGTTGCGAAAATGAGCCAACCATTTCAGCACAAACATGTATCCCAGTAGAGGTTAGGGATGATGTTAATGATCTCCATTAGTATTGAATTGTACACAGTTGGGCCCGCTGTTTTTCTACAGGAATTGAGGTTCGCTAATGGTGCAATTTCTGAGTGTAAAAAGTGTACTTACTCAGCATGCTATTACTTAAGGAACAGTGCATGGCTTGGTGTTGACTACGTCCATATAGTACCCAGTGAGGTGGTGTAGTTCCTGACGCGAAGCGGAGGAAACTACACCACCTCAATGGGCACTATAAGGGCGTACTCAATGACAAGGTGCATCATGGCATAAAAATACAAGTTGGTACCAGGTCACAGTGGTCTCTCAAGACAGGTGGTCTCCCATATCAGGTCCATTATAGAGTAAAACCAATCGGCGCCTGGCAGATGTGGTCTCTCAAGACAGGTGGTCTCTCAAGACAGTGGTCTCTCAAGACAGGTTTTACTGTAATTGTGACAGGACTTCTAATTTGAACTGTAAAACTGATTGATTTCTTAATTTATTTTAGTACATTGCTCACATGGTTATTGAAATTATTGCCCTGGTGATTGGTGGTATCCTGTTCGTTGCTGGTGTAATACTGTTGATTGTTGGTACATCAAACAAATTTGATATTGATAAATGCACCAGTATTGGAGATACATGTACTTGTAGGTAAGTGTATTGTAAAATTTGTTTTAACACTTCTAACATTGCTGCCTTTGAGAACTTGTTTACTGAAAGAAATATCTGCTTTACTTGTATTATAAGCAGGGGTGACCATGTCACTACAGAAAAGCCGCCGTGGAGTGGTTGTAATCCATGGTTCATTCCCACAAGACCAATTCCCATGAGGCCAATTCCCAAAAGACCAATTCCCTTTTGACAAACTCGTGCGTTCTACTTTTAAAATAATTCTATATCAATAATTTCATATATTTATAAATATTTATAAATGTGTTTAATGTTATTGATATTCAAGCCTGAAAATAAGCAGTCTGTCATTTGCAGAATGAGGTCCCCAGAGGGTGAATTTGCTGATGCTATCCCATACAGTGGGCCAGTGTATCCTTTGGCCATGGGTACCTCTTTCTGTTTATGTTTGAGACCTTAATTCAGATTGAGGTTCACAGAGGGTAAATTTAGTGATGCTACCATGCTGTGCACCAAATTCACTCTCTGGGGACCTCATTTTTGAGATGATAGTCTGCTTATTTTCTGGCTTGTTGATATTTTATAAACTAAAATGTTATAAACCTATATTTTTTGTATGTTTTGTGTATAAATAGTTTTTTTTATAAAAAAAAATGCTTATCAGTAAATAAATGTTTTATTAATTAATCAACCCATAATCAATAACAGTATGTAGTTGGTCTAAGGGGAATTGGGCTTTTGGGAATTGGCCTAAAGGGAATTGGTCTAAAGGGAACTGGTCTAGTGGGAAGACACCTGTGGACTGGTTGTAATCCATGTGTGGACAGTGATGTCCATGCCTGCATTTACCAGGTAATAAAAATTATCATCACCAAAATTTTATTTAATGAGAGTTATACCCCCTCTGTGGGGGGAAGTGCAGCTTCTCCTGCACCCGCAGGGGGGTGGGGAACACTTTGTTTCGGGGCCTCCTGACACGGCCATGTCTGGTGAGAGTTATACCCCCTCCGTGAGGGATGTGCAGTTTTTTACCGTGGTGGATACTGCAGGAGCTGCTGGATGTCTGGTGAAAATATGCGTGGTTCCGGGACTATGCGCCCGCTCCAGTCGACATCTGAGGCTGTCACTAGGGTTGTGACTCCTCCTTTGGAGGCCGAGCTAGGTTGCTCTCTCCCCTTTTCCGCCAGTTCCAACAGCTCACATCGTATTTGCTGCTACTGCTGTTCCGTCTACAACATCATCGGTCACCGTTTTAGCCGGCCTCGTCTTATCCCTGCTGGGGTCTACAGTGATGTCTGTTGTGTGGATGTGGGGTATTGGCCTCAGCCTTCCCTGACTTCAACTCGGCGAAGTCGGAAGTGGCTGCCGACCGAACCCCTTGCTGTGTCCTCTCAGCCATTGACCACAGCCATTTTATCCCCACAGGGGTCTGCAGAGGTGTCTGGTAGTGTAGACGTGGGGTATCGGCCTCAGCCTTTCCAGACTTCAACTCGGCAAAGTCGGAAGTGGCTGCCAAGCGAACCCCCTGTTGTGTCCTCTCCGCCGTTGAGCACAACAGTTTTATCCCTACAGGGGTCTGCAGAGATGTCTGGTAGTGTAGACGTGGGGGTATTGGCCTCAGCCTTCCCTGACTTCAACTTGGCGAAGTTGGAAGGGGCAGCCGGCCGAACCCTCTACTGTGGTTTCTCAGCTGTTAAGTACCTCAGTTTTTAGCTCACCTGACTGAAAGTCAGGGTGAGTTTTTCTTATCACTCTTCGTCCGTCGTCCGTCCATCGTCTGTAGTCCGTCGTCCTGCGTGAAGGTGGTGTTTGAGCCTCTTTCTCCTAAACCCCTGGCCACATTTTAATTAAATTTCATGTAAGTAGTGGTTACCCGGTATATAGGAGCATTTTGATTTTTATCCAAATTAGGTTTCGGCTCATATTGAGCAGAGGAGTGGGGAAAAAATGGCCAAATTTTTTGAAAATCTTCTTCTAATGAACCACCAGTAGCAGAGACTTGATATGTGGCATACAGAGTCCTTTTGAGGTTTAGAATCAAGTTTGTTCAAGAGAAGTTTGTCGGGCATTATTTGCCTTCATTATGGGAGGGGCAAAAATTTTGGCCACGCCTAAAATTTCTATTTTCTGAACTGTGAGGTCGATTTGAACCAAATTTGATATGAGATGATAATGGGTCATAAGTAGTTGATTGATGCAAAAAAAAATTTTCTCATTGCCCCGTGGGAACCTCGGGAGCTAAAAATAGGAAAAACCTTAAAACTGCCATATCTCCAAAACTACACGGCACAGAGAATTCTTATGTTGTATAAAGCTTACTTTTATCCAGTAGAATAGAATGGTTAAAAAAAATCCCTATCGGTTTGATCACAAGGTACTTTTTCAGGACTTTGAAAAAGTGCTGAGTCAGCACTTTTTAACACTGTAGGCAATGTGAAAAACATTAAAAAATCTTCTTTTCCAGATCCAGCAGGCAGAATCTTTTGATATTTGGTATGCAACATTGTAGGGTGGATCTGATTCAAGTTTGTTCAAATCGGTCCCCTGGGTTCATATTTGGGCTCAGTATAGGAGCCCGATTTCGAACTTTGTGCATTTCAGGCAAATTTCTTCAAAAAACTTCTTCGCCAGATCCAGCAGGCAGAATCTTTTGATATTTGGTATGCAACATTGTGGGGTGGATCTGATTCAAGTTTGTTCAAATCGGCTCCCTAGATTCATATTTGGGCTCACTATAGAAGCTTGAATTCGAACTTAGTGCATTTCAGGCAAATTTCTTCAAAAATCTTTGTCTCCAGATCCAGCAGGCAGAATCTTTTCATATTTGGTATGCAACATTGTGGGGTGGATGTGATTCAAGTTTGTTCCAATCGGCCCCCTGGATTCATATTTGGGCTCACTATAGAAGCCCGAATTCGAACTCAGTGCATTTCAGGCAAATTTCTTCAAAAATCTTCTCCAGATCCAGCAGGCAGAATCTTTTGATATTTGGTGTGCAACATTGTGGGGTGGATCTGATTCAAGTTTGTTCACATCGGCCCCCTGGATTCATATTTGGGCTCACTATAGAAGCCCGAATTCGAACTTAGTGCATTTCAGGCAAATTTCTTAAAAAATCTTCTTCTCCAGATCCAGCAGGCAGAATCTTTCGATATTTGGTATGCAACATTGTGGGGTGGATCTGATTCAAGTTTGTTCAAATCGGCTTCCTAGATTCATATTTGGGCTCACTATAGAAGCTGGAATTCGAACTTAGTGCATTTCAGGCAAATTTCTTAAAAAATCTTCATCTCCAGATCCAGCACGCAGAATCTTTTCATATTTGGTAAGCAACATTGTGGGGTGGATCTGATTCAAGTTTGTTCAAATCGGCTCCCCTGGGTTTATATTTGGGCTCAGTATAGGAGCCCAAATTTGAACTTAGTGCATTTCAGGCAAATTTCCTCAAAAATCTTCTTCTCCAGATCCAGCACGCAGAATCTTTTCATATTTGGTATGCAACATTGTGGGGTGAATCTGATTCAAATTTGTTCAAATCGGCTGCCTAGATTCATATTTGGGCTCACTAGAGAACCTTGAATTCGAACTTGGTGTATTTCAGGCGAATTTCATAAAAAATCTTCTTCTCCAGATCCAGCAGGCAGAATCTCTTCATATTTGGTAAGCAACATTGTGGGGGTGGATCTGATTCAAGTTTGTTCATATCGGCCTCCCCTGGGTTTATATTTGGGCTCAGTATAGGAGCCCAAGTTTGAACTGAGTGCATTTCAGGCAAATTTCTTAAAAAATATTCTTCTCCAGATCCAGCAAGCAGAATCTTTTGATATTTGGTATGAAACATTGTGGGGGTGGATCTGATTCAAATTTGTTCAAATCGGCTCCCTAGATTCATATTTGGGTTCATTATAAAAGCTCGAATTCGAACTTAGTGCATTTCAGGCAAATTTCTTAAAAAATCTTCTTCTCCAGATCCAGCAGGCAGAATCTTTTGATATTTGGTATGCAACATTGTGGGATGGATCTAATTAAAGTTTGTTCAAATCGGCCCCCTGCGTTTATATTTGGGCTCAGTATAGGAGCCCAAATTTGAACTTAGTGCATTTCAGACAAATTTCTTTGAAAATTTTCTTCTCAAGATCCAGCAGGCAGAATCTTTTGATATTGGGTATGCAGCATGCTTTTGGGGGGGGGGGGGGGGGAGTCACAAGTTTGTTCAAGCCAAGACCCTGGGTTCATATTTGGGCTCACTGTGGTAGCCTGAATTATAACTTAGTTCAAAATGAGGAATTTTCTTTAAAAATCTTCTTCAGATCCAGCAGTCGGAATGTTTTGATATTTGGTATGCAGCATCCTTAGGGGGATGAGATTTAAGTTTGTTCAAGCCATGTCCCTAGGCCCATATTTGGACTCACTGTGGGAGTCTGAATGATAACTTAGTTCAAAATGAGGAATTTTCTTTAAAAATCTTCTTCACATCCATCAGTCGGAATGTTTTGATATTTGGTATGCAGCATCCTTAGGGGGTGAGATTCAGTTTTGTTCAAGCCATGTCCCTAGGTCCATATTTGGACTCACTGTAGGAGCTCGAATTGTAACTTAGTTCAAAATGAGGAATTTTCTTTAAAAAGTCTTCTTCAGATCCAGCAGTTGGAATGTTTTGATATTTAGTGTGCAGCATACTTGGGGGGGGGGGGGGGGGGGGGGGGGGGGGGGCAGGGGGGGAGGATTCAAGTTGTTTGTTAAAGCCAAGTCCCTGGGTTCATATATGGGCTCCCTGTGGGAGCCTGAATTATAACTTAGTTCAATATGAGGAATATTCTTTAAAAATCATTTTTTTTTTAGATCCACTGGTCAGAATCTTTGGATATTTGGTATAAGCTTTTCTTAGGAGGAGCAGATGCAACTTGTTGAAATCAATTCTCTGGGTTGATATTTAGGCTACCATGTCAGGTGAGCACCCTCAGGCCCCTTTGGGCCTCTTGTTCTCATTGGATTTGGATGTTCATGGTGTGGTCGCCATGAGCTCCGTGGCGTTTCCGTCTACGCACTCTGGTCCCATGGCCAGTTTTGCGGGACCAACACTTTTTGTGCAGCCTGGACCTTCTGTCCCGCAGAGGTCCGTGGCGACTCCTGAGTTTCCGCTCTGTAGATCCTCGGGGTATGTCATACCCCAATACACATCTGCCTTAAGATGTTTTGGCTGCAGCCCGTCACCCCGCGTCGAGTGTATTTGAGGATCGTGACCCTTCGCTGGTAAATGGGTCCAGAGTGAAGCCACTTTGTCGGTTTGTTCCCACGTCGAACTGTTCCGACACAGTCAGTGAGCTGAGGGAGGCCCTCTTCTTGTTCACTTAGGTTCTGTCCAAGAGCCTTTTCCGTTGCTTCCAGCGAGGCTACAAGTGGTTTCCGGGCACCCCTTGTGGCACCACCTCCCGGGATTGGAAACAGGCCACTTTCTGATCCCCTGGTGTACCTACACCATGGGAGGCGTCGGCTGGTTTTTACAGCTTTGGACTCTAAGCTGAGTTTCAAGGCTATGAAGATGTCATTCTTCATCAGGGTTGATACTTTTTTGCCTCCGGTGCATTATCGTTCCTACGATTCCGCCAATCTGTAAGTCTGCCAGACTTTGACGGTCTTGGATCAGGACTCCAACTCCCAAGCCGGACATTTTTCATATGGAGACTCTGGAGTCCATGTTGGGCTTATCGGGAGAGATGCTGGAATGCTTTCTCGCTTCGATCACGCCGTCTCTGCTTTGCTGCTTATCTGCTCCCAGATAAGTTTGACGACGAACAGGTTTTTTGTGTGTGCTGTCCCAAGGTGCTCATGCATCTTCTCACACACATGCCTGTAACACGGCTCACTTGGAATTAGTTCGCAGGGATGCTGTGCTGGAACATGCAGTTCCCTTCTTGAGGGGCAGTGCGCTGCTCTTCGATCTGCCTCTATTGGCAGGTCCGCTAATATTCCATGGTTCTGTGGCAACGGTCCGGGATGACTCCCTATGTCATTCTATAGATCAGCTGCTGCTTCGTCAGCTTGATCAGCCCTCTGTTGGAGGCAGGGGCCGACGGAAGCCTAACGAGTACCCTTCTGCTTCCTCTGCGAAGCTAAGGGCTGATCCTCCTGCCGCCACTTGTACTCACTCACAGGGTAAGAGTAGGCGTTGCCAGTAGTCCCCTCAACTTCGTCCCAGGTTGAGGCACTCCACTCAGTTGAGAATGCCTTTTCCAACACAAGTCCCTTTCAACTTTACACGTTGGGAACTTTTGATCACGGAGATAGGCAATCTCCTGTCAAAGGGGGCGATCGAGGTTATCAGGAACATTCTTTCAGTGAGATTTTATTCCTGCATGTTCTTGGTGCCAGACTCTTTAGGAATGCAGGAGTGCTGCACGCCTAGGAAAAAAAATGAGGAGGGCAATTTTTTGCACCCCATGATTTTCTGGAATACCAGACCTGTTTGAGACTGCCTTTAAAATCTATTAATATTTCGTCCCCTGAGTTTCCGGTGTGTTCTATGTGCCTACTGGCACATAGAACATACTGGAACTCGGGGGATGATTTGTCAATGTTGCATTGATTCGCAATAATGCATGACCCATTCTGGGTCGCATTTCAATACATTTTTAGTGTAGAAGAGGGTTACATAAGAACTGAATGCAACATTTTGAATAATGAGATGTGGGTGCCAATTTTTCCACTATGCAGCTGAATGTAATACAATTTTTCAGTCACAATATTAATACCTTGAAGTGAATATAACCAAAATAACATACAAGTTTTTCCATTGAAAGTTTCTGGTGCAACGAGCAATCTGAGGAGGGCAATTGTTTTGCACTCCTTGATTTTCTAGATTCCCAGGCCTGATACCCTGACACTTTGTCACTAAAATTGTACAAATATGAATGCCATTGGAACCAGCTCAATCCAATAACATCCATATTTGTAAGGTTTTATTGGTAAATATTGTTTATTTTTTTTTTTAAATTATCAAATTCAGTTTATGTTTTAAAAATTAAAAAGCTGTGTTGTATAAAGGGTTAACATGTTTTACCAGTATACAACAGGGGTTCAACCATGGTGGCCTCATTGGATCCTGGGACACTTGTAGCAGGTATGGATTCTTGCAAACAGTTTCACAAGAATCCAAATGGATTCTCCCAAATTTGGATGAAATATAAGCCCTGATAATGTCGATGGTGGACTTTGTCTTGTAGGTATAGAACCTATGCTTATAAAATGAGACATTTCTGCCTTAGATGCTATTTTTGGCTTTTAAGCTTTCCATTGGGCAGCCTTTAGATTCCTACAAATAAACGATGGTAAACAATATGCCCAAATTATGAGAATGTACTCAAATTAATGTATCGGAAAGCATGATTTTAATCGTAAAATGACTCAGTTCCAGAACCATACCCACTGGTGTATAAGTCGAACCCCCAATTTTTCAGCTAAATTATCATGAGTCGTTTAAGTCACAGTGACATTCGACCATTAATCACTTTGAGTACCCTTAGTTGCATAAGTACACCTTTATGGTCACTTTCCTCGGGTGGGTGACATTTCCATAGGTGCAATGATTCCAAACACTATTTATAGGAATAATCATCAACAATTTAATTAATGAAGCACCAGGTACAACACGGTGCTTCATTAAATAAAATTTTGCTGATGATGATTTTTATTGGTTTGTTGCCCTAGTTTGTTCGTTTAACTCCTCATACATTTCTTGTCAGATTTTTTACGAAATGTAATGTGAAGTATGAGTATGATGTGTACAGTACGGCCTCCATGGACTGGTCACTTTCCATGTGTGGGTAATATTTCCATGGATGCAATAATATTAGTAATATTTCCATGGACGCAATAATATTAGATTCCAAACACTAATTATAGGAATAATCATCAAAAATTTAATTAATGAAGCACCGGGTACAGTTTTATTACAACTTCGTAGGATGACTCTGTTTAATGTCTAGATGAGAGCGCTCTATTTTGGTCAGGTTCAGTCAACTGTGATTGCCGCACAGGCACGTGACCTAGATTTGTTCAGCACAGTCTACAGTTCATATTTATGAAGCGATTTCATTGTAACTTAGAAGGATAACTTGGTATAATGTCGAGAAGAGACTGTCCTATTTTGGTCACGATCAGACAGCCGTTACTGCCACCTGGTCAGGTGACCTAGTCCTAGATTCCTTTCGTAAAGTCTACAAGTTATATTTATGAAGGGATTTCTTTGTTACTTCGTAGGATGACTCGTTTTTGGAATGATTTTACTGTAACTTGGTAACTTTGGTTGACATACATTAACTATGAGGTCCACATTAATCCAGGCCTCAGTTCTTTAGTACAGTCTACACCTGAAATTATTCTTATTGAAAACAGCATATAGGGAACAGAAATTAACATATTCTCATTTATCACAATTCTTGTCTTATTTCATAATACTTTCATAAACATTGAATATTATCCTTTTCATCAAACACTACACACAGTCAAGTTAAGCTACAGTGTCATTGACACTTTCATTATTCTTTTTATTGGACAATACTTAACATAATTAGACCCGAATTAATTTACATTGACAGTACAGTTTTTGTAAGTCTCTCGGTTTTTATTCAAGAATCTTCCTGGTACTGAAGCCAGAGGGTTCATTCTGACCAGTTATAGATCAAAGCTGGATCAACAAGCTCATTCTCGCTCTGAAGTTTTATATGGAAACCATCTGCTCAGTAAGGAACAGCATCCGAGTGAATGACTTTGCAGAAGCATCGACATCAAGGATCAAGTACTTGAAGTTTGGCGTGTTCTGATTCTGCCTTAGAGAGTGTTCTCCCATTAGTAATTCTGTTGTTTTGGCTGCCCATATTTTGTGGGCAACAAAATGTGCGACGACTCATTACAGTTTCAACAGTTGTTCCGATGTGGGAATGCTCTTCATACTCATGTACCTGGACAGAACAGTAGCTGAACAGTTCACTTGTGAGGAGAACAAATGCTTGTATCAGGTCACAAGTTAACCCTTTACCTAACGTAACGGCCAAAAACGGCCAGCTCTATTCTCAAAACTCGCCAATTAATATTTTTATACTGTACCAATGACCCAGACATAGCTGGTGCTAACTCTTAAAATATAGGGCCAAACACAAATTTTGCCCCCCAATCCCCAAAATTTGCATCTAAAACCAAAGAAAACATGTCCTGAATGGCCCTCCACACTTCACCTCTACTGCACATGCGCAGTGTCAAGGACGTTCCGAAATTGGCGCCATTAATCAATCTAAGTTTGGCCCTTCATCAGTTAACATCTGACTGATCTTTGTGCTTGTAAATCTCAGTTTAAATGATGCCAGACACATAAATATTAGTGAAATGGTGATTCTAAGGAGGATAGAGAAGGAGGAGAGGAAAAATGTGTGACAGAATATTATCAGGGCTGTAACTTAAAATTTTTTAATGAAATTATGTTAAGTTACCTATTTTCGAGGCAGCAGCCATTTTGTTGTCATTCTGATTATTTAGTTACACTGATTTTTCAGTGTTTTCCTCTCTCCCTGTCCTTTAAGTCCCCCTCGCTATTCTCCCATGCTTTTGGCATAGTTTTTGTAATTATTATTACTAAATTTTCTTGGGAGTTTTAGCTGAATAACAGAATGAATTCTGTTCTTTTCCCCATGTTTACGTCTTCACCTACGGGTGGTTAGGCATTGTGTTCTGCATCTACCATCTGATGTTCTGCAGTTTCTTCCCTGGAAGTCTCTGTTTTGCATCAGATAGTGTATTTTTGGTAACTGATTCCGGGCCTGGGTGCCTGGAGTCTTATTTTAGTGTTTTTACATTCATTGTTTACATTTACAACAGCCCTCTGTGTGAGGGGGGGATTTCTGGAAAATAATATCTTGATGTTATTTTAATCATAACTAGATACATTATTATTGTTCGTAAGTGTTGAATAAATTGTTTAAAATATTTTTAAAATTTTTGTCCACACTTAGGCTTGGGATCCATTGGGGCTCAACGTTACTTTTCAGAAACTTGGGCTGTTCTGAAAAAATATTTTTTCAAAATATTTTGATTTCAGTTATTTTTTCTATATTAATGGATCATATTATTATTATGTATTTTGATTGCCAGGGGTTAGTGCGAGTACCACGACTTGTTTTCTTTTCACATTGAAAGGATATTGATCAATTGTAATAAGAGGAAGTCTTCCTCTGACTTTTATAATCATTCTATATGTGGTCAGTGTACTCGCATTAACTCCTGTTCTGTATCGTATGATTTCGATGACAATATGGGAAGCGTATGTCACGGTATGTTAATGGGGAATTGGACACTCCGGTCCTTTCCCCGCAGGGTCACTCTACTTTATCAATTTCTATTTCAGACGATCAAGATTAGGGTGATGTATCTGTGATGTCTTCCAACAGTGTGCCTCCGTCGTCACAATTAATGAAGAGCTAGCGGAAAAGTGCTCATGTAAATACGCCAATTGCCTAAGAGGACCCTAGTAGGTTCGACGGCCTTTGACGTCCGCTAGCTCGCCCGGTGTAGCGTCCATTCACCGAATGGTTCGGCAGCCGGGTTCATCCGTTGCGGTCTAGAAGGAATTTTGGGGTGATGCGAGCACTATAAATCAACCAAATGCACACCCAGTGACGGCGGATCAGAGGGAGAACGGAGGAAGCCTTTTAGTCCAGTTCATAGCTTGTTCTGGTCCATCCGGACGGCGAGCGAGAGAGGCCCTTCTCTCGTACAACAACATCTGGCCCCAGATGTTGTGGTACAAAATGTTTCGCATTCGGAGCATACGTCCGTCGCTCGGGACGCTCCGACATATAGTCAGTCCGGAGTAGACTGTCAATAAGGCTGCCTCATTCTCATGGTAGCGCACAGGACCGCTCTTGGCTACGTGACCTCCGATATCCAGTCAGCTTCGCCAGTCAGAGAATCATCGGCGACCAGGTCACACCATCTGGTAGCCAGGGACACGAGGCCTGCAGACTCCGGACGTTCGCATAGGAAGTGTGCGGGAGTCAACGTACACGGAGCTTCCGGCGGCAATGCATCGTAAGACCGCTACTGCACAGGCCTCGGGAATGGACGTGCTTTCCTAAATAGCACAGTTTATCACAGCATCCCAGCATCAACTGAATCTGTCGCATATTTTTTATCCGACGATGCTGGGTCGGGATGCTCCGCGGAAGCGGGTACGGACGTCCGAAAATTTCATCCGGTCCGACGGGATACCGAAAGGGATTTGGAGGATTTCGAGCTTTCCCTTTCGGAACAACATATGCTGTTGTGTATGTCATCTGACTTGGTCTTCTACAGCTTCTTTCGTCGGACCAGAATGCTGCGATGCCGGATAAGAAACTGATAGCGTCGGTGGACTTAGAAATTTTTGGTTCGGTTCAGGGACATCGTCCCTCAGTTCCGACATAGTCCAATAATGTCACACAAACTTTCGAATTATTGAACGACGCTATATATATTATTATTATATGCTTGCTATAACCAAGCATTTCTGGTTTCTTGTTCGCAAAGTTACGGAGATGTCTTTCAAAAGTGTGCCTCTGTCGTCATAGTTAATGAAGAGCTAGCGGCAATAAGTGCTCATGGTATATGTCTATCGCCTAAGAGATCCCTTGTAGGATCGACGGAGTGACATTCGCTAGCTCACCCGGTGTAGCGTGCATTCATCGAATGGTTCGGCTGCCGGTTCGTCCGTTGCGGTCTAGGAAGGAGATTTGGGTGATGCGAGCACTTTAATTACTTTAGTACTCACCCAGTGATGGCAGATTGAGGACAGATCGGAGGAAGCCTGTTAGTCCGGTTCCTGGCTTGTCCAGGTCCATCCAGGCTGTGAGCGAGGGAAGTCCCTCTCTCGTCCAACAACATAGGGGACCGCATGTTGTGGTTCAGATATTTTACATTCGGAGCATACGTCTGTCGGTCAGGACGCTCCGTTATATTGACAGTCCGAGAGACTGTCCATAATGCTTCCTCATCCTCACAGCAGGGCACACGACCGCACATTGGCTACGTGACCTCGAGTATCCGATCAGTTTCGTCATTCAGTGATTCCACGGCGAATAGGTCACGCCATCCGGTAGCCAAGGGACACGAGGCCTATACACTCCGTTCGCTCGCATATTGGTAGTATGCACGGGGTAACGATCACGGAGCTTCCAGCGGCAATGCATTGTAGGACCGCTTCTCCTTAGGCCTCAGTGACGGATGTGCTATCCGAGTTAGCACAGTTGTTTCGCAGCATCCCAGCAATCGACAGTTTCTTGGTCGAATCAGGAATTATCCGACGGCGCTGGGTCGGTGCGGTCCGCGGTTGCATCAGGTACGGACGACCGAACGCTTTATAGGGTCCGACAGGATGGCGAAAGGGATTCGAAAGATTTCGAGTTTTCCCTTTCGTAGTATCGGAAGCTGCCATTCATATCTTCTGGCATTATCTTCCAGTGATTGTTATTTCGGACTACATTGCTGCGATGTTGGATAAGAGACTTATAGCGTCATTGGACTCGGAATTTTGGATCGGTTCAGGGACATTGTCCCTGACTTACCGATGCAGTCCAATAATTTCATTACAACATGTGTTTTATTTTTCGACGCTATATATGCATACAAGCCAGCTACCAAGCATGATAGTTTAGTTTCTTGTCCGCGTTGCTCATTTCTGCCGTTTTATCATTTATACGAATAGTTTATTTTGGCAGAGCAGGGCATACCGAGAGTTCATATGCGTCTAGACGGTGTGGTTAAAGACTGGAAATATTCTTTTTCGCCGTCTATGTCTTTTCCAACCTCAATGTTAGAAACGACAATGATGTCTAGTAGACTTAACTTAGACGCTTTATCATACGTAATCCACCTTACTGAGGCGTTATCATTACGTCTTCAAGAAAAGATTTACGGGATATTATTCTCAATGTGATTTCTTTTGAGGGCAGTAGTTTGTTCACGTGTAACTCCGCCCTTCAGTGGCTGATTGGAGTTGGTTAGACGTGACGCAGCCCTAGCTACATCCACGCGCGTGGATAGTAAGGTTAAGAACTCTCTCAGAGTCGCTTCGTTCTCGGAGAAGCTTCTCTTCGACGGCAACTTTTCAGCAATCCATGAATTGCTCGATTTACACGTTCTCTTGTCTATCTAGTGTTACAAGAGATTCAGACTGGGGCAAACATTCGGTGGTTGACTCAGAGAGTGCCACTGCAGTTGCCGGACCCGAGTGTTGCAGTTATGACGGTTGCCAGCCAAACAGATTGGGATATAATATTGATCCCAACGGATTCGAAGTGCCAGGGTCTTTGGGTTCCGCAGTCTCTTAGCAACCAATTATCTTCCGCAGAATAATGTTTTTTAGGCTTGCTTTATGTCATTGCATGAACATTATTCAGAAACGCATGCCCAAATCCTGTCCGTTAATTCGACAGTAGTGGCGTATCTCCGGAACCAGGGAGGCACTCATTCGTTTCCGTTATTCAATTTAATGGAAAGAATCCAACGTCTGTTGGTTATAGTACACCAAGTTCTGTTTCGGTCCGTCATATTCTGGGTCGTCTGATTGTTTTACCGGACTCCCGTTCACTTAGGGGTCGCTTGTTGCTGTCAGAATGGACTCTCAACAAACAAGTATTCAATCAGATTTGCTATCTATGGGAGCGCCCAATGATGATTTATTTACGACACAGCTTGCTAATCAATTGCAGACGTATGTGTTGGCTTGTCCGGATCTCTGAGCTAATGTTGTTAACGCTCTATTGATCTATAGGACGGAATGATAGGATACGCGTATCCTCCGGCTCTGTTGTTTCAGCAGGTATTGCTAAGATAAACAACCACAATACATTTTTGTTGATAGCATTTTTATCTTCACAGAGACCATGGGTAATTTACTCTGTTGTCTACTGTGGGACTTAACGTGAAATCTTCCTCAATGAGAGGATCTTTTTTCGCTGGGTAAATCGTGTCATCTTTATCTCAACCCACAAGGTCGCAACCTTCACGTATTCCGTTGTGTGGTCCGTATTGCATTGTAAGCATTGTACTGGACGAGCTTTGGACGCGATTTCTTACTATAGGAGATCCTCTTCTTCGCTATTCTATGCGGCTAAAGTGGAGGCTCTTCCGTCGTTGGTGTAGGGATCATTATGTTCATATTGTTGATCCCTCCATACTACTCATTGCAACTTTTTAGTATACTTGTTTCACAAGATCTACTGCAGCCTGTTATTATTAAGGTTATAGGTTTATGTTACCTCATACCTATGCACTCTAGGATAGTTTACAATTGAGTCTTATGTCTCTTTATCTAAGTCAGTTAGTAACTTTTTGATAATAGACTTAGAATCTTTAGATTAAATTCCTATATGGAATTTAACTTCGGTTCTTATTTACCGTAGCTAAGTAATCATTTGAGCCTCTGGAAACAGTAGTTTTCAAATTCTGACCTTTTAGACAGTAATTCTGTTGGTTTCTCTTTTACTGAAGAGTCAGTGAGTTTCATGCACTATCGATGGATGATTTTCACTTTCGTAGTTTCGGAATCACTACTTCCTTTACTATTTAGGTTGGATTTTTGCATAAGAGTTAGGCTCCTAATATCCAGAACCTATTGTTATTAAGGTCCTTCCGTCTTCGTACGGGCATAGGCCTTTACTCTCTCCGGTTAGAGTTTATGTATTTATAAACAGATATCTGTTTATTACTACGGGCGTAAGCTTCTTCTGTCTTTGATGCCTAATAGAAGGACGTTACGCTCCATTCTATTGCTAATGGATTCTATTAACTATCGGTACTGCTTATGGTATATCTTTGACTCAGCAGTTGTGCTTAAGATTTCGGCTCATGAAGTAAGAGTTCTTCTACATCTTGGGCTTACATTAATAGTGTCGCTATTATAGATTTTTGAAGGCTGCTCATTGTGCTCAGCCATCCACATTCATGAATTTTTATCTCAGAAATATCGAGTCCATTTCTGGAGGCCTCTATTGTTAGGTCTATTATCTACTGCTCAGAATGTCATTCACTTAACAGTTGCTACTATAGCTAGGTAGGCTGTCTGTTTCGGCAGTGATTCCGTTCTGCTGCCCTCTTCGCTCTGGGCTATTTGACCCAGGGCAAGAAAAAGGTGGGGGGGAGGGTGTTCCCTTGGGTCACCTGTTTTACTATGAAAACAAGGGGATACCTCCTCCGGAGTTAGTAATTCTGAGCTGTTATTGGGATGGTTGTTTAGTGAGAAGTTTATGTTTTAAAAATTCATTCAAGTCTTAGTTTTTAAAGTATAGCTTTTGAATATTGCATGTGTCAACGGACATGATTATGCAATCCTCAGACACTTTTAGGAGTATAAGAGTCTCTATTCTCTAGACTTACTTTATTTATTGGCTTACTTTAAAAATTATTAGTACGAGGATTATATTGGATATTAATAGAGTACATGGATGTATGATGCTCAATTTTGGATGGTGTTGTATCTTTCTAATTTATCATAAATAAGAAAGATACATGTAAGGCCTATTACTTCTTTTTCCCTAGAGGGGATGACTCTATTTTATATTATTGAGCGTATTCCATCTTGCTCTATGTCCTTGGCCCTCCAGCCTTTTTACTATTCAGCTATGTCTGGGTCATTGGTACAGTATAAAAATGTTAAAAAATTTATAGTAATTTCTATATTTTTTATACTTACCAATGACCCAGACGGGGATGGCCCTCCCAGGAGTTGGGAACTCTTGCCTCCCCGCTGAGTACATAGCGCTTACCAGGCACTGGTTATTAGAATGATTAATGGCGCCAATTTCGGAACGTCCTTGACACTGCGCATGCGCAGTAGAGGTGAAGTGTGGAGGGCCATTCAGGACATGTTTTCTTTGGTTTTAGATGCAAATTTTGGGGATTGGGGGGCAAAATTTGTGTTTGGCCCTATATTTTAAGAGTTAGCACCAGCTATGTCTGGGTCATTGGTAAGTATAAAAAATATAGAAATTACTATAAATTTTTGAACTTTCATTATTTTTTCATTTTTTGTCTCTAAAACATAGGTTATGACCCCTCATTGGAACGAGCTTGACAAAAAATGAAAATAATAGTTATTCAAGAATTTGTTTTGCAAGTGTCGTCTTCTTTTTGTGTTAGGTAAAGGGTTAAGTTGGAAGTTGTCTCAGACTCCTGATCCAGAAGTTATACTCACCTCATTGATTGTTTGAGTACCAAGGGTAAAAGTTTTTCATCACACTCATATTGTTTTTTTTCTTCTTCAGAACACAAAATAACTTGTGTATTAAAATATTACATCAGTTTAATATACTTGGTATCTTTTTACAGTGTATGTCTGCCATCGTTCGGTACACTAGTGATCATATATCATCATTTATGGCAGTAAGGCCATGAAAATCCTTTAATTTGTTGCGGTAAGGCCTTGAAAAATGCTATAAAATGTCGAGAAATGGCCTTGAATAGACTTAAATTTGATCAGTCCTTGCCTGCTGGAACCCTGGTGCATCTTCCATCAAGCATGAACATTACATTATCGACTTCTCATAAACCACTGGGTCATATTAAACCCAATTTGATATTTTCATGTTCCTTATCATGTCAATTCACGTTTGGTCAGATAAAGTTGCCACACTCCCAGGGCACAACAATATTAGCATCCATAAATTTTTTTCCAAAATTCTAAAAAAAAATCTAGTGTTGAAACGATTAATGCCATTTGGATTTTTACTAATTGACTAATCGCCGGGTAAATGTAGTAGTCGACGATTAATCGAATAGTCGGTTATGCAATGTGAGATGATAAACTAAGTAATAAATTCTTCAAAACTGTGGTTTTAACTAAATTCATTGGCTGGAGTGGCTTCCAAATTATGATACAATTAATGGGTCTAACTGCACGACATTACGGAAGCCAATGTCTCCATGTCCTTATAACCAAACATCCAGTCCCTCGAAAAATAAAATGGTCTAATAATAAATCCTTTGTGTTCCAATATTCAGTTCTGTTAAATATTTTGAAGCGAAATTGAACTTTCCCCCCAAAATTTTCTTGTATATTGTGGTCTAATAAGAAATTTCTGCACTTTGTTATTTGGCTAAAAAACTTTGAAAGCAGAAAACAGATTACTGAAGAAGTGTACTCTGATGACATGATTGTTCCATGACCTGTATAACTTTATCAAACCCCAATGAAAAGCTAGACAAACTATAAACAATAGCCTCGTTGAATATTAAATACATTACGTGACCAACCGTGCTATTTGTTTGGTCAGTATGTGCACTATGTAATGCAAGTAGCATACCAGAAAATAAGTGGTCAGACCAGGACAATGTCAGTTGCAAAAAGGCCTATGTCAGAGTCAGACTGAGGTTTGAAATCGTCAGTCAAAGTGTCTAATGCCAAAACTATCAATGAAGTTCAGTGATCAGAACATCATGCATGCTGGAAATTATGTACATAACTAGCAAGCCTAAAATTAATGATGATTGTGATTTCTGGTCCTGGCAAGTTGGGAAGTGTTTAGAAAGTAACTGTACAGCCCATCAGTATTAACAGCATGTGAAGGAATACTATCTGATATAGCCATACTTGTATCTAAATTATGTCTGAAGGATAATTCAGTTCCAATTCAGAATTAAACCAGTCATTCCTTGTTTGGCAGGGCTCGTTGAGCCCTGCCAAACAAGGTATGGTTGGATGAATTCTGAGTAGCTTTAAGATGAAGGTACATGTACATCCAAAACACACTATTTCGAAAACTTCATTTTGTAATATGTCAGATATCATTCTTAAATGACAGACATGATTCATTTGGTGTATGACATTTTGTCTGGAAGTGCAAGGAAAATTATATTTTTATACTGTACCAATGACCCAGACTTAGCTGGTGCTAACTCTGACAAAACCAGGGCCAAACACAAATTTTGCCCCCCAATCCCCAAAATTTGCATCCAAAACAAAAAGAAATCATGTCCTAAAGGACCTCCATACTACGCCTCTACTGCGCATGCGCAGTGACGCAGACGTCCCGAAATTGGCGCCAATTATCATTCTCTGTTTGGCCCTTCATCAGTCAACATCTCACTGATCTTTGTGCTTGTAAATCTCAGTTTAAAGGATGCCAGACACGTAATTTTTGGAGAAAATGTGATTCTAAGGAGGATAGAAGGAGGAGAGGAAAAAGAAGTGACAAAAAATAATCAGGGCTGTACTTAAAATTTTTTGATGAAATTATGTTAAGTTGCCTATTTTCGAGGCATGGGCCTCTTGTTGTCATTCTTGCTAATTGTTGCACTGCTTATTCAGTGTTTCCTCTCCCCTAGCCTTCTAAAGTCCCCCCTTGCAATTCTCCCATGCTTTTGGCATATTTTTGAGAAATTTCATTTCTAAAATTTCCTGGGAGAGTTGCTTGGTTACAGAATGTTTTCTGTTATTTTCCCCATAGTTATGTTTTCACCCATGGGTGTATAACGTTTGTGTTCTGCATCTTCCATCTGATGTTCTGCAGATTCTCCCCTGGGAGTCTCTGTTTTGCATCAGATAGAGTGTAATTGATGACTGATTCCGGGCCAGTTTTTTCAGTGCCTGGAGTCATGTTTTCTGGTGTTTTTACACTGTTTGTTTTCATTGGCAACAGCCTTTTTTGAGGGGGGCTGTTTGCCTTTGCTGTAGTTTATCTCACTATAAGATACATTTATATTATCCGTAAGTGTCTCATTAATTATTTAATATAAATTTAAAATTTTTGACCACACTTTGCCATCGGATCCATCGGGGCTCAAAGTTACTTTTCAGCAACTTGGGCTTCGCTGAAAAAATATTTTTTCAAAATTATTTTGTTTTGCAATTGTTTTTTCATTTATTAATGGATCATGTTATTATGTATCTTTGTGTCAGGGGTTTTTGCGAGTAACTAGGACTTATTGTTGTTCTTTCACAATGAAGGGACGTTGTTCAAATTGTAATAGGAAGAAATCTTCCTCTGACTTTCATGATCATTGTATTAATTGTAGTCAGTGTTCTCGCATTAATCCCTGTCCTATATGTGAACATTGGGATGAGAAACATTGGAAACGTGTGTCAGGATATGTTGTTTCTGGAGAAAGAGCGATGCCGGCTCTTTCTCCACAAGGTCACTCTACTCTCTCAGTTTCTATTTCAGAGGAACCAGAACAGGGTGATGTTTCCATGTTATCTTCTTCAAGTGTGCGTCCGTCGTCACAAATGAATTCAGAGCTAGCGGCAAAAGTGCTCATGGAGATTAGACAAATGTCGTCCGCTAGCTCGCCCGGTGTAGCGTCCATTCACCGAATGGTTCGGCAGCCGGGTTCGTCCGATGCGGTCCAAGAGGAAATTTTGGGTGATGTGAGCACTATAAACATAATAGATGCACACCCAGTGACTGCGGATAGTGAGCGAGAACGGAGGAAGCCTTTGAGTCTGGTTCCTAGCTCATCCAGGTCCAGTCGGGCCGCGAGCGAGAGAGGCCCCTCTCTCGTACAGCAACATCTGGGACCAGATGTTGTGGTACAAAATGTGTCTTTAGCGGAGCATACGTCCGTCGCTCGGGACGCTCCGTTGTATAAGCAGTCCGCAGAGACTGTTAAGGCTTCCTTTTCTCGTCAGCGCACACGACCGCACCTTGGCTGCGTGACCGCCGATATATTACCAGCTTCGCCGATCAAGGATTTTTCGGCGACCAGGTCACACCATCCGGCAGCCAGGGATTCGAGACCGATGGACTCTGGACGTTCGCATAGGAAAAGTATGCGGGAGCCATCTGATGCGGAGCTGCCCTCGGCGAAGCAGCGAAAAACTGCGCCTCCGCAGGTCTCGACGCCGGACATTCTTGTGCAGATAGCACAGCTTATCGCAGCATTCCAGCAGCCGACAGAAACGGTGTCGGATCGAGAATTATCCGACGGCGCTGGGTCGGTACGCTCCGCCGAAGCATCGGGGGCGAACGACCGGGAACATCATGAGGTCCGACCGGATGGTGAAAGGGATACGGATGACTTGGAGCTATCCCTTTCGGAACAACATAAAGCTGCCGTGGACTTCATCCGGCACTTTCTCCCTCAAGTTGTTCCGTCGGGCCAGACTGCTGCGCTTCCGGACAAGAGAATTATAGCGTCATTGGACTCTGAATTTTTTGAGCGGTTCAGGGACATCGCTCCCGAGTTTCCGTCGCAGTCCAATAATGTTGCAAGAACATTTGAATTATTGAACGACGCTATATTTAAACTTGCTTCCAGGACGGGGAAAGCAGGTTTCTTGTCCGCTAATACTCTCAACCTGCCTTTCATTAATGCAAGGAATAAATTCGATACGGCAGGACAGGGTATACCGAGAGTTCCTCTGCATATGGACGATGAGGCGGAAGACTTAGAGCTGTCATTACCGTCATCAACTTCTATTCCAACCGCGGTGTTGGAAACAGCTATTGCGTCTAACAGAGCCAATTTAGATGCCTTATCTTACGCAGATCACCTTACTAAGGCGTTATCACTGCGCCTTCAGGGGAAAGAGTTTCAGGATATACAATCCTCTTTAAGACTTCTTTCAAGGGCAGTAGCTTATTCCACGTGTAACTCCGCCCTTTCAGTGGCAAGTCTGGAGTTGGTTAGACGTGACGCAGCCCTAGCTACATCCACACTAGTGGATTCTAAGGTGAAGAACTCTCTTAGAGTCGCTTCGGTCTCAGGAGAACTTCTCTTTGACGGCAAGCTTTCAGCTATTTATGATAAAATTACAAAGAAAGCTAAGGATTCTCTGTTGTTCAAATCTGCTCCTAAGAAGTCGGATACAGCAGACACGAATAAGACAGGCACTTCTGGGTCTAATGCGCCCAAGAGAGGTTCCTATAGAGGTTCCGGTGCGTCCTCTTGGTCTTATTCGAGAGACTGTCAGGATAGCGACTCTCGTTCGGGACGTCCTTCAGGCCGGGACAATCGGTCGGACGCCCCGAGGTCGACGGGGCGAGGTGCGTGTCGTGGAAGACGTGGTTTCTCCTACCGCAGGCCTCGCAGGTCCAGGAGGTGATGGCTTAAACCTCTATCGCGTTCCGGTTGGCGGAAGGTTGTCGAGCTTTTCACAAGAATGGGCGTCGATTACGGACGACCCTTGGGTGAGAGGAGTGACTTCGGAAGGTCTAAAGATATCCTTCAAACGAAAGCCTCCATTAACTCGAAGTCCAAAGTGGACTCATCTTCCGTCAAATCCGCAGAAAAGAGACGCTCTGTTATCAGAGGTGCAGTCTCTTTTAATGAAGAACGCGGTAGAGGTCGTAGAAAACCAGGAATCTCCGGGATTCTACAGCCATCTGTTTCTGGTTCCGAAACCAGACGGCTCGTTCCGTCCAGTCATAGATTTGAGCTGGATAAACAAGCTGATCGTCGCTCCGAAGTTTTATATGGAGACGATTCGATCGGTCAGAGCGAGTATTCGGGTGAACGATTATGCAACGAGCATAGATCTCAAAGATGCATACTTTCACGTCATGGTACATCCGACATTCCGAAAGTATCTACGCTTCGCAGTCCTAGGAGTGGTGTATCAACTCCGGGCGATGTGCTTCGGATTGAATCTAGCACCCTGGGCTTTCACTCGGGTAATAAACTCGGTAATGATCTACTTCCGAGCTCATTCGTCTGCGGTAACGTCGGCCTACCTGGACGACATTCTTCAGAGGTACGGCAACGAGTTAACGCTTCAGAACGATGTTCAGAATCTTCTTCTATTGCTCCGACGTCTCGGTTTTATAGTAAATGAGGAGAAGTCGGATCTGGTGCCGTCCAAGTCATGCACTCATCTGGGAATGAGCTTCGAGACACACAACAATCTCGTTCGTCTGCCGTTAACCAGAGCGAAATTAGTCAGTTGTTACGCTCGCTATTGTCTGCACGCAGACAAAGTCACGGCGAGAGAATTTATGAGACTGATAGGTCTGTGCGGAGCCGCCGCGGATCTCATTCCGATGGGGCGGTTACGCACACGTCCTCTTCAAATTTTCCTGACTCAGAATTGGAGTGTGAAAATTCATTCGCTCGATGTAGACGTTCTCTTGTCAGATCAAGTGAAACAAGAGATTCAGACTTGGGCAAACATTCAGTGGTTAACTCAAGGAGTTCCGCTGCAGTTGCCGGATCCGAGTTTTACCGTTATGACGGATGCCAGTCAAACAGGTTGGGGTGCATCATTAATCCCAACGGATTTGAGATGCCAGGGTCTTTGGGATCCGCAATTCCTGTGCAAGCACATAAACATCAAGGAAATGATGTCAATTTGGCTTGCGTTACGTCACTGGATGGACATTATTCACGATGCTCATGTCCAAATCCTATCCGACAATACGACAGTAGTGGCGTATATACGGAATCAGGGAGGCACTCATTCAGTTCCGTTGTTCAATCTAACAGAAAGAATCCTTCTGTTTGCGCTAGAACATCACGTTCTTCTTTCGGTCCGTCACATACCGGGTCGTCTGAATGTGCTAGCAGACTCCCTTTCACGAAAGGGTCGCTTGTTGCCGTCGGAGTGGACTCTCAACAAACAAGTATTCAATCAGATTTGCTACCAATGGGAACGGCCAATGATAGACTTATTTGCGACACATCTCAACAATCAGTTGCAGACGTATGTGTCTCCGTGTCCGGATCCAAGAGCATTTGCAGTAGACGCTCTGTCGATCCCTTGGGACGGAATGATAGGATATGCGTATCCTCCAGCGCCGTTAATTCAACAAGTATTGCTAAAGATAAAACAATCTCAATGCAAGATTCTGTTGGTAGCATCTCTGTCGCCACAGAGACGGTGGATAAATCTACTCAGGTGTCTGTTGTGGGACCTACCGCGAAAGCTTCCTCCACGGGAGGATCTTCTTTCGCAGGGGAAATCGCGCCAACTCCATCACAACCCGCAAGGTCTCAACCTTCACGTTTTTCCGTTGTGCGGTCCTTCTTGCATGGCAAACACTTTACAGGACGGGCAGTGGACGCGATTTCTAACTGTAGGAGGACCTCCTCTTCGCTAAACTATGCGGCTAAGTGGAAGGTTTTTCGTCGTTGGTGTAGGGATCATTCTGTAGATATATTCGATCCCTCTATACCAGACATTGCAAACTTTCTAGTATACTTGTTTGACGAAATCAAACTGCAGCCTGTTACTATAAAGGGTTATAGATCTATGTTATCTGATACCTATGCACATCATGATAGTTTACAAATTGGATCTAATGTCTCTTTATCGAAGTTGGTTAGAAACTTTTCGATAAATAGACCCAGAACTCTTAGATTAATTCCTAAGTGGAATTTAGCTTGGGTTCTTCTTAAATTGAAGGAAAAGCCATTTGAACCTCTTGGGACAGTAGATTCAAATTCTTATCTTATAAGACAGCTTTTCTCTTAGCTTTCTCTTCTGCTAGAAGAGTCAGTGAGCTTCATGCACTATCGGTGGATGATTCTCATTATCGTAGTGTTGGGAACACTATCACCTTCACTACTAATGTGGGTTTTTTAGCTAAGAATCAGGCTCCTAATAAATATCCGGAACCTATTGTTATTAAGGCTCTTCCGTCTTCAGACGGGCGTAGGCCTTTACTCTGTCCTGTTAGAGCATTACGTATCTATAAACAGAGATCTCAGTTTATCAGAAAGGGACGGAAACGTTTCTTTCTGTCTTTGATGCCTAATAGAAAGGACATTTCAGTCCATTCTATTGCTAGATGGATTCAGTTAACTATCCGTACTGCTTATGAAGATTTATCTTCTTCTCAGCAGTCTGTGCTTAAGATTTCTGCTCATGAAGTAAGAGCTCTTTCTACTTCCTGGGCTTATGCTAATAGTGTTGCTATTACAGATTTAATGAAGGCTGCTTATTGGTCTCAGCCATCCACATTTACGAATTTTTATCTCAGAGATATTGAGTCCATTTCTGGAGACCTGCATTGTTTAGGTCCGTTATCTGTTGCTCAGAATGTCGTCCACTAAACAGTTGCAACTATAGTTATGCAGGCTTTCTGTTCCGGCATTGACTCCGTCCGGCTGCCCTCTTCGCTCTGGGCTATTTGACCCAGGGCAAGGGCAAGGGGGGGGGGGGGGGGGCGGGTTTTCCCTTAGGTCACCTGCTTTATAGTGAAAAGCAAGGGAATGCCTCCTCCAAGTCAGTATTTCTGAGTCGCTTCCGGGATGGTTTTAAAGTGTAATATTAATGTTAAATTCATTCATGTCTTATTTTTAAAGTGTAGCTCGGTATGAAGCATTTGTATATGTCAAGTGTCAAACGGGCTTTAATATACAATACTCGGACACTTTTAAATGACTATAAAGAGTCTCAATTCTCTGGACTACTTTATTTATTGGCTTACTTTAAAAATAATTAGTATAAGGGTTATACTGGATGTTAATAGAGAACATGAATGTTATTGTGCTCAATTATTAAGGGTAGTGTATCTTTCTAATTTAATATTAAATAAGAAAGATACATGTAAAGCCTAATACTCCTTTTCTCCTTAAGGGGTTACCTCTTTACTATATAGTTGAGCTTATTGGATTTTCCTCTATGTCCTAGGCCCTCCAGCCTGTTTACTATTCAGGTAAGTCTGGGTCATTGGTACAGTATAAAAATGTTAAAAAATTTATAGTAATTTATATATTTTTTATACTTACCAATGACCCAGACGGGGATGGCCCTCCCTGGAGTTGGGAACTCTTGCCTCCCCGCTGAGTACATAGCGCTGACCAGGCACTGCCAGTAGGAATGATAATTGGCGCCAATTTCGGGACGTCTGCGTCACTGCGCATGCGCAGTAGAGGCGTAGTATGGAGGTCCTTTAGGACATGATTTCTTTTTGTTTTGGATGCAAATTTTGGGGATTGGGGGGCAAAATTTGTGTTTGGCCCTGGTTTTGTTAGAGTTAGCACCAGCTAAGTCTGGGTCATTGGTAAGTATAAAAAATATATAAATTACTATAAATTTTTTAACTTTCAGACTTGGCGAGTAGTAAAAATTCATTCAGTAGTAATTATTATGTGCAAGCCTGATTATAATTTTAAAATCGGTGTCTGTCAGTATGACAGGCACAAAGTGGACTGAGTCTGTCATCTGAAAGTTGGGCCTGTCAGTATATCATAAGCACAAATGTGTGT
The DNA here is from genome assembly GCA_031216915.1 of Pictodentalium vernedei. Classification (NCBI taxonomy): domain Eukaryota; kingdom Metazoa; phylum Mollusca; class Scaphopoda; order Dentaliida; family Dentaliidae; genus Pictodentalium; species Pictodentalium vernedei. The sequence goes on along the minus strand of CM062296.1, from coordinate 124,820,352 downwards.
ATTTAACCCCTTTACAAAGCAGAACTCTTCTCACAAATAAACCAAATTTAATAATTAAAGTCAAATTAAATCTTGAAACTTCAGTAGAAGCATACAGATATGGATATCATTGGAGCCAGCCTATTAGGATGCATCCAGTGACTCTCATATTTATATGGTTTTATCAAGAAAGTGGCATACAATGTAAGGTTATATGGACGGTTACCACATATGGTCATCTTGGTTTGGCACAATTTGTTGGCTTAATATAATGATTCTTGAGAACAACCTCAGTGCTAGCCTGGAAATAAGCTGCCAGTTACAGTACTGTGATCACAAAAGCAGACACCAAATCGCGGCGCGTTCTCGACGCGGTCGCGATCGAGGTGACAGACAAGAAAAAAACCTTATCGACAGAAGCGCGGCTAAAGCGAAACACAATCTCCATTCCGCCGATTGGATTTTCGTGGAGATTTTTCGCGAACGTCAACAGCGCCGCGATTTTGTCGGAGGGAACAGTCCGAACTGCATGTGCACAAATGTAACCGGTTTGCAATGTTAATGTACACGTAGACCTAACCAATGTATCGAGTTGTTATATATTCTAAAAAAGGGTCAAATTCAACACTTCCCAGATGTCGCGATTACCCACACCCCAACATTAATCATAACATAAATTCAAAATCGTATTCATCTGAATTTGAAAATCGTGATAAACATGGACTTGAGGCAGACACCCCCGCTCCACCCACTATGTCTTTCACCACTCCCTCTCTTTTTGTTGTCCTCCTGGTCTGACACTGTGTAGGCAGCACCCTCCAACCTCAACTTAATTTGTACTTTCCGGTTGGGGTGAATACAATATCGTCGTGTCCAACTATAAGCCAATTTCGAAACTGCCATCTTGGCTTTTAATCTATGCAAGGTCACAGGTCGCGAGGTATAAACATTCCAAGAAAATGCTTTGTTAGCAATGAAATCGCACTGTTTACACCTCGCGACCTGTGACCTTGCATAGATTAAAGTCCAAAGATGGCAGTTTCGAAATTGGCTTATTCTCTCCGCTAGAAATTCAAGAGTTTTGTAGGTTGTTGGGATCTTAAAAAATAAAAAAAAAACCATATTTTATCCCTTCAATTATCAAAATGACTGACATCACATGAACACATTTGTATTTTAAGAAGCATGTGAAGCGTCAATTTTCGGACTTTTGGGTACATGGCGGTTTTTAATGGCGAAAGTACCAATTCGTTATCAAGTCAACTCGTCAGTTTGGTTATGGATATCGAACAGCAAAATATTCATCCAGGTCAATTCAATCCTTTTAAGCCCCCCCCCACCCCCCCTGTACATACACCTCCCTCCCGAGTGATGCATTACCCCCCCCCCCCCCCCTCGCCACGTCGATTCTCTGGCAACGGAGGGCTGTAGTCGTCCCGGCCTCATGTGCCTATGCTTCTTGAAAAAAAAAATTGACACCACCCCCAGTCCCCCACCCATCATAAACGAGATTTTGTATTCCGTGGTTCTGATTAAACCTGTTTTTACGGTGCGTGTGTGGGGGGGGGGGGGGGGGGGGGGGGGTAGCCAGCTCGATATATGCCACATGCATATCCGATGGTCATAGCCCTGAGGTGGGCGTGGCCTTCCCGCTGGTGGAGCTTTGATGGAATTGTAGATCAGTCCTACTTCACTGTTTTTGAAAGTGCGAAGTCTCTGACGGAACGTTTATTTATTTAACTGCAGGGGATGTACATGTAAATATACCAGGTGCACAGTCAGGGGATGGGGCGGGGGGGGGGGGGGGGGTCTTGCATAGAGTCAATGTTTTTTTGGTGGAGCTTTGATGGAATTGTAGATCAGTCCTACTTCACTGTTTTTGAAAGTGCGAAGTCTCTGACGGAACGTTTATTTATTTAACTGCAGGGGATGTACATGTAAATATACCAGGTGCACAGTCAGGGGATGGGGCGGGGGGGGGGGGTGGGTCTTGCATAGAGTCAATGTTTTTTTGGTGGGGGAACAACAACACTGAATTTTACTGGTTACCCCCCCCCCTCCCACCCCCCCCCCCCCCCCCCCCCCACCCCGCCGGTCTTCTATACATGATATTGTAGACTCTAGGCTACGGGCCTGAAAAAGACTACGGATTTGGACCAGGACCGTGACGTTAACCACCAACATTAGCATTGTTGATGCAGTGCTCGACTGTGCATGTTCATTATTCATAATTGCCATAATTTGCCTACAGTACACACTGAATGGCTGGGATTAGAAGAGGGATAAGTACTGGATGATTGGGGGGCGCGGTGGCTCAGTAGGTAGAGGTGCAGGCTGCAGGCCGAGAGGTCCTCGGTTCAAATCCCACCTGCGGCAACCGCGTTGTGTCCTTGGGCAAGACACTTCACCCCCATTACCCACGTGGGGGCATGGTGGCATTGTGTACTGAGGCATACTGCACATCGATGGTGCATCTGTCTTCAACCAATGCTAAGCCTAACCCTGCTTGTGTGGAGCTGACAGTTGCTCGCCGTTGCTCGGTGGTTCTCTCTGGGTACTCCGGCTTCCTCCACCCGTAAAACTGTCATAGTCATGATTAGCCATTGTGCAGAAATATGTGACCTTAAACACCAATAAATAAATTGGTTGATTACGACAAAAACACTCATGTAGTGGAGTTTCCACTCACACAGTGTGTTCAAGTTCTGTGAAAAAAAACTTACAGCACACTGGAGACATACTTCAACAAATTCGTTTCAAAGCCTCTAGACCAAAATACTAAGTTATGTTACTTTAATTTAACCCGTCGGGGCGAACTGTAAGGAGCGAAAAACATTCAAACGATAAAATGTCGGACTCCTCAAACATGTGTTGTTTGAAAGTTGTGAAAAAATAATGCCCTCGTATTTAAAAAATACACTTTCTGGCGTGTTCTTTCATATGATATTCATGAATAAATAGTAAAAATGTACGATCACTGTTTTTCTTTCATTTGAATGTGCTTTTCTTTAACCATTTAACTTTGAAATGCATGTCCGATCAGAATATCGATTCACCCCAAAACAGCCGACTTTGTGGTGAGAGAAAGTCCAACCGTAAAATTGGCTTTTGACTGATTTCTGATGTTGGGTGAAGAACTTCTGTTTGAAGTAATTTGGATATCGCCGATGGATATGGCCGCATTTTTCCTTTTTATTTGTTTATAATAATTTTACCAATTCAGAGTAATGTTTCTATCGACACCCAGACGGTGGCAGGGGGGGGGGGGGAGCAATTTTTGAAAATGGAAGTAGTTTTAATCATTTAATTATTTGTTAACCTTTGGCTGCATCCAATGGTAGGTTAAACAGATAGTTCTGTAAAAAGCTCAGCCAAGTCTAACTGAAAAAATCCTTTTTTTTTGGCATCAACTTAATTATAGCTCAGGTCGTGAGCTCTCGTTTGACCCAGCGCATTCCAGTCAGGAGGCTAGAGACATGTTTTATTTTAGGAAATCATTTTTAAAAAAAATAATTGAATCTGCCTAGGGATCGGGCCATCACTTTCTGAATTTAAAAAAAAGTAAGCCTATATGATTTCATTTTCATTTTAATCGAAACTCGGGGCAAAGTTGGCCTGTTTGTCTACACCAAACTATATTGGAGGACGTTTTGTTGGGGGAGGACTTATCCTGCTGAATCCTTCATGACATTCATTGATGGACCTCGAAATACTCTGTTTCTCTTAGCTACTAGGGATTTCGCAAGGTCCATATTGGCTGTATTTCCATAAAATAAAAGACGGGTGGAGTTAAGACTGCAGGCTTAATACTTTTCGTTCTCAGTTTGATGCGATGAGGATTTACCCGCACAGACCAGGTCAGTTCTTATGATAGTGTTCACTTCTTCACATCTATTTACATCTCCGCACACTTTTCTTTCAAAATTTTTACTTTTGTCGATTTGAAAAGGGAGCGAGTCGGAAAATATCTTTAGGTTTGTAACTCGACTGGATTTTGTATTTTTTTTAATTGCGGCATACGAATACATCGAACGAATCTTAGAATGTACGATCCGTTCATGCCGAACTTTGAAGTTTTCACCATCAAGGAATACATGTAACAAATCATCTCACAATGTATTGGTGTTTCCGTTGCGATTTTCTCTCGATAAGATACCTAAATTTTGTCTCGATTCTTTCTCCATTCTGCCGCGTTTTATCGACAAAACCGCGATTCTGAATCGCGACGGAACCGAAGCCGGATCGAGAGCCGATCGACTAAAAGACCACTTTTGTGATCACAGTACTGTATCTGTAAAAGGGGTTTTGTGGTGGGTAAATTTAATGCTGCTACCCTACACTGTTGGGTAGCAGCATTAAATTTACCCACAGTGTAACGCATGCTGGATCATGGTTTCAGTTCAAAACAAAAGGTACTGCCCTTATGCCAAATTTCTCACTATGTGAGTTAACACATCACTGAATTCACCCAGTGTGAGCCTCATTCTGCAGATGACTGACAGCAAATTTCCAGACTTGCCTCAGCAACGTTAAAGTTTGAGATGGAAGATGAAAACTGAAAAGCATTCCAATTGCATCAGAGTTTTAATATTCATTCAGAATTAACTTTTTTTCCATTTATTATGAAATTGTAAGCAGTTATTCACTTTCACTGCTGGTGTGAAATATCTCGTTCAGCATCTCAGTCTCTGATGGTGTTGGACCAGGATCATCAAAATCTGAATGCAAAATAAAATCACTCAGATCACCAAACGATGAATCTGATTCAAATTGTGATGATTCTGAAACCTCTTCATCAGATTCGGATGATGTAACATTAACATGTTCAGAAATTGAAACTGCATCGTTAGGATTTGCACTGCTACTTTGAGGTTTAAGACACTCAAGTTCATCTGATGCAGATTCTGTATTTAAAGTTTTCTGCCAGTACTTTACTCTTTTATTTGCCCTCTTTCTGTACTTCTTCCTCCTTTTCTGATTGGGTCTTCTCACCTTCTTCTCAAGCCATCTTTTAACTACGGGGTCAGCATTGAAAGAACCAACTTCAGGACCCTCCTCAACAATTCTCAACAAATGTGCAAGCATTTTCTCGTGAATTGAAAACCTAGTATCTACTTTAGTCCTTTTGAGCTTGGAGAAAAATCGTTCAAGATTGCTGTTAGTTACTGGTAATGTAAATAAAAGTTCAACTAGGGTCAATATATTCTGCCATTTTGTCTTCAGAGAAGATTCAAATAAATAATACCATGTATTGTAGTATGATTTATTGCAAGGATTCAAGTACTGTAGTGTGTATTCTACGAGATTTTGAAATTCAGAGATTAAGTCAGTGACAGTACATTCAACTCCTGCAGACTGCATTTGAAACTTGAAATGATCATAGAGTTCTGTTATGTTAAGGTCAGCAAAACCAAGATTGTTTGTTATCAGTCAATTTGAATTTTGATTTTCAACTTCTGCTGACCATGCTTCCGTATTGAGAATTTTCACACTCTGTTCCAAGATTTTAGTTTCATTCAACCTGATATCCATACATTTTGTTATGAGATTAACATACACCGACTTTTTTGACGAAATGAATGCCAATTTATCGTGAAAGTCATTTTGACTGAATTTCAACCCTTGATACTCATAAGTTAACTCTCCAGTCTGTTCATCTGTGTGTTCAGTCAGTTTACTCATAAGGTAAGACAGTGATGGAAGATCCTTCAGTTCTTTTTCTGTGATAGCCTTCATATGAAACTTGGCTTCTTTCATAGCAATAGAGGCAGCTACAATATCAATATTGTTATCCTGTAAATATTTTGACAGAATAGATGGTGGCGTCAAAATGTCAGAGAAAAAACATGTGAATATGAGGAACTTCGGTGTTTTCCATTTCTTGAGAAAACCGGCCAACTCTGCATTTGGAAGTGATTTGGGCTTTTCATCAATGAATTTGGAAAGATGCTCCATATAGATACCATACTTATCAATAATTGTTCTGAGTGCACTCACTTTGAACGAAATCCATCGCGTGCCATTTGTCCTTTTCGGCTTATAACTCCCTTCGGAAAACATATCAATGTCATTTGCTTTCTTCAAATTGTCAATAACAGTTTTTAGTTCATAAAGTTTCTTTGGAGACTTATTGTAAATCTCAAACAATTTTCTCATCATCACATCGATCTCATCAAAAAATGTGTCACTCAGGGCATCTTTAAGAGCAAGTTCTAATCTATGTGCAGTACAATGCTGAAAATATAATGAAGGCACGTGTTCCTTAAGAAGGGCCTGTACCCCACTTTTGGGACCGCTATTGACGGATGCCCCATCAGCACCAAAACCGACAAGTTTTCCAAAAAAGTTTTCCAACGGTATCCCCAAATCTTTGAAGGAAGAAATTATGGTTTCCTTAATTTCAACAGCATTCGGATTCGGCACATCTCTTACATCAATAAATTAAAGTTCAATTCCAACCATCTGCGCGGCTTTATTCTTGTTGAAATATTGGGCAAAGACAACATCCTTTTCACGAACGCTGACATCAGTTGTTCCATCAACAAGAACACTCAGGAACTTACACTTTAAAAGATCATTACCAAGGTTTTCTGCAAAATATTCGCCGAATGCTGCAATAAACTCGGCACATTTGTGTCTATTCGAGTAGGGTTCCCCTACATCAACACCGTGAAGTTTTTCAAGATGAATCAGATCATTGAAAATTGTAAAAGGTAGTTCTTTTTTTGCAACAGTATAAGCTATCTCAAATTTCCTAATCATTTGAAGTCGTTGAACCTCTGTGAGCCTTGCCCAACTATTTTCTATTGAAGCTTGACCTGGTTCTAATTTGGTGTTTGGTGGGGCTTTTCCCAATTTGATCAGAGTCAGTCTATGGGCCTTTTTGTGACAGTAGCTTGATACATGATCTTTTGCATTGCTCAACCGAAAGTTAGTTGACCCTTCAACCCACGATCTGTTAAAATCTCTACAACTATTTATCTCACATTCTTGATCAATACAAAACGAACAAGTTAATTTTGAAACAAGTCCATTCTGATCAACATCGTAGCAAAGCCATTTGTTTGCATGAGTTTCAACAAGGTCTTTGGAGATCCATTTCTTTACTGTGATTTCTCGTAATTTCCTACCACTAGGCCCAGTACAACTTGCTGATTGTTTGGGCTTTAAAGCACTGGTGCTATTTTTGGTCGGCTTCGACCCGTTAGCAGTGGTTAAATATTTCCACATTTCAAAATTTTCGTGGTAAAAACTTTGCTTGTTACAACCAGGAAATTAATATTACGGAACTCAAAGTTGTAAAAGGAACGGACGCGGGTAACACCACTTGTGTCTGTTTTACGGGCCGTTCCATATTTACAACGCAATATCATGCCGAAGTTTATCGAGTGTAGCACTTGTGTCTGTTTTACGGGCCGTTCCATATTTACAACGCAATATCATGCCGAAGTTTATCGAGTGTAGTAATAGTATTATTGTATTGAACGGATAGATGCTGGGGTGGGGGGCGAAATCGGGTCGATTAACGGGAAAATTCAGGTTGCAGATGAAAGATAAAAATGAGAAACACGAATAAAAAGTCCAGACTTTTAATTTATCATGAGGAAGTACAATATGTATTTTGGTGATGATATTAAAATTTGTATAATACACTTTATACAAGTGCGAAAATACAGGAAAAAACGTTGAGTTACGATAGTATATCCTTCATATTGGAATAAATTAAAAAGATAAAACACGAGCAGCTGTGGACAGGTAAGGGTGGTCCCTCTTTCGATAGCACAGCCATTGATGTTGAGAAAATAAAATTGATAATTTTCTCAATAAAACTGGAAAAACTAAAAAGGCGTGTTGTCTTTTATGAGATGAACTACTCTATTAACCCTTTACCTAACAATTGCCGCAACCGCCCACCTGACGTGCGAACGAATCGCCCGAAACCACACGGCCGACGTGCCAACGAAACAGCCAGAACCGCCCGTAATCAAGCGCCAATCACTTCGAATATTTACCTGGTATCTCTTCTGTGTAATGTTGCGGAGCTTACATCGGGGCATTGGAACAGTTAATTGCAGATATTAATCGGCCTACTTATCCAATAAAAATACGTATAATTAAATAATTTAAATAGATAAATAGGGCGTAGAACTGAAAAACTTCGGATTCAATATTTTTCAAATTTCAAATATGGCGAGCGCTGTCACTGCAAATTTTACCAACGATTCCTGGTCGGAATAGGACAAACTCAATGGCTTTGATGAAGGGTTAACACCTGAAATGGACTTTTCGTTAGACATATCTGTATCATCTGTAAACCCAAGTTACCTCAGCGGTTTAGGTGACTTAAAATATTAAATGAAAGCCACGAGGGATTTGTTTTTAGAAACCCAATGTGCGTTACAATAGATCTCCAGGTTGCAATGAAATTGATAACGAAGACAACCTGCCGTTGCGCCTAAATGTCTTTTTACGGGTCTAAAAAAATAAAGAATTAAACAGTTCAAACAGCAGAATTCAAAGAAAACATTGGCCCCCAACATGATTTAATCGCAACATCAGATGATTTTAAGCGCAACATGATCGGCGAAAACTTTTTCGCAGCGGTTGCGTAGCAAACAAACTTGTATGCTGAACAACGTCACACAAGGAAACTAGAATATGTATGGAAACGTCAATGTGAAACGCATTCCACCACACGCAAAGTTCTATGACACTAATCGCACCATGTGTTATTGACCTTTCGAAACAATTACCGGCACGGAGGCAAGAGAAACACCCCAATACCACTCAACTTTCCCCTGAAGACGACTTATATATAAGCTTTAAGCTTTTTTTCGAATCCCTTTTTTACACAGTAATAAATGTCCCTGTATTTAGTTGTTTCATGTGTAATACTGTCTGTATCTTTCATTGTTCATATTTTTTGTTACTCAACTATTGTTGCGAAATGTATGCATTTATCAATTATTGAATAAATATTGTTTAAACTAACTCGCCCACGGACGGGAGTGAGTTGCATTTAAAGGGTGAGTTGACCAGGAAAACAATTTCCAGGCACAATCCTGGAGTATGTCAAAGGAAAGGTATTGGGAACCATATAGTTTTCCTCTGCTGAATATGCCCAAACCGGCCTCCAACATTTATCCCAGAACTGACCTGACACTCCACCTGCCAAAACTGACCCACACAAGTGCATGTCGACACTGGAGTACCCCAAGGAACGGTGTTGGTACCCATGCTTTACCCCTGACTAGGAGTCACAGTGATGCCGGGCCTGTGCAACTTCGGCGCAGGTTGGTCCGAAGTCACTTGGACCGAAATCCCTTTTAGTCGTCTGAAATCACAAAAATGGGCCGAAGTCACCTGGTCCGAAATTGCAGAGGTCGGAGGTCACCTGATCCCCTGGCGAGTAAGCCTAAATCACCGTCCAACATTTTCATCCAAGCCGGCGTCTACATGTCATTACACCGGCAACCACAAGCGCATGACGATGTCGACTCTGGAGTACCCCAAGGAACGGTGCTGGGCACCCATACTTTACCCCCAACATGTATGCCTAAACTGGCCTCCAGCATTTTTACCCAACCGGCCTCCGGCCACCCATCCCTAACAGACCTCACAAGCGCATATCGACTCTGGAGTACCCCAGGGAACGGTGCTTGGACCCATACTTTACCCCTGTCGAGTATGCATTTATAACCGGCCGCCAGTATGTTCACCCGAAACTGCCTCCACCTGTCCGATATATATCCGGCCCCACAAGTGCATGTAGACTCTAGTGTGGTGAGTGGGCTTATGCCTAAATCGGCCTCTCTAACAGTTACACTCAAACTGGTCCCCACGTGTCCCCATCCGGCCGCACAATTGCATGGCGATTCTGGAGTACCCAAAGGAATGGTTCTGGGACCCATACTTTACCTTAGCGAGTGGGCCAAAACTGGCCTCCGACATTTTCGCCCGAACCGACCTCCACAAGCGGTCCGTCGATTCACCCACTTACACTCAAATACGCCCAATTACACCCAATTAACACACAACTAAACACCCAAATCAAATCAGTTTATTTCCCAATGTACAAAACAAATACAAACATATAAAGTTGAAAAGCTAAGTTACAAGATCATAGACAGATGTATGCTGTGGGAAATGATATAGTCTTACGACTGTCTTCCTGTCATCCCCAAGACAATCTAAATAATATGAGTTAAAAGAACAGAATGGCAATTGGCAGATATATCTGAACAGCGGGTATTTGTTACGTGTGTGTTTGTGTTTATATATGCCCACCCGAATTGCACAATTATTGTTTCTTGGGGCAAATGCTTGGAATAAGATCAATGTGTCGATCGAATTTAATTTGACCCATCGCAAAGGCGGGACTACGCAATTCCCCCTAATAAAAATATCCTGGTACACCATGGGATGGGGAATGTCAAGTAAACATTGAATTTCCGGGTTTTTGCCCTGTATACACTAGCGTTTTAGAACAATAGACGACCAGGCAGTGGTGTGTGTGTGTGGGGGGGAGGGGGGGGGGGGGGGGGGGCTTCCAATATATTTTTTTGTTGTTGAAAAATTGGAAGTCCCGTCGGAGAATTATTGGGATCTTTCTTAGGCAAATTTATGCCGTGTTGGGTTTGTTTGTTGTTGTTTTTTTTGCGGGGGGGGGGGGGGGGGGGGGAGGGTCATAAAATTATGAAGGCAGGTATGCCTGGAGGCCGGCTTGGGATGTAATTTTTTTTCATTTCTTATGGATTCATAATCCATTTTTTGTTGTTGAAAAATTGGAAGTCCCGTCGGAGAATTATTGGGATCTTTCTTAGGCAAATTTATGCCGTGTTGGGTTTGTTTGTTTGTTTGTTGTTGTTTTTTTGCGGGGCGGGGGAGGGTCATAAAATTATGAAGGCAGGTATGCCTGGAGGCCGGCTTGGGATGTAATTTTTTTTCATTTCTTATGGATTCATAATTCTACTGTAGTGTCAGATCTTATCATCAAGATTTTCGAATTTTGCGCACGACAGAAAAAACGTGGTCGAATCGTCCTAAATTATTCTTGTCCGTATACCGTTAAAATAACAGACTTGTAAACCACATACAATAATAAATTCCATAAATATTCTCCACAATGGGATTAATCGGTCTGTTCGTTTCGGTTTCAAATGTTCAAACACTCCACGGCATTGGTAGTTGCAAGACCTGCTGTCTTTTGCGAGAACGGCGTTATCAGCGAAATTGTGCTTGTTGCGCAGGCTTCCTTAGATAACCAACAGCGAAAACAAGATTCTGACCTGCGACCCAGTTTCTCTTAACTCGATAGAAAACAATAGTGCGTTTACAATTTATATTGGGGATTTACATAACTGTCGCCTCAGTTGTTCAGCGCAGTAAAAGTGATCACGGTAAGTGATTATAAAATATCAAAGCGCTCGATAAAATTGTGTGGCTTTAATTGTCTTGACAAAATATATAGTCTTTTATGGCTGTTAAAAATACCAAAACAGTCCGCCATTGAGTGTAACCGTTCTGTATCTCGCGTTCATTAACGATTCCGAGTTTTGGGATGCTCCCAACAGGAAGTAATTCCGATTTTTTCAAAAACAAGATCAGAATGCTGGTGCTGTCTCATAAAGATGTTTTTTTGGCTAATAAATGAGCCCCTCGCCCAAATTCTTCTTCGCACTGTATGAGGCCCAACATAAATACACGATAGTGATATTTATTCGATGTGGTATAAAAAATTTCCGGTGTACTATGCAGTTTTAACCTCGTAATTTTGTATCCGTCAGTCTGACCGCCCCCTCTGGTTTTCAGCCTGTCACGGGGATTTTTGAGCCGGTCAGTGACCGTGACCGGCCCGTTATAATCAGGCTTGACTGCGGTATACCGGTATATCGAAAACTGTTCAGATATATGAACACAAGTACCACAATCGAGACTTGAGGCATCACAGTCGGAACGAATCAGCATGCCTTGATGATGCTGTTCGAAAAAACTTTACACAACGCAGACGATATCAAAATTTATTATTTTAAATCAAATTTTTCCAAAAATTTCTACAAAACAATATCATGTGACCCCTCATTGGAACGAGCTCAACAAGCTCGTTCCAATGCGGGGTCACATGATATAGTTTTGTTGAAATTTTTGAAAATTATTTTTTCAACTGCTGAATTTGTATATTACGTGGGTATATGCTGACGATTCCTTGGGTAAAGTGATAATATTATTCATTCTGAGCTACAGTTAAAAAACTCAAGACATCTTGAAAATTAAATTGTGGGTAAATAAATAATGACGATAAACCGATATTTTTGTAATTACACCGGTATTCAATCGATATTTGTTTGAATACCGGTGTATATCGGTTTATCGATATACCGTGCAGCTCTAAGTGAGGGACTAGAATTATTAACAGGTGGTAAAGCATGAATAATTATAGGAGTAGGTAGTTTATTGGGCACCTCATTCTTAGCTAATCCCCGTGGGAACCCCGGGAAGTAAGCAGCACTTGTTTACTGCGGTAAACCAGTTCCGCTTTACTAGTAAAATAGGACCCAGTCACCAATGCTTGGGGTGAAAGTCCTCTAAAATGGGCAACATGTTGATCAACGATTGACTATCCTTGACTTCATCGCCATGTTGTGTCACGATTAGCCATTGTGCATAAATATGTGACGTTAACCACCAACAAACAAACAAACAAACAATTCTTAGCTAAAAAGCCTACTTGAGTAGTAAGGGTAATTGAATTACCCATACTACGATAATGTGAATCCTCAAGAGAGAGAGCATAAGTTCCCTAACAATTCTAGCTGAAGCAAAAGCAAGCAAGAATACCATTTTAAATGTCAAAAAATTAAAATCCACAGAATCCAAAGTTTCAAATGGAGCTTCCTGAGTTTTAACAAGACCCAGGCTAGATTCCTCTTAAGAATTAGCCTTAAAGTTTTTGGCCTTTTAACCCTTTACCTAACATGAAAAGCAGACGACACTTGCAAAAAAAAAATTCTTGAATAATTTTTTTTCATTTTTTGTCTCAAAAACATTGGTTATGACCCCTCAATGGAACAAACTTGATGAGCTTGTTTCAAAGAGGGGTTATAACCTATGTTTTTGAGACAAAAAATGAAAATTAATTGGAGATTTTTGTGAATAGCGCTGGCCAGTTTTGGCCATTACGTTGGGTAAAGGGTTATGTAAAAATTATTAAAAACAGTAACTTTGACAAGGACTGATCCAAACCAATATAGCCTTCATGAGCACAAGTGTCAGACAACATAGAACGGTATCCTTTGATTGTAATCGGTTGTAGTTTCTTAACAGAAGAAACACCAGAAAGTTAAAAAATTTATAGTAATTTATATATTTTTTATACTTACCAATGACCCAGACTTAGCTGGTGCTAACTCTAACAAAACCAGGGCCAAACACAAATTTTGCCCCCCAATCCCCAAAATTTGCATCCAAAACAAAAAGAAATCATGTCCTAAAGGACCTCCATACTACACCTCCACTGCGCATGCGCAGTGACGCAGACGTCCCGAAATTGGCGCCAATTATCATTCTTACTGGCAGTGCCTGGTCAGCGTATGTACTCAGCGGGGAGGCAAGAGTTCCCAACTCCAGGGAGGGCCATCCCCGTCTGGGTCATTGGTAAGTATAAAAAATATATAAATTACTATAAATTTTTTAACATTTTTATACTGTACCAATGACCCAGACTTAGCTGAATAGTAAACAGGCTGGAGGGCCTAGGACATAGAGGAAAATCCAATAAGCTCAACTATATAGTAAAGAGGTAACCCCTTAAGGAGAAAAGGAGTATTAGGCTTTACATGTATCTTTCTTATTTAATATTAAATTAGAAAGATACACTACCCTTAATAATTGAGCACAATAACATTCATGTTCTCTATTAACATCCAGTATATCCCTTATACTAATTATTTTTAAAGCAAGCCAATAAATAAAGTAGTCCAGAGAATTGAGACTCTTTATAGTCATTTAAAAGTGTCCGAGTATTGTATATTAAAGCCCGTTTGACACTTGACATATACAAATGCTTCACACCGAGCTACTCTTTAAAAATAAGACATGAATGAATTTTAACATTAATATTACTTTAAAACCATCCCGGAAGCGACTCAGAAATACTGACTTGGAGGAGGCATTCCCTTGCTTTTCACTATAAAGCAGGTGACCTAAGGGAACACCCCCCCCCCCCTTCCCCTTGCCCTGGGTCAAATAGCCCAGAGCGAAGAGGGCAGCCGGACGGAGTCACTGCCGGAACAGAAAGCCTGCATAACTATAGTTGCAACTGTTTAGTGGACGACATTCTGAGCAACAGATAACGGACCTAAACAATGCAGGTCTCCAGAAATGGACTCAATATTTCTGAGATAAAAATTCATAAATGTGGATGGCTGAGACCAATAAGCAGCCTTCATTAAATCTGTAATAGCAACACTATTAGCATAAGCCCAGGAAGTAGAAAGAGCTCTTACTTCATGAGCAGAAATCTTAAGCACAGACTGCTGAGAAGAAGATAAATCTTCATAAGCAGTACGGATAGTTAATTGAATCCATCTAGCAATAGAATGGACCGAAATGTCCTTTCTATTAGGCATCAAAGACAGAAAGAAATGTTTCCGTCCCTTTCTGATAAACTGAGATCTCTGTTTATAGATACATAACGCTCTAACAGGACAGAGTAAAGGCCTACGCCCGTCTGAAGACGGAAGAGCCTTAATAGCAATAGGTTCCGGATATTTATTAGGAGCCTGATTCTTAGCTAAAAAACTCACATTAGTAGTGAAGGTGATAGTGTTCCCAACACTACGATAGTGAGAATCATCCACCGACAGTGCATGAAGCTCACTGACTCTTCTAGCAGAAGAGAAAGCTAAGAGAAAAGCTGTCTTATAAGATAAGAATTTGAAATCTACTGTCCCAAGAGGTTCAAATGGCTTTTCCTTCAATTTAAGAAGAACCCAAGATAAATCCCACTTAGGAATTAATCTAAGAGTTCTGGGTCTATTTATCGAAAAGTTTCTAACCAACTTAGATAAAGAGACATTAGATCCAATTTGTAAACTATCATGATGTGCATAGGTATCAGATAACATAGATCTATAACCCTTTATAGTAACAGGCTGCAGTTTGATTTCGTCAAACAAGTATACTAGAAAGTTTGCAATGTCTGGTATAGAGGGATCGAATATATCTACAGAATGATCCCTACACCAACGACGAAAAACCTTCCACTTAGCCGCATAGTTTAGCGAAGAGGAGGTCCTCCTACAGTTAGAAATCGCGTCCACTGCTCGTCCTGTAAAGTGTTTGCCATGCAAGAAGGACCGCACAACGGAAAAACGTGAAGGTTGAGACCTTGCGGGTTGTGATGGAGTTGGCGCGATTTCCCCTGCGAAAGAAGATCCTCCCGTGGAGGAAGCTTTCGCGGTAGGTCCCACAACAGACACCTGAGTAGATTTATCCACCGTCTCTGTGGCGACAGAGATGCTACCAACAGAATCTTGCATTGAGATTGTTTTATCTTTAGCAATACTTGTTGAATTAACGGCGCTGGAAGATACGCATATCCTATCATTCCGTCCCAAGGGATCGACAGAGCGTCTACTGCAAATGCTCTTGGATCCGGACACGGAGACACATACGTCTGCAACTGATTGTTGAGATGTGTCGCAAATAAGTCTATCATTGGCCGTTCCCATTGGTAGCAAATCTGATTGAATACTTGTTTGTTGAGAGTCCACTCCGACGGCAACAAGCGACCCTTTCGTGAAAGGGAGTCTGCTAGCACATTCAGACGACCCGGTATGTGACGGACCGAAAGAAGAACGAGATGTTCTAGCGCAAACAGAAGGATTCTTTCCGTTAGATTGAACAACGGAACTGAACGAGTGCCTCCCTGATTCCGTATATACGCCACTACTGTCGTATTGTCGGATAGGATTTGGACATGAGCATTGTGAATAATGTCCATCCAGTGACGTAACGCAAGCCAAATTGACATCATTTCCTTGATGTTTATGTGCTTGCACAGGAATTGCGGATCCCAAAGACCCTGGCATCTCGAATCCGTTGGGATTAATGATGCACCCCAACCTGTTTGACTGGCATCCGTCATAATGGTAAAACTCGGATCCGGCAACTGCAGCGGAACTCCCTGAGTTAACCACTGAATGTTTGCCCAAGTCTGAATCTCTTGTTTCACTTGATCTGACAAGAGAACGTCTACATCGAGCGAATGAATTTTCACACTCCAATTCTGAGTCAAGAAAATTTGAAGAGGACGTGTGCGTAAACGCCCCATCGGAATAAGATCCGCGGCGGCTCCGCACAGACCTATCAGTCTCATAAATTCTCTCGCCGTGACTTTGTTTGCGTGCAGACAATAGCGAGCATAACAACTGACTACTTTCGCTCTGGTTAACGGCAGACGAACGAGATTGTTGTGCGTCTCGAAGCTCATTCCCAGATGAGTGAATGACTTGGACGGCACCAGATCCGACTTCTCCTCGTTTACTAAAAAACCGAGACGTCGGAGCAATAGAAGAAGATTCTGAACATCGTTCTGAAGCGTTAACTCGTTGCCGTACCTCTGAAGAATGTCGTCCTGGTAGGCCAACGTTACCGCAATCGAATGTGCTCGGAAATAGATCATTACCGAGTTCATTACCCGAGTGAAAGCCCAGGGTGCTAGATTCAATCCGAAGCACATCGCCCGGAATTGATACACCACTCCTAGGACTGCGAAGCGTAGGTACTTTCGGAATGTCGGATGTACCATGACGTGAAAGTACGCATCCTTGAGATCTATGCTCGTTGCATAATCGTTCACCCGAATACTCGCTCTGACCGATCGAATCGTCTCCATATAAAACTTCGGAGCGACGATCAGCTTGTTTATCCAGCTCAAATCTATGACTGGACAGAACGAGCCGTCTGGTTTCGGAACCAGAAACAGATGGCTGTAGAATCCCGGAGATTCCTGGTTTTCTACGACCTCTACCGCGTTCTTCATTAAAAGAGACTGCACCTCTGATAACAGAGCGTCTCTTTTCTGCGGATTCGACGGAAGATGAGTCCACTTTGGACTTCGAGTTAATGGAGGCTTTCGTTTGAAGGATATCTTTAGACCTTCCGAAGTCACTCCTCTCACCCAAGGGTCGTCCGTAATCGACGCCCATTCTTGTGAAAAGCTCGACAACCTTCCGCCAACCGGTACGCGATAGAGGTTTAAGCCATCACCTCCTGGACCTGCGAGGCCTGCGGTAGGAGAAACCACGTCCTCCACGGCCCGCACCTCGCCCCGTCGACCTCGGGGCGTCCGACCGATTGTCCCGGCCTGAAGGACGTCCCGAACGAGAGTCGCTACCCTGACGGTCTCTCGAATAAGACCAAGAGGACGCACCGGAACCTCTATAGGAACCTCTCTTGGGCGTATTAGACCCAGAAGTGCCTGTCTTATTCGTGTCTGCTGTATCCGACTTCTTAGGAGCAGATTTGAACAACAGAGAATCTTTAGCTTTCTTTGTAATTTTATCATAAATAGCAGAAAGCTTGCCGTCAAAGAGAAGTTCTCCTGAGACCGAAGCGACTCTAAGAGAGTTCTTCACCTTAGTATCCACTAGTGTGGATGTAGCTAGGGCTGCGTCACGTCTAACCAACTCCAGATTTGCCACTGAAAGGGCGGAGTTACACGTGGAATAAGCTACTGCCCTTGAAAGAAGTCTTAAAGAGGATTGTATATCCTGAAACTCTTTCCCCTGAAGGCGCAGTGATAACGCCTTAGTAAGGTGATCTGCGTAAGATAAGGCATCTAAATTGGCTCTGTTAGACGCAATAGCTGTTTCCAACACCGCGGTTGGAATAGAAGCCGACGACGGTAATGATAGCTCTAAGTCTTCCGCCTCGTCGTCCATACGCAGAGGAACTCTCGGTATACCCTGTCCTGCCGTATCGAATTTATTCCTTGCATTAATGAAAGGCAGGTTGAGAGTATTAGCAGACAAGAAACCTGCTTTCCCCGTCCTGGAAGCAAGTTTAAATATAGCGTTGTTCAATAATTCAAATGTTCTTGCAACATTATTGGACTGCGACGGAAACTCGGGAGCGATGTCCCTGAACCGCTCAAAAAAATCAGAGTCCAATGACGCTATAATTCTCTTGTCCGGAACCGCAGCAGTCTGGCCGGACGGAACAACCTGAGGGAGAAAGTGCCGGATGAAGTCCACGGCAGCTTTATGTTGTTCCGAAAGGGATAGCTCCAAGTCATCCGTATCCCTTTCACCATCCGGTCGGACTTCATGATGTTCCCGGTCGTCCGCCCCTGATGCTTCGGCGGAGCGTACCGACCCAGCGCCGTCGGATAATTCTCGACCCGACACCGTTTCTGTCAGCTGCTGGGATGCTGCGATAAGCTGTGCTATCTGCACAAGAATGTCCGGCGTCGAGACCTGCGGAGACGCAGTCTTTCGCTGCTTCGCCGAGGGCAGCTCCGCATCAGATGGCTCCCGCATACTTTTCCTATGCGAACGTCCGGAGTCCATCGGTCTCGAATCCCTGGCTGCCGGATGGTGTGACCTGGTCGCCGAAGAATCCTTAATCGGCGAAGCTGGTAATATATCGGCAGTCACGCAGCCAAGGTGCGGTCGTGTGCGCTGACGAGAAGAGGAAGCCTTAACAGTCTCCGCGGACTGCTTATACAACGGAGCGTCCCGAGCAACGGACGTATGCTCCGCTAAAGACACAATTTGTACCACAACATCTGGTCCCAGATGTTGTTGTACGAGAGAGGGGCCTCTCTCGCTCGCGGCCCGGCTGGACCTGGACGAGCTAGGAACCGGACTCAAAGGCTTCCTCCGTTCTTGCTCACTATCCGCCGTCACTGGGTGTGCATCTATTATGTTTATAGTGCTCGCATCACCCAAAATTTCCTCCTGGACCGCATCGGACGTACCCGGCTGCCGAACCATTCGGTGAATGGACGCTACACCGGGCGAGCTAGCGGACGACATTTGTCTAATCTCCATGAGCACTTTTGCCGCTAGCTCTGAATTCATTTGTGACGACGGACGCATACTTGTAGAAGATAACATGGAAACATCACCCTGTTCTGGTTCCTCTGAAATAGAAACTGAGAGAGTAGAGTGACCTTGCGGAGAAAGAGCCGGCATAGCCCTTTCTCCAGAAACAACATATCATGACACACGTTTCCAATGTTTCTCATCCCAATATTCACATATAGGACAGGGATTAATGCGAGAACACTGACTACAATTAATACAATGATCATGAAAGTCAGAGGAAGATTTCTTCCTATTACAATTTGAACAATGTCCCTTCATTGTGAAAGAACAACAATAAGTCCTAGTTACTCGCAAAAACCCCTGACACAAAGATACATAATAACATGATCCATTAATAAATGAAAAAACAATTGCAAATCAAAATAATTTTGAAAAAATATTTTTTCAGCGAAGCCCAAGTTGCTGAAAAGTAATGTTGAGCCCCGATGGATCCGATGGCAAAGTGTGGTCAAAAAGTTTTAATTTATATTAAATAATTAATGAGACACTTACGGATAATATAAATGTATCTTATAGTGAGATAAACTACAGCAAAGGCAAACAGCCCCCCTCAAAAAAGGCTGTTGCCAATGTAAACAAACAGTGTAAAAACACCAGAAAACATGACTCCAGGCACTGAAAAAACTGGCCCGGAATCAGTCATCAAATTACACTCTATCTGATGCAAAACAGAGACTCCCAGGGGAGAATCTGCAGAACATCAGATGGAAGATGCAGAACACAAACGTTATACACCCATGGGTGAAAACGTAACTATGGGGAAAATAACAGAAAACATTCTGTAACCAAGCAACTCTCCCAGGAAATTTTAGAAATGAAATTTCTCAAAAATATGCCAAAAGCATGGGAGAATTGCAAGGGGAGACTTTAGAAGGCTAGGGGAGAGGAAACACTGAATAAGCAGTGCAACATTTAGCAAGAATGACAACAAGAGGCCCATGCCTCGAAAATAGGCAACTTAACATAATTTCATCAAAAAATTTTAAGTACAGCCCTGATTATTTTTTGTCACTTCTTTTTCCTCTCCTCCTTCTATCCTCCTTATAATCACATTTTCTCCAAAAATTACGTGTCTGGCATCCTTTAAACTGAGATTTACAAGCACAAAGATCAGTGAGATGTTGACTGATGAAGGGCCAAACAGAGAATGATAATTGGCGCCAATTTCGGGACGTCTGCGTCACTGCGCATGCGCAGTGGAGGCGTAGTATGGAGGTTCTTTAGGACATGATTTCTTTTTGTTTTGGATGCAAATTTTGGGGATTGGGGGGAAAATTTGTGTTTGGCCCTGGTTTTGTTAGAGTTAGCACCAGCTAAGTCTGGGTCATTGGTACAGTATAAAAATATCTGCAATGTTAGAAATTGAAGGATGCAGATAATTTACACCTTTATCTTGACAGAAAGAAAACTCTCCACTTTGCAGCATAGTTTAAAGAAGAGGAGGTTCTCCTTGAAGCAGAGATGCAGTATACTGGAACATGAGGCCCCAAAAGTTTGTTCAAAGTGGTTCGTTCAAAGAAACATTTTGGGTCACATTCAGTTGGTCATGGTTCATCAACACTACATAGGAATGAAGTCATGAAATTATACATAACTCTGGTGTCCATGTTAGATGATTATTATCATAGGTCCTTCTGATTGCTTCCAATTCTATCAGCTGTAGGCAAGCACTGCCAAGCTTCCAAGGATTGCTCTGTCACTGTAGTTTGAAAGGCAAATTTTATGGAAAAACACTAAGGAATGGATTTGAACAAACTTGAACCTAACTTGACCTCCCATAGAGAGCCTAAATATGAAGCCAGGGACTGAAATTGAACAAACTTCAATCTGATCCCCCTAGACATGTTATCTACCAGATATGAAAGAATTCTAACTTGTGGATATGAAGAAGATTTTTTAAAGAAGTTTCCTCATATTGCACTAAGGTATACTTTGGACTCCAATAGAGAGGCCAAATATTAACTCAGGAACCCAATTTGAACAAATTTGAATCTGATTCCCCCCTCCCACAAGAGATGTTGTATACCCAATATCAAAATATTTCCACTGGTGGATCTAATTAGGATTTTTAAAGAATATTCCTCATAATGCACTAAGTTAATCTTTGGGCTCCAATAGAGAGCCCATATATTAACCCAGTGACCCAATTTGAACAAACTTCAATCTGACCCCCTAAAGATGTTTCATGCTTCACTAAGTTAAAATTTGGGCTTCCATAGGGAGCCCAAATATTAACCCAGGGACTTGATTTGAATGAACTTGTACTTGACCCCCTAGAGATGTTGTATTCCAAATATCAAAAGATTTTAATTGATGGTTCTGGAGAAGATTTTTTTAGTGTTGAAACGATTTTTCGACTAGTCGACGCAGACGCGATAAGTACTAAATAAATCTATTAACCGATTAGTGAATCAATTGTTGATTAGTTAGTTGCCTGAGTGTATTCTCTAAAGCCTTGAAGTTTCCACTTTGTGTTCCTTTTAAGAAATTTATTTTAATTTTATTAAAATTAATTCAGTACTTTCGATTTGAGGTGCGCTATAGCACTCGCGCTTCTACATTGAAAACAAGAAGCGCTCTTTTTCGTGCTTCTCTAATTTTCAAGAAAATAGATTAAATTACCGGGAAAAGAGTCGAGATTCCATTACACTGATTAAAACACACAAATGAGGTGTGAACAGTATGCCTGTAAACTGTTGTGTCATTTTAATTAACGCTGACAGCGGAAATACGTCTACAGATGTTCATGCTTTTTCAACACATTCTTGTTTTGGGTAAATGTTGCTGCAATACGATTGGTCAGAAAACAAAACATCACATAATCAAGCCTGATTATAACGGGCCGGTCACGGTCACTGACCGGCTCAAAAATCCCCGTGACAGGCTGAAAACCAGAGGGGGCGGTCAGACTGACGGATACAAAATTACGAGGTTAAAACTGCATAGTACACCGGAAATTTTTTATACCACATCGAATAAATATCACTATCGTGTATTTATGTTGGGCCTCATACAGTGCGAAGAAGAATTTGGGCGAGGGTCTCATTTATTAGCCAAAAAAACATCTTTATGAGACAGCACCAGCATTCTGATCTTGTTTTGAAAAAATCGGAATTACTTCCTGTTGGGAGCATTCCAAAACTCGGAATCGTTAATGAACGCGAGATACAGAACGGTTACACTCAATGGCGGACTGTTTTGGTATTTTTAACAGCCATAAAAGACTATAAATTTTGTCAAGACAATTAAAGCCACACAATTTTATCGAGCGCTTTGATATTTTATAATCACTTACCGTGATCACTTTTACTGCGCTGAACAACTGAGGCGACAGTTATGTAAATCCCCAATATAAATTGTAAATGCACTATTGTTTTCTATCGAGTTAAGAGAAACTGGGTCGCAGGTCAGAATCTTGTTTTCGCTGTTGGTTATCTAAGGAAGCCTGCGCGACAAGCACAATTTCGCTGATAACGCCGTTCTCGCAAAAGACAGCAGGTCTTGCAACTACCAATGCCGTGGAGTGTTTGAACATTTGAAACCGAAACGAACAGACCGATTAATCCCATTGTGGAGAATATTTATGGAATTTATTATTGTATGTGGTTTACAAGTCTGTTATTTTAACGGTATACGGACAAGAATAATTTAGGACGATTCGACCACGTTTTTTCTGTCGTGCGCAAAATTCGAAAATCTTGATGATAAGATCTGACACTACAGTAGAATTATGAATCCATAAGAAATGAAAAAAAATTACATCCCAAGCCGGCCTCCAGGCATACCTGCCTTCATAATTTTATGACCCTCCCCCGCCCCGCAAAAAAACAACAACAAACAAACAAACAAACCCAACACGGCATAAATTTGCCTAAGAAAGATCCCAATAATTCTCCGACGGGACTTCCAATTTTTCAACAACAAAAAATGTATTATGAATCCATAAGAAATGAAAAAAAATTACATCCCAAGCCGGCCTCCAGGCATACCTGCCTTCATAATTTTATGACCCTCCCCCGCCCCGCAAAAAAACAACAACAAACAAACCCAACACGGCATAAATTTGCCTAAGAAAGATCCCAATAATTCTCCTGACGGGACTTCCAATTTTTCAACAACAAAAAAATATATTGGAAGCCCCCCCCCCCCCTACCCCTCCCCCCCCCCCCACACACACACACCACTGCCTGGTCGTCTATTGTTCTAAAACGCTAGTGTATACAGGGCAAAAACCCAGAAATTCAATGTTTACTTGACATTCCCCATCCCATGGTGTACCAGGATTTTTTTATTAGGGGGAATTGCGTAGTCCCGCCTTTGCGATGGGTCAAATTAAATTCGATCGACACATTGATCTTATTCCAAGCATTTGCCCCAAGAAACAATAATTGTGCAATTCGGGTGGGCATATATAAACACAAACACACACGTAACAAATACCCGCTGTTCAGATATATCTGCCAATTGCCATTCTGTTCTTTTAACTCATATTATTTAGATTGTCTTGGGGATGACAGGAAGACAGTCGTAAGACTATATCATTTCCCACAGCATACATCTGTCTATGATCTTGTAACTTAGCTTTTCAACTTTATATGTTTGTATTTGTTTTGTACATTGGGAAATAAACTGATTTGATTTGGGTGTTTAGTTGTGTGTTAATTGGGTGTAATTGGGCGTATTTGAGTGTAAGTGGGTGAATCGACGGACCGCTTGTGGAGGTCGGTTCGGGCGAAAATGTCGGAGGCCAGTTTTGGCCCACTCGCTAAGGTAAAGTATGGGTCCCAGAACCATTCCTTTGGGTACTCCAGAATCGCCATGCAATTGTGCGGCCGGATGGGGACACGTGGGGACCAGTTTGAGTGTAACTGTTAGAGAGGCCGATTTAGGCATAAGCCCACTCACCAGGTGTAAAGTATGGGTCCCAATACAGTTCCTTGGGGTACACTAGAGTCTACATGCACTTGTGGGGCCGGATATATATCGGACAGGTGGAGGCAGTTTTGGGTGAACATACTGGCGGCCGGTTATAAATGCATACTCGACAGGTGTAAAGTATGGGTCCAAGCACCGTTCCCTGGGGTACTCCAGAGTCGATATGCGCTTGTGAGGTCTGTTAGGGATGGGTGGCCGGAGGCCGGTTGGGTAAAAATGCTGGAGGCCAGTTTAGGCATACATGTTGGGGGTAAAGTATGGATGCCAGCACCGTTCCTTGGGGTACTCCAGAGTCGACATCGTCATGCGCTTGTGGTTGCCGGTGTAATGACATGTAGACGCCGGCTTGGATGAAAATGTTGGACGGTGATTTAGGCTTACTCGCCAGGGGATCAGGTGACCTCCGACCTCTGCAATTTCGGACCAGGTGACTTCGGCCCATTTTTGTGATTTCAGACGACTAAAAGGGATTTCGGTCCAAGTGACTTCGGACCAACCTGCGCCGAAGTTGCACAGGCCCGGCATCACTGTGACTCCTAGTCAGGGGTAAAGCATGGGTACCAACACCGTTCCTTGGGGTACTCCAGTGTCGACATGCACTTGTGTGGGTCAGTTTTGGCAGGTGGAGTGTCAGGTCAGTTCTGGGATAAATGTTGGAGGCCGGTTTGGGCATATTCAGCAGAGGAAAACTGTATGGTTCCCAATACCTTTCCTTTGACATACTCCAGGATTGTGCCTGGAAATTGTTTTCCTGGTCAACTCACCCTTTAAATGCAACTCACTCCCGTCCGTGGGCGAGTTAGTTTAAACAATATTTATTCAATAATTGATAAATGCATACATTTCGCAACAATAGTTGAGTAACAAAAAATATGAACAATGAAAGATACAGACAGTATTACACATGAAACAACTAAATACAGGGACATTTATTACTGTGTAAAAAAGGGATTCGAAAAAAAGCTTAAAGCTTATATATAAGTCGTCTTCAGGGGAAAGTTGAGTGGTATTGGGGTGTTTCTCTTGCCTCCATGCCGGTAATTGTTTCGAAAGGTCAATAACACATGGTGCGATTAGTGTCATAGAACTTTGCGTGTGGTGGAATGCGTTTCACATTGACGTTTCCATACATATTCTAGTTTCCTTGTGTGACGTTGTTCAGCATACAAGTTTGTTTGCTACGCAACCACTGCGAAAAAGTTTTCGCCGATCATGTTGCGATTAAAATCATCTGATGTTGCGATTAAATCATGTTGAATTCTGCTGTTTGAACTGTTTAATTCTTTATTTTTTTAGACCCGTAAAAAGACATTTAGGCACAACGGCAGGTTGTCTTCGTTATCGATTTCATTGCAACCTGGAGATCTATTGTAACGCACATTGGGTTTCTAAAAACAAATCCCTCGTGGCTTTCATTTAATATTTTAAGTCACCTAAACCGCTGAGGTAACTTGGGTTTACAGATGATACAGATATGTCTAACGAAAAGTCCATTTCAGGTGTTAACCCTTCATCAAAGCCATTGAGTTTGTCCTATTCCGACCAGGAATCGTTGGTAAAATTTGCAGTGACAGCGCTCGCCATATTTGAAATTTGAAAAATATTGAATCCGAAGTTTTTCAGTTCTACGCCCTATTTATCTATTTAAATTATTTAATTATACGTATTTTTATTGGATAAGTAGGCCGATTAATATCTGCAATTAACTGTTCCAATTCCCCGATGTAAGCTCCGCAACATTACACAGAAGAGATACCAGGTAAATATTCGAAGTGAGTGGCGCTTGATTACGGGCGGTTCTGGCTGTTTCGTTGGCACGTCGGCCGTGTGGTTACGGGCGATTCGTTCGCACGTCAGGTGGGCGGTTGCGGCAATTGTTAGGTAAAGGGTTAATAGAGTAGTTCATCTCATAAAAGACAACACGCCTTTTTAGTTTTTCCAGTTTTATTGAGAAAATTATCAATTTTATTTTCTCAACATCAATGGCTGTGCTATCGAAAGAGGGACCACCCTTACCTGTCCACAGCTGCTCGTGTTTTATTTTTTTAATTTATTCCAATATGAAGGATATACTATCATAACTCAACGTTTTTTCCTGTATTTTCGCACTTGTATAAAGTGTATTATACAAATTTTAATATCATCACCAAAATACATATTGTACTTCCTCATGATAAATTAAAAGTCTGGACTTTTTATTCGTGTTTCTCATTTTTATCTTTCATCTGCAACCTGAATTTTCCCGTTAATCGACCTGATTTCGCCCCCACCCCAGCATCTATCCGTTCAATACAATAATACTATTACTACACTCGATAAACTTCGGCATGATATTGCGTTGTAAATATGGAACGGCCCGTAAAACAGACACAAGTGCTACACTCGATAAACTTCGGCATGATATTGCGTTGTAAATATGGAACGGCCCATAAAACAGACACAAGTGGTGTTACCGCGTCCGTTCCTTTTACAACTTTGAGTTCCGTAATATTAATTTCCTGGTTGTAACAAGCAAAGTTTTTACCACGAAAATTTTGAAATGTGGAAATATTTAACCACTGCTAACGGGTCGAAGCCGACCAAAAATAGCACCAGTGCTTTAAAGCCCAAACAATCAGCAAGTTGTACTGGGCCTAGTGGTAGGAAATTACGAGAAATCACAGTAAAGAAATGGATCTCCAAAGACCTTGTTGAAACTCATGCAAACAAATGGCTTTGCTACGATGTTGATCAGAATGGACTTGTTTCAAAATTAACTTGTTCGTTTTGTATTGATCAAGAATGTGAGATAAATAGTTGTAGAGATTTTAACAGATCGTGGGTTGAAGGGTCAACTAACTTTCGGTTGAGCAATGCAAAAGATCATGTATCAAGCTACTGTCACAAAAAGGCCCATAGACTGACTCTGATCAAATTGGGAAAAGCCCCACCAAACACCAAATTAGAACCAGGTCAAGCTTCAATAGAAAATAGTTGGGCAAGGCTCACAGAGGTTCAACGACTTCAAATGATTAGGAAATTTGAGATAGCTTATACTGTTGCAAAAAAAGAACTACCTTTTACAATTTTCAATGATCTGATTCATCTTGAAAAACTTCACGGTGTTGATGTAGGGGAACCCTACTCGAATAGACACAAATGTGCCGAGTTTATTGCAGCATTCGGCGAATATTTTGCAGAAAACCTTGGTAATGATCTTTTAAAGTGTAAGTTCCTGAGTGTTCTTGTTGATGGAACAACTGATGTCAGCGTTCGTGAAAAGGATGTTGTCTTTGCCCAATATTTCAACAAGAATAAAGCCGCGCAGATGGTTGGAATTGAACTTAAATTTATTGATGTAAGAGATGTGCCGAATCCGAATGCTGTTGAAATTAAGGAAGCCATAATTTCTTCCTTCAAAGATTTGGGGATACCGTTGGAAAACTTTTTTGGAAAACTTGTCGGCTTTGGTGCTGATGGGGCATCCGTCAATAGCGGTCCCAAAAGTGGAGTACAGGCCCTTCTTAAGGAACACGTGCCTTCATTATATTTTCAGCATTCTACTGCACATAGATTAGAACTTGCTCTTAAAGATGCCCTGAGTGACACATTTTTTGATGAGATCGATGTGATGATGAGAAAATTGTTTGAGATTTACAATAAGTCTCCAAAGAAACTTTATGAACTAAAAACTGTTATTGACAATTTGAAGAAAGCAAATGACATTGATATGTTTTCCGAAGGGAGTTATAAGCCGAAAAGGACAAATGGCACGCGATGGATTTCGTTCAAAGTGAGTGCACTCAGAACAATTATTGATAAGTATGGTATCTATATGGAGCATCTTTCCAAACTCATTGATGAAAAGCCCAAATCACTTCCAAATGCAGAGTTGGCCGGTTTTCTCAAGAAATGGAAAACACCGAAGTTCCTCATATTCACATGTTTTTTCTCTGACATTTTGACGCCACCATCTATTCTGTCAAAATATTTACAGGATAACAATATTGATATTGTAGCTGCCTCTGTTGCTATGAAAGAAGCCAAGTTTCATATGAAGGCTATCACAGAAAAAGAACTGAAGGATCTTCCATCACTGTCTTACCTTATGAGTAAACTGACTGAACACACAGATGAACAAACTGGAGAGTTAACTTATGAGTATCAAGGGTTGAAATTCAGTCAAAATGACTTTCACGATAAATTGGCATTCATTTCGTCAAAAAAGTCGGTGTATGTTAATCTCATAACAAAATGTATGGATATCAGGTTGAATGAAACCTAAAATCTTGGAACAGAGTGTGAAAATTCTCAATACGGAAGCATGGTCAGCAGAAGTTGAAAATCAAAATTCAAATGGACTGATAACAAACAATCTTGGTTTTGCTGACATTAACATAACAGAACTCTATGATCATTTCAAGTTTCAAATGCAGTCTGCAGAAGTTGAATGTACTGTCACTGACTTAATCTCTGAATTTCAAAATCTCGTAGAATACACACTACAGTACTTGAATCCTTGCAATAAATCATACTACAATACATGGTATTATTTATTTGAATCTTCTCTGAAGACAAAATGGCAGAATATATTGACCGTAGTTGAACTTTTATTTACATTACCAGTAACTAACAGCAAGCTTGAACGATTTTTCTCCAAGCTCAAAAGGACTAAAGTAGATACTAGGTTTTCAATTCACGAGAAAATGCTTGCACATTTGTTGAGAATTGTTGAGGAGGGTCCTGAAGTTGGTTCTTTCAATGCTGACCCCGTAGTTAAAAGATGGCTTGAGAAGAAGGTGAGAAGACCCAATCAGAAAAGGAGGAAGAATTTCAGAAAGAGGGCAAATAAAAGAGTAAAGTACTGGCAGAAAACTTTAAATACAGAATCTGCATCAGATGAACTTGAGTGTCTTAAACCTCAAAGTAGCAGTGCAAATCCTAACGATGCAGTTTCAATTTCTGAACATGTTAATGTTACATCATCCGAATCTGATGAAGAGGTTTCAGAATCATCACAATTTGAATCAGATTCATCGTTTGGTGATCTGAGTGATTTTATTTTGCATTCAGATTTTGATGATCCTGGTCCAACACCATCAGAGACTGAGATGCTGAACGAGATATTTCACACCAGCAGTGAAAGTGAATAACTGCTTACAATTTCATAATAAATGGAAAAAAAGTTAATTCTGAATGAATATTAAAACTCTGATGCAATTGGAATGCTTTTCAGTTTTCATCTTCCATCTCAAACTTCAACGTTGCTGAGGCAAGTCTGGAAATTTGCTGTCAGTCATCTGCAAAATGAGGCTCACACTGGGTGAATTCAGTGATGTGTTAACTCACATAGTGAGAAATTTGGCATAAGGGCAGTACCTTTTGTTTTGAACTGAAACCATGATCCAGCATGCTTTACACCGTGGGTAAATTTAATGCTGCTACCCAACAGTGCAGGGTAGCAGCATTAAATTTACCCACCACGAAACCCCTTTTACAGATACAGTACTGTGATCACAAAAGTGGTCTTTTAGTTGATCGGCTCTCGATCCGGCTTCGGTTCCGTCGCGATTGAGAATCGCGGTTTTGTCGATAAAACGCAGCAGAATGGAGAAAGAATCGAGACAAAATTTAGGTATCTTATCGAGAGAAAATCGCAACGGAAACACCAATACATTGTGAGATGATTTGTTACATGTATTCCTTGATGGTGAAAACTTCGAAGTTCGGCGTGAACGGATCGTACATTCTAAGATTCGTTCGATGTATTCGTATGCCGCAATTAAAAAAAATACAAAATCCAGTCGAGTTACAAACCTAAAGATATTTTCCGACTCGCTCCCTTTTCAAATCGACAAAAGTAAAAATTTTGAAAGAAAAGTGTGCGGAGATGTAAATAGATGTGAAGAAGTGAACACTATCATAAGAACTGACCTGGTCTGTGCGGGTAAATCCTCATCGCATCAAACTGAGAACGAAAAGTATTAAGCCTGCAGTCTTAACTCCACCCGTCTTTTATTTTATGGAAATACAGCCAATATGGACCTTGCGAAATCCCTGGTAGCTAAGAGAAACAGAGTATTTCGAGGTCCATCAATGAATGTCATGAAGGATTCAGCAGGATAAGTCCTCCCCCAACAAAACGTCCTCCAATATAGTTTGGTGTAGACAAACAGGCCAACTTTGCCCCGAGTTTCGATTAAAATGAAAATGAAATCATATAGGCTTACTTTTTTTTTAAATTCAGAAAGTGATGGCCCGATCCCTAGGCAGATTCAATTATTTTTTTTAAAAATGATTTCCTAAAATAAAACATGTCTCTAGCCTCCTGACTGGAATGCGCTGGGTCAAACGAGAGCTCACGACCTGAGCTATAATTAAGTTGATGCCAAAAAAAAAGGATTTTTTCAGTTAGACTTGGCTGAGCTTTTTACAGAACTATCTGTTTAACCTACCATTGGATGCAGCCAAAGGTTAACAAATAATTAAATGATTAAAACTACTTCCATTTTCAAAAATTGCTCCCCCCCCCCCCTGCCACCGTCTGGGTGTCGATAGAAACATTACTCTGAATTGGTAAAGTTATTATAAACAAATAAAAAGGAAAAATGCGGCCATATCCATCGGCGATATCCAAATTACTTCAAACAGAAGTTCTTCACCCAACATCAGAAATCAGTCAAAAGCCAATTTTACGGTTGGGGCGGGTAACCAGTAAAATTCAGTGTTGTTGTTCCCCCACCAAAAAAACATTGACTCTATGCAAGACCCCCCCCTGACCCATCCCCTGACTGTGCACCTGGTATATTTACATGTACATCCCCTGCAGTTAAATAAATAAAAGTTCCGTCAGAGACTTCGCACTTTCAAAAACAGTGAAGTAGGACTGATCTACAATTCCATCAAAGCTCCACCAGCGGGAAGGCCACGCCCACCTCAGGGCTATGACCATCGGATATGCATGTGGCATATATCGAGCTGGCTATCCCCCCCCCCCCCCCCCCCACACACACACACCGTAAAAACAGGTTTAATCAGAACCACGGAATACAAAATCTCGTTTATGATGGGTGGGGGACTGGGGGTGGTGTCAATTTTTTTTTCCAAGAAGCATAGGCACATGAGGCCGGGACGACCACAGCCCTCCGTTGCCAGAGAATCGACGTGGCGAAAGGGGGGGGGGGAGGGGGCGGGGGGTAATGCATCACTCGGGAGGGAGGTGTATGTACGTGGGGGGGGGGGGGGGGGCTTAAAAGGATTGAATTGACCTGGATGATTATTTTGCTGTTCGATATCCATAACCAAACTGACTACGAGTTGACTTGATAACGAATTGGTACTTTCGCCATTAAAAACCGCCATGTACCCAAAAGTCCGAAAATTGACGCTTCACATGCTTCTTAAAATACAAATGTGTTCATGTGATGTCAGTCATTTTGATAATTGAGGGGATAAAATATCGTTTTTTTTTTATTTTTTAAGATCCCAACAACCTACAAAACTCTTGAATTTCTAGCGGAGAGAATAAGCCAATTTCGAAACTGCCATCTTTGGACTTTAATCTATGCAAGGTCACAGGTCGCGAGGTGTAAACAGTGCGATTTCATTGCTAACGAAGCGTTTTCTTGGAATGTTTATACCTCGCGACCTGTGACCTTGCATAGATTAAAAGCCAAGATGGCAGTTTCGAAATTGGCTTATAGTTGGACACGATGATATTGTATTCACCCCAACCGGAAAGTACAAATTAAGTTGAGATTGGAGGGTGCTGCCTACACAGTGTCAGACCAGGAGGACAACAAAAAGAGAGGGAGTGGTGAAAGACATAGTGGGTGGAGCGGGGGTGTCTGCCTCAAGTCCATGTTTATCACGATTTTCAAATTCAGATGAATACGATTTTGAATTTATGTTATGATTAATGTTGGGGTGTGGGTAATCGCGACATCTGGGAAGTGTTGAATTTGACCCTTTTTTAGAATATATAACAACTCGATACATTGGTTAGGTCTACGTGTACATTAACATTGCAAACCGGTTACATTTGTGCACATGCAGTTCGGACTGTTCCCTCCGACAAAATCGCGGCGCTGTTGACGTTCGCGAAAAATCTCCACGAAAATCCAATCGGCGGAATGGAGATTGTGTTTCGCTTTAGCCGCGCGTCTGTCGATAAGGTTTTTTTCTTGTCTGTCACCTCGATCGCGACCGCGTCGAGAACGCACCGCGATTTGGTGTCCGCTTTTGTGATCACAGTACTGTAACTGGCAGCTTATTTCCAGGCTAGCGCTGAGGTTGTTCTCAAGAATCATTATATTAAGCCAACAAATTGTGCCAAACCAAGATGCCCATATGTGGTAACCGTCCATATAACCTTACATTGTATGCCACTTTCTTGATAAAACCATATAAATATGAGAGTCACTGGATGCATCCTAATAGGCTGGCTCCAATGATATCCATATCTGTATGCTTCTACTGAAGTTTCAAGATTTAATTTGACTTTAATTATTAAATTTGGTTTATTTGTGAGAAGAGTTCTGCTTTGTAAAGGGGTTAAATACACACATTTGTGCTTATGATATACTGACAGGCACAACTTTCAGATGACAGACTCAGTCCACTTTGTGCCTGTCATACTGACAGACACCGATTTTAAAATTATAATCAGGCTTGACCGCGGTATCATTTTGAATACCGATACCGGTATTCTGTTTTGAATATCGTGCAGCCCTACCCTCACTATGTCCATTGAGGGCTCTAAGAATTTATGTGAAGAGGTATAGTTTCATAAGGAAAGGAAGAAATAGACTTTCTTTCATCCCAGGTAGAAAGGATATTTCTAGGTGGATTCAGTCTGCTATCAGTATCCTTATAGTAATTTATCTGATAGGGATAGTGGAGTGAATAGAATCTCTGTTCAGGATATTAGAGCTTTATCATCCTACTGGGCATACACAATTTCTATTGCTCTATCAGATTTTATGAAGGCTACTTACTCAGGACACAACCTTCTACATTCACTTCTTTCTACCTGAGGAATCTAGAATCTGTGGCAAGGGATCTAAGATGTTTACATCCCCTGTCTGCTGCTCAGAATGTTATATAATTTAAATTTTAAGTTTTTGCATTGTGACGCTTGACATTTATTGTAGCCAACTTCTTTGTTTTGCAAAGTATTTCTTGCAAAACAAAGTGGGGTTGGGGGGGGGGGGGGGGGGGGTTGGGGGGGGTATTCTCGCATACAGTTTGGCTCTATAGTGAAAAACCTGTCAGCCTCGATCTGTCTTGGTTTTGGTGGACCACAATTGATGCCAATGTTTGGTATATTGCATATTTGTATATAGGTATATAGTTCTAGAAGTCATGAGCTCATTCCATACAATAACTCATGATTCGTTATCGTCTTATGTTACCTCTGGACGCATTTATATTTTGTTTATATTTTGGTCCCCTTAACCTAAATTATAGCATTTGGGATCTGCTATGGTCTTAGTAGAGGTAGACAATCTTATTCCAGTATGAATTCTTGTATCCTTATAGGTATGCATCCAACAATGATATTTATCACTACTGGATGTAAATAAATCCTGTTTTATCCTTAACTGGTAGAGTGCTGAATTATTTTTGGTCACCAAAATTTGTTCACATGTCTTTGCCTTGTTACAATTTATGGGAGAGTGCCTATGGGCACTCTCCCATAAATTATAACAAGGGAAATCCATACATATAAAATAATTTCACTTAAAAAATAATATGGAGCACTTCGACTGAATATGTAGCCTTTAAGTTACGGTACCTACACTTCAGAGTAAAGCCCAATTATGGGCTTCCAGCACTCTACCAGTTAACAAGCTGTTTAAGGATTCCTACTGTTTGGAGAAAGCAAAAGCCTACTTACTATTGTTTGTTCCTTTCAGTCCTGTTTAGCCCTCCATCCTATTATCTATTCAGCATGTCTTGGCTAGTGGTAATTGTGGATAAATAATGGAAATTTAAAGTAATTTCTGTATATATCATACCTACCACTGACCCAGACATGAAGTGCCCTCCCATGAGTCATTCACTCACACCTCCCTGCATTAGAAATATTACACTCAGCAGGCATCACAAAAGAATGATTATTGGCAGGAATTGAGGACACTTCTTTGGCTCTGCACATGTGCAGAAGCCATCTGTTGAGGACTGTACAAGACTCAAGGTTTTTTTTTTTTTTGATTTTGCTTAATTTTTGGGGTGTGAGGTGGTTCAAAACTAAGAGGATGCCCTGAATTCGGACAAATAGAGTTCCAGCATGTCTGGGCCTGTGGTAGGTATGATAAATACAAAAATTACTTGAAATTTCAATTTTTTCGTCTTGTAATAGTTTAGTAAATACTAGATGTAGACTGTTTTGTTAATTCTCTTTTAGAGATTAATAGATTTGTGGAATTATACAGCCTGCTTTATCTACTATTGTTAACTCGGTACTCAGCGCAGATGATATCAAAATTTATTATATTAAATAATCTTTTTTTTTAATTTTAAAAAAAATGTCAACAAAACCATATTATGTGACCCCTCATTGGGGAACGAGCTCGACGAGCTCGCTCCAAAGAGGAGTCACATGATATGGTTTTGTTGAAATCGTTTGAAAAAGATTTTTTCAGCTGCTGAATTGGCATATTACGCCGGTGGATGTGGCTGATTTGTTGGGTAAAGGGTTAATGTTGCTAGGGTCCTTTCTTCTGTTAATGTATTCAGCAATGTCTGAGGAAGTGGTAATGGTGGATGAATATTGCAAATTTAAAATAATTTCTATATTTGTCATGCCATACCCTTGGCCCAGAAAGAAGTGCCCTCTCATGAGTTGCTCACTCACACCTCCCAGCATACAATCCCACATAAGCATGGCTTTTTTTCATGTGCCTGTTCCAGATAATTTTTACGTTGACACGACAAGCTCCACATTCAAACAGTGTAACTATTTGTGATGTTATATTTCAGCACGAAACATTTCGTAACCACTAATAACACCAACTGAACTTGCCCAATGCTAATGCATTCTGTTATTGTCAGTGCAGATTGTCATTAGTTTAAATTTGAGACTTTTCCTTTTCTGACATCCTGTCTGCCTCCACAAACTTTGAAATGTTTGTTTTCTTTCCAGACTGTTCGGGAGCGCGGTGGCTCAGTAGGTAGAGGTGCAGGCTGCAAGCCGAGAGGTCCTCGGTTCGAATCCCACCTGTGGCAACCGTGTTGTGTCCTTGGGCAAGACACTTCATCTCCATTGCCCGCGTGGGGGCACGATGACGCTGTGTACTGAGGCATACTGCACGTCGATGGTACGCATGTCTTCAACCAATCTAACCCTGCCTGTGCTGCAGTGCGGGGTAGTGATGTTGGGGAGCTGGCAGCTGCTCGTCGTTGCTCGGTGGTTCTCTCCGGGTACTCCGGCTTCCTCTATCCGTAAAACTGTCACGGTCATGATTAGCCATTGTGCATAAATATGTGAACTTAAACATCAATAAATAAATAAATAAATTCCAGACTGTTCAGGTGATTGATCCTAACTGTCACCATTATAGCAAAAGCATTTAGATATTGTTTACATTTGGGAATTTCGACCAATGGCATTTCTGGCATTTTCAGCATGGAAATTTTGCTTGGGAAATCTCAAGGGATTTCTTGTGTTTTATTAGTTATTTCAAAGTAATTTACTGTTTGCATGCACACACTGATGTAATGACAGCATCTTACCCAGGCCTGGCATTTTCAAGTGAGCGATTTATTCGCTCGCCTACTGCTTGCCTTAAAAGAAATAAGGAGGGCAAAAACTAGCCTTCCTGACTTTAGAAAATAATGATTACTAAACAGCATATTCCTTAAATCCATATCTTTTCAGATCTCAGCTATGTTAGTGGTCTCTGTAAGATGGCCACACTGCCCCTCTCACACCTCCGGGCCTTGCCGAGGCCCGGAGGTGTGGGAGGGGCAGTGTAGCCATCTCACATAGACTTCCTTGTTAGCAGCAACAAACAAAATGTACAAAGCCCACTAGGCAGAATTCATTAATAGTAAAACTTTATTTTGCCACTTTGGGCCTTTGTAAGCTTGAGGAGAGCAAATCGCTCCCGTAAGTCAGGCGAGGGGAGCGATTTTTAGCCCTCCTGCATTTTTAAGAATGACAGGCCTGATTACCCATACAAATAATATGCACAAAGCATGTTTGATGTGAGGCTTTCCTGGGAAGTGGAATAGTGCTTGTTTTCTGTATGTGGTAAACAAGTTTTAATTTATTGGTAAAATAGGGGCCGGAACAAATGCCTGGGGTGGAAGTCCCATGAAGTGGGAAGGTTGGGTATGAACAATTTTATACCATGATTACCTATTCTACTATATATAAAAAGCCTATGACATAAATTTTAGCTTTACACACCAACCGTGGTGAACACGTGTGTCTGTGGTGAACTCGCCAGCAATGCGATTTCATTAGTTAAAATTTACGCCTACAGTGGAACTACATCCAAGTTGACCTTTGGTGACCTCAACCCAAATGCAAACTTGTCTAAATTTATCTCACGTCGCCTCGTGAAGAGTGAAATGAAACCTGCAATTATTTATTATGTTTTTAAATGAGCTTACCTCATAAGATACCAAAAATTGCCAAACATGCATTGTCTCATGATAATAAAGCATCCATAACTCGAAGTGATATGTTATTATGTTATTAAAATGAAAAAGTCCCCATGATTTGCGAGTTTTCTTTCCATTTCGTTTTGGCGGTGAAATTGACAGTGGAAGTACTGCCCACCAGTGCTCATGTAAACAAAAACAGATTCGCACATGTGTGCGGGCATTGTTTCGAATTTAATATTGAATATTGTATTATTTAACATTTAAACTCTTAATAATCGGATGATCATGGTATAAAGAAAATGTTCCCAAAGTAGCTTGGCATACCAAATGTTCACCACTTGTGGTGAAGTGGTGTTAACAGCTTGCCAAAGGCTTGCGATTAACACCACTTCACCACTCATGGTTAACATTTGGTACACCAAGCTACTATGTGTATATTCTATATGTTTATACTTGACTTCATCCCCGTGCTGTATCACGAGGTAGCTGAAGATGCTGAAAGTGACCATAAACACCAATAAATAAATAAGTGA
The DNA here is from genome assembly GCA_031216915.1 of Pictodentalium vernedei. Taxonomy (NCBI): domain Eukaryota; kingdom Metazoa; phylum Mollusca; class Scaphopoda; order Dentaliida; family Dentaliidae; genus Pictodentalium; species Pictodentalium vernedei. The sequence continues at coordinate 124,783,199 of CM062296.1, read as the reverse complement.
TATAAGCCAACACAATTTAAGGTACCTTATTTTTTCAAATGAAAGCATACCATCTGTACTTCCATTGCCAAGATAAATATGAGGTACAGTACGGCTGCCGTGGACTGGTCACTTTCCACATGAGGTAGGGTCCGGCGAATCACAATTTTTCCCACGAATCGATTCTCATGAATCAGGCAAAAGGTTCAAAAAGTGAAATGAATTTTGAATCAAAACTAATTCCCAATTGCAGGCCTGGCAGTCTAGAAAATCAAGGAGTGCAAAACATTTACAATACATATACTTGTATGCTATGTTGGTTACAGTATGTGGAGGGTGGATTGTCACCCAATCACCCATGAAGTGGAGGTATCACCCAATGTACTACTCTCAAATTTCATACAGAAACACAAGAAGCACAAGCCAAATTTCAACCAATGGGCCTCCAGGTTTAACCCGGAGGTCCATTGGCTGAAACTTTGCTTATGCTAATATATGCTTTGCATCAAATTAGCATTTATTGCTTGAGAGAAATCATCACTCCACAGGTGATTTATTGACAATACACTCTCTATGTACTGAATATTCATTTCAAGGTCTTACTATTGTGACTGAAAAATTACACCACATTCAGCTACATAGTGGACAAATTGGCACATACATATTCTCATTATTCAAAATGTTGCATTCAATTTTTATGTGACTGTCTTCTGCACTCAAAATGTATCGAAATGTGACACAGAATGGGTCATGAATTATTCAAAATCAATGCAACATTGACAAATGATAATAGATTTTAAAGGCAGTCCCAAACAGGTCTGGCATTCCAGAAAATCAAGGGATTCAAAAAATTGCCATCCTCAATTTTTTCTAGGCATGCAGTCGGTGTGCAGCACTCCTGCACTCATAAATATATAAATGCCAAACCTGCAATTGTAAGGATGCCACAGCTGTCATACTAGGTCTTTCGATCGCGAATGTGAACAGTGTCATTATACGCAAAAGACTATTTCGCACCATCAAACCACAAGTATGAGTACATGGACCTGTCACTTGTTTCTGAAAGGAGTAATTTATTGATATTCCAGCCAATGATATTCCATGTAAAAATGTCTGCATAAGCCAGTGCATGGGCCCGATGTTCAATGTACAGTATAGGACAGGGTTCTGATCCAGTGACATTAAAACTAGAAGCTATTACTTTGAATAGACAGACATTTTCAAATGCAAATGGACAAGCTGTAGCATTGCAGATGGCACCTTGTTCCACCCAATGGGCGATATATTGTGCAAACTAGATGTAGCGAGATCGCTATCACACCAAATTAGATTGGGTGAGGTCTACAAAAAAAACTGTTGGAAGAGTTGTCATTTTCAGAAAGTCGACAGTAGACAGATGTTTGAAATCCAAACCTCTCTGGGATTCAAATTGTTTTGAATAATCGAGATGGTTTCAAAGTGAATCGAATTGGTGAACAGATTCAAAACCGAATCGAATGTCAAAAGTTCACTGGGCCCTAATATGATGATATTTTAAGTGTTGAGGCATGCTGATTTTTACACTTCGTATAATTAAGTAAGGTGTGCAATAGGCATGTATTCATGTGCGATCTTTTGCCTCAGAATGTAAGGACTGTATTTTCCATCTTTTTCATCTTCTGTAAGAAATATTGACGGTTCTCGAAATGTTTCACAAAAATTAAATCCTTTACCAAATGTGAAGGTGACAACCGACAAGTGCTATTTACAAAAATCACCATTACTTGTTTCCAGGAGGGGTCATAAGGTATGATTTTGAGGTGAAAAATGAAAAATTTTATGTTTATGCAAGTTTTGTCTTCTATTCATGTTAAGTAAAGAGGTAAAATCTAGACTTTCTGTCGGAAAGTATTAGTAAACACAACTCTCTTATTCAATTCATGTATTGTGTGTTCTAAAGAGATATTAAAAGACTTTTGTGTGTTGACAAATTTCTCTTTCCAGTTCAGAGAGTTTCAATGTGAGCTGTGACTCGGTGAAGCATGTTGTGAGCTTTATGTATGGATTAGCTGCCTGCTTTGTGATTGGCTGGATTATCTGCCTGATTGATACTATCCACACAGGAATGGTTGCTTGCAGATCAAGGGTAAGCTTTGATAAATCCTTTCTCCAATGTAGTGGCAAAAACCAGCCAGCACAATTCATAAAAATCACCTTTCAATTTTATGTGTTTTTTTTTCATTTTTTTGTCTCAAAAACATTAGGGCTACAACGATCAATCGTGATACAATGGAGCACACTTAATTGGATATCTCTTAACTGAATAACCCTCTTAATTAAATATAATTTCCCACAAAAAACATTTACCATACCTCCAGTAAAAATTTGACCTGTTAATTGAATATAGGATATAGAGTAAACTCCTGTTAATTGAATAAATAATCTTGTAACCTGTCGAGAAATTACCCTGACTTTCCCCAGTTTTCCTTTGTTTATAGACCTATTTGACCTTAGTACATCCAATACATGCATTTAATCTATTATATCTTGTTTGACAGACCTCATGGAGCTCTTTCAAACAAGATATAAAAGAATAAATGCAAAGTTTATCTCTAGAATTCAGGAAAGTGACACAATCCCTGTTAATTGAATACTCCCGTTAATTGGATAATTTTCACTGGCAAAATGGCTATTCAGTTAACAGGATTCCACTGTATACTTGAACCATCATACACTGCTCACGATTCAGTTCGTATCGTTGTTCACTATATATCCCGATACAATAAATATATATAATATCATGCAAAACAACTTCTTTGATTTTGAAAACTAGTTCAGAGAAACCCTGTTTTTGCCTATCAACACTGATAGTATTAAATATGCCATTAAAGGGATTATTCTGTTAACTGAAATTTGATGAATTCCCTCTATTGTACTTAATTTTTATTTGACTGATCCATTATATCTTGTTTGACAGAGCTCGATGAGCTCTGTCAAACAATATATAAGTGGTTAAATGTTTAGAACATATATTCTGAGAGGAAAAAAGCACTGGAAAATGGGTCATAAAATCAAAAACTTAAATTACTTAATGTCATAGATCGCCGTTGCTCGGTGGTTCTCTCCGGGTACTCCGGCTTCCTCCACCATTAAAACTGTCACGGTCATGATTAGCCATTGTGCATAAATATGTGACCTTAAACATCAATAAATAAATAAATATATGTCATAGATTATCACATTGAGAAGTTACCTATTGTTTGGGGCGGGGTGGCATTGCAGTAACCGGTTCTCGTCTGATCACTGAAGTTAAGCAACGTCGAGCCCAGTTAGTCCTTGGATGGGTGACCGTCTGAGCGATCGATTCAGACTCCTGCATTGTGTCCTTGGGCAAGGCACTTAACCCTGATTGTCCACATGGGGGCACGATGAGGCGTACTGCATGTCGATGGTGTGCATGTCTTCAACCAATCGAACATGCCTGTGCTACAGTGTGGAGTTAAAATTTTGGGGAGCTGGCAGCTGCTCAGTGGTTCTTTCCAGGTACTCCAGCTTCCTCCATCCATAAAACTGTCATCGACATGATATGACCTTAGTAGTTAAAGTGTCGTTAAACCTTAATAAATAATAAGAATAAATAATACCTATTGTTTAAAGAGTGCATCCTAATTTGTAATACAAGTAAGCTTATGGGAATGAATATATGCAGTCCCCAAAGTAGCTGACATATGTAGTTGTATGCCAAGAGAGATTTTGTGTATCATGATACATATCGTATCATGCACAGTGAATTGTGATATGCATCATGTAGTTAGGGAAGCATATCGTCACACCCCTAAAAAACAACTTATGACCCATTCATTGGAACAAGCTCATTAAGCTTGTTCCAATGAATGGTCGTATGCTATGTTTTTGATGCCAAAAATGAAAGAAATTTGTTATTCAAGTTTCCCGTGGGAACCCCGGGAAGTGGAGCAGTGCTTGTTTAGGAGTGCGGTGGCTCAGTGGTAGACTGTTGGACTTCTCTGCTAGAGGTCCCGAGTTTGATCCCCGGCCGGGACGACCCACGTTGTGTCCTTGGGCAAGGCACTTTATCCTGGTTGCGTACATGGGGGCATGCTCATGCCGTGTACTAAGGCATACTGCACGACAGTGCACATGTCTTCAACCACTGTAACCCTGCTTGAACAGAGTTAGAATGTTGAGGAGCTGACAGTTGCTCGGTGGTTCTCTCCGGGTACTCCGGTTTCCTCCACCCGTAAAACTGTCATATGGTCACGATTAGCCGTTGTGCATAAGTATGTGACCTTAAACACCAATAAATAAATGAATAATAATGCTTGTTTAGCTCTGGTTTACTGGTAAAATAGGACCTGCCTGGTAACTAATGCTTGGGTTGGAAGTCCTCTAGAATGAGCAATATGGGTATAAATGATTGGCTGGACTTGACTTTATATCAGTGTTGCGGTCATGATTAGCCATTGTGCTGAAATATGTAACCTTAAGCACCAATAAGTAAATATTTATTCAAGAATTTTGTTCACAAAGTGTCGTCTTCCTTTTGTGTTAGGCGAATGGTTAATAAAACAATAATTGTGAAGGGATGGGAAGAAAATTAGCTGTGTCAACAAATTAATTACCTGAACTCTGAAATTACATTTTCTTTTATAAATATACATGACAATTGCCTTGCTCACTGGAATTCAGTATTAAATGGGTACATATCCTCGATTTATGCATAAATTTTTTCTTGTGCATATCTGGGTGAACCCCAAGAATTGCTGCAAGACGCACCATATAGGAACTCCAGTTAACTCTGTTAACAGTGGGAAAAACACTAAACAATTTCCTTCACATGAACTACTGCCTGCAATGATTTGATATTTGGTATGCAGCCTTCTTTTATTGGAGAACAGGCATGTAGCTTGGGGTGGGAGGGCCTCACCCCCACTCTCCACTCCCAATTATCACATAGAATTTAAAAAGTTAAAAATTGAATAATATCAATTTAATTTCCTCTTGTTGTATTTTTTCAGTCAACCAAAGTGATTTTCCAGTTTCGATCAAATTCTTTAACTTTTCCTATCAGCTGACAAACTTTTCCGAAATTCCAACTCAAATCTGTGATGGTGCATTTATTTTAATTCATTGTTCTGTTTTTCTGACTTGGAGAAGTCAGTTGGAAGGAATAGATATTGGCTGAATAGATGTTATTCTATAGTCCTTTTGTTGCCTGGTCAGTGTAACGGAAAACTTGTGCTCCTGCTTGGGAAATGTTATTTTCTTGTGGATAAAATTACTAGATTTAAGCTAGAAGGACAATACTTTGAGACAGCCTTTAGTACAATCAAGTGGGAAACCTCTTGGATGCCTCATGGGGCATCATATGGATACCCCCATTTTAAAAAGGTTGGTAATTGTTGAAATACTGAATTATTTCTTTTTGAGCTTCCGTCTGCATTGATTTGATATATGGTATGGTCTACTTTAACCCTTTACCCAACCCAGGCAATGTCAAAATTTATTTTTTAGATATCATTTTTAAAAAATTTTTTAAAAATTTCAACAAAACTATATCATGTGAACCCTCATTGGAATGAGCTTGTTCCAAAAAGGGGTCACATGACATGGTTTTGTTGAAATTTTTTTGAAAATAATATTTTTTCAGCTGCTGAATTTGCATATTATTCGTGCGGATGTGGCCGGTTCGTTGAGTAAAGTGTTAACTAGTAGAATGCTGGAAACCTGTATTTGGGTTCCATTCTGAAGTGCAGTTTCCGCAACTTAAAGACTTCAACTTCAGTGTCTTTGTCTCACATTCTCTTTGAAGTGATATTACAGTGGAACCCTGTTAACTGAATAGCCAATTTGCCAATGAAAATTATTCAATTATCAGGAGTCTTCAATTAACAGGGATTCTGTCACTTTCCTGTATTCTGGAGATAAACTTTGTATTTATTCTATTATATCTTGTTTGACAGAGCTCCATGAGCTCTGTCAAACAAGATATAATAGATTAAATGCCTGCACTGGATGTACTGAAGCCAAATAGGTCTATAAACAAAGGAAAACTGGGGAGAGTCAGGGTAATTTCTTGGCAGATTACAAGATTTTTTATTCAATTAACAGGAGTTTACTGTATAACCTATCAGGTCAAATTTGTACTGGAGGTGTGGGAAATGGTTTTGTGTTGGGAAATTATATTCAATTAACAGGGTTATTCAGTTAAGAGATATCCAATTAAGTGGACTGCACTGTATTTGGTCTGTTAGGATTTGCCTTATTACAGTTTATGGGAGAGTGCCCACAGGCACTCTCCCATGAATTGTAATAAGGCAAAGACAATTTAGCACGCTCTCAGTTAATGGTGTAGATTCAAGTTTGTTCAAAGAAGTTTCCTAGGCTTTATTTGGGTTTGTTCTTCGAGGGGCCGAAGTCAGTCCTATCTAATCCAAATTTGCTATGCAGTTTTATTGGGAGACATGTTCTTGATACTTGCAAAACATAACTTCCTATTCTGTTGTTAAAGATATAAAAAGAATTTCAAACGTCCTTTTTCCTAAACAGCCTGGGATTATTATCTCTGATGGGTGAGGGTGTGAAATGGGCAAATCTTTCCCAAGGGCAAGATATTTGGCCAGACACGATGCTTGCCTGTCCCCATCTCACATCCTCACTCATCTGGGATAATTTTTCTCCTCCCACCAAAGTACTTTTGACATCATCAAAAGTAATTCAGGGGTACGTGCAGCAATATTGAAGAATGTTGTTGTCCATTTCTGAAAAAAACTGATTTGCTTATCGGAAATCGTGCTCAAAAGTTCTGTATATATCACAGGAAAATACCACAAAATTAGTTTCCAATGCCTGGGAGACAGGGTTCAAAGATGTGTGATGAAATGAACGTTGATACATTCCCATGGCATCATATTATGAATTCTGCAATGTATTCACGTAACTTTTCGATGGGAATTTTGTGCAACTCTCTCCACTCAAAAATTCATATAAAAGAGTCAAGTGACCTTTAGTTTGTGGTCTGAGTTTTTATTTCTATTTTCTTCAACAAATGTTCGTCTACTAATATTTCCGAAATGTGACACCATGTTTTTTGTTTACAGAAGGAGGTGTGATGATTGAATAGTCCTGCACTCATTAAATATGCTAATAAGCTGGTCACATGGGTCATGTGAGATATATATCTATCTCATATGGCCTTCACACATGATGCGGCGTGATGATCTCTTTGACTGATGTCGGTTGAACCCTCACCCGAGGGTTCAACCGACATCAGTCAAAGAGACCATCACACCGCAACCGGTGACACCTGCCGAGTACCTGAACCTGTTCCTCCTTCAACACGAATAGACATGTGGAATTTAATCATTTACAGCCAATGAGGGTCGAAAGGGGCTTGTTCCTCATACTGTCCCTGCGCGCCTTCGGCGCGTTAAACCATTCCATTCAAGGCACATGATACACACACATCTTGCATAGGAGGTGTGGGGGGGGGGGGGGGGAGAAAAATAATTGTTATATGCTATGGTGTATTTTTAGGAGCTGAAGATTCAAACTGGCTGGAAAAATGCTCTCATTTTTAAAAATGAGTCTTACCTTGACTAAAGAAATAAAAGGCTCTAACTTCCCACAGTCAGTGTCTAATTTGGACACAGTGGCAAATACAGATAAACAGTAGTGTAGCCTGGTGAGAGAGAAAAACACTTCATATTTTTGCCTTCTCTGTATCGGTTCAATATTAGGGTTCGGCGAATGTTCGAAATTCGATTCCATTTTGAATCTTGTCACTGATTCAATTCTATTCTAAACCATCTAGTTTATTTGAAAAAGTCGAATCCTGGAGAGATTTGGATTTCATACAATTCTTTATTGTAGACTTTCTGATGGTAACAACTCACCCTACAGTTGTCTGATGAATAAGATTGAACGTATCCAGTCCAACTACATACAGTTAAAACTACAAGTCCTGTCATGAAATGCACACAAATAGCACGTTGATATGCGCGTTAATGTACGCGTTATGGCCCAAGTAAAGCTATCAAATTCTGTACATATGGCCTGTGCACAAGCAATGTTTCAGCCAATGGACCTCCGGGTAACCCGGAGGTCCATTGGCAGAAACATTGCATGTGTTTGCTGTGAGTAACTAAGAGAACCTGCCGTGCTTTGGATGCCATTCGATATGGCAATTGCGCGCTATTCCAACGCGCAATTAAGCCCAGAAAAGTGCACTATTTATGACAGGACTTCTAGTTTTAACTGTAGCATAAATTCAGTCGGAAAATTCATAAAAATGACATTTGAAATGATAGTGGAGATTGCATTGCATTACCGCTCATTTTCACAATATATCGTCTGTTAAATGCATCAAAGTGCCATCTGCAATGCTTTGGTATTGCAGATGGCACCTTGTTGCACACAAAGGATGATAAGGCCTAAAAAAATTAAAAATCTGTTTCTCAGGCCCTCCAGCATGGTTCGTTTGGCTGCCGCATGCTTTCTTTTTATAACCTATCCAAACTTGAAAAAATAAAAAACGAATGGATATGGATTATGTCTGATATTTTACCCAAGTTAATAAAAGTGTCCCTTTAGCATTGCAAAGCCTTCTTGCACTCAAGGGATGCAATACACCACCACCCATGCTATTCTGAAGATTATGGGTCCTAAAACATAAAACAAACCAAGAACATGACCTTTTTAATGGCAAAGAAATAATTACAAAAAGAAAAAATAAAATAAAAAAATGCCTGCACGCATGCAATTTTACAAAAGATGGCCTGAGAAACAGAGGATCTATTTTGTGAGGCCTAAATGGCTTTTTCTTCGATCACCTTTGTGATACCTGTCAGTTTTCTAATAGTCCAGGATTCTATTGATATTGAGTTCATGACTGAGATAGCACCAGTATACCGTAGTATCCTATCAATTAAAAAGTGGATTCGATGTGGTTTCAAACCTTTTTCTTGATTCGATTCGAGAGGAACATCGTGATTCAACGGGCCCAATTTCATACACTTTTCTGGGTTTTTTTAGCTGCGACGAGCAGCTCTATATGTGGCAATGTCGGTCTGTCAGTCGGTCTGTCACCAACGAGTTTAAAAAACACCATGACTCCTAAAATACTTGATGGAATGACACCATACTTGGTATGCAAGTGTATCTTCATGATGTCTACACCCTCTCAATAGTGCATGTCATTCGGATAATTTCTGTCACATTTATGGACTTCTTGCCAACAAGTTTTTTGTCACCAACGTTTTCTTTTGTCACCAACGAGTTTTAAAACATCATCGGCGTTGCACGAAACATCGCAGCTTCGGCACTGTGACAGTGCGCTCTAGTTCCTCATTAGAATCATTGATTCAACGGGCCCTATTTCATATACTTTACTGGTTTTTCCTAGTTAGAATAATTGTGTTCAGTCTCTTGTTTTTGGCCTTAACCAATATTATTGGTTCTCCTCCTTGAGCTAAAGTTTACTTGAGAAGTTTTCTGGTATCAAGCCCAAATCCTACTTAACCCTTTACCTAACAAATCGCCCGCATCCGCCACATAATCTGCAAACTGAGCAGTTGAAAAAATTAAATTTTTCAAAATATTTCAACAAAACCATATCATGTGATCCCTCATTGGAATGAGCTCATTGAGCTCGTTCCAATGAGGGGTCACATGATGTGGTTTTGTTGAAATTTTTGGAAAAATTTAAAAAAATTATATTTAAAATATTAAATTTTGATATCGTCTGCGTTGGCTAAAGGGTTAAAGTAAATTACTTATGATCTTCAATAGGAAATGTCCCAAATATAATTTATTTATTTATTGGGGTTTAATGACACTTTCGACAGCCAGTGTCACCCCGTGGTGGACAGTTTTGCAGGTGGTGGAAGTCTGAGTACCTGGAGAGAACCACAGAGCAGTGGCAAGCAACTGTCTGACCTCTCAACGTACTTACTCCGCACATGCAGGGGTTAGCATTAGTCGAAGACAAGTGCACCATAAGTGTGCACTATGCCTTAGTACACAGTGCCCATGTTGGCAATCAGGATTAAGTGCGTTGCCCAAGGACACAATGTAGTTACCCCTGGCTGGGATTGAACTGAGAACCCCCAAATATAATTAACCTCATTTTATGAGAACATGCTAATACAAAGTTCATTAGTGAAAAGCAATCATTGCCTACTGTGTCATATATGACACTGTTCATAAAGATTACTTTTCATTGGCAAGCTCTGTTTTTAGCTCACTGGGCCAAAAAGGCCATGTGAGCTTTTGCTATCACTTGGTGTCTGTCGTCTGTACATTTTACCCATTTTCATCTTCTTCTCTGGAACCACTGAGCCAATGTGAACCAAACTTGGCAGGAATGGTCTTCAAACGATCCTCATTTTGTTCCTGTTGGATGAAAAATATTGTCGCCAAAGGCATTCTTTGTTTCTGATTGGTGGATTTTCAAAAATCTCGTCCTCTGAAACTCCAAAGTGAAATATTTTGAAACTTTGCAAGATTGATCACTGAGACCCCCTCTACCAACGATCCTCATTTGATGTAGATCGGTTTACAAACATGGTCACAATTGGTGCCTATATTTACTATAGGAATCCTATGGGAAAACACATTTTCATTCTTTTCTCTAGAACTGCCGAGCTGATGTGCACCAAACTTGGCAGGAATTTTCTATGGGAGGTACTCTATGAAGGATCATCAATTTGTTTCCCTTCGGATGGAAAATATGGCTGCCAGAGGCATTCTTTGATTCTGATTAGTCGATTTTGAAAAATCTTCTCTTCTGAAACTACAAGGCCAAAAGTTTTGAAACTTCACATGATTGATGCCTGGGACATCCTCTACCAATGATCTTCATTTAATGTTGATCGGGTTGCAAACATGGCCACAATTGTGGCTTAGAGTTACCATAGAAATCCTATGGGAAATCACATTTTCATCTTCTGTTTTGCCAGGTGAGCGATTACAGATTCTTTAGAGCCTCTTGCTTGTTATTTATCTGTTAAATTGTTTGAGTCAACAAGTAGGCCCTATATTGGGTGCACCTGGGAAACTTGACCAAACTATATGTATATATAGCTGGAACACTGCAAAGCCTTTCCAAATATTTTTAATGTTGTGTACTTCTGGTACCATTACAGGACACAGGGTTTAACATTGCTATTTCAAGAAATTCAAAGGCCTGTTCTTTTCCTGCTGACAACTTGATCTAAGTGATTGCTTTAGACTGACTTGTGCCTCTGGCATGTAATGAATAATTAACTGTGCGATTGTCACACTTGAATCTTGAATCAGGGCTTACATTTCATAGAAATTTGGGAGAATCATTTGGGTTCTTGCAAATGTGGTTGCAAGAATCTATACCAGCTATGAGTGGCCCAGGATCCCATGAGGCCACTTTGGTTGAACCCCTGATGTATACTGATAACACATGTTAACCCTTTAATTTTTAAAACATAATCTGAAATTGATAATTTAAAAAAAAAAATAGCCAATATTTAGGCCATCAAAAAAAGAACCTCTGTTTCTCAGGCCCGCGCGCATGGTCATTTTTGGTGCGCATGCAACCTTTTTATGACACAAAAAAAAATCTTCAAAAAATTTGAGATATTGTGCTCATTTCGGTAAATCGATATCGATGCGTTCGCAAATTTTAAATTAACACACTTCAAGCTTTTTCTACATCATACCTTAATGAAGTGGGTGGGTTCTAGCAATATTCACGACAGAAAGTGTTTTATTCTGTAAAAGGTAAGTCATAATGACAGCAAGAAGGAAGGTGTATTTCAGTCTGACAACAAACAGTCACAAAGGGGAATGGTCGATTCGCACCATGTTTGATTCGCACCAACCCTCAGAAAGTCTGCAAAGTCAGGTGCTATGTTGAATGGAACACAGTCTCCTGGCATTTATTTTTAGTAACATTTGTATTGTAAATGGCCGTCATTGGGAATTTGTGTACTGTTATTTGAAACCGTTACGAGTTTTCCAGTTAATTTAAATAAATGCATATGAGATGCAGGATAATTGGATAACTAATAGTAACCGTTGCTTGATATAAAAGTAACAGTCATAGTTGAAAATAAATCGCATATAGGCAGGTATGTGCGGTCGAATTGGTTAATAAAAACACGCAAACATTCGTTTTGTATTTCATTTTCAGATTTCAAAAAAATATGATTTATGGATGAACTGCCCGTTCAAATGGGTTGTGATAATTTTGAATATAATGGGGAAAAATTGCGATTCACGATTTTATTAGGCAGGTTGTGAAAGGATTTTTTTGGGGGGTCAAATAAATCTCTGAAAGTTGGCACTTCGACATTTGATTTGTCCCAGAGACGTTTCAACCCGAGACGTTTCACCCACGAGGCGTTTCGTGACTTTCGTCCTGTGTTATAACTTTCATGTTTCACTGAAAAAACAAACATTCAAACCCACTTCATTTACGACCCAACACCCCTGTGGTGAATAACCAATATATTTTCGAAATTTTGCATGGTCCACCAGGCGTTTGGGTGGGGGTCAAATTACCACAAACAACCTCTCGGGGAGAAAATAAAAAGAAAAAAAAAAAACCGCCCGCCCGCATGCTTTTTTGGAAAAAATGGCCTGAGAAACAGACAATCAACTTTGTATGGCCTTACCAATAAAACCATACAAATATGAATGTCATTTGAATCAGCTCATTGTGCCGGTTCCAATGACAGCCATATGTAATCAATTTTATTGTGTTTTCTGATGAATAACATTTACGAAAAGGAATCTAACAGTATGTATTTATTACACATCCATTAAACTTTAAACCCTTGTATTTAGTGGAATCGCCACTATGACATAAATGTATCTGTATTCAACTGGCGATGTACAAGCCAGAACTTTTTTCCCAGCACCCTTTTATTAGTTCCTTTCCCGTTGGGTCATTAGTTATGCTTTGAAAAGTTTCCAAATTTCATTATACAGTTATTGATCATCTGTCATTTGGTGTGAAAATGAAAATGTCCAAAGCAAAATAAAGTTGGTTCACAAAACATTAGTTAATCAAAAATGAGATAATATTAAAAAAAAATCAATCTTTTCCAAGCACAACATTAGCCCAGGCCTGTGGCCATCTCGTCTGCGGTTCCTGTTATATCTAAGTTGGTCAACTATATTTCTTGAAATCTTTTGACATCTTGACATGCTTCGAACTTCTTTTAAAAAAGTTTCTCCCAGGTGTTTTGCTAATCCGCCCAAATTTATACTTATATTTTTACTAACATTAATAGCCACCAAGAGAAAATGTGACCAAAATTTTCATGAAAATTTCAGTGAAATTTACAAAAATTTTCATGAAAATTTTAGTCAAAATATCTCGAAAATTGCAGTGAAATTAGACAACAATTTTCACCAAAATTTAGGTGAAATTTTAATAAAATTTCACTATAATTTTGACTAAAATTTTCAGGAAAATTTTGTTGAAATTTCAGTAAATTTTTTACTGAAATTTCACTTTAATTTTGACTAAAATTTTCTGAAATTTTAATGAAATTTCACTATAATTTTGACTAAAATTTTCATGATAATTTGGGTGAAATTTCAGTAAATTTTTTACCGAAATTTCAGTGAAATTCTCTATAATTTTGACTAAAATTTCCATGAAAATTTTGTTGAAATTTCAGTAAAGTTTTTACTCAAATTTCAGTAAAATTTTAATGAAATTTCCCTATAATTTTGACTAAAATTTCCATGAAAATTTCAGTGAAATTTTTACTGAAATTTCACTATGATTTTGACTAAAATTTTCATGAAAATTTTGTTTAAATTTCAGTAAATTTTTTTACCTAAATTTCAGTGAAATTTTAATGAAATTTCACTTTAATTTTGACTCAAATTTTCATGATAATTTTGGTGAAATTTCAGTAAATTTTTTACTGAAATTTCAGTGAAATTTCTCTATAATTTTGACTAAAATTTCCATGAAAATTTTGTTGAAATTTCAGTAAAGTTTTTACTCAAATTTCAGTAAAATTTTAATGAAATTTCCCTATAATTTTGACTAAAATCTTCATGAAAATTTCAGTGAAATTTTTACTGAAATTTCACTATGATTTTGACTAAAATTTTCATGAAAATTTTGTTTAAATTTCTACTCTAAATTTCTGTGAAATTTCACTATTGCTGACTAAAACTGACTGGCAAAAACTAAAAATTTCATGAAAATGTTAATAAATTTCAGTAATCTATATCATGCATTATATACATTTCAAAACCAATGTATATAAAACTCATGAAACGTGGAAGTATATAACCAACACAGAAACTTTCATTTGAAGCTAGATATGCTCTCCAAGGATCTCTGATATTTTGAATGGTAAAGTCAGAGTAACTTAAATGATAGAATGTTAAATTTTCTCTCAGCCTCAAGATTTGTTCACACAGTTTTGACTTGTTACAATTTATGTAGGGTTGGCCAATTTAAATCTGGGGCTGGGCAAGTTAATTTGAAAAAAAGAGATGGTGTCAGCTCCTAACGGTTAGGCGTGAATGGACGCCAGTCAAAGAGAAACAGCAATACAAATTTCAACAAACATGCCCAATAAAAAAGATAAAAGAATGTAATTTAGACTTGTTCCCAAAAGCTGTTTTGATTTTTTAACAAATATTTGGTCAGTACAGCTTCAAACAAAACAAACAGACTCTTCACCTTTGGGTTTGAACATCGGAATTAAAATTTATTTATTTAAATGTATTTTAATGCATGGGAAGTGTGATAAACACAGAACGTGATGTGTGGTTGAATCGGTGGGTTTTTACATAACTTGTTGGAATGGCATAGTCATATTTCGCTCAAGCCTCATGGAATATGACTACGCCATTCCATCTCATTATGTAAAACACCCATCGATTCAAACACACATCTCGTTCTGTCTATTTAGTTACTTCCAATATCATCTCATTTTCTCATTTAATTCTCCAATTCCTCCATGGGAACAAGCCTGGAATTAAGAGGACTGTCATCTGCAGAATGACATTCCCAGAGGGTGAATTTGGTGATGCTACCCTGCACAGCATTCCAATGAAAGGTTACATGATATGGTTGTGTTAAAAATTGTGTTCAATTTTTTTTCAACTCTTCAATTTGTACATTACATGGGTGCAAACAGCCGATTCAAAAGGTAATGGGTTAATGCATCTATGTTATGGAATTGTCCGAGTCACCTAACTTTGTGTCGACTGTGCATCCAAATTTTCCTACAGACCTGACCTCTCGAAAATAAGCCCACCCATATACTTTCGACCTATTTTACTTCCTGCAACCCCTGGCCTTATTCCCCAGTCAGTATGGTATGTATATGCAATGGAACCCTGTCAGTTGAATATCCACTTTGCCAATGAAAATTATTCTGTTATCAAGAGTAGTTGATTATCAGGGATTTGGCCATTTCACGGATCTCTGTCAAACGGGATACACATGTAATGGATTAAAACCCTGTATTGGATGTAGCGAGGCAAAAGAGGTCTATAAACAAGGGAATTCAGAGATTATGAGGGTAATTTCTCAACATATAACCAGACTTTTCACTTAATAGGTGTTTACTCTACAATAGGGCTGGGCGGTTTTTCGGTTTGGTTCGGTTTTTTTTTTTTAAACCGAAACCGAACCGCCGCCTTAACAAAAAACCGAGACTTTCGGTTTCAACAAATTTCCCAGAATTGGTTAAGTTTATGACCACTCAATCACTTGCTTTCCGCACGCCAAAGGCTTAAATGTCAGGCAAAGGTAAATGCTGTGCCATTTATGCTTACTTCGAGAGGACTGACAACAAATCCCCCCCACCCTCCCCCCACAAATAGTGGTAGCAAATTTCTTGTATCTTAAACAATATCTACAGAACCACCAGCAGATGGAATATGAAAAATTAAAAAGTCGTACGTAAAAATCCACACATGCAATTCAAGAATTGTTATGTAAATTTACTGAACCGGGCATATTTGACCAAAGAGGTATTGCAAGTTACCTGACAATATGTGGTGTAAAAGTATTATAAATTACCTTTGACCTAAAATCATCTGCGTACAGCACGTTGTAAATTAGATTGGTGGTAAACATAAAATTTATTGAGTTTTAAAACCTCAAAGTTTACATGGGAAAAATGACGAGTAAATTATGTTAATTACCCGACCACTGGCACGTTCTCTGAAGTCACATGCTCAGAGATAACGCTGCGCATTGGCAGTTATGTTTTTTGTCAACAATAAAATGGTTAAATTAAAATAGAACACATCCAATTAAATGGATGGCAGGTAACTATTGAAAGTTTTTTTAAAACTTATTGGGAATTGTTTGTATACTATTTGAACTTACTTTAAGGAATCGCGCAGTACTGCAGGTCTGTCAGGTACACACGCTGCATTCCCAATACGATGTTATAATCAGCACGTGTCATGACCATGTGTATTTTGTAAACACAACAAATCCCAAGATGCAATATTGCAAACTTTCTTTCAACCCCCATTATGCAGCAGTCTCCCCTCCCTTCAAAATCATCAATCGCCTGTCTTGAATAAGATGAAATCAACGCAGGGATAAGCCAAGAGGGCAAAGTAAAGTTGGTAATATCTTTGCCTTGGCACCGCCCATTTCGCCCAATTTCTATGTTTGGGCAGAATCAAAGTAAAAAACGAACATCTACAGTTGAAATTAAGAGAGATATTGTGAAAGCATTGGAGTGAGTTACCAATAAATGTGATTCGTATATCACGACTTACTTCAACAATAGTTATCAAAATCAGAAAAAATATGATTTGTGTTCCTCTTATTCCACTGTCATTTGAAGCAGGAACCATCAAGAAACACGGGGCACGTCTATTTTCAAGCGATGTGATAATTACCGAAATAAGCACAACAATTGCACATTATCCACCAAAACCAGGATGAGAGCATTGCGACTCCATAAAAAATAAGGAAATGTTGATTTTTGCTAAAATGTAGCTTTTCTTGTGAATTTCTGCATCTTGTCTTGACAAGGTCCGAAATCTCACTGACAGAACAAGGCAGCTCCCACCAGTGGTGGAGCCATGGTTTGAAATCCTGTGGATCATGCTAGAGGAGATTTTTTTTTTTTTTTTTTGGGGGGGGGGGGGGGGGGGGGGAATCTCAGGACTGAGGGTACTGTACTTGTACTGAGGGCAGGAAATCAAAAATAATTTTTTCAAATTTGGGGATAGGAGAAGCAAGTGGGATTTTGAGTGGAGGGTGGGGGGGGGGGGGGGGGGGCTGGTCTCCCTAGATACCTCATGCCTCCACCGCTCCACCACTGTTGCCCACTACAGCAGCCCAACACATTATGTCCATTTGCTGAGAAGAGTGGTGAACACTGATTAACCCGAATGACTCAACTCGCTATATGAGCCTCATGACTTGGATGACAAATACAGACAGATTTTATGTGTACATTCCCTCTAAAATGTGGATTTCTACAATATATTATGAAAAACCGAAAACCGAACCGAAAACCGAGTTTTTGTACAAAACCGAAACCGAAACCGAACCGAAATGCAAATTTCAAAACCGCCCAGCCCTACTCTACAACCTAGCTATAAGCAGTTAACAAGTATGGTAAGGCCTAAAAAAATAAAAAATCTGTTTCTCAGGCCTCCCGCATGGTCCTTTTGGCTGCCGCATGCTCTCTTTTTATAAAACCAATTTAAACTTAAAAAAAATAAAAATTCAATGGTTTAGGCCACACAAAGTAGACCTGTTTCTCAGGCCATTATTTGTAAAATTACATGTGGGCGAGCAGTTTTTTATTTTATTTTTTATTTCAGTAATTACTTCTTTGCCATTAAAAGGTCATGTTCTTGGTTCAAGTTTTAGGCCTCATAATCTACAGAATAGCATGGGTGGTGGTGTATTTCATCCCTTGAGTGCAAGAAGGCTTTGCAATGCTAAAGCATTGCAAAGCCTTCTTGCACTCAAGGGACAAATTCATCAATTTTTTTAACTTGGGTAAAATATCAGACAAAAACCATTTAATTTTTATTTTTTTTAATTTTAAATTGGGTATAAAAAGAGAGCATGCGGCAGCCAAAAGGACCATGCAGGAGGGCCTGAGAAACAGATTTTTTATTTTTTTAGGCCTTATGTCTGATATTTGTATTACACAAGTTAAAAATATTGATGAATTTGTAGTACCCTCCAATGATTTGTAATAAAACAAATTTTGGTGAACAAATTCACACCATAAAAAATAATCTAGCCCTCAACCATTTAAGGTCATATATTTCTGCACAATGGCTAATCATGACCACAACAATTTTATGGGTGGAGGAATCCAGAGTACCTGGAGAGAATCACTGAGCAATGGAGAGCAACTGCCAGCTCCCCAACATACAAACTCCACACAAACAGGCTTAGCATTGGTTGAAGACAGGTGCACTATCAACGTGCAGTATGCCTCAGTACACAATGCCACTGTGCCCCATGTGGGCACTGGGGGTGAAGTGTCTTGCCCAAGGACACAACGTGGTTGGCACAGGTGGGATTCAAACCGAGAACCTCTTGGCTTGCAGCCTGCACCTCTACCTCCTGAGCCACCACGTCCCCTGCAGTCATGATACAGTCATGGATGCTGACTGCGACCTCAACCCTTTACCCAACATAACAGCCAAAACCAGCCTGCACTATTCACAAAAATCGCCAATTAATTTTCATTATTTTCTCAAAAACATAGGTTATGACCCCTCTTTGGAACGAGCTTGTCGAGCTCGTCATAACCTATGTTTTTGAGACAAAAAATGAAAAAAATAGTTATTCAAGAACTTTGTTTGCAAGCGTCGTCTGCTTTTCATGTTAGGTAAAGGGTTAAGCACCAAAACAATCTGTTAATTGAAAATAGAATATGTTTTCATTTCGAGAATTCATCTAGAATTTTCTTTAAACAAATGCCCTTCCACAATCCATTCCAATGAGGGGGTCATAAACTGAGTTTAACCCTTTACCCAACGAATTGGCCGCATCCGCCCGCGTAATATGCAAATTCAGCAGTTGAATAAATATTATTTTTCAAAAAAATTCAACAAAACCATATCATGTGACCCTTCGTTGGAACGAGCTCATCGAGCTCGTTCCAACGAGGGGTCACATGATATGGTTTTGTTGAAATTTTTTGAAAAATTTGAAAACATGATATTTAAAATAATAAATTTTGATATCGTCTGCGTTGGGTAAAGGGTTAAATGCTTCTTGAGAATATTACTGCTGGTTTTGGCCATTACATTGGATAAAGAGTTGCTATAGACAAGCCAGAAAATGAGCAGGCTGCCATCTGCAAAATAAGGTCCCCAGAGGGTGAATTTAGTGATGCTACCCTGCATAGGTTAGTGTCACTAAATTTACCCTCTGTGAATTTCAGTCTAAATCAGGGTCTCAAAACTAAACAGAAAGAGGTACCCAGAGGATAAATTGGCCCACTGTATGGGATGATAGCGTAATCAAATTCACCCGCTGGGGACCTCATTCTGCAAATGTCAGACTGCTTATTTTTAGGCCTGGCTATAGATGAGATTTACACCAACACTGTACAATGCACAAGGTTAGTTATTCGGTTAATATTGAAAAATCTTTACAACCAGAAAGTTTCACTAACACTGTGTAGTGTGGCTAAATTGCACACAGGGGTAGTTACACTTTCTGGTTATAAAAAATTGATAATTGCCATATCACACACTACATGAAAATGTACACTCATTAAGATTGTGCATTGAACATGGTTAATCGCATAATAGAAATGATCATATAACCAGAAAGATAAGAGTGACTAACTCTTTGAATTGCACAGAATTATTTGGTAAACTGACATGCTTAACCAGAGGCATTGCACAGCATATGTTGATGGGCTACCATATTACACACTACTTGAAAATATATACTGACTCAGGCCTGGCAATCTAGAAAATCCAGGAGTGCAAAACATTTGCCCTCCTCAGGTTGCTTGGGAGTGCAATTGCACCTGAAATTTTCAATGCAAAAACTTGTATGCTAGTTTGGTTATGTTCACTTCAAGGTATTAATATTGTGACTGAAAAATTGCACTACATTCAGCTACACAGTGGAGAAATTGGCACACACATCTTCTCATTATTCAAAATGTTGCATTTAATTCTTATGTGACCGTCTTCTACACTCAAAATGTATCGAAATGCGACACAGAATGGGTCATGAATTATTGCGAATCAAGGCAACATTGACAAATCATCCCCTGAGTTCCAATGTGTTCTCTGTGCCAGTTGGCACAGAGAACACATTGGAACTCAGGGGATGAAATAATAATAGATTTTAAAGGCAGTCCCAAACAGGTCCAGAAAATCAAGGCGTGCAAAAAATTGCCCTCCTCAATTTTTTCTAGGCGTGCAGTAGGTGTGCAGCACTCCTGCACTCCTAAAGAATGCCAGGCCTGCTGACTATAGGCTGTAAAAATGTACAAGGTTAGTTGTTTACATGTTATATGGGGTGCAGGAATCAAGGAACTAATGGAAATATTTATATTGGATTGTGGAAATTTTTTTAATCATTCCAAAAATGAAAACATAAAAACATATTCTATTTTCTGTAAATAGTTCAATGAAAAAAAAAAGTTATAGGCATAAAATGCTGAAAAATATTGGAAATTCACTTTGAATAGCCTTGAATTTTATCAGTCCTTGCCAGCACAAAACCCTGAAATTTCCTTCAGCTATGTACATTTATAGGAGCAGCATTATACCCATTCCCTAGGTTCTTCTTGAGCCAACATGTTGGGGCACCTGTTCTGTTCCAGTAAAAAGTGATCAAAGTTCGAATTTTGGATTTTGAGGGTTAAAATTAAATTAGTTAATTTGGATAGTTATGCTCTTTCTATATATTCTGTGTGTAAAATAACAGCAGAAATCTTTTCAGTCCATGCTCATTATATGTAAGAAAAAATTAAAAATAAAACCCTTCCTCCCTCACTGATTTGAAAAAAAATTGTCTGAGAATCAATTTATTTTGCATGACCTTAACTGGATTTTTTTTTATTTCAGGTTAATTCCGGTGCTGTGCTCATTGCATCTAAACCTGACACAGCGGTCTTAGTTCATAATTGGGAGTAGACATGCAGAGATTTGCATTTATGTGCTGAAGTGTAAGTGTATTTCAATTCACCATTTGTGTTTTCAGTGGCTCAAAATCAGATTATACAGTCCCGTCGCTGTGGATTGGTCAAAATCCATACATGGGCAGTGTTTCCCACAGGTGCTCAATCAATAATCATTAGTTTTCAGCAAATACGTGGAGAGTGGATTGTAACCAAATCACCCGTGGAATGGAGTTATCACCCAAAGTATCACTTTCAAATTCAGGACATATGGACAAAAAACACAAGCAATGTTTCAACCAATGGGACTCCGGGTTTAACCCGGAGGTCCATTGGCTGGAACTTTGCTTGTGATGGTTATGCTCTGCAACAAATTTGCAATTATTACTCGGGTGGAATCTCCACTCTACGGGTGATTTAATAATACACTCTCCACGTACTGTATTCAATGAAAGAAGCACCGTGTTGTACCCGGTGCTTCTTAAGTTGAGAATTTGATGGCAATTCCTTTGTTTTATGTCAGAAATTCACAGTAAATGAATGCATGGAAATATTGCCCATGCAAGGTGTTTGACCTTTCCATGATGACCATACTGTAAGTCTGTCTTGTCTGGCAGAGCGCTGAGCTTTGTAAAATGGGACATGATAGGTTCTGTTCCTTACTCTCTTCAATCTGACCTTTGCGGCAGAAAAATGAATTTGACAATGTAAGTTAATTAACTGTTTGAGTGGAAAAACACTCTCAGGTACTGTTATCATGATATAGTTCCCATTGGATGCCTTGGGAAGGGTGCAGAGCTTGTTTAGAGTTTGTTCTGGTAGCCAAAAACTTGTGCGGAGGTCCTCAGAAATAGGTAGCATCAGGGCTCAAAATAAGTGGTTTCGCATCGCTATTTGCTATGCAAAACATGCTAAAAGCTACAGAATTTTCAATCATGTATAACATTTTGCGATATAATATATTCAACCGCAGCCTAATAGGCTGCAGTTGAATATCTTGTATTGCAAAATGTAAAAATGAAAATTTGCAACAAACTTTGTAAGCTAGTTCACTGATGCTTTACTCCTGATATGAGATTAAGTCTCTGTCTTGCATTAGCAACTTCATATGTAACGTGAATTTTATTGGTTTAAATTCATCCTGCATTGTTTCTGCATTTTGAATAAAATACCCAGTCAAAATAATTTTAAGCCCATCAAATTAAGAGATGTAACGGATTTGGAAGTATCTAAGTCCATGCAGTTATTAAAGGCAGTTCAGTTGAAAAACATAGCTAGTGCTTCATGTGTTGCAGCTCATTTGAAAAGGCACAGAAATGGATAGACATTCTATCTGCTCAGAAGAGTTCAATACAAAACAGTATGGCATCAGTCCGGTATACAAGAACTGTTATGGAATTTAAACAAAATGCTATTCATTTTTCAGAAATGTGTAGCATTTTGCTACGCATACAAAAAAATGTATTTTGAGCCCTGGGTAGCATAGGTATAAATGATAGATAAAACTTAACTTTGTCCTTGTATTGCATTTATGATATAGCTTGGATGCTGAAAGTGACATTAAACACTAATAAATGAGTAGATATCATGATAAAGGTCTCACTCTTTTAGCTTTACTTGACAAAGTCAAGATAAGCTTTTGCCATCGCGCGTGCGAAAGAAATCTCATTCAGTTCACATTTTCTTGGGCACAGGCTACACATCGTAGTTCTGATCCGATCATCATGAAACTTCATATGCAGGTTTGAGGTCATGTCTAGATGAGAATGTCACCTGTTGGTCATGATCAGTCAACCTTGATGACTGTGAGAGCCAGAAACCTGAAAACCTTTAGCACATTCTACAGGTCGTATTTAAGTAGGGATTTCATTGTAACCTGGTAGGATGACTCCGTTTGGTGTCTAGATGCGAACGTCCCCTTTGGGTCACAATTGGTCAACGTTGCGAGAGCTTGAAACCTGAAAACCTTTAGCACAGTGTACAGGTCGTATTTTTGAAGGGATTTCATTTTAACTTGGTAGGATGACCCCTATAATGTCTAGATGGGAATGTCCCCTTCTGGTCATGATTGGTCAACCGTTACAGCTACACGACCTGAAGCCCCAAAATCTTTAGCACAGTCTACAGGTCGTATTTATGAAGTGATTTTATAGTAACTTTGTAGGATAACTCTGTATAATGTCTGGATGAGAACAACATTTTTTGGTCGAGTTCAGTCAAACATGATGGCTGCAGGGGCACGTTACCTAGATTCCTTTGGCAATGTCTACAGCTTGCATTGAAAAAGGGATTTCATTGCAAATTTGTAGGATGACTCAGTATAATGTCTAGATGAGAATGTTCTATTTTGGCGGTATTCAGTCAGCTGTGACAGCCGCACAGGCATGTGACCAAGATTTGTTTAGCACAGTCTACAGTTCATATTTATGAAGCAATTTCATTGTAACTTGGAAGGTCATAACTTGGTATGATGTCAAGATGAGACTCAGATTTTGGTCACGATCGATCACCCATTACTGCCGCCTAGTCACATGACCTAGATTCCTTTAGCACTAGCACTGCTTACAGGTTGTTTTATGAAGGGGTTTCATTGTAACTTAGGAGAACTTGGTATGATATCTAGATGAGACTCCCCAGTTTTGGTCATAATTGGTCAACTGCCGAACCATCACAGGACCTAGATTCCTTTAGCAAAGTCCACAAGTTACATTTATGAAGGGATTTCATTGTAATTTGATAGGATGACTCATTTTGGAATGATTTTACTGTAACTTGGTAACTTTGGTTGGCATACATAAATTGTTAGGACCACATCAAACCAGGTCTTAATTCTTTAGTACATTCTACATTCAAATTATTGTCTCCCGCTTTTTGAAAAAAATGGGTGATATTAAATTTGGGGTGTCCTTCCATCCTTCCTTCCATCCTTCCGTCCTTCTGTTCTTCCATCCTTCCGTCCTTCCTTGTTTTTCGTTTCCAGACTCTAACTTTCCTTACAGTGACCGGATTTCGATGAAATTTGGATAGTAGATCACTTTCATCAATTGTGGGTACAAGTTCGAATATGGGCATTTTCCGTGCATATTTAATTAGGTTGCTGAAATTTGAGTTGCTGACGGTTTCCAGACTCTAACTTTCCTTAAAATCAACCGATTTCAATTAAATTTCTTATATGAATTACTTTTATCAATACATAGGTCAAGTTCGAATGTGGGAAATGTTGTACTGAAAATCTGTCTGGCTGCCTGTCCGTCGGCCCCGTGCTTCAGTGCACCTCGGACTAAAAGCCATATTTTATGAACCGACCTTCACGAAACTTCTTGGGTATCTTTGTTATCATTGTGAGACCAGAATATGTGTTTTGGGGTTTGGTCAAAAATTCAAGATGGCCACCAGCAGCCATTTTGTTCCAAAATTGGGTGTAATCAGTTTTTTGTACAGAACGTCTATATGAAAGATCGGATTTGAATAAATTTTTGTATGAATGTTTAGCAACATACAATACATCACATATAATACGGGTTTTGTTCTCGTGCAAAAATTATGCAAATAAGGGAAACTTTGATTTATTCAGTGCTACTACTAATACACAGTAAGTGCACACCTTCCATATTTTTCGTTTCCAGACTCTAACTTTCCTTACAGTCAGTTGATTTTGATGAAATTTGGGTAGTCACTTTCATCAATTGTGGGTCCAAGTTCGAATATGGGCATTTTCTGCGCATATTTAATTAGGTTGCTGAAATTTGATTGGTTGACGGTTTCAAGATTCTAACTTTCCTTAAAATCAACCGATTTCGATGAAATTTCATATATGGATTACTTTTATCAATACCTAGGTCAAGTTCGAATGTTGGAAATTTTGTACCGCAAATCTGTCCGTCTGCCTGTCTGTCTTCCCTGTGCGTCACTGCACCTCGGACTAAAAGCCGTATTTATGAACCGATCTTCACGAAACTTCTTGGGTATCTTTGTTATCGTTGTGAGACCAGAATATGTGTTTTAGGGTTTGTTCCAAAATTCAAGGTGGCCGCCAGTGGCCATTTTATTCAGAAATTGGATGTAATCAGTTTTTTGTACAGAACTTCTATATGAAAGTTCGGATTTGAATAAATTTGTGCATGAATGTTTAGTAACATGCAATACATCACATATAATACGGGTTTTGTTCTCGTGCAAATATTATGCAAATTAGGGAAACTTTGATTTATTCAGTGCTACTACTAATACACAGTAAGTGCACACCTTCCGTGTTTTTCGTTTCCAGACTCTAACTTTCCTTACAGTCAGTCGATTTCAATGAAATTTGGGTAGTAGATCACTTCCATCAATTGTGGGTCCAAGTTCAAACATGGGCATTTTCCATGCATATTTAATTAGGTTGCTTAAATTTGATTGGCTGATAGTTTCCAGACTCTAACTTTCCTTAGAGTCAAACGGTTTCAATGAAATTTCATATATGGATTACTTTTCACATCAGTTTAATGTAATATGTCTTATCATACAGTCTTAATTTTTAGTGATTCTCACAGTTATACTCCACATCACTTTACTTGCCTTCACAGTGACCTCCATGAAAATAAATCTGATAACCACTGTCTGAAGCACTGTCTGTTCTGTCTCTTCTAAATAACTTCCACTTGCAACTCAACTATATTCCACTGGATGCATTAATTCCCCTTGAAACTGCTCCCCAGCAGGAGACATGAATTCACTGAATTTGCTTGCTCTTATTGAAAGTATAGTGTACAGGGAACAGAAATTAACATATTCTCAATTATCATAATTCTTGTCTTATTTCATAATCCTTTCATAAACATTGAACATTATCCTTTTCATCAAACACTGTACACAGTCAAGTTAAGCTGCAGTATCATTGACACTTTCATTTCATGAGCATCCTATTTTATTGGAAGCAAAAGTTATTTGTTTTGTAATAATTTATATTGGGCTAAAGCGAAAAAGAAAGGTTTGGTTCACGGGCAATCCCTCACTGGAAGTGACTTTCTTGTTGAACATTTTTAGCTCAACTTTGACGTAAGTCAAATTTGAGGTTATGCAATGGCCCATCGTCTGTCTGTCCGTCCATCAACAATTCAGTTTGGCTCTGGCTAGAGGCCGTATATATGAACCGATCTTTACAAAACTTCTTGAGTACCTTAGTTATCACCGTGGGACGAGAACGAGTGTTTTGGGTGCAGTCCAAAATTAAAGATGGCCGCCAGCAGCCTTTTTGTACCAAAATTAGTGCAATCAGTTTTTTGTACAGAACTTCTGTATGAAAGTTCTGATTTGAATAAATTTTTGTAGGAATGTTTAGTAACATGGAATACATCACATATAATACAGGTTTTTTTCTCATGTAGAAATTATGCAAATTAGATGAACTTTGATTGGTTCAGTGCTACTTATACACAGTAAGTGCACATGGCAAGATGGCTCGGGCTAGAGTCTGTATTTATGAACATTGTGTCACATTGTGCATTTTCACATAAGCACTAACATAAGCACTAACAAGAATAGATTAGAACAGCTAAATATAGTAATAATAAGCAAAGCTGTTCCAACTAATAGGCTCTTCTACTCTACTGGAGTATACTCCAGAACAAAGGAACATGGCCAGATAGACGAAAACTATTGCATATATTGATAGAAGCAGAGAATTCTGAAAGAATTTGAAATAGTAAAACTTGTCGGGTTTATTTGGGTAATTAAACAAGGATTCTGGGAGAATTCTAAGCCAGAAAATTACTCTTCTACAAAGGAACACCCCCCCCCCCCCGGTACCCCTTTGGTACTATAGCACTACGTTGTAAGCCGATAAAATGGGGAATCCGCAGTAAATAAAGTCAATTTCGGTGACTTTAGGGATTGTCGGGTTGTTTGTGGTAATTCTACGAATCGGGAAATTACTCTTCTACAAAGGAACACATCCTCCGAATATACCCCTGTCTTGTTGGAAGGTTTTGGGTCACATAGCAACCACATGCTATCATAGAAACCAAGTGGCCTCCAGTATACAAAATGGACGACGGAAACACGTATCACCCTAACAACACGTGCTGCGCATGCGCATTCACACCACGCATCACTATGGAGATGACGTCACAAGATGGCCACTCACGTGGGTTACCATGACAACCAAACATGGCGCCACCAGGTCACGTGACTATGATGTCACTTCCCCCTCCACCATTCCCTCCACCCAATAGGGGCCGACCTCCACACATCTCCTACTACTTACACATGTCAATAAGGCTCAGGCTAGGGGCTGTATTTATGAACCGATCTTCACAACACTTCTTGGGTACCTTTGTTACCACCTTGGGACGTGAACAAGAGTTTCTGAGTGCGGTCCCAAATTCAAGATGGCTGCCAGTGGCCATTTTGTACCAAAATTTGGTACAATCAGTTTTTGGTATAGAACTTGTAAATGAAAGTTCTGATTTGAATAACATATAATACAGGTTTTTTTCTCATGCAGAAATTATGCAAATTAGATGAACTTTGATTTATTCAGTGCTACTTATTCACAGTAAGTGCACATGTCAATACGGCTCGGGCTAGAGGCTGTATTTATGAACTGATCTTCACAAAACTTCTTGGGTACCTTTGTTATCACCATGGGACGAGAAGGAATGTTTTTGGGTGCGGTCCAAAATTCAAGATGGCTGCTGGTGGCCATTTTGTACCAAAATTAGTGCAATCAGTTTTTTTGTACGGAACTTGGGACAGGAACGAGTGTGTTTTGGGGTGCCTTTGTTATCACTGTGCTATGAGAACAAATATTTTGGGGTTCAGTCAGACCCACCTTGGGACTCAAAGATTTCCTTTCCAGTTTAGCATCTAACTGTCGCCCACCTTTACAATACTTTACCTATACATTTGTTACAGGCTACTATCAGTATTTATGTACCGACTGTTACAATACTTTATATGTACCTTTGTTATCCGGTCATTACCTAGATGTATGTCATTGCTGTGTTACATACTATACATGTACATGTCTTACACAAGTTGAACTACAGTGCCATTGACACTTTCATTATTGGCCTGCTGTGTCTTCCAAAATTAGTTTATAGCTCTCCTGTGCAAAACTCCAGGGGAGCTTTAGTGAAAATTTTCTGTCATTGTCCATCCATCCAACTGAAGTGAACTTTACATCTTCTCATAAACTACTTGCGTGCTCCAAACTTGATATGCATGATCCTTATCAAATGTCTATTCATATTCATTCAAATAAAGTTGCCACGTCTACAGGGGGCACCACAATGGGCATAATTTAGCAAGCACCCATAAAATGTTTTTATGCCAACCTTCCCCCCCCCCCCCCCCCCGACTTAGGTCGGGTGGCATATAGTGATTGAAATGTGTGCGTGTCCATCCGTGTGTCCGTTCGTCCGTGTGTGTGTGTGTGTGTGATCCAAGCCAATAACTCGAAAACGGTTAGACCACAGTCATCAAACTTCACACAATTATAAAGGACCATGGGAGGATGTGTCACACACCTTAGCCAGTTTCGTACCTTCAAGGTCAAGGTCACATTTCAAGGTCACACTAAAAATTGGTCAATATTTGTGTCTCAGCCAAAACTCAGAAATGAATCATAGTACAATTGTTAAACTTTTTACAAATGTTAAGGATAGTCAGAAGATGTGGCGTGTATAATAGTTTCCGCCGCATTTGCAAGGTGAAGGTCACAAGGGTGGGGGCTGGGGGGGGGGGGGGGGGGGGCATGTGTTACCTTAGTAACATTCTTCTTGTTTTTTAAAATCTTCCCCAGAACTATCAATCAGAATCTTTTGATACTTGGTATACAACCAGGGGTCAGCCGAGTGGGCGACTTGGGCGAAGAAGTCGCCTTGTCATTCCTCAAGTCGCCTTGGCTTGCATTGGGGGCGAAATTCAAGTCGCTCTCCAAAACTTCCTTGGGAGACATGGCAATTTACTGCATTTTCTTATGTTTTATTTTTTAAGAACACCCGCTTCCGCATTCGCTAAAAAAGTAAACACGGCTGTTGTTAAATTCCGTCACACGGCTATGAAAATAGCCTAAACTAGCCCAATTTTATATTTCTGAAAAGAACTGTAATGGCGTAGTCGTTCGAACAATTCGCCCCAACTGATAACAACCAGCACAAAATGGCTATTTAAAAACAAAGTGCCAGCCAAAACAACGAATCACACAAGACATGCATCGAGTTAATTAGAATTTATTAAAGTTAACCACCGTTTCAAAACAAACAAAAAATGTATTGGAGACAGTTCGTCCATATCGAAATTGCTTGCGGTTACGCTCTGTTCCACTGAAAAGTTGGTTGCATTGAAATTCGGCCCGTAATTTGCATTGAATGTTTTTCTTTGAAAACTTGTGAAGTTGTGTTGGAAGGGGGTTAAATGTAATAAGGCTACAATAGAAATCACAGGTATTTGGATGGATAAGAATGGCAGACCTTCAAAGCACCAATTGCACGTGTCAGTGTAAGATGGTTGGCAGAAATTGTCAGTTTTCTGAACAGTGTATTATTACCCAGCGCAGCCGGGAAGGGAGACAACTGAAATATTTTGTCATTTACCTAAGAAATAAATTAACTCAAATTGTTAATAATGCTTAATTTACGAAGGATATCGAAAACTTTTTTAACTACGCTTTTCAACTCAGGGCAGTCAGAAACCATGAATGACCCAGCTTCTTATATGAACTTGAAATTTATTTTAAACACTTTAAATATTTTTTTTAAAAAGAATATACCTTCTATTACAGGGAAGAACACTCTCATCATGGGTCATACTAAATTTCAAATCCACTGCGTTGAGGCAAATACAAAATCAACTGCATGGTAACCTTAGTCATCACTGTTAGGCAAAGACTTAGGGGGTATTCAGAAACTATGAACGACACAGTTTTTTGTGGGGTGGGGGGGGGAGGTGGGATTTTAACCTACATTCTGTTATATACCATCTGACTTAGTTTTGTGTGTGTATGTATGTTTGTATAACTTTTATTTATTTTTTTTCTCCACAATTGTGTCCTCTATGTTCATTTATTTTGTCACGATGTCATGTACGTTTTATGGGTTTTTTTTCTGATTTCTCCTTCATGTCCACTGACTTTTCCCTCCTGGGTCCTGACTTCTCCCTAAAGTCTCTGAAGGGAGAAGTCACTTCTCCCTGAAATCAGCTGCCAGGCTGACCCCTGTATACAACATCCTCAGATTTAGGTTTGTTCGAAACATTTCCCAGTTGACATACGGAAATAAAAAAAACTACCTGTAGCGTGTGGTAGAAGAATTAGGTCTGAGGCCGCGGGCCCTGTACGGCTCTCATGGTTGATCGATCTGAACCAGAATGGAAAATTCATCCACTGACCAGGCATTCATTCAGAAATCCATCTGCACTTCACAACACCCAGTTAGACAACCAAGTTGCTATAAAGTCACCTCATAAATATGGCCTGTAGGCTGTGTTGAAAGGTTTTAAGAGCAAGGGTTTGTGAGGCCCTCACCATTGACCAATTTAGACCAAAATACATGTAGGATGTTCTCATCTAGTCATCAGACTAAGTCATACTTTCAAGTTACAAATTGCTTCATAAATACAACCTGTAGTCTGTGGGCAAGAAAGACTTTGGGATTCGAACCCGCGCAGCTGTCACAGCTGACAGATCATGACCAAACTAGGATGTTCTCATCTCAACATCATACAAAAAGAAAGGATGTTCCATGTTCATGAAAGGATTATTAAATAAGACAAGAATTGTGCCAATATTGGCAAGACATTAAGTTCTGTACCTTATAGGTTATGCATTCAACTTGAATAATAAGTGGTATGGACGGACTGTGGTAAAGAAATTTAGACTCAGACTTGTTCGACCCTCTTGGTTGACAAATCTCAACCAAAACAGGGCTACAGGATGAAATAACTTTATATTATACTGAGTCATCCAACCAAGTTACAGTGAAATCCCTTCATAAATACGACCTGCAAACAGTGTAAATGAATCTCGGCCACTTTCCCAGGCGGCGGTAACAGCTGACCGATCGTGACCAAAATACAACAGTCTCATTTAGACATTATACCGAGTCATCCTACCAATTTACAATGAAATTCCTACGTAAATGCAACCTGTAGACTGTGCTAAAGGTTTTCGGGCTTCGAACCTGCGCAGCCTTCACGGTTGACCAATAACGACCAAAATGGGATGTTCTCAACAAGACATGACCTCGAACCTGAAATTTAGTGTTGATCAGTCTAGAACGACGGTAGTGGCCTGTGCTAAAGAAATGTGAACAGTCTCACCTCATAAATACAGACTGTAGGCTGTGTCAAAGGTTTTAAGAGCAAGGGCTCATGAGGCCCTCACCATTGACCAATTTAGACCAAAATACCTGTTTGATGTTCTCATCTAGTCATCAGACCAAGTCATACTACCAAGTCACAATGAAATTGCTTCATAAATATGACCTGTAGACTGTGGTAAATAAAGACTTTAGGATTCGAACCCACATAGCTGTCACAGTTGATGGATCATGACCAAACTAGGATGTTCTCATCCAGACATCATACAAAAAGAAAGGATGTTCCATGTTGATGAAAGTATTATTAAATAAGACAGGAATTGTGACAACAAGAATAAGAGGTGCAGATTGTGATAAACGAATTTAGACTCGAACTTGGACGGTCCTCATGGTTGACCGATCAAAACAGGGCTACATGATGAAATAACTACATATCATACCGAGTCATCCTTCCAAGTTACAATGAAATCCCTTCATAAATATGACCTGTAGACAGTGCTAAAGGAATCTAGGTCACGTGCCCAAGCGGCAGTAACGGCTGATCTATCGTGACCAAAAACATGAAGTGTCATCTAGACATCATACTGAGTCATCCTACCAAGTTAACAATGAAATCGCTTCATAAAGATGAACTGTAAAGTGTGCTAAACATATCTAGGTCATGTGCAGTGCGGTCATCACAGTTAATCACAACCAAAGTAGGATGTTCTCATCTACATATCATACCGAGTCATCCTAGCAATTTACAATGAAAACCCTTCATAAATGCCACCTGTAGACTGTGCTAAAGGAATCTAGGTCTCCTGCATTTATGGCTGACACGGTTTACCAAACCCCATCAAAATAGGACTATCTTATCTTGACATTATACAGAGTCATCCTACCAAATTACAATGAAATCGCTTCATAAATATGATCGTTAGACTGTGCTAAAGGTTTTTAGATTTCTAACCTGCGCTGCCATCACAGTTGACCATTTTTGACCAAAATGAGACGTTCTTATCTAGACATGACCTCGAACCTGCACATGAAATTTTAGTGCTGATCAGACAAGAACTACGGGCTGAAGTCTGTGCTAAAGAAAATGTGAACAGACGCACAGACTTCCGCATGCATGATGGCAACAGCTGATCTTGACTTTGTCAAGTTAAGCTCAAAATAAAAACTGGATGTGTCTGTATGACATATATGCTGTGCAGGATAGCATCACCAAATTCTCCCTCCCTCTGGGAACCTTATTCTGTAGATGGCAGTCTGCTTATTTCCAGCACTGGACACTTTGTTCAGCATTCTTATCCAAGTACAGTACAATTATGCAAGTACAGACACTAATCTTTTAATAGTCTTCAATATTCATGTTTAAAGTGTTCATAAAAAGAACTAGATAAATTTTCTTCCACTACAGCTGACGGTAATATTCTTTGACAAGAAGACTTGGTTCTGCTCTCCATAGTGTTAGGATCATTATACTAACAGTAGTACCATTCTAATGTTGGATCTTTCATGCAACAGGGATTCTTTAAATTTACATGATGAAGTAAAGAGAATTTATCATTGACGTGTGTTGGCTATGATGGTGTGATAATCCAAGCTGCTAAGTATGACTCAGCTGTTTCAACCTGAATATCAATGTCCATTATCAGCTCAACGGTTCTCAGATTATTATGTTGCAGGCTAAATACCTCAGGTTTGGTTACAACTTCTGGATTAACATATACTTCTCAAAGTTTGCTAAGCACCAAATATTTGACACATCATTTGTGAAATTTGCTTGTGACATATTTGCGATATTTTTGGTGGATATGATTGAGGAATGTATTGAGATGGTCCCCAGTGTTTTCATTAGCTCTCTTGACAGGCAGACTTTTTGTGAAGGCAGAGACAGGGCAACATCTGCAGAGCTCTGAAGACCAGTTTTTGATCATTCAGGCCCAAAGGAACTGCTTTGCCACCAGCAACCCAGCTTCGCAGTGACCTTCAGAATGCATCTGGGGGGAAATGTTTCGACACAGACTATCCAGGCAAGGTTGCATGAATGTGGTCTCCGATCGAGAAGACCATGTATTCGCATTCTGCTGTCCCAGAACCACTGCCAGGCACAATATGAATGGGCCATGGACCACGTTGGATGGACCAGAGAAGATTGGCGACCTGTCCTTTTTACAGATGAGTCAAGGTACTGACTGCCTAGACCATACAGATAGGCATTCTAGGGTATGGAGCCAACATTGCTGAGCATGACCGCTATGGTGGAGGGTCGATCATGGTCTGGGACGGCATCAGCAGGGATGGACTATGTCTGGAGCTATGTGTCCTTGAATGTGGTACATTGACTGCACAGCAGTATATTGATGAGATCCTGGATGTCCATTCAGATTGTATGTAGGTGCAGTGGGTGATAGATTCATTCTGATGGGCGATAATGCATATCCTCATGTTGCCCATGCTGTCGGGGAGTACTGACAGAGGGAGGGGATTGAGCGGTTGGACTGGCCAGCAAGATCAACTGACCGAAATCCAATCGAGCATGTCTGGAATGAGTTGCAACTTGCAATTTCAGCCCATCCAGTCCAGCCAAAAAATGTCCAAGAGCTGGGTGCCATGCTGGTCCAAGAATGGAACAACATCCCAGAAAGGACCACCAGGAACCTGATTGGGAGCATGAGAAGGCATTGTCAAACTGTAATTAACAGTAATGGATCTCATACTCGCTATTCAACCCATGCCAGTTCGCTCCGTCAACTTTTTGGCAAATTGAAAAATTTCCTCTTTCACCAATAATATCCATTTTCCATGGTTATCGTATTCAAAAGCTAAAAGATAATGTCAAACACAAATAAAATCTTAATTTCTATACTTAAATCATTAAAGATATAATTAAATAAAATATATATGGCCAAAAAAAAAATGGAATTCATTCTCAGGCACTGCCGCGATGAAATAAATGGTATCAACTGATTGATGCACTAATCAACAAGAATTAGTTGCAAGTTACGTTTTGCCAATTGGGGATGCAACAGAAATAGGTAAGTTTTCACGAGTTATCACGTGTTGAATAAGATAAAAGAATAAAGGAAAATTATTATTAAAGATTTTAAAAAATACTCGCATTTATTTGTTTTTCGTTGTTTGTTTATCACCCCAGTGTCTTAAATCCCTGTCAAGAAAATCCAACACTCATTTGTGACTGAAACTTCATAGTTTCAGAATCAGAGCACCATTTGCACCGTAACCTGCGCATTTGTTGTGTTTATGTTGGTTTTTCTCGAACGTGACAGGAAAAACCAATATAAATACAACAACTGTGCAGGTTACAGCGCAAATTGTTTTCAAATTGTTGTCGTACATAAGCATTCTTGGTGCTATTGAAACTATTATACACGGACATATACGGTAAGTATATTTTCGGGGTGGGGAATTATCACTTACTAAAGAAATACAAAAGTCCAAATTCTGCTAATGTTTCATGAACATAACAAGGGAAAGAGTGGGTAAAACACAGTGGAATCTGAAATCAGATTTTTCAGAGCAGTTGTGCATCAAGGGAGATTACTCAAAATACATGTGTGTTTCCCAATACGAATGACGTCTTCATTCAAAGTAAACAGAAACAAAGTCTTTACGGGTTGACACGTCCAGCTTATTTTGTGTATTGAGTTGGGCCTATCCATTTATTATTTTCACCCATGGACCCTCGGATATTGATATGAATGAAAGGGCTTCACCGCAGTGACGTTATGAGTGTTGTGTAAGTTCCATACTAAATTGACACCGGAAGCTTGCTTCCATTCTCAGTTGTTTTCATTCGAAAATTTCAATCGTAATTTCTATCAAAATAACTCACAATGATACCAAAATAATACGAGGGTGGTCAATAATACCTATGGAAGATGACAGTACCTTGGGGGAGTTGGTTAAAAAACTGTTCGTCGGTGGGCTCCATATTCTGTGAATATGCTTTGTATTATCTTTGAAGTGAAATTAGTTAGTCTGTATGGCTTTGCCTTGTTACAATTTATTGGAGAGTGCCTATAGGCATTCTCCTATAAATTGTCACAAGGCAAAGACATTTGGACAAATTTTGATGCCCCAAAATAACTTGGCCATCTACCAGTTAATTAAGAAAGACCCACCCACCAGAGAGGTTGAGAATTTATGTTATTATCTGACAATGTACACACAGATGTAACCAATCTCTCATCCAATTTGGATGATCCTGTCACTAGGACATGCTTGTGAATGAGAATGTTCTTTGCAACCAAACTGTGTCAGTTCATGGGAGATGCCCTTACTTTGAATATTCATAAAATAGTTCTGCTTTGTAAAAGTTTAAAAGTGAAGTCAGAGTTCTGTTTCTATATACAAAAAGCAAAAAATAAAGATAAACAGTTCAAGTTTTCAATAAAATGAGTTTTATTTGTATATCATTTTACAATATGCACTTTCCAGGCTTTTTAGGTAAAAACAGACATCAGAAAGTGACTTTTGCCTCTCAATCCTTGCTCACCATCTGGAAGAAATAAAAATAAAAATAAAATCCTCCCTCCGGCCCTCCCTCATTGATTTGAAAAAAAAATTGCCTGAGAATCAATTGATTTTGGTTTTTTGGCCTATACATTTTTCATTACAATATTTCAACTAAAACGTAAAACAGGTAGTTGGATATACTTGGTGCTTAGCAAACTTTGAGTGGTATATACAGTTAAAACTAGAAGTCCTGTCATGAAATGCGCACAAATAGCGTGTTGATCTGCGCGTTAATCTACGCGTTATGACCATTGTAAGGCTACCAAATTCTGTATATATGGCCAGAACACAAGCAATGTTTCAGCCAATGGACCTCCAGGTAACCCGGAGGTCCATTGGCAGAAACATTGCCTGTGTTTGCTATGAGTAACTTGGAGAACCTGCCTTGCTTTGGATGCCATTCGATATGGCAATTGCGCGCAATTCCTACATGCCATTAAGCCTAGATAACCGCACAGTTCGTGACAGGACTTCTAGTTTTAACTGTATAACGAGTGACATCTTTTCTACATTGTCATGGAATGGTTCGGAAAAAAATACAATCTATAGCACCTTTCTTCATTGACTGAGATCATCGCTCCAAACAATAAATATACAGAACTGCACATACATTTGAATGGGTTAAGAATTATCATATGAGATTGCTTTGATGCAGGATATCATGAGATCCGAAGGCTCAAGTGATATCCTGGGCCAAAGCAATCAAATGCGATAATTCTTAACCCCCTGCACACTGATGTCGAAATATCTAAAGTTCAAGGTGCAAATGTTTCCCATAATGCAACTGGGAATTTAACCAATTCAATCTTGTTTGACAGAGCTCAATGAGCTCTGTCAAACAAGATTGAATTGGTTAAATTCCTAGTTGCATTATGGGAAACAAGAAAATTAAACTAAAAGCACTTTTCAACTGGATAATTGCCGCGTTTCCTTCATTGTTACAAGACACACTGTAACACTGTTAGGTGGTGGGGGGTACCAACCCTAATTTTCTTTCTAATTTGATGCCGATCAGTGTTGCAGTCACGATGATTGAACTTCAAATATTGACTAAACTGCAGGGAATAACACTACAAAAACTTTTTAAAATAAGTTTAACACACTCCGTCATTATATGACCAGTTGTGGAAAGTATTTGTCAAGGAACAAGCAGTCAGAATGTTATTTTTATTTTGTAGATTTTTGACTTGAATCTGATTGTTTAAATTTCCCGGGTAATCAAATCTAAGTGAGGAACTTGGAATTTCCAAGCGATCTCGACTCCGGTGCATTCGACAAACGATGATGTGATTTTAGACGGGTTCCTTCTCTGTTTACGTTGGAAATGAAAATCGAACATGTTTTGTATCACCACATATGCGATACTTTATTTTTATCGTACAGGCAGAACAGTGGAAATCCTGTGTTTTACATTAATAGGTGTATGATAAAAACCTTTATCTTACAACCAACATGTATTTTGTCTGTATTAACTCTGAAACTGTTGTGTATCAGACCCCCTGATACAGGTGTCTGTATCAGGGGGTCGGATACAAGCACATTCCTTTCGTGTGAGTTCCATTTTTTAGCTCAACTTTGGCGAAGCCAAATTTGAGTTTTTGCCATGGCCCGTCGTCCATCTGTCCGTCAACAATTGGATACGGCTCGGGCTAGAGGCCGTATTTATGAACCGATCTTTACGAAACTTCTTGGGTACCTTTGTTATGACCATGGGATGAGAACGAGTGTTTTTGGTGCGGTCCGAAATTCAAGATGGCTGCCAGCCGCCACTTTGTACCGACGATGCAGAAATCTGTTTTTTGTACAGAACTTCCATATGAAAGCTCTGATTTGAATAATTTTTTGTATGAATGTTTAGTACCATGGGATACATCACATATAATACGGGTTTTTTTCTCGTGCGTAAATTATGCAAATTAGACTAACTTTGATGTTTTTAGGTGTTATTTTCAGCACTGCAAGTGCAAATGCCAATACGGCTCAGGCTAGAGGCCGTATTTATGAACCGATCTTTACGAAACTCCTTAGGTACCTTTGTTATCACCGTGGGACGAGAACGAGTGTTTTGGGGTCCGGTCCGAAATTCAAGATGGCCGATGGCAGCCATTTTGTACAAAATTTGGTGCAATCAGATTTTTGCACAGAACTTCCATATGAAAGCGCTGATTTGAATAATTTTTTGTGTGAATGTTTAGTACCACGGGATACGAACATATAATACGGGTTTTTTTCTTGTGCAGAAATTATGCAAATTAGATGAACTTTGATTTTTTCAGTGCTACT
Organism: Pictodentalium vernedei; assembly: GCA_031216915.1. Taxonomy (NCBI): domain Eukaryota; kingdom Metazoa; phylum Mollusca; class Scaphopoda; order Dentaliida; family Dentaliidae; genus Pictodentalium; species Pictodentalium vernedei. The sequence goes on along the minus strand of CM062296.1, from coordinate 124,745,014 downwards.
TACACACAGTAAGTACACATGTCAATACGGCTCGGGCTAGAGTCTGTATTTATGAACCGATCTTCACGAAACGTCCTGGGTACCTTTGTTATCACCTTGGGACGAGAACGAGTGTTTCTGGGTGCGGTCCAAAATTCAAGATGGCTGCCAGTGGCCATTTTGTACCGAAATTAGGTCCAATCAGTTTTTTGTCACAACTTCTACACAGCTGATATTTGTGAACTGATCTTCACGAAACTTCTTGGGTACCTTTGTTTTCACCTTGGGACAGGAATGAGTGTGTTTTGGGGTGCCTTTGTTATCACTGTGCTATGAGAACAAATATTTTGGGGTTCAGTCAGACCCACTCTGGGACTCAAAGATTTTTTTCTAGTTTAGCATCTGACTGTCACCCACCTTTACAATACTTTACTTATACATTTGTTACAGGCAACGGTCAGTATTTATGTACAGACCATTACAATACTTTATATGTACCTTTGTTATCAGGTCATTACCTAGATGTTTGTCATTGCTGTGTCACATACTATACATGTACATGTCTTTGTCTTGACAAGTTGAGCTACAGTGTCATTGACACTTTCATTTTCTTTTGTTCATCCGTATGAATAAATAGTTCGTTATATATTCGTCTACATTCTTGACTTATCCCCAATATATTGTAAGATTATTATGATTCCCGATGAGTCTGGAGGTGGGATGGGGAAATGTCACCGAAGGGGCAAGATATTTGAACCCGACCCGAGGCTTGCCGAGAGCCTGGTTCAAATATCTTGCCCCGAGGGTGAGATTTCCCCATTCCCACTTTCAGACTCATCGAGGATGATTTTTCTCTCCCACACGAGGATTACGTTATTATAGATAATTGGCGGTCACATGCTGACATACCCAATTTATCAAGTCATAGTCCTTTCGAAAAACGAACAATTTCATCGGAAAGATCGTACAAAAGTTAGTTATATACCATAGGTGTATACTAAAAAACTGATTTGTAACACTGTCCGTTAAGGGGTTAATGAATTTGCACGTGTCAAACTCTAATGTAAAGGGCATTGTGAGATTATTGATCGATCGATAAATTCGCGCAGTGATATTAATAAATCTGCAGAGAAACATGGGGTTGAAACAAATCAACATTGTTGATTTTGAATGGCACGTGGATTACATGCTGGAAATCGTGAAGGCATTTTTAGCTCACTGAAGGGAGCTTAACTTATCACTTGCCGTCCGTCGTTATCCGTCGTCATCTTTACATTATCGACTACTCCTCACAAACTACTTTGGTGTGCATGTTCCCCATCATATGAAAATTCAAACTTGTACAAATAAACTTGCCGCACCCACAGGGGGCATAACTCGGATAGCACCCATGAATTTCTTTCCAAAATTCAAAAAAATCTTCTTCTTCAGATCCACCAGGCAGAATTCTTTCCTATTTGGTATACATCATCTCTAGGGGGGCAGATTCAAATTTGTTCAAATCGGCCCCCTGGATTCATATTTGGGCTCACTATAGAAGCCCGAATTTCAACTTAGTGCATTTCAGGCAAATTTCTTAAAAAAATCTTCTCCAGATCCAGCAGGCAGAATCTTTTGATATTTGGTATGCAACATTGTGGGATGGATCTGATTCAAGTTTGTACAAATCGGCCCCCTAGGTTCATATTTGGGCTCAGTATAGGAGCCCAAATTCAAACTTTACTGCATTTCAGGCAAATTTCTTAAAAAATCTTCTTCTCAAGATCCAGCAGGCAGAATCTTTTGATATTTGGTATGCAACATTGTGGGGTGGGTCTGATTCAAGTTTGTTCAAATTGGCCCCCTGGATTCACATTTGGGCTCAGTATAGAAGCCCGAATTTGAACTTAGTGCATTTCAGGCAAATTTCTCAAAAAATCTTCTTCTCAAGATCCAGCAGGCAGAATCTTTTGATATTTGGTATGCAATATTGTGGGGTGGATCTGATTCAAGTTTGTGCAAATCAGCCCCCTGGATTCATATTTGGGCTCACTGTAGAAGCTCGAATTCGAACTTAGTGCATTTCAGGCAAATTTCTTAAAAAATCTTCTCCAGATCCAGCAGGCAGAATCTTTTGATATTTGGTATGCAACATTGTGGGGTGGGTCTGATTCAAGTTTGTTCAAATCGGCCCCCTGGGTTCATATTTGGGCTCAGTATAGGAGCCCAAATTTGAACTTGATGCATTTCAGGCAAATTTCTTTAAAAATCTTCTTCTCAAGATCCAGCAGGCAGAATCTTTTGATATTGGGTATGCAGCATGCTTAGGGGGGTGAGATTCACGTTTGTTCAAGTCAAGTGCTTGGGTTCATATTTGGGCTCACTGTGGAAGCCCGAATTATAGCTTAGTTCAAAATGAGGAATTTTCTTAAAAAATCTTCTTCTTCAGATCCAGCAGTCGGAATGTTTTGATATTTGGTGTGCAGCATTCTTAGGGAGTTGTGATTCAGGTTTGTTCAAGCCAAGTCCCTGGGTTGATATTTGGGCTCCCTGTGGGACCCCGAGTTATAACTTTGTTCAGTATGAGGAATTTTTCTTTAAAAATCTTCTTCTTCAGATTCAGCAGTCGGAATGTTTCGATATTTGGCATGCAGCATCCTTAGGGGGGTGAGATTCAAGTTTGTTCAAGCCATGTCCCTAGGTTCATATCTGGGATCACTGTGGGAGCCCAAATAATAACTTGGTTCAAAATGAGGAATTTTCTTTAAAAATCTTCGTCTTCAGATCCAGCAGTCGGAATATTTTGATATTCGGTATACAGCATCCTTAGGGGGTGAGATTCAAGTTTGTTGAAGCCAAGTCCCTGTGTTCATATTTGGGCTCCCTGTGGGAGCCCGAATTATAACTTAGTTCAATATGAGGAATTTTTCTTTAAAAATCTTCTTCTTCAGATTCAGCAGTCGGAATGTTTTGACATTTGGCATGCAGCATCCTTAGGGGGGAAGAGATTCAAGTTTGTTCAAGCCAAGTCCCTGGGTTGATATTTGGGCTCCCTGTGGGAGCTTTAATTATAACTTAGTTCAATATGAGGAATATTCTTCAAAAATCTTCTTCTTCACATCCACCAGTCGGAATCTTTGGATATTTGGAAAACGGCATCCCACTGGAGGTGAGCTTCAAGTTTGTTCAAGCCAAGTCCCTGTGTTCATATTTGGGCTTCCTATGGGAGCCCGAATTCTAACTTAGTTCAAATGAAAAATATTCTTTAAAAATATTTATTTTTTTATATCCACTGATCTTAATCTTTGGATATTTGGTATAAGCTTTTCTAAGGAGGGTCAGATGCAACTTGTTGAAATCAATTCCCTGGGTTTTATATTTAGGCTACCATGTCAGGTGAGCCCCCGTCAGGCCCCCTGGGGCCTCTTGTTTTATTTTGTAAAGATCTCAGATCGCTTAATTTGAAAATGTGAAAACAGGTGAATTACCCTTTACCCCAGACAGGGCAGGGGAATGAGCAATAATTGGAGGGTGGTGGGGGACAGACATAGTCGAGTCAACAAAAATTTCAAACTTTACCCCAGAGAAACTTGTGCATGTTCCAATTTTGACGGGCATATGTTGCCCCGCTAGGTGGTGCTCTTCTTATTATTTGTTTTTGTTTTTTATTGGTGGGGGTGCGGGGGGGTGTGTGAAGGGGTTTCGGTGGGAGGTAAAAATTAAAACAGTTTGGCTTGAAATTCTTACGAATTGAGCACAGCTAGTCTGAGCCTGCGTAGGTACAGTAGAGCCCCCTTAATTGGATATCTCTTAATTTAATAACCCTATTAATTAAATATTATTTCCAAACACAAAACCATTTACCATACCATTTGACCTGTTAATTGAATATAGATTGTAGAGTAAACTCCTGTTAATTGAATAAAAAATCTTGTAAAATGTCGAGAATTTACCCTGACAGTTACCAACTTCCCCTTGTTTATTGACCTATTTGGCTTCAGTACATCCAATACAGGCATTTATTCTATTATATCTTTTTTGACAGAGCTCCATGAGCTCAGTCAAACAAGATATGATAGACTAAATGGTCCTGTTGACCCAGGAATACAACTAAGTGTCCACATCCTGTTAATTGAATACTCCTGTTAATTGAATAATTTTCACTGGCATAAAGCTTAAGGCTATTCAATTAAATGGGTTCCACTGTATAATAACTATAGAAATTAATTGAAATTTCCAAGGTTTGTGAATTTCACATTGCCTTCGATAAGTGTTAGTCAGAGTCATTGAGTTTAAGCCTCTCAGGCATTCATTAGGTCACCTGACTGCAAGTCACTGGGAACTATTGGTATCACTTGGTGTCAGTCATCACTTGTCATCCATCGTACATCATCTGTTGTCTGTTAACTTTTGAAACTTGTCTTCTTTAAAACCACTGAGCCAAATTCAAACATATATTACACAGACCATCTTTGGAATATACCCCTTTCTACTTTGTTCAAATGAAGCTGCTGGCATGTTTGGGCTGTGTTTAAAGCCCAAAAAGCCTAAAATTTTTGAAAATTCTTCTTCTGAACCACCACAGAGAATGCATTGATATTCGGTATGAAGCTTCCTTTGGTGGTGAAGATTAAAGTTTGTTCAAGGCAGGTTGGTATGTCAATATTTGGGCTCTCTGTAGGAGCCTGCACATTTTGGGCTCTATCCAAAATTTGTGTTTAAAGAACTGATGAGCTGATTTTAACCACATTTGGCATGTAGTATAATTGGGTCACAAGTACTTGAATGATACGCCCCCCCCCCACCCCCGCCCTCCATCCTCCCCCCATAAATTTTCACAGACCTGTAGAAACACCAGAAGCTAAAAAAATTCAAACGCCCATATTTCAAAAACTGCACAGACCAGAATATTGTTTTTGGTATGCCGCTTCCTTAGGTCCAGTGGAATGATGGACCAAAAAAATAGCTATTGGTTTTGTCATGGGGTGCCGTATGGGGATGCCCATTTTAACACTGTTGGTAATGGGAAAATGGTGAGTCATCCTCTTGTACTCCATCAACTAATTTTAAACTTATCTCCTTGAGAACCACTGGGCGAAATGCCTTCATATATAGCGCAGACCATGAAACTGCTGTCATCTTCAGGCTGGGATTAATGCCCAAAAGGCCTAAAATTTTTAAAGACTTTCTTTTCATGAACCACCACAGAGAATGCTTTGATATTTGGTATGGAACTTCCTTTGGTGATGAAGATTAAAGTTTGTTCAAGAATAGGTTGGTATGGGTCAAAATTTATGCTCTGTGTGAGCATTGCCCATTTTTGGCTCCACCCAAAATTCCTATTTCAAGAATTGATGGACTGATTTGAACCAAATTTGGCATGTAGCATAATTGGGTCATAAGTACTTGATTGATGCCCTAAAAAAATGTTCACAACCCCATGGGAACCCCAGGTGCTAAAAATAGAAAAACAATCTGAACCACGGCCACTGGACCAAATTGCCTCTTTGATTGTGTCATGACAAATAAAAAAATTGCTCTTGCTGCCCATCAATTACTGACACACTCATCTCTTGACAACTTGGGCCAGGTGAGCATTTTAGGCTCACTGAGCCTCTGGTTTTTATATTCCCATTGAATATGGGATGTGGTACTCATCTGTTTATCTATTCATCTGTCCCACTGTAAACATTAGATGGGGTGGATCTAATTGTCATGTTTGTTCAGATTGAACCCCGTGGATTATATTTGGGCTCACTACAGGAGGACGAATTTAGACTCATTGCATTTCAAGGAAATTTCTATATAAATCTCCTTGTCTCTTCATATTTGTTATACAACATCTCGGGAGTGTGTGTGTGTGTGTGGGGGGGGGGGGGATTCAGATTCAATTGGAGCCCAAATTGTAACTTAGCGCAACATGTGGGATATTCTTGAAAAATCTTCTTCAGATCCACCAGTTGAAATTTTTTGATATTTGGTACATAACATCAGATTCAAGTTTGTTCAAATAGAGTCCCTGGATTAAGATTTGCATTCTCTTTTGGAGCCCGAATTTTAGCTTAGTGCAATATGTGGAATATTCTTTAAAAATCTTCTTCTTCGGATCCACCAGTTGAAATCTTTTGGTATTTGGTACACAACATCTCTTGTGGGGTCAGATTCAAGTTTGTTCAAATTGGGGCCCTGAGTTAGAATTGGGGCTCTCTATTGGAGCCCAAAGTTTAACTTGGTGCAATTTCAGGAAATTTCTTTAAAAAGCTTCTTCAGATCCACCAGTCAGAATCCTTTCATGTTTGGTATACAGCATCTGTAGGGGGGTCAGATTGAAGTGTGTTCAAATTGTGTCCCTGGGTTAATAATTAGGCTCCCTGTAGGAGCCCAAATTTTAACTAAGTGCAATATGAGGTAATTTCTTTTAAAATCTTCTTCAGATCCACCAATCAGAATCCTTTCTATTTGGTATACAATATCTCTAGGTGGGTCAGATTCAAGTTTGTTCAAATCGGGCCACTGAGTTAGTATTTGGGCTCTCTATTGGAGCCCAAATTTTAACTTGGTGCAATATGAGGAAATTTCTTCAAAAATTTTATTCTTCAGATTCACCAGTCAGAATTCTTTAATATTTGGTATATAACATCACAAGGGGGATCAGGTTCAAGTTTGTTCAATTTGAATCTCTGGTGGGGATGACAGGGGGGGGGGGGGGAATGTTAGGGTCAGGTTTGTTCAAATCCATTCCTTAGTGTTTTTCTATAAAATTTGCCACTCGTGACTTCATTCCTTTGTAGAGTTGATGAACCATGTCTAACTGAATGTGACCCCAAATAATTCTTTGAACCACTTTGGCAGGTGAGCGATTAAGGCCCCTGGGGGCCTCTTGTTTTAAAATCTTCTCATGAACCAGATGTAGCAGAGACTTGATATTTGGTATACAGCTTCCTTTTGAGGTGTAACTCAAGTTTGTTCAAGAGAACTTCGAGGGGCAATATTTGTTGTCGTTACGGGAGGGATAAGAAAATTTGCTCTGCCCAAAATTTGTATTTTCCAAACCGAGAGGCTGATTTGAACCAAATTTGATATGAAGTATTAATGGGTCATAAGTACTTGATTTATGCCAGAAAATGTTTCAAAATGCCTCGTGGGAACCACAGGAGCTAAAAATAGAAAAAATTTCAAACGCCCATATCTCCAAAACTACGGCTCTGAGAATTCTTATTTAGTGTAAAGATTCCTTAGGACCAACAGAATGGATTTTAAATTTTCAGATCCACCGGTCAGAATGTTTTGATATTTGGTATATGGTGTTCTTAATGGGCAGATGCAAGTTTGTTCAAATCAGGACCCTCGGTTGATAGTTGTCAGTGACAGGTGAGTGCTCTCAGTCCCCTTGGGCCTCTTGTTTTTTATTTTATTTTTTTATAATTATTGTTTTGCCAACAGAAGTTCATGTTCTTGGTTTGTTTTATGTTTTTGACCACATAATCTACAGAATGGCCTGGGTGGTAGTGTATTTTGTCCCTTTAGTGTAAGAAGGCTTTGCTCAAGGGACAAATTTGTCAATTTTATTAACTTGAGTAAAATATCAAGCATAAACCATTTAATTTTTATACCCCCCACAAACAAAGTTTGGGGGGTATATAGGAATTACCCTGTCCATCCGTCTGTCCGTCTGTCTGTCTGTCCGTCAGTCCATCCTTATAAGCACAACTCCTCCTAAACCGTTTGAAGAATTTTCATGAAACTTTACACATTGGAAGAACTCCATATGAAGATGTGCATGAAGCAATATAATTCCGTTCTGACAGGTGTGGGGGTATCACTTTGTGAGCTTGCTCACAGTACCTCTAGTTATTTTTAGTGAAAGTCAGGGGAGCTTGAGAGATCACTTTCTGTCTGCTGTCCGTACTTCACATTATCGACTTCTCCTCATAAACCACTGGATCAAATTAAACCAAATTTAATATGCATGCTCCTTATCATATGTCAATTCAAGTTTGTTCAAATAACGTTGCCACGCCTATGTGGGTACCACAAGGGGCATTACTCTGGTAGCATCCATAAATTGTTTTCTAAAATTAAAAAAATCTTCTCCAGAACCATCAATTACAATCTTCAGATATTTGGTATATAACATCTCTAGGGGATCAGATTCAAGTTTGTTGAAATCGAGTCACTGGATTAATATTTGGGCTCTCTATGGGAGCCCAAATTTCAACTTAGTGCAGTATGAGGGAATTTCTTTAAAAATCTTCTTCTTCGGATCCACCAGTCAGACTTCTTTCATATTTGGTATACAACATCAGGAGGTGGGTCCGTTTCAGGTTTCTTCAAATCAGTCACCTGGTTAAATATTTGGCCTCCCCACGGAGCTTGAATATCAACTTAATGCAATATAAGGAATTTTTTTTAAAATCTTCGTTAGACCCTGTAGTCAGAATGCTTGCATATTTGGTATACAACATCTCTAGGAGGGTCAGATTCAAGTTTGTTTACATCTGGTCCCTGGATTGATATTTGAGCTCTCTATGGAGCCTGAATTTTAACTGAGTGCAATATGAAGGAATTTCTTTAAAAATCTTCTCCAGAACCATCAATTAGAATTTTCTGATATTTGGTATACATCATCTCTAGAGATCAGATTCAAGATTGTTGAAATCGGATCCCTGGGTTGATATTTGGTCTCCCTATGGGAGCCCTAATTTTAACTTGGTCCAATATGAGGAAATTTCTTTAAAAATCTTCTTCAGATCCACCAGTCAGAATCCTTTCATATTTGGTACAACATCTATAGGGGAGTCGGATTCAAGCCCCGGGGTTATTAATGTGGGCTACCTACGGGAGCCTGAATTTTAACTTAGTGCAAAATGGGGGAAATTTTTTAAAAATCTTCTTCAGATCCACCAGTCAGAATGTTTTCATATCTGGCATACAACATCTGTAGGTGGGTCCGATTCAAGTTTGTTCAAAACCCATCCCTGGGTTAATATTTTGGCTCTCAATTGGAGCCCAAAGTTTAGTGCAATGTGAGGACATTTCTTTAAATACCCTCTTCAATTCCACCAGTCAGAATTCTTTAATATTTGGTATATAACATCACAAGAGGGATCAGATTCAACTTTGTTCAATTTGAGTCCCTCTTTTTATCAATTTGGGCTCTATATGGGGGGTGGGAGCAGGGGTGCAGGTTAGGTTCAAGTTTGTTCAAATCCATTCCTTAGTGTTTTTGCATAAAATTTGCCTTTCATGACTTCATTACTTTGTAGTGTTGATGAACCCTGTCTGAGTTAGGAATGTGACCCCCAAATCTTTCTTTGAACCACGTTCCCAGGTGAGCAATTAAGGCCCCTTGCGGCATCTTGTTTTAAGTTTGTATTGGTTTTAAAAAGAGAGTGCAGCCAAAAGGACCATGCAAGAGGGCCTGAGAAACAGATTTTTTTTACTTTCTTTTTAGACCTTATTTTGCTACTCATGACCCAAATTAATTAGCATTTCCAGCAAATTGATTAGCATTTTTTTGGAACATGGTCCAGGGTTCATACAGATATCTTATAGAGGAATAAATTCAAGCACTATTTAACCCTTTACCCATCATAACTGGCCAAAACCAGCCAGCGCTATTCTCAAAAATTGTCAGTTAATTTTCATTATTTTTTCATTTTTTGTTTCAAAAACATAGGTTATGACCCCTCATTGGAACAAGCTCGTCGATCTCATTCCAATGAAGGGTCATAACCTATGTTTTTGAGACAAAAAATAAAAAAAATTAGTTCAAGAATTTTTTTTGCAAGTGTCGTCTGCTTTTCATGTTAGGTAAAGGGTTAAGCACTTTTAGTTGGAAGAATATTTCACTAAAAATGTTTAATTCCAAATCTTTTTCTCTCTTTCATTAAGAATTGAATTGTTATGAAGTGAAGCCTTTTCAGTATTTTTCACAACAGTAACTAATTGCATTTTACCTTTGGTTCATCTGGTTTCTTTTTCAGGTGAAAGACTATCAAGACAGTGTTGTGAGAAATAAAGCACCAATTTACTTTCAAACATTAACATTTTATGTATAAGATACACTGTATATCATTTTTTATTAGTTTGTGTTGTCTTAATTCAGTTGTGGCGTGATCCACACTAAATTCATTAACATTGCAAAGCTCCAATTTACTTTCAAACATTAACATTTCATGTGTAAGATACACTGTATCTCATTTTTAACTCACCTGGCCCAAAGGGCCATGAGAGCTATTGCCATCACTTGGCATCGTCCGGTGTCTGTCATCATCCGTAAAGTTTTCACATTTTTAGCTCAACTTGACAAAGTCAAGCTGAGCTATTGCCATCACTTCTCGTCCGTTGGCATACGTACGTACGTATGTTCGTACGTATGTACAAGCACAATTTCCTTTGACACACCTCACAGGTCGCATATATGATCAGATCGCTTTGAAACTTGGTATGCTTGTTTGGGGTGACCTCTAGATGGGAGCTCTCGATTTTCTTCAATTTCCGTCAAAAAATGTTGCCGCTGGCAACATTCTTATAACTTAGTTTAGTCAGACCTCAATATTTCCCTTTGGCACACCCTACAGGGATCAATTATGATCGGATTGCTTTGAAACCTGGCATACTTGTTTGGGGTGTCCTCTAGATGGGAGCTATCGATTTTCTACCATTTCCGTCAAAAAATGTTGCCGTTGGCAACGACCTTTGAACTTAGTTTAGTCAGGCATCAATATATTCCTTTGGCACGCTGTACAGGGCACATTTTGGATCAGATTGGTTTGAAACTTGGTATGCTTGTTTGGGGTTACCTCTAGATGGGAGCTATCGATTTTCTTCGATATCTGCCAAGAAATGTTGCCGCTGGCAACGACCTTTGATGAACTTAGTGCAGTTATGCATCAAAATTTCTCTTTGGCACACCCTGCAGGGCTGAAACTTGGTATGCTTGTTTGGGGTGACCTCTAGATGGGAGCTATCGATTTTCTTCTATTTCCGTCAAAAAATGTTGCCGCTGGCAAAGTTCTTAGAACTTCGTTTAGTCAGATCTCAATATTTCCCTTTGGCACACCCTACAGGGCACATTTATGATCGGATTGCTTTGATATCTTGCATGCTTGTTTGGAGTGACCTCTAGATGGGAGCTATTGAGTTTCTTCCATTTCCATCAAAAAATGTTGCCACTGGCAACAACCTTTGAACTTAGTTTAGTCAGGCATCAATATATTCCTTCGGCATGCTCTAAATGCCACATTTATGATCAGATCGGTTTGAAACTTTGTATGCTTGTTTGGTGTTACCTCCAGATGGGAGCTATCGATTTTCTTTGATTTACAATAAAAGATGTTGCCACTGACAATGACTTTCGATTAACTTAGTGCAGTTATGCATCAATATTTCCATTTGGCACACCCTGCAGTGCACATTTTTGACCAGATCATTTTGAAACTTGGTATGCTTGTTTGGTGTGAGCTCTAGATGGGAGCTATCGATTTTCTTCTATTTCCATCAAAAATGTTGCCGCTGGCAATGACCTTTGAACTTAGTTTAGTCAGGCTTCAATATTTCCCTTTGGCATACCCTTCAAGGCACATTTATGGTCGGATCACTTTGAAACTTGGTAGGTGTGTTCAGGGTGACCTCCAGATGTGAGCTATTGATTTTTTTTCATTTCCATAAAACATTATTGTCGTTATCATCAGCCTTTGAACTTATTGCATTTGTGCAGCAACTTATCCCTTTTGAACTCTCTGCAGGGTATATTTATGAATTTCCATAAAAAAGGAGAGAAAAAAACTTTGCCACAAGCAATGACTTTCAAACTTAGTGCATTTGTGCATTAACATCTTCCTTTGGCATGCCTCAGAGGGCACATTCATTATCAGGTTGTTTTGAAACTTTGTATGCTTATGCAGGGTGACAAAGATAGGAGCTATCGATTTTCTTTTCATTTCCATCAAAAACTGTTGCTGTTAGCAACAATCTTTGAATTTATTGCATTTGTGCATCAACATTCTTCTTTGATATGGCATGCAGGCCAGATTTATCATAGGATTGTTTTTGAACTTGGTGTGCTCATTAGGCAAGACCTTTAGATAAGAGCTATTGATTAGCATTCATTTCTGTGAAAAAAGTTGCCATTTACAATAACCTCTGAACTTACTGCATTTGTGTATCAGCATTCTTCCTTTAGCCAGTCTTACAGTTTACATTTAAAAATGCATGGGTTTCTCTGATGTTGTGCACACACAATGCTGTTATGTTGAAATTTCACCAAATAACATTGCTACCAGTGGTCTTCAATTTTGCCATTTCACTTATAACTTACCAAGTTCAAGTTGAGCTACAGTGTTATTGACACTTTTATTATCTTCTTCTCTGGAACTGCAGAGCCGATGTGAACCAAACTTGGCAGGAATGGTCTATGGGAGGTCCTCTACAAATGGTCCTCATTTTGTTCCCGTCGGATGGAAAACATGGCTGCCAGAGGCAGCCTTTGATTCTGATAGGTGGATTTTCAAAAATCTTCTCCTCTGAAACTTTGAGGCCAAATGTTTTGAAACTTCACATGATTGATGACAGGGACACCATCTACCAACAGTCCTGATTTAATGTTGATCAGGTTGCAAACATGGCGACATGTGCGGCTTACAGTTACCATAGAGACCCTGTGAGAAATCACATTTTCATCTTCTTCTCTGGAACTACTGAGCTGATGTGAACCACACTTGGCAGTAATGGTCTATGGGAGGTTCTCTATAAGTATTCCTCATTTTGTTCTTGTTGGATGAAAAACATGTCCGCCAGAGGTATTCTTTGATTCTGATTGGTCGATTTTAAAAAAATCATCTCTGAAACTACAAGACCAAATGTTTTGAAATTTCACATGATTGATGACCGGGACACCCTCTACCAATGATCTGCAGCTCATAGTTACCATGGAAACCCTATGGGGAATCACATTTTCATCTTCATATCTGAAACAACTTGTCCACTGTGAATCAAACTTGGTACAGATAATGTATGGAAAGTCCTCTGAAAACAATCATCATTCTGTTTCACTCAGCTGCATTCTTTGATTTTGATAAGAATAACTGAGGGATATGTCGTTCTGCCAGATGAGTGATTACAGGCTCTTTAGAGCCTCTTGTTTATTAGCTCACCTGACTGCAAGTCAGTGGGAGCTATTGCCATCACTTTTGTCCGTCGTCCGTTAACTTTTTGCAAACTTGACATCTTCTTCACAACCTCTAGGCCAAATTCAAACATATATTGCACAGACCATCTATGGATTATACCCTTTCTATTTTGTTTAAATGAAGCAGATGCCATATTTGGGCTCTGGTTTATGCCCCAAAAGCTTAAAAACCTTTAAAAAATCTTCTTCTCATGAACTACCAGAGGTATCATGCCTTGATATTTGGTTTGGAACATCCTTTGGTGTAGAAGATTAAAGTTTGTTGAAGGGAAGTTGATTGGTCAACATCTGGGCTCTCTGTGGGGGCATATCCAATCCATTTTGGGCTCTGCCCAAATTTGGCATGTAGTGTAAGTGGACCCAAAGTATTTGTTTGATCCCCCCCCCCCCCCCCCCCAAAAAAAAAAAAAAAAAAAAAATTCACATCCCTGTGGCAACCCCATGGGCTAAAAACAGAAAAAATACAAAAGCCCATATATCCCATACCACAAAGAACAGAAAATTGCTATTTGGTATGAAGCATCCTTAGGACCGGAAGAAGGGATTGGTTAAAAATTGCCACCAGTTCAATCAGGGTGCCCGGTAGAGAGTATTGAAAAAATGATGAGTCTGCATTTTTGCAGAAATTTATCCTGGAGAAAAATTTTCATTCACCGAGAACCTTGATTGACATATTGTTCTTAAATAAACAAAATTGCTGCTAGAAAACATTCTAATCTTGTTATTTTAATCAGAGAATTGTTGAAAAATTTGTGACTTCAGTTTGTTTTCCAAAGATTATATTTCATGTTGAACCCTTTCAGTGCTGGAAACTCTTTCAATGCTGTATATTTTTTTTTCTGGTTCCGTGGAAAAAAATTGATCTGATTCCTGTATGAATATCTTTAATTTAACCCTCTCATGACTTCAGTGTGTTTTTTCAAAGATTTTATTTCATGGTGAACTCTTTCACGGCTGTGCACATATGTTTTTTTTCTGGTTTCTTGGAAACATTTATCTGATTCCTGTATGCATATCTTTAATTTAACCCTTTCAAGACTGCAATGTGGGTTCCAAAAATTTTATTGATGCCATGGTCCAAACACTTTCAGTGCTGTGCACATATGTTTTTTTCTGGTTCCTTGGAAAAAATTGATCTGATTTCTGTATGAATATCTTTAATTTAACCCTCTCATGACTTCAGTGTGTTTTCCAAAGATTTGATTTTATCTTTAGCACTTTCAATTCTGTGCAAATATATATGTTTTTTCTGGTTTCTTGGAAACATTTATCTGATTCCTGTATGGATGTCTTTAATTTAACCCTCTCAAGACTTCAGTATGGCTTTCAAAGATTTTATTGATGCCTTGATCAAACCTTTTCAATGTTGTGCATGTATATGAGTTTTTCTGGTTTCTTGAAAAAAAAATTCTCTAATTTCTGTATGAATATCTTTAATTTAACCCTATCAAGACTTCAGTGTGGGTTCCAAAAATTTTATTTCACAAAATACTGTTAATGAAAAACCTATTTCTGATTTCTTTAAAAATATTTTACCCCCAAAATAAGCCTCCATAAATTCTCTTCCTTTTTTGTTTATTTTTGATGCTTTAACCATTTTCACACAGACTTTAATTTACTGCTGGTAGTAAAAATTCTGTTTCTCAAGTTTGAAATCTTTCTTATTTTTTAAAACCACTGGGCCAAATTCATTCATTTATGGCACAGACCATCTTTGGAGTAAACCTTTTCTCCTTTGTTCAAATGAAGCTGCTGCCATCTTCAGGCTGGTGGAATTTACTCTTCTGATTTTTCCCTCCAAGTTACTATATCCCTTAGGGTGAGGTTAATGCTCCATAAGCCTAATATGCTTTTAAAATCCTCTTTTTATAAGCCACTTACAATAATACTTAGATTTCTTGTTTGGAACTAACTTCAGTGATGCAGATTCACTTTTTTCAAAGAAACTCAGGAAGTTAAAAGTTGGGCTCCCAAATTTTGGGCTACACTCAATATTTCTATTTTCAGATTCAATGGGCTGATGTGAACCATATTTGTCATGTAGTATATAACTGGGTCATAAGTATCTCATTTATGCTGGAATTGTTTTTTTGTTTTTTTTTGGGGGGGGGGGGGGGTAGAGAGAACCACAGTAGATGAAAACAAAACTAAAATTCACAGAACAGAGCTTGCTAGAAAGCTTTGCTAGGAACAGCAGAAATGAATGGCCCAAAAAAGTTGCCTTTGGTTGTGTCATAGCAAATCAAAAAATTCCTCTTGCTGCTGATCAATTACTGATACACTCATCTCTTTTGACAACTTGAGTCAGGTGAGCGTTTCAGGCTCACTTGAGCCTCTGGTTATTTTGTGTTATCTTAATTCAATTGTGGGTTGATCCACACTAAATTCATTAACATTACAAGGTTTTAGTTTTGAATATCTGAATGTGGCTGAGTGATTTATAGTGCTGTAGACTGGGTGTGCTGTACACATACTTAAAAAGACTGGGAAAACATCATTTGTTTCAGTACCTTGGGAGTGGTTTCTAGTAAAGTCTTGGCTGCCAGGACTTCCCTAGACACCCAAGACTTCACCAGACATTCAGTTGTGGGGTGATCCACACTAAATTCATTAATATTACAAAGCTCCAATTTACTTCCAATCATTAACATTTCATGTGTAAGATATACTGTATTTCATTTTTGATTATGTTGTCTTAATTCAGGTGTGGGCAGACCTGAAAATAAGCAGTCTGACATTTGCAGAATGAGGTCCCCAGAGGGTAAATTTGATGATGCTACCCCATACAGTGGCCAATTTATCCTCTGGGTACCTCTTTCTGTTTAGTTTTGAGACCCTGATTCAAATTGAGGTTCACCGAGGGTAAATTTAGTGATGCTATGCAGGGTAGCATCACTAACTTCACCCTCTGGGGACCTCATTTTGCAGATGACTGCTTATTTTCTGGCTTGGTTGTGGGTTGATCCACTCTAAAATCATTAACATTACAAAGTTCTAGTTTGGATTATCTGAATGTGGCCGAGTAGTTTATACTGCTGTAGACCAGGTGTGCTCTACTTAAAAAGACGGGAAAACATCAGTTGTTAGAGTACCTTGCAGTGGTTTCTAGTGACGTCTTGGATGCCTGTACACTAGACACCAAGACTTCAGTGAAGGCCAGTGTACAGGCATTCAAGACTTCACTGGGCACCAAGTCTTCACTAGACACCAAGACTTCACTAGGCAGTGCTAGTCAAAAGTGTTAACTTATTACCAAGGAGCAAAAAAATAAGTAGAATATGCAGGGCTTTATCCCCGTGGGAACCCAGGAAATGAAGCTGTGCTTGTTTACTACAGTAAACTTTGGTAAAAAATAAGTAGAATACTATGGTAAACAAGCTATGTTTTACTGGTAAAATAGGACCCATTCACCAATGCCTTGGGTGGAAGTCCTGTAAAATGGGCAATATGGGGAAAAAATTGGCTGGACTTGACTCTCTCTATCCATGTTGTGGTCACGATTAGCCATTGCACAGAAATATTTAACCTTTAAACACCAATAAATAATAAATAAATCGAGGCCTTTAAGGACACTTTCAAATCTATGAATGAATAAACTGTGAGAATCCATTTTGATTGTCCCATGATTTTTAAGCCCTTCCTTTTACCATACTGGACAAGATAATGATTCTCCCAAGAAAACTTTGTGATTATGTCTCCCCTTCCCAGAAGGGAGGCATATTGTTTTAGTGCATATTCTTCTTCTTCTTCTTCTCATACAAACTTTGTCCGGGCCATAACTTTTTTGTCTTTTGACCTACACCTTAGATACTTGGCATGTGGATGTATCACCAATAGCCGGTGTGCAGTGTACAATAGTGATCTTCATGTGACTTTGACCTTAGACCTGAAGGTCAGATTTATGTGTTTTTTTACGGGAAACATCACACAAACTTTGTCCGGACCATAACTTTTTTGTCTTTTGACCTACACCTTAGATACTGGCATGTGGATGTATCACCATGAACCGGTGTGCAGTGTACCATAGTGACCTTCATGTGACCTTGACCTTTGACCTGAAGGTCAGATTTATGTGCTTTTTTAAGGGAAACTGTCTGGACCAGAACTTTTTTGTATTTCGAGTCAGGCTTTAGATATTTGGCATGTGGATGTATCACCATGAGCCGGTGTGTAGCGTACCACTGTGACCTTCATGTGACCTTGACCTTTGATTTGAAGGTCAGATTTGTGCTTTTTACAAGGAAACTTTGTCCGGACCAAAACTTGTTTGTCTTTTGAGCCAGGCCTTAGATATTTGGCACGTGGATGTATCACCATGAGTCGGTGTGTCGCATACCATTGTGACCTTCATGTGACCTTGACCTCAAGTGGGACCTTCATGTGACCTTGACCTCTGACCTTAAGGTCAAATTTATGTACTTCAAATAGGGAATAATTATTCAGACTAGAACTTTTTTGTTTTTTGACCTAGGACTTAGATGATTGACATGTGGATGTATCACAATGAGACCACATGTCATCATGACCTTCATGTGACCTTGACATCAAGGTCAAATTTATGTACTTTAAATAGGGAGTAATTGTCCAGACCAGATCATTTGTAGTGCATAAAATAGAAAGGAAGGGGAGACATATGTTTTAGTGTGCTAAAACACTTTCTGGTTTGAACTAAAGTAGAGCGGCCTTGACTTTTTCTGATTTATTGATTATTTGTCCAGTGATATCATGGGAGAGGTTTATTTACTAAACTTGCTCTCATTAAAAGTTGCCTTGTTCATTTCTCGATGTGGGTTTGGGACTACGTGTAGAGTCTTATTGGAACATACAGTTAAAACTAGAAGTCCTGTCATGAAATGCGCACAAATAGTACGTCGATTTGCACGTTAATCTATGCGTTATGACCATTGTAAGGCTAACAAATTCTGTACATATGACCTGTGCCCAAGCAATGTTTTAGCCAATGGACCTCCGGGTAACCCGGGGGTCCATTAGCAGAAACATTGCCTGTGTTTGCTATGAGTAACCACGAGAACCTGTCATGCTTTGAATGCCATTCAATATGGCAATTGCGCGCAATTAAGCCTCGATAAGCGCACAGTTCGTGACAGGCCTTCTAGTTTTAACTGTATACGTTCTTGTGATAAATTGACAATAACATGGTTTGCGGTTGGAGCGTATGTTAAACCTTGACACTCTGCTTCTCAGTTGAACATGAACTCCAAGCTGCAAACCTCAGGCCATGTTACTTTTCATTCATTACAATCACAATAACTTAAAATATGGTTTGTGTTGGGCAGATGCTTAACTAGTGTTATCCTTCAGCTTTGTCACTAATAAAGAAAGAAGATGAATATTTTTATAATTGTGTTGTATTATGACATTCTCCACATTATTGTTAGCAAGCCTTGAAATAAGCAATCTGTCATTTGCAGAATAAAGTCCCCAGAGGGTGAATTTGCTGATGCTATCTGATACAGAGGGCCAATTTATCCTCTGGGTTCCTCTTTCTGTTTAGGCATGAGACCTTGATTCAGATTGGGGTTCACAGAGGGTAAATTTATTGATGCTACCCTGTTATGCAGGATAGCATCACCAAATTCCCTCTCTGGAGACCACGTTTTGCAGATGACAACCTGCCTATTTCCAGGCTTGATTGTTAGCAGTTCTGTAGATTTTTGTTCTGGAAATTGAAGTATTTTAATGTATAATTCTCAGTATTTTGTTAGATTATTTTTGAGGTATAATTTTTATTACATACCAGTGTATTGATTTTTTAGTGCAGTTTAACAATTTTAATATATACAGAATCACATTTCTGCTGGCGCACTATTTTTATACCCCCACTTTTTTTTTTATAAAAGTGGGGTTTACTGTCCGTGCATCCATCCATATATCTGTCCACATTCAGATGTCTGTTCGCATTATAACTTCAACATTACTGCTCAGATTTCGATGAAATTTCATACAGATGTTCACTATCATGAGATCTTTAAGGAGCATCAGCCGTTTTGCTGTTGGAATATTTTTTTCTGTGAGTTATGGCCCTTTGAATATACAAAAATAGGCTTTTTTTTTGTCTGTTCGCCTCGTATCTCAGGTTTGGGTTATTGGAGCTCAATGAAATTTGGAATGAAGATTGTTTATGGGAAAGGCTTTCAAAGGAGTCTCGAACAATATTTTTTACTATTCACTATTAAGACTTGTCCCCCTTTTTAACTTTGAAATTCGCTGTTTGCTTCATAAAATAGCCAGTTTTTTGTCTGTTCAATTCAAAATGGCCGATTTTCGTGATAATTTTCCATTTTGTGAAAAAATTTGGCAGAGAACAAAAAAAAATTTAAAAATGCCGATTATATTTGTTTTTGACAAGAGTAATTCTGACAAGTCTGTAAAAATTAAGTTGATAGCTTTTTCCGTTCATGAGATATTGGCCTACAAAGCTTTGGGCATTTTGCCCAACAAGAAACATTTTCCCCAAAAATACCAATGCTTTTATTGATTTGAACTCATGGCCGTCATTGATCGTGCAAAGTTTCAAAAACATCTTAAAGACCGTTTTTGAGAAAAAATCATTTCCCATTCTGTTGGAGAAAGAAAAAAAAAAATAATCTTAGCAATAACAAATGTATTTTCCTTTCAGGAATATCCAAATTACTATCTGACCGTGGTTCTCCCACCCAATATCACACCCACAAACGACACACTACAATAAACATCATGTGAAGTGTTGTAGAAACGCTCAGATATTGCTCCCAGAGCATCCAAAATAGGTAAAGTCCTCCTAGGGAGATCTCTTGGACCCCCACCCCCCCAAATGGGAGGGGAACACCCTTCTCCCAAGTTAAGCGGTCTGAACGTAGTGGCTACCCCCTTGAAGAGGTTAGCCACTACATTCAGATTGCCAAGCTTCATCCAGACCCTTCCTCCTCTAGCTCTGGCCTGCAGCGTTCAGGAGATGCCTTTGGCATCTCAACCTTGAAACCCCTTCCCAATATCTTACTTAGGCCCCCCTAAATTTAAATCCTGGCACCGCCATTTACTCAATGCACACATTGTCAAAATTTGTTTTAATTATTTTTTTTTCAGAAAAATTCACCAAAACCATATCGTCCCTTATTGGAACCTGCTCGTTCCAGTGGGTTGTCCAATATGGGTTTGTTGAAAAATAATGTTTTTATCAATGGCTCCATTTGTTACATGCAGTGATGCTTTCCGAAATTAAGAAGTAGGGGGACAGACTACGTTGGCAATCACTTTGCATTAAGCACCCATTCGGAAATGGGCGCTCAACGCATCGTGATGGCCATCACGGGATTTATTGTTGAGAATGTCTCCCTTTCACGGTAGCAGAGGGGGAAACCATCTCCGGGAAAATTTTGAAAATTGAGTATTCTCAACTCTTCAAAAGAAGTAGCCATGCTATCTCTGTGTGACTGTGAGCTACACACAGGTGAAATGGGTTAAATGTGGCTAGAAAGATGATTGAGTTCTCATTGTGTCGAGTATTTGTGATAAGCCATTTTGGTCTCTTGAAATTGTAAGGGAACAGCATACCCCTCAGAGAAATGTAGGGGAAGGGTGTTCCCCCAGGAAAGCATATCTGGTTACTGACAGGTGAGGATGCAGCTGACTCGTTATGTAAAAGGTTGACTGGGGTTAACCCTTTACCCAATGCAGACAATATCAAAATAGATTATTTTAATTATTTTTTCAATCAGGGGTCTTATGATATGGTTTTGTTGATTTTTTTTTTAATTTATACATTATGTGGCCGATTTGTTAGGTGAAGGTTTGTTTAGTATTTTCCTCTAGCTTTGTGAACTTCAAAGAAAGAGATTGAAGAGCAAAGGATCTTCATAAAAACGAGGCTGGCAGAGAAGTGGGCTATTTTTATGAAGATTCTTTCCCCGGTTAAACAAACAAACGGAACCCACGGTAACATCTCACATACCCTCCAATTTCCCCAGACAACTAGAAACAGGTGAGCACTTTAGGATGGTTTGGTTTGGAAAGGCTTTTGTTATTTGTTAGCTGTGTTGAAAGTGGACCAGTATATTGTGCAACATTTTGTTCATGTGATTGGGTGCCATGGTACCAGTAATTAGAGGTTATTACTTGGTTACCTTCGGTCTATGAAGGGTATCAGGACAACCCATACCCTGGACAATTCGTACCTTTCCTTGGACAACTCGTACCCCACCTCTGGACAACTCGTACCCCACCTCAAGACAACTCGTACCCTGCCACTGCACAACTCGTACCCCGATTCTGGACAGCTCGTACCCTGGCTGAAAGGCAGAGTTAATTCGTGTTTTTCCTGAATTGTATTTTCTGCATCTGAGCTTAACCCTTTACCGAACGGATCACCCGCATCTGCCCGCGTAATATGCAAATTCAGCAGCTGAAAGAATATTTTTCGAAAAATTTCAACAAAACCATATCATGTGACCCCTCTTGGAACGAGCTCGTTCCAAAGAGTGGTCACATGATATGGTTTTGTTGAAATTTTTTGAAAAAAATTTAAAAAATAATATTTAAAATAATAAATTTTGAAATCGTCTGCATGGGGTAAAGGGTTAATTGATTGAGATGGAATGGATCGATAGCATGTTAGAAAATCATACTCAGTAAGATTCAGCACCGAAATACGAAATATAAAAATGAATGTTAAAAGACAGAGTTAATTTGTGTTTTTCCCAGAATTGTATTTTCTGCATCTGGGTATAATTGATGGAGATGAAATGGATGGATAGCATGTTAGAAAATGTGGAAAATAATTTAAGGTGCTCCATCATCTCAATCAATAAAACTCAGATACAGATAATACAATTCGGGAAAAATACGAAATACAAAAATGAAAATCACATCATACGTCAGTCAGATTCAGCACCAAAAAGAACGGGACTGTACAACTTGTCACAGGCTCTGAGTAAACAATTCATTGCACTTTCGTCATCCAGACAGGGAAGTTAATCTGTCACATGATCAAAAAATTATAATCTCCTAACAATGTTCACACCTCTTTGTAGTGAAACGTAATATCTACGAATATGTTGTTAAGTACAATTTTGTTGTTTCCATATGAAAATATAATAAAAATGAAACTTGTCAAATGTTTTTATTTTTGTTCTTGCCCATCAACATGGAAAAAAGACATTAAAAGAGCCTGAATGATTCGTGATGCCAAAAAGCTCCAAACCCCGAGGCCGAAAGGCGCGAAGCCGAAAAGCAATGATCTCCTCTAAAACATGATTTACCTTCTTTATGATAATTCATGAGACTGCTCGTACCTTTGCACTAGACAATTCGTACCATTCCATTGGACAATTCGTACCTTTACGAGAGACAATTCATACCTTTAAAAGAGACTATTCGAACCTTCATATTAGGGTACGAGTACGAGTTGTCTAGGAACCTGCAGGGTATCATGCTGATATCTCCGTTGATATGAAACCAACCAAGTAATAACTTCTTTTTTTATTAAGCCAAAACAAAAAAGAACAATCGCCGTGGATTGGTCGTAATTCACTTGTGGGTGGTGATGTCCAAATATGCGTTGGGTCCAACTAAACACTGAGGTATACCGAAGTGAAGGCAAATAAGTAAGTTAGGGTCGTTTAAAAGGATTAAACATATGTGTAATGGAATTACTGCTCTGTCGGACCTGCAAATAGTATAGAACATGCTATTTGCATGTTCAACGGGCAACCGGTGGCGTTTGCTCGCCACATTAAATAAGGGAGATAACTGAATAATATATTAACATTTATAAACGTTTCAGCGTTTGCTTCATTTCTCTCCCAATTTTGTACATTTTAGCACATAATAATTGTATTAAAGAACGTAAACCAATAATTTAGTCATATGAGATTTTCCAAAATATGTTATATTGTTAAATAGTTCTTTCCGTATCTCTAGCTTGTCAATTTGCCAAAAATTTAACTCTGGGACCAGCCAAGAGGGAAATTTTGGGGAGACTTCATGTCTCCCTCCAGAAAAAATAGGGAGACTGCAGTCATGTAGGGAGACTTCATAGGCAAGTGGGGAAAATTAAGAATATTCATGTACCATCCCCCTGCCGCCCCTTCATATTTTCAATTTGTGGTCCTCCATTAACGTCTGATTAATCCAGGTCCAGTTGTCTATGATGCATCTATGCCAGGTTAAAAAATCACAATGTAATTATTGACTGAAAATCCCCCACTGCTATCCTCTCCTTCATGACCCCTCCCCTCTTATTCATGCCAATCCCCCAGCACCCTCCTGTGGTTGCCTTTCACCAAAGTCTACTAAGCTAATAATTTCCTAAGTCTGAAAGTGTGAACAGGACCAGATGTAAGAAGGTTGCTTGGGAGGTACTTTGTCAGTTAATAAACAAAATTCATTCTGGGATCGAGTATTTTGTAAAAGAAATGTCATTCCGCATCATTTTGTGGCATTCCGGTGTCATTCCGCGTCATTTCGTGTCATTCCGGTGTTTAAGAGGACCCTTTTCAAGATCGTCCACATGTACACTTGTGCCCTGTACAAAGCTTTTCTTGTCATCACTAAAGCTTTTTTTCATGTGTTTCAATTCCATTCGTATGTTTCTAGGAATAGACGGCCAACAGTTAACAGTCGTTGGCAAAACGAAATAAAAATACAGTGTTATAAAATACGTCCGTTGTGTATACTTTTTCGGCATCCTAAGCGAGGTAACCTACTTTCAAACTGGGTTATTTTGTTGAGTCGCGTAAGTCACTTATTTTCGTTTCAACACTTGAAGCTCCGACTGAAACGCAACAAAATACAAATAAAAAATCCGCCAAAAGCGACAATGGACAATTGATTGACGTGTGATTTTAAATAAATGGTCGTTTATTCGACGAATTAAAATGCCCATTTATCACACTCAAGCACATTCGATCCTTGAAAATAATCGTTTTTATGTAAACCTCGCATCACACAGTTCAACTGTTCAGTCTTTCCTCATTTTGGCCAATTTTTAGAGGGCGACTTGTAATCGCCCCGGCTATTTTTCTAGGCGACTTTGGGCTTAGAAGGGCGACATAATCGCCCTAGTCGCCCTCACGGCTGGTCCCTGGTTTAACTTGACTGTGTTTAAAACACTTTCCAAGGGTGATTTCGTTTTCAGTCTTATGCCAGAGAGTTAACTTGAGTGGTGAATTTCCTTGAATGCTTGGCGTGATAGAATAGAAGACTGAATGACCTGCATAAGGTTAGATGGTCTTTCCATAATAAAAGTATGGCCTGCAAAAGGTTCAACTTTTATTAGCTCACCTGAGCGAAGCTCAAGGGGAGCTTTACTAATCACTTTCTGTCCGTCCGTCCGTCTGTCATAAACTTTACATTATCGATTTCTCCTCACAAACTACTGGACCAAATTCAACAAAATGTGCTGTACATGTTCCCTAGCATATGTCAATTCAAGTCTGTTCAAATAAAGTTGCCACGCCCACAGGGGGCACCACAGGGGGCATGACCCTGATAGCACCGTATGAATTATAGAAAAATTATTAAAAAATCTTCTTCTCCAGAACCAGTGGCCAGAATCTTTTGATACTTGGTTTGCATCATCTTGGTATGGGTCTGATTCAAGTTTGTTCAAATCGGCCCCCTGGATTCATATTTGGGCTCACTATAGAAGCCCAAACTTGAACTTGGTGCATTTCAGGCAAATTTCTTTAAAAAAATCTTCTCCAGATCCAGGAGGCAGAATCTTTTGATATTTGGTATGCATCATTGTGGGGTGGATCTGATTCAAATTTGCTCAAATCGGCCCCATGGATTCACATTTGGGCTCAGTATAGAAACCCGAATTCGAACTTAGTGCATTTCAGGCAAATTTCTTAAAAAATCTTCTTCTCCAGATCCAGCAGGCAGAATCTTTTGATATTTGGTATGCAACATTGTGGGGTGGATCTGATTCAAGTTTGTTCAAATCGGCCCTGGATTCACATTTGGGCTCAGTATAGAAGCCTGAATTCGAACTTAGTGCATTTCAGGCAAATTTCTTAAAAAAATCTTCGTCTCCAGATCCAGCAGGCAGAATCTTTTGATATTTGGTATGCAACAGTGTGGGGTGGATCTGATTCAAGTTTGTTCAAATCGGCCCCCTGGATTCACATTTGGGCTCAGTATAGAAGCCTGAATTCGAACTTAGTGCATTTCAGGCAAATTTCTTAAAAAAATCTTCGTCTCCAGATCCAGCAGGCAGAATCTTTTGATATTTGGTATGCAACAGTGTGGGGTGGATCTGATTCAAGTTTGTTCAAATCGGCCTCCTGGATTAATATTTGGGCTCAGTATAGAAGCCCGAATTTGAACTTAGTGCATTTCAGGCAAATTTCTTCAAAAATCTTCTTTGCCAGATTCAGCGGGCAGAATCTTTGGATATTTGGTATGCAACATTGTGGGGTGGATCTGATTCAAGTTTGTTCAAATCGGCCTCCTGGATTAATATTTGGGCTCAGTATAGGAGCCCAAATTTGAACTTAGTGCATTTCAGGCAAATTTCTTTAAAAATCTTCTTCTTAAGATCCAGCTGGCAGAATCTTTTGATATTTGGTATGCAACATTGTGGGGTGGATCTGATTCATGTTTGTTCAAATCGGCTGTCTGGATTCATATTTGGGCTCAGTATAGAAGCCCGAATTCGAACTTAGTGCATTTCAGGCAAATTTCTTCAAAAATCTTCTTCTCAAGATCCAGCAAGCAGAATCTTCTTTTGATATTGGGTATGCAGCATGCTTAGGGGGATGAGATTCAAGTTTGTTCAAGCCAAGTCCCTGGGTTCATATTTGGGCTCACTGTGGTAGCCCGAATTATAACTTAGTTCAAAGTGTGGAATTTTCTTTAAAAATCTACTTCTTCAGATCAAGCAGGCAGAGTGTTTTGATATTTGGTATGCAGCATCTGCAGCATCTTCAGGGGGGTGAGATTCAAGTTTGTTCAAACCATGTCCCTAGGTCCATATTTGGGCTCACTGTGGGAGCCTGAATGATAACTTAGTTCAAAATGAGGAATTTTCTTTAAAAGTCTTCTTCTTCAGATCCAGCAGTTGGAATATTTTGATATTTGGTATGCAGCATCCTTAGGGGGGATGTGATTCAAGTTTGTTGAAGCCATATCCCTAGGTCCATATTTGGGCTCACTGTGGGAGCTTGAATTGTAACTTAGTTCGAAATGAGGAAATTTTCTTTAAAAATCTTCTTCTTCAGATCCAGCAGTCAGAATGTTTTGATTTGTGGTGTGTAGCATCCTTAGGGGGTGAGATTCAAATTTGTTAAAGCCAAGTCCCTGGGTCCATATTTGGGCTCCCTGTGGGAGCCCAAATTATAACTTAGTCAATATGAGGAATTTTTCTTTAAAAGTCTTCTTCAGATTCAGCAGTCAGAATGTTTTGATGTTTGGCATGCAGCATCCTTAGGGGGTGAGATTCAAGTTTGTTCAAGCCAAGTCCCTGGGTTCATATTTGGGCTCACTGTGGGAGCCCGAATGATAATTTAGTTCAAAATGAGCAATTTTCTTTAAAAATCTTCTTCTTCAGATCCAGCAGATGAATGCTTTTGATATTTGGTATGCAGCATCCTTAGGGGGTTAAGATTCAAGTTTGTTCAAGCCGTGTCCCTAGTTCCATAAAATTTGTCTCTCATGACTTCATTCCTTTGTAGTGTTGATGAACCATGTCTAACTGAATGTGACCCCAAATACTTCTTTGAACCACTTTGTTTGAATCGCTTTGCCTGGTGAGCGTTTAAGGCCCCTTGGGGCCTCTTGTTTGGAATACATGAGCCTGTTTGCACAAAGGCATTAAGGCTTTAGTTTGTATAAGTATCACTTAGTGTTTAATTTGAGGGCGCTAGGCTGGAATTAGATGTAAAAGCTTAATATGGGTGGGAATAAGGCAACCTTCATCATCATTCATCATATCATATTCTCCATTAAAATAACCATAATTTAAAATTAATCTTATTATATTTTTCACTCAGAGTTAACAAGTCAGACCATAAATTTCTCTGTCCTGGTAATTTTAGAAACACTATAACTAATTAATTGCAGGGAGGTTAAAAGCCGAACTTCCGCTACAATTTTGGGGGCTCGTCTGGGATCTGAAAAGTTAGGTAAGAGAAAAAGATCTTATTTTTTTCTGGGAAAACGATAGTGTATTAAGATTATTAGGAATTGTCTGCATTTATTTTAAAAACAGATGGACTCATTAATCACTTTTAACTCACCCAATCAGAGGGATGATTCCAGGAGAAAAGTTCATTTTTCTGGAGAATCAGAATCAGATCCTTCCATTTTTGTGCCCGATACACCCAAATACAGACATACAGGGTACGAAAATAACAAGTGGAGGGAAACAGAAAGTGTCTCTTGTGATAATGAATTTGGGTCCTCATCACAAGGTTCTCCGGAGAGAATTTTTTATACTAATACAATATCAGAGACTCCACAAAATGTAAACACCCATAGGTTACATTTTAGTCAAACTTCCTTTGGTTTCCCACCAGATGTATCTCCTATTGAAAATAGAACACATTCCAGAAAATCTTTTGGGGATAGCCAAACTAGATGTCAGTCAAGTGTGGCTGAGTTTAGACCTTTAGCCCCAGACTCATATGATGGGACATGTGCTTGGGATTAGTATGAGAAGCAGTTTACACTAATAGAGGACCACATTAGGTGGGGTTATGGAAAGAGCACATCAGTTGATAGGTGTATTGAGAGGGGAGGCTCGAGTCATTATGGATGAACCTTCCATGGCAGAATGTTATGACTTTGATACCGTTCGTAGTGTACTGAGAGAAAGATTTCAACCTTATGATTTACTATATACAACAGGTGTAAATTCAACAGTAGGATTCGACAAAAGGGTGAGTCATTCCAAACTTTTCCAAATCAAATGAAAAGGTTATGTCGATTAGCATATCCTAGTATGTCTGCAATGGTTGGAGAAGAACTCATTAAACACAGATTCATAGAGGGATGTGGGAACTGTGAGCTGGAAAGGCAATTAGTTCTCAGTAAACCTCAGTCATTAATGGACGCAATCTCAATTGCTGCTGATTTTGAGTCTTTTGATTCCTTAAATAAGGTTAAGAAACCTACTTTTGCAAATAAGATTTCTTCATTTGGTGACCCTTCTCAAAATAATGACAATGAAATTTGTGAAAAGTCAATTTTGACATCTTCTAGAAACATCGAGCACAAATTGAAAAAAAAGACTCAACTTTTGGAACAAAGTTTAAAGGTCAAGGATTTAGTTGCTGGACTTGTGGAAAAGAAGATCACAAATAATCTCATTGTCCAACAAAGCAGCCAACAGATCAAGGACTGAGTTTGGGCCTGAATGCCCAGTCCAAAACGACCAAACATTAGGGCCGCATAGGAATTTGTCTTGCTTATATTTGGAAGCTCAGTTTAATGATTATGAAACTGACTTATTGATTGATTCATGATCTCCTTTCAATTTTCTGTCATACAGTGTTCTTGAGAAATATCTACCAGGTTATGCAGAATTGGTTTCTATAAATAAAGATTTAGTAACTGTCGATGGGAAGCCCCTTAAAGTTTATGGAAAATGTGTTGTTCCGTTCAGTGTTGGAGAAATACAGTTTGAAGAGGAGTTTCTTATCGCAGATATTTCAGTCAGTGGTATTCTGGGAGTAGATTGTTTAGACTGCAATGATGCAAATTTAAGTTTTGCCCATAATGAGTTTAAAATTGGACAGCATCGTTTGGAATATAAGTGGGGTGGAGATGATTTGTGTGCTTGGGTACAAGTTGCCAAACACACATCGATTCCGGTTCTGTCTGAAAAGATTGTAAAAGGAAAATTGGTTGGAGATCCCAAGGGAAGTAAAGGTTCTCAATTCCCGTTGGAACCAGCTCTTTTGATGCAAAGTAAAGGTGTTATGGTTGCTCGAGCTTTGATTAATACAAATTCAAACAGTGTGTATTTTCCTGTAGTAAATACGACTCTTAAAAGTGTTTGAATGCCCAGGAATTTGTTAGTGGCTACTGCAGAGACTTCTGATGTTGATAATGGTGTTGAAATTTTTGAATCTGGTAGTAATGAGTTGCCACCTCATTTATTGAATATTTTAGATTGGGCATCCCCAGATTTAACAGATATTCAGAGGAGTAAGTTGCAGGTTTTCCTTCGGAGATTTAAGGATAGTTTTGTGGAAAGTGATGGGCAGTTAGGCAGGACAGGGCTTGTTAAACATAGGATCCACACAGGTTCTAGTAAGCCTCTAAAGAACCCTTGTCGAAGGGTTTCGCCTCTTATGAAAGAAACTATAAATGATGAAATAGATAAAATGCTCGCTAATGATGTGACTGAACCAAGTGACAGCCCATGGTCCTCCCCAATTCATATTGTCAAAAAATCTGATGGATCAGTATGGTTTTGTTTAGACTATAGAAAGTTAAATACTGTCACCAAAAAAGATGCTTTTCCATTACCTCGTGTAGAGGATTGTCTCAAAGCTGTTGAGGGTGCTAAATGGTTTAGTACTTTGGATTTGGCCAGCGGGTTTTGGCAATGTGAAATGGAGGAAGAGTCGAAATGTAAAACGGCATTTTCATCACACAGAGGTTTGTTTCACTTCAAAGTCTTACCATTTGGATGTTGACATTCTCCTGCAACTTTCGAAAGTCTAATGGAACTTGTAATTAAGGGTCTTCAGTGGAAACGTTGCTTATGCTACATGGATGATTTGATTGTTTTTGTAGCGACATTTGAAGAAACTTTGGATAATTTAGTGTAGTGGAAGTCATGAAAAGGTTAAAAAGTGCTAACTTGCGTTTAAAAGCTCAGAAATGTACATTATTTCATACTGAGGTTTCATTTCTTGGTCATGTTGTCAATAAGGATGGGGTTAAATGTGATCCATCGAAAGTAGATAAGGTCCGAGATTGGCCGACTCCAGTAAATGTCAAGGAAGTTCAAGCCTTTCTTGGTTTAGCTGGATACTATAGGAAATTTATTGATCATTTTTTCAGAGAAAGCCTATCCTATGGTTAGATTGACTAGGAAAAATGTTTGTTTTGACTGGACAGAGGAATGTAAAAAGTCTTTTGAGTCATTAAAAATTGCACTTATTTCGGCTCCTTTGCTATCCTACCCTAGGAGACATGGTACTTTTATTTTGGACACTGATTGGACACTGATGTGAGTGGAAATTCCATGGGAGCAGTCTTGTCTCAAGTCCAAGATGGAGTTGAAAAAGTGATTGCTTTTGGCAGCAAAACATTCAGCAAAACTCAAAGAAATTATTGTACCACCTGTCGAGAATTGCTGGCAGTTGTGACATTTGTCAAACATTTCAACTATTATTTGTGGGGTCAGAATTTCTTAGTTCGCACTGACCATGCTTCATTAATTTGGTTGAAAAACTTTAAAAATCCTGAGGGTATGGTAGCAAGGTGGCTGTCTTTTTTAGAGACCTATACTTTTGAGGTAGAACACTGAAGAGGTGCTCTTCATGGAAATGCTGATGGATTGTCTCGTCGACCTTCTAGGCTTTGTAAGAGATCCAATTGCTCAGATTGTGTTATATCAGAAAGTCTTGCTGATGTTACATCCAAAAGGGAGAATGGTGTAAGTTCCAAGATAGTTGCACCACTTTTGACCCCTGGTACAAATGATGTGGTGGATTCTTATCCTTTGAATTCTAGTACTGAGAATATCCTAGAAGTTAGTCATTACTGTTCTGCTGACGAGGAGTTGAATTCAGATAACAATATGGACTCACATAGGAATCTTTCAAACTGGTTACATGGTTGTTCCGTTTCACAAATCAGTCCGTGGCAACGGGATGATCCCACTCTTCGAGAGATCTATGCTTTCAAGAAGGTGAAGGCTGAAGAGGTTATTTCATTTCCACCGATGTCTAAGAGGTTGTGGAGTCAATGGGAATTATTGCATTTGGAGAATGGGTTGCTTTATTTTAATAAAGTTACTTCTTTAGGTCGTTCTCTTTTGAGTGTAGTGCCTGAAGTTCTCAGATATTTCATTTTCATTGAACTGCTAAAGAAAAGGATTGCTGGTCATTTGGGGAAAATTAGAACTAAAGCTTGTATTCAGAGACGTTTTTATTGACCAGGAATGTCATCTGACATTGCCCTGTGGGTTAGGAGGTGTGATGAGTGTGCTCGTAGCAAGTCTGGTCCTGGTAAGGGTAGATCACCTCTGCTTAAGATTGAAGCTGGTTCACCACTGGATGTTGTTGGTCTAGATATGGTGGGTCCTCTTCCTGTAACTGATGATGGACATGAATATATTCTGCTTCTTTGTGATTATTTTTCAAAGTGGGTGGAGGCCTATAGGTTGTCTAATCATACTGCAGCAGTGGTTGCAGATAAAGTTGTCACTGAATTCATTTGTAGATTTGGGATACCTAAACAGTTACATTCAGATAGAGGTCCAGAGTTTAAATCTGAGTTGGTTGCTTCTTTGTGTGAGAAATTGGAGATTTCCAAGTCATTTACAACACCTTATGTGACGGCCTTGTTGAAAGGTTCAATCGTACCTTGCAAGAAATGTTAACTCATTTCTTCAATGAAAATCGTAATGATTGGGATGACCATCTTCCTTACATTTTAATGGCATATCATGCTTCTGTCCAAGAGAGTACCGAATGTACACCTAGTCATCTCATGGTTGGTCGGGAGATGACACTACCTATTGATTTTCTAGCTGGTTTGATACCAAACAACAGTGATGCAATTTGCACAAATGGGTATGTCGAATGGGTGCATAGTGCTTCACTGGATGCCTTTGAGTTTGCCCATGACCAATTGAAACTCTCTGATGAACATCAAAAGCGAAACTATGATAAGAGGTTAAAAGTTTGGTGGTCATTTTCTCCATGCTCATTGGTGTGATGTTTTTATAAACGTACAGCAGTATTGAAATTTGGTAAAGGATGGACTGGCCCATTTAAAGTTCTAAGAAAGATAAGTGAAGTTAATTATGAAATTCAGTCAGTAATGGGTGTCAAGCAATGTGTAGTGCATGTGGACAATTTGAAACCTTATGAAGGTGAAAGGTTGTTTGATGATTTGGGGTCGAGTTCTAGTGTTGAAGATAGAGACCCAGTAAATGATTGTTTAGAAACTGATTATTGTGAAGTCGATGAAAGTATTGGCGATACTGATCCTGAAGACTGGGAAGTTGTAGACACAGTTGATCTGGAGCATTTTGTTGAGTCACCACCTAGATTTTCTAGGACTGGACGTCGCATTAAGGCTCCTCGAAAATACAGTCCATAAAGGTTTTAGATTACTTACTTATAATTTATGTGCAGTTGATTATCTGTATTGGAAGTATCTTTAATATTGTTTCAGGGTATTTGGTCTTTTGTCCGAATTTTCCTTATATAGTTCAATTTCTGGTTTTGGTTTTTGAGGGGAGTGAGGTGAGTAGCCTTTCTTTTGAGGGAAGCGAGGTGAGCAGCCTTTCTCTTGAGGGAAGTGATGTGTTTCGCTGTTTCAACTTTTAGGATAGTAGGTTTATTCCAGGGGAGGGGCAGAACTCGTTTAAATATCATTTAGGCAGGGTAACAAGGTTAGACAGGGGAGTTTGAGTTTGCTCATAGCGTGATTGATCATTGTAGGGATTCTGTAGAGGGATTGGGTAATAATCTCAGAATTCATATCAGGAATTGGTGGGAATTCTTGCTAAAAGTCATGGGTATTTTTCTAAACCATGGGAAGATAAAGGTTAAGAGTTCCTAGTGCCAATTTTATGAAGTGGGATCTAAATTCCCTTGATGATGTTGGACAGTGCAACAAAAGTTTTTTTCTAATTTGTGTTATATTCTGCCTTTTTCAGAATGGACGTACATATTCCAACAGCGGAATGGCTTGAGTTTACAGACAAAGAGAGGCCAGAGTTCATCATTGGTCAAGCTTGTCCTGTTCCTGCTTGTGCAGACAAGACATTCCAAAGCCTTAGGGCTTTACTACGTCACTGGAAACTGGTTCACAACAATAAACTTATTTCTAAAAAACTGTGGCCTGTGCAATTATACTCCCTTTAAAGGGAATAGTTTGTTAAAGCACATTATGACCCGACATGGTAAACCCAAGGAGGAAGTAGCAACTTTGGTTCTAACAGTGAATCAGACTCTAAAAACAATACAAAATTTAAGACATGTTACCTCCAAAAGATTTTTCAGCGAACGCCATGACTTTAGCGCCCTTAATTCTAAAAATGACATTAAAACCATGCACATACTGCTTAAATCTATTCATGTACTCACAACACACCACGACATACCATTTTCACCCCATTCCCACCTCTATTTTTCTTCACCCTAGTATACCTTGGAATTCCTCGGTGTTTAGTATGACCGTATGCGTTTACCATATAATAAAATCATGATCATCAAAATTTTAATTAATGAAGCACAGGGTTGTACCCGGTGCTTCATTAATTAATTTTTTGATGATTATTCCTCACGAATAATTAGTGTTTGGTTCTAATGTTATTGCATCCCGGGAAATATTGCCCACACGTGGAAAGTGACCCATCCACGACGGCCGTACTGTAATGACAACGATTCTCATATGTGTTACAGTCTTCTGACAGTGTTTATGTTTCTCATTCTTTTCACATCGTCAGAAGTTTCCCCTTCTCCCACTCCTAGTTCAGCTGTGCAAACGTCTCAGCTTCCCCACATGGGAAGCCACTATGTTCGGATAGCTGAATTACCTCTTCTCCCACTAAGATGAATCTCCACTTTCAACGCTAAATTTTAGTCTGCGATGAATTTTCTGCACAACTCTATTCTTTTTATACGGCCGCTCATATAAGCAGGTCGTATTAAGGTATGGCAATGTCCGTCCGTCTGTCTGTCTGTCCGTCCGTCTGTCTCTCCATCCGTTAGCTTTTGTTTGTCCACGTGGTAACTTGAAAACAATACATCCAACAAATACTGTTTCTTTATGGTTTGCTTTGTCATGACTAGAGGATGGTTCCTTTCGATAACCAGCATTCTGGCATATCCAATATGACCACCACGGCAGCCATCTTGGATTTTCAGGGACTTTTGATTGATCACGCGATAACTTGAAAACTGTAGATCCAGCAGATACTGCTTTTTATAGTTGATTAAGCATGACTAAAGAATGGGTCCTTTCGATAACCAGCATTCTGGCATATCCAATATGGCCGCCATGGCAGCCATCTTGGATTTTCAGGGACTTTTCATTGTCCACGTGATAATCCAACAGATACTGTTTTTATGGTTGATTAGTCATGACTAGAGGATGGTTCCTTTCGATAACCAGCATCAATGTCTGTCCATCCATCTGTCTGTCTGTTTGTCCATCCATCCGGCTGTTAACTTTTGTTTGTCCACACGATAACTTGAAAACAATGCATTCAACAAATACTGTTTTTTATGGTTGGTTATTCATGACTAGAGGTTGGTTCCTTTCGATAACCAGCATTCTGTCATATCCAATATGGCCACCACGGCAGCTATCTTGGATTTTTAGGGACTTTTGATTGTCCAGGCGCTAACCTGAAAACTATAGATCCAACAGATACTGGTTTTTTTTTTTGTTTATTAATCATGACTAGAGGATGGTTCCTTTCGATAACCAGAATTCTGGCATATCCAATATGGCCGCCACGACAGCCATTTTGGATTTTTGGTGTGTTTCGATTCTCCAACATAAATTATTTTTAATGGTTGATTAATCATGACTAGCGGATGTTTATGGTTGATTAATCATGACTAGAGGATGGTTCCTTTCAATAATCAGCATTCTGGCGTGTTCAATATGGCCACCAAGGCAACCAACTGGGAGTTTTGGTGACTTTTGATTCTCCACGCAATAACTTGAAAACAATATATTCAACTTTAGTGGGTCGTAAGTCAGGAATGTACAATTATTTTTGAAGGAATTATTGACCTTTTGTTCAACCAAAAGTTTCTTTACAAGCGCAATTTCTTCATGGGCGGCCGTATATTGATCCACCGCCTGCTGGTGCACTTGTTTCTCTTCATGCACCTAATCCTTACTGGTTACCATCATTAATTCCTCATCATTCGAATACTACTCCATTTTGCCTGGTAACGTCAATTTCACCAATTGATCGCTTTTGACAAATAACGATGAATGATTTCATTGTAAACACAATTGCTGCACCTAGTAATGCATCAAGGGGACAACGCTGGCTTGGTTCATATTAGAGTTTAATATATTCCCGGTTTTCTATAGTAACGGGAATAAAATTACACTCAGAACCGGAACCCAGGAAATGTCCGGGATAATATCAAGTAAATTTACGAGAGTAACAAGACGTATTTATTTTCGTGAAAATGAACTCAGTTTATTGGCAATCTGCCATCTCCATACGGAAAACTTCTTTTCCTAAGACAAGTGTGTAAACCCAAGCTCATTTCCACCTCATCATATTCAGAGTCGCTAATTTTATTACCGCTACCTCCTCCGGCTTCAACTTCCTCTTCACTGCCGTCACCTGTCCAGTCTCGTCTGCTTCAAATTGAAGCAGAGGCGACTGATGCAGCAGTGAAGAAGCAGTTGATGTTGAAGGAGGTAGTGAATAGTGAGTGATACTAGTAATTCTGAAAATGAAGACGGGATTGAACTTTGACGCAAGTGAAGACTTTGCTGTTGAAGATCGGGGTCCTCCGGAATTGATTGAGGGCTACAGTGATTTGGTGAGAATGCTTCTTCAGGAAGCAGGATTGTAAAAGGTTCAGATATGGAAGGGATGACAAAATCTTGAGTTGCGTTGGGAAGTTTTTCAATTTAGAAAACTTGAGTTCAACACACAAACAGTGTCATGCATGATTCCCGGTTGCATGCTATAGATTTCCGGGGGATCGTGACCGGCTTTCGGAACCGGGAACCCGGGAATGCCCATTCCCGGGATTAAACCCTTATTCATATCTGCCGAGATCAGCGTCATATCAGCCGAGTTTGAAGTCATATCAGCCGAGTTTGAAGTCATATCAGCCGAAGGGAATAATGAGCAATTCTAGGAAAGAAAATCATATCTAATAAAGAAACCCCAATACTTTGGAGTGAATTACCTTCTGTTTTAACTATGCAGAGACTGTAAATTTAATTCTTCGTCCATCGTCATCCATTGGTTGTATTTGAGTCTTCTTACAAACTGCTGCACCGATTCGAATAAAATTTCATGTGAATGAAGACTGGGAAGGGGAAATTCAGTTTTTAGCCTCGCCTTACAAAGTCAGCGGAGGTTTTGTAATGCTAAGTCATCTGTCGGCCGTCCGTCCGTCCGTCCGTCAACATTTTGTTGTCCGGGCCATAACTTCTTAACCACTGAAATTTTTCGACAAAACTTTATAACAATATGTTTTATCAAAATACAGTGTGTCGC
Organism: Pictodentalium vernedei; assembly: GCA_031216915.1. Taxonomy (NCBI): domain Eukaryota; kingdom Metazoa; phylum Mollusca; class Scaphopoda; order Dentaliida; family Dentaliidae; genus Pictodentalium; species Pictodentalium vernedei. Next base: position 124,708,466 of record CM062296.1, on the reverse strand, counting down.
GAATTATAATATGGTATGTGCCTCTCAAGGTCAAGGTCAGAGACCCTATGTTAAGGTCGCAGAAAAACTTTGACATTTCACTGTCATTTTTGTCCGGTCATTATAACTTGGTATGACTGACAGGTCTTATTCATAGTTGGTACAATTATTGCTCATGACTCAAAAGTGTGTCATGACGTTGATCCAAGGTCATATCGTCAAGGACACAGACAGAAAAACTTTGATATTGTTATACAGCCCTTGTCCGGTCCATTTAATTTGGTATGATTGACAGATCTTATTCATACTTGGTATCTAAGGTTGTATTATCATCCAATGTCATAACATCAAGGTCAAGTTCACAGACTGCAAAACTTTGATACTGACATACAGCCCTTTTCCGGTGCATATAACTTGGTATGGTTGACAGATCTTATTTAAACTTGGTACAATTATTGTTCATGACTCAAAGGTGTGTCGCGACTTTGATCCAAGGTCGTGTTGTCAAGGTCACAGACAGCAAAATTTGCTATTGTTATACAGTCCTTGTCCGGTCCATATAACCTGGCACGATTGGCAGATCTTATTCATAGTTGGTACAATTATTGCTCATGACTCAAATGTGTGTTGTGACTTCCAAGTTCATATCGTCAAGGTCAAGGTCATAGACAGCAAAACTTCGGATATTGTTATACAATCCTTGTCCGGTCCCAATGGCGAGGGGGTAGTGGAAAATTGCCCCACATTAAATTTAAATTTTAAAAATATTTATCATGATCCAATACATGGAATAACTTGTTACATGTATATGTGTATTCAGCTTCCTTTTGAGGATACACCGAAGAGACGTTTGAGGCTCAATATTTTCAGTTCTGGGAGGGAAGAGATTTTTGGCTCTGCCCAGAAATGATAGCCTGATTTAAACCAAATTTGTTATATGGCATTATTGGGTCATAAGTACTAATTCGTGCCAAAAAAAAAAATTCCTGCATATCCGTGGGAATCGGGAGCTGAATATTGATTTGTTTTCAAACGTCCATATAGACCCGCGTTATCTACCTTAGTTGTGTGCGTAGGAGACAAAATGCATTTAGACGAACAGGTGAGTTAAAATTCTGCATATTAAAGTAGCTTTTCACTGGCGAATACATAAATTCTTGACCACACCATTTGCAGTGGATGCTGCCACGCCCACATGCAATGTTTGTCCTTCCAAAACCCCCACTTGTTAGCATAACTTGACAAAGTCAAGATCAGCTATTGCCATCATGCGTGCGGAAGTATGTGAGTCTGTCAATCTATTCAGCATTTTCTTTAGCACAGGCTACACCCTGTAGTTCTTGTCCGATCATCAGAAAATTTCGTATACAGGTTCCAGGTCATGTCTAGATGAGAACGTCCCTTTTCGGTCGCGATCGGTCAACCGTGATGGCTGTGAGAGCCCAAAACCCGAAAACATTTAGCACAGTCTACAGGTCGTATTTATGAAGGAATGTCATTGTAACTTGGTAGGATAACTCCGTATAATGTCCAGATGAGAACATCCTTTTTTGGTCGAGTTCAGTCAACTGTGACAGCCACAGGGGCACTTTACCTAGATTCCTTTAGCATAGTGTACAGCTTGCATTTATAAAGGGATTTCATTGCAAATTTGTAGGATGACTCAGTATAATGTCTAGATGAGAATGTCACATTTTGGTCGCGATCGGTCAACCGTGACGGCTATGCGAGCTAGAAAATCTTTAGCACAGTCTACAGGTCGTATTTATGAAGGGATTTCATTGTAACTTGGTGGGATGACTCCGTATAATGTCTAGATGAGAACGTTCCCTTTTGGTCGCAATCGGTTATCCGTGGGGGCTGTACGGGGGCGAAAACTTTTAGCACAGTCCACAGGTCGTATTTATGAAGAGCATGTCGGTTTTTCGGTTCGGTTTCGGTTTTTGCCGCAAACCGAAAAACCGATCCGACAGGCGCCCAAAAACCGGCCATACGGTTTTTGCATACTTTGACGTTAAACTTCGAAATTTACAACTACCCCCTCGTAATCTCATTTTGAAAATGGCAGTGAATGTCAGCAGAACAGGCAAACCCAAAAGCGATTATTTCCGTATATGTCAGTGTTTATGTCGCTCCCACGTATACGTCGCACCCGTTATTTTCAGCCAACACACTTCCACTGCGACTCTTATCTTTGTATAAGTCCCGACTGTGAGAATAGCCCGTGGCGCCTACACAAGAACGACTATGGTCAGTGAGTGTGGACTTCTACTTCACGAAATTAGGTGAGTGAACTTTTTTTCTTTCTTTTTTCATTTCAATCATATTAAATGCATGAAATAAAATAATAATAAAAATTATATAGTGTTATTTACTTTAACCATTTATTCCCCATGTGATACTCGTTCGTGCCGTAAATCCATTTTATTTTGCTCATATCAGCATGAGGGAGAGATCACACTCAGTACTTCGAAAGGAGGCAAGAGGTCCAGTGAGGGATCGAGGAACAGAACAGTGCATGGAGTCACTGTATTATGGCGATGTTAAACATATCAGAAAAGTCCAAATTGTTTATTTTATCGAAATTAAAACTGAACACAAAATAACAAGACAGGTATATAATGTATAGTAGTGGTGGCGCCAGGATTTCGAGTCGGTGGTGGTGTGGGTGTATGGGGGGGGGGGGGGGTGCTAAGTAAGATTCGGGGGACCCAGGTCGAGATGCCCTCGGTATCTCCCAAAGTTAATAGGCCTGAGCCAAAGGTATGGGTATGGGAGGGTGTGTCCACCACCGTTGGTTTGAAATCTGTGGGCCCTGTCCCAGGAAAAAATTTCATATTCGGATAATTTGGACGCCATGCGGGCGTTATCTGAGAATTTCTACAACGCCTGGTGTGGTCTTCAAAGGCGCCCAGATTGTGTCAGATAGCCATTTGAAGTTTGGTTTGGTGGGGGGGGGGGGGGGGTCTGGGGGGGGGGGGGTCTGGGGGGGGGGGGTGAGGGAAAAGTAGCCTGCGGCTCGGTGTTTAAAAACCGACATCCAGATATTAAATTTCCATATGCCATACATGTTGGCGGGGATAACTTATAATATACAGCAGAATAAGTTTATGATAATAACTACCGTAAATACTTGTACACAGTTGCAGCTGACTTCAGTATTTCTACGTCATTGTTGGCAACCCGTACAAGCAGTTAATACTGATGTAAAAACAATGTCAATGTAAATAGAGCCTGCCAGTAGAGTTCTCGAGGAAGAATTCAGTTGTGGCAACCTTTAAAAAGCGACAAAAAAGTGCCAGCCCGTTGACTTAAGAGTAAACCGACCTTACACTCATTCAATGAGCCTTGACTTGTTGAAATAAATGCAAGCTCTATAGAATGAACTATAATCCAAAACCTTTGCGTAGCAGAATAATTAATAATCCCCCACTCATTTCTTCTCAACCTACTCACAATTGTTTACAATTGGCTATATCATAAGTGCAAGCCCTACTTCGGAACTTTAACTCAAGCTAATAACTTTTCCAAACGAGTTGGTGGAAAAGTGGAAGAGTGCAAAAGCACAAAAAAGAGATCGAAAAGGGGTCGCGCGAGACCGGTGTTCGACATTACAGGTACTCCCTCTGCACACCTCTTGCATTTACCGAGCGCATGCGCAACAACCGTGACGTCAATTCCTTTTTTTCCGCCATCTTGCATGGTCGGAATTTTTGTGTCACTTGCAACAATTGCTCTCAGGCTCACCCCTGTGGTGTTTGTGGAGTTTGGTCCTGTAAGTTCTGGGCTTCTGGCTGTGGGCTTCTGTAGATGCGCACGAAGGTTTCGGATTTTTCAGCTGCCACATGGCTGTGCGACCGTTGCCACTTTCGTGTTTTCTTAGACCGCTTCCGCCAAAAGGCTCCTGGAGTATGTAATTCGAAATACTGAAAGCATGCTCAGATGTTGCAGTAGGGTCAGTAGATGCGCACGAAAGTTTCCGATTTTTTGAGTGCCACGTGGCTGTGCCACCGTTGCCACTTTCGTGTTTTCTTAGACTGTTTCTGGTGAAAGGCTCCTTGGGTATGTAATTCGAAATGCTAAAACCATGCTCAAATGTTGCAGTGGGGACTGTAGATGCGCACGAAGGTTTCGGATTTTTCAGCTGCCGCATGGCTGCGCCACCGTTGCCACTTTCGTGTTTTCTTAGACCGTTTCCGGCTAAAGGCTCCTAGGGTATGTAATTTGAAATCCTAAAACCATGCACAAATGTTGCAGTAGGGTCTGTAGATGCGCACGAAGGTTTTGGATTTTTGGGGTGTCACGTGGCTGTGCCACCGTTGCCACTTTCGTGTTTTCTTAGACCGTTTCCGGCGAAAGGCTCCTAGGGTATGTAATTTGAAACGCTAAAACCATGCTCAAATGTTGCAGTAGGGTCTGTAGATGTGCACGAAGGTTTCAGATTTTTCAGGTGCCATGTGGCTGCACCACCGTTGCCACTTTTGTGTTTTTTTTAGACCGTTTCCGGTGAAAGGCTCCTAGAGTATCTAATTCGAAATGCTAAAAGCATGCTCAGATGTTGCAGTAGGGTCTGTAGATGCGCACAACGGTTTCGGATTTTTGGGGTGCCACATGGCTGTGCCACCGTTGCCACTTTCGTGTTTTCTTAGACCGTTTCTGGCGAAAGGCTCCTATGGTATGTAATTCGAAACGCTAAAACCATGCTCAAATGTTGCAGTGGGGTCTGTAGATGCGCACAAAGGTTTCCGATTTTTCAGCCGCCACGTGGCTGCGCCACCGTTGCCACTTTCGTGTTTTCTTAGACCGTTTCCGGCGAAAGGCTCCTAGGGTATGTAATTTGAAATGCTAAAACCATGCTCAAATGTTGCAGTAGGGTATGTAGATGCGCACGAAGGTTTCGGATTTTTGGGGTGCCACGTGGCTGTGCCACCGTTGACACTTTCGCGTTTTCTTAGACCGTTTGTGGCAAAAGGCTCCCAGGGTATGTAATTCGAAATGCTAAAACCATGCTCAAATGTTGCAGTAGGGTCTGTAGAGGCGCACGAAGATTTCGAATTTTTCAGGTGCCACGTGGCTGTGCCACTGTTGCTACTTTCATGTTTTCTTAGACCGTTTCTGACGAAAGGCTCCTAGAGTATGTAATTCGAAATGCTAAAAGCATGCTCAGATGTTGCAGTAGGGTCTGTAGATGTGCAGGAAAGTTCGGATTTTTGGCGTGCCATGTGGCTGTACCACTGTTGCCACTTTCGTGTTTTCTTAGACCGTTTCCAGCGAAAGGCTCCTTGGGTATGTAATTCGAAATGCTAAAACCATGCTCAAATGTTGCAGTGGGGCCTGTAGATGCGCACGAAGGTTTCGGATTTTTCAGCTGCCACGTGGCTGTGCCTCCGTTGCCACTTTCGTGTTTTCTGAGACCCTTTCCGGTGAAAGGCTCCTACGGTATGTAATTCGAAACGCTAAAACCATGCTCAAATATTTCAGTGGGGTCTGTAGATGCGCACGAAGGTTTCGGATTTTTCAGCTGCCTAGTGGCTGTGCTGTTGCCACTTTCTCGTTTTCTTAGACCGTTTTCTGCGAAACGCTCCAAGGGTATGTAATTCGAAATCCTAAAACCATCCTCAACTGTTGCAGTAGGGTCTGTAGATGCGCTCGAAGGTTTCGGATTTTTGGGGTGCCACGTGGCTGTGCCACTGTTGCCTCTTTCATGTTCTCTTAGACCATTTCCGGCGAAAGGCTCCTACAGTATGTATTTCGAAATGGTAAAACCATGCTCAAATGTTGCAGTAGGGTCTGTAGATATGCATGAAGATTTCGGATTTTTCAGGTGCCACGTGGCTGTGCCACGATTGCCACTTTCGTGTTTTCTTAGACCGTTTCCGGCGAAAGGCTCCTAGAGTATGTAATTCGAAACGCTAAAACCATGCTGAGATGTTGCAGTAGAGTCTGTAAATGCACAGGAAGGTTTCGGATTTTTTGGGTGCTACGTGGCTGTGTCACCGTTGCCACTTTTGTGTTTTCTTAGACAGTTTCCGGTGAAAGGCTCCTAGGGTATATAATTCGAGATGCTAAACGCATGCTCAAATGTTGCAGTAAGGTCTGTAGATGCGTACAAAGGTTTCAGATTTTTCAGGTGCCACGTGGCGGTGTTTCGTGTCTTCTTAGATCATTTCCGGCGAAAAGCTCCCAGAGTATGTAATTTGAAATGCTAAATCTATGCTCAAATGTTGCAGTAGGGTCTGTAGATGTGCACGAAAGTTTCGGACTTTTGGGGTGCCACGTGGCTGTGTCACCGTTGCCACTTTCATGTTTTCTTAGACCGTTTCCGGCAAAAAGCTCCCAGGGTACATGTATGTAATTTGAAACGCTAAAACCATGCTCAAATGTTGAAGTGGAGTCTGTAGGTGCGCACGAAGCTGTGTCACCTGTGCCACCCAATATGATTTTAGTGTGTCATATAATACATTTCATCTTTGTATCAAGCATTCATACAAAGTCAAGGATGCAAATGCGGGGATACACTATAGTGTGCTTTGCACACAAGTGACACCATCTAGTTTTCCATTTCGGAAGTACCGCCCACCGATGCTCGCCTAAACAAAAACAGATTCGCACGTATGTACGTCTGGTGCTCAGTAAAATCGAGAAAAAATAATAGCGAATCTTAATAATCTGACGAGCATGGTATAAATAAAATATACCCAAAGTAGCTTGGTGTACCAAATGTTCACCACTCGTGGTGAAGTGGTGTTTTAACCACGCGCCAAAGGCTCGCGGTTAACACCACTTCAGCACTCGTGGTGAATATTTGGTACACCAAGCTACTATGGGTATATTCTATATATATATTCACTCAACCGGTTCATATTCACTCAACCCAGTTGATATAGATTTATTTTTAACCCAACTAATTTTAAAGCGTATAGTCCTTCAGTCTGGTAGGCAAAATACGACCCCTCACTATCAAACAAATGGACAAATTTGCATTATGGTTTTCGTTAGAAGGGTGTATAGGGGTCACAAAAATACATAATAGTATATCGGATCTCGCAGATTAATATCACAAAATTTACCCAAAACGTACATACCCTAAGTTCGCCAAAAGCTGCTTTCTGGTGTTGGGGTAAGGTTGAGTGTTTGGCGATAACTGAAATACTCTTCAACGTGATCACATCATTTTTTCGATATAAATTCACGAGGCGATTAAAAAAATGTTTTAAAATGTCAAGATTTTCCCCCAAACGGTTTGGTGTCAACTTTTAAAAAATCATGATTGGGCTGAAATGGTGGGTTCACCAATCAGAATTGGACTTTTTATCTCACCTGACTGAAAGTCAGGATCAGCTATTGTGATCACTCGTCGTCCGTGAACATAGTGTTTACACTTGCTTCTCCAAAACCACTGAACCAATGTGCTTGCTTGTACTGGCATCGCATTTGGCTTTGTTCAAATCAACACGCCCAGGCCCATATGGACGGGGTGGGAGAAAATGCTAAAACATTTTTTAAAAAGCTTCTTCTCATGAACCAGTGGGTACAACGACTTGATATTTGGTATGGAGCGTCCTTTTGAGGTGTAGAATCAAGTTTGTTCAAATGGAGTTCGTGGAGCAATGTTTGCCTTTATAGTGGAAAGGGCAAGATTTTTGACCCTGAAATATCTGTTTTCTCAACCGCAGAGTCGATTTGAACCAAATTTGGTATGCGGTTTTATTGAGTCATAAGTTCTTGATTCATACTAAAAAAAATTCAATGTTCCCGCGGGAACCCCAGAAGCTAAAAATAGAAATATTTCCAAACGCCCATATTTCCCAAACTGCACTGAACAGAGAACTGTTATTTGGTATGAAGTATCCTTAGGACTAGTGGAATGGAACAGTAAAATAAAATTGTGCATTGGTTGTGTCGGGGTGTTCTGTAGGTGGGAAGTGGGGGAGGGGTGCGGGTCAACTAAAAAAGCTGAGTCAGCCTGTTTGCAAACAAAAAACGAATTTTCTGCCCCCAGAACCAAAAATCAGAATCTTTTGATATTTGGTGTATAGCATTCATAGAGAGATCAGATACAAGTTTGTGAAAATTAAGCCCCTCGGTTTCTTTTTAGGCTCAATACATGAGCCCCATTTAACATAGGTCAATATGGGGCGTAATCTTTAAAAATCTTCCTGAGTTCCATTAGTCAGAATCTATTAATATTCGATGTACATCATTATTATAAGGGTCAGATTCACGTTTGTGCAAATCAATTCCCTTATTAATATTTGGGCTTCCTATGAGGGCCCAAATTTTAGCTTAGTCCAATATGAGGAATTATCTTTGAAACTCCTCTTCTCCAGAAACACTTGTCAGAATATTTTGAAAAATGAAATGGTATACAGAATCGTTACAGGGGTTGGATTCAAATTTGATCAACTCAAGTCCACAAGTTAATAATTGGGCTCTCTTTGGGAGCCCGAATTTTAATTTAGTGCAATATGGGAAATAATCTTTAAAAATCTTCTTCAGATCAACCAGTCAGAATCTGTTGATATTTGGTATACGGCATCTTAAGGGAGGTTAGATCTAAGTTTCTTGAAATCAAGTTCCTGGCTTAATATTGGGTCTCCCTATTGTATTCCGAATTTTAACAGTCCAAAATGAAGAATAATCTTTAAAACTTTTCTTCTCCAGAACCACTGGTCATAATTCTTTGATATGTAGTATACAGAAGCCTTATCAGTGGTCTGTAGCAAATTTCAGGCGGGGCCAAAAATCAAGGTCATCGGTTAATAATTAGGCTCTTTATGGGAGCCCGAATTTTTGACTTAATGCAATATGGGGAATAATCTTTAAAAATTCTCTTTTTCAGATCTACAACTCAGCATCTATCACACTGTTCAGTAGTTTAACCCCCTGCACACTGATGTCGAAATATCTAAAGTTCAGGGTGCAAATATTTCCTATAATGCAACTATAAATTTAACCAATTCAATCTTGTTTGGCAGAGCTCAATGGGCTCTGTCAAACAAGATTGAATTGGTTAAATTCCCAGTTGCATTATGGGAAAAATGGCTACTTCAAACCTGGATATTTTGACATCAGTGTACAGGGGTTAAAGGATTCTCTGTGCAATCATGGGATTCGCTGTGTATATAGAGGATATGGAATGAGTGTTTTTCTCATATAATATTTATGAAACGAGTCTAAGAATTTTCCGTTTGGTCGAGCCTCTGGCGAGCCCAAACGGAAAATTCGGACGAGTTTCATAAATATTATATGAGAGAAACACTCATTTCATATTCTATTTATCATATGACACACAAACGCACAAATTAGCCACTTAGTATGACTGTTTAACCGATCACCTAACTTGAGTTGCAGACGGCACTTGGAAAAAAACATCCTCGTATAACTAAAACTTTTCATTTTTTGCTTCCAAAACATAGGTTATAACCCCTCGTTGGAACGAGCTCGTCGAGCTCGTTCCAATGAGGGGTCATAACCTACGTTTTGGAAGCAAAAAGTGAGAGTATAAAAAAAAAATGAATGGCGTTTTTCTTGTTGGTAAAAGATTAATACAATATGACCCACCCTAAATAGGACAGATAACGTAAATTCTCCCTACTGAAATTATGCAAATGTAACCCAGTTGTATTTTGTTTAGCCAATCAAATTGTCCAGTTTTGAAATTGACCAACTAAAGCTCCCAAATCTAATTATGCAAATTATGAAAATGTGGCCCAGTTTTATTTTGTTCAGCCAATCAAATTGTCTAGTTTTGAAATTGCCCAATGAAATTGACGGAAGGCTTTATTTATCACTGATTAATAAGAAAACAAAATATCAAATGTTTTAAAGTAAACAAAACGGACGAGTCATATGATAAGTTACAATATTCTCTGTGTAAATCGTAGTTTTGTTGACGAACGCAAACGAAGGCTGAGGCATTTTACAGAAACGAAAAACATATGGAAAGGTTGGTACCAATAAATGTACCTTTATCCAGTAGTGTGACGACCCCTCGAGGTCCTGTTTGAAACAGTATCTGTTACTTTCCATTAAATGAAAAAAAAACAGGCTCCAGAAAATCGGAGGGTCCGCTGAATTTTTGGTTTTGCTGTTTTTCAAAACTTAAGGTTTTTCAAATCGACTTTTATGCTTCTAATGAGGGCGGAACATCTTCCCAATCCAGACGTTCAGATTACATGCTTCTCACTGCTCCGAAATATCGAAAATTGTATGAAGTCCCAGGGTGGTGTAAAACCAGAATGACAACGCAGCCTTGCTGTGAGTGACAGCGGTGTTTCTGGGTGATGTGGGAATCATCACGGCAGTTGTAGCCACTCTGGTGGGGTGGTATTTGTGCCATTTTAACCACAGGTACTCGGCACAAGCTGCGAAATCAAAAGAAAAATTATATCTGATAGCATTTTTGAATTGATGCTGACGTGCCCTCACATAATTGTATATAAACATTAATAAGATACACAACTCGCTTTTCGAAAACGATAACACTCATCTTCATTACACCTCCCTCAAATTTGATTCACCCAACGTACCCAGCAGTACCCGGTGGCAGTGGAAAGTGGAAAGAATAAGCTTTACAAAGGCGTATTACACGACCGTTGGGTGTTCTTAGGTTGTTCATAATAACTGTGAAAAGTCGCAGAAAAGGCCGAAAAACATTTAGTCGGACAACTTGTTGTTCAGTGGAAAGTGGGTTACGAGCGACAATTCTCCGATTTATTATAAAAACTCGAGATCCCATTGTCTGTGGAGGACAGATTCAATTATTAGCCGTATACCTTTAGCAATTTTTATTCCTGACTCGACATTTTTTGTTCATTCCTGGTGATCACATTTACCGTTTATACGTTTTTTTACCTTTCACTTGAAAACTCATCAAGCTAACGGCGTCCATCGAAACGACAAAATTCGCACAGAATCATCCCCATTCTCCCATTGGCTACTATTCACGTCGAGAAAAAAATATGCATGAAAAGAATCCAATGGGAGAATGGGAATGTTTTTGTGCGAATTTTGTCGTACACATTGGCGGCATTTTCAACAACGCAACATGGAAACAATCTGAAGAAGAGAAATTGTTAGCGAAATAGAGCTCAGTGGATAAAATGGAGTTCATTGTCACTGTGGCAATTAGCGTGAAACAATTGACAATTGAAATTTCGGTTCTGTCAAGCTCACCAGAGAACGACATTTGATAACTAAGTATGCTACGCAACAAAGAAAATTAATTATCACAACTGGATGATACAGACGTGAGTATCAAGGGACGCACTTTTGTTACACTGGTCGGTCGGCCAGGTTATGGTACGTCATGGTAGACCTCGACAGTCTACAGCCCAGCCGACCTTTCCCGGTCTTGCCCCTTGTGGTGCCCAGGTAGAATAGGCCTAACACTCTAACGTGAGGGGTAAGTGACTCCCTAACGTGGCTCCAGTAGCCAGTTTGCTAAAGTTAGTGTTGCGCCCCATCTCTAGGGATCTGGCCCCTGGTATATCAGAATTTGCTACATGGAATATTGTGCTAGAGAGGGATATAACAATCATATAGATTTTAGTCTGAAGACCACGAGAAACGGTACGTTCACATAATGTGTTCCGATTCCGTATCATATAGACGACTCATTCTGATTCCGTATCATATAGACGACTCGTTTCCGATAGCGCTACGGGCTATCATAACAGGCACATGGATACATTCTTCATGCGTTTCAGTGATCGACCGAACATTATGTCCCCAAAATGTTTGAAAATAATTTAACCCTTTACCTTTACCAAACATGAAAAGCAGACGTCACTTGCAAAAAAAATTCTTGAATAACTAATGTTTTTCATTTTTTTTTTTCGTCTCAAAAACATAGGTTATGACCACTCATTGGAACGAGCTCGACGAGCTCGTTCCAATGATTGGTCATAACCTATGTTTTTGAGACAAAAAATGAAAAAATAATGAAAATTAATTGGCAATTTTTGAGAATAGCGTTAGCCGGTTTTTACCGTTACGTTGGGGAAATGGTTAAGATTTAATCTGTTTATGTGACAGAATTGTTAGATAAATGAATTATCATGATAATGTTCATGTCCTGTGATTTGTATCAGATTCTCGGTGGTGTCCAAAAATGGGATCACAACTCGCCGGCAAAGCCGGCTCGTTGAGATCCCATTCTGGACACCACCTCGAATCTGATACAAATCACAGGACATGCACATTATCATGATAATCTGTATATATTGATCTTTATGTTGGGCGAGCAGTGGGATACCAAATTCAAAATCACCTTTTTTAAAATTTTGATATCTAAAGCAAATGAAACTTCAGAGTGAAGGTTTTGGTAGCAAAGTGAGTTTTTCGGCATCACAAATCTCGGGGATAGGAATCTCAGATCCGATTAAGGCTTTATGCGACTATAGGAATAAGCAGTACCGAGTACAGTGGACCCACTTAATTGGATATCTCTTAACTAAATAACCCTGTTATTGAATATAATTTCCCAACATAAAAACCATTTACCGTACCTGCAGTGCAAATTTGACCTGTTAATTGAATATAGGTTTTATAGAGTAAACTCATGTTAATTGAATAAAAAATCTTGTAACCTATCAATAAATTACCCTGACTCTCTTCTGTTTTCCTTTGTTTATACACGCTAAAAACTAAAGTGTTAAAATCTGCACTTGAAGTGCTGTATTTAACACTTACTAAGTGCTGAACTAGCACTTTGTTCAAGTGTCGATATCCCAGAACTTGACAGGTGTTACAATAATACCACTTGACAAGTGTAATGTCGCGACACTGAAAAGGAAACAACGCAGATGACGCGGATCAGTCTCGAACTCTCGAGCCTGATCCGCGTCATCTGCGTTGTGTCCTTTTAATTATGTACCCACTAAGCGCAAATCAAATTATGGACATTCTGGAAGAACCACCAATGCTAGACACATGGTAAGTGCCATCCATTCAAGTTTCAGATGTCTGACGATTGTAATGTCTAAGTGCTTAAAGCATTGCACTTTGAGTGTTAAAATCAAACCCTAAGAGTTAGAATGGGTTTAACACCTTGAAAGTGTCAGTTTTAACACTTTAGTTTTTAGTGTGTAGATCTATTTGGCCTCAGTACATCCAAATCATGCATTTAATCTATTATATCTTGTTTGACAGAGCTCAAATATGATATCATAGAATAAATGCTAAGTTTATCTCTAGAATCACCGAAGTTAAGCAACGTCGAGCGCGGTTAGTAGTTGGATGGGTGACCATTTCAGGGGCTGATTCGTGCTCCCGCGTTTTGTCCTGCATGGGGGCACGGTGACGCTGTGTACTAAGTAGAGCTGTAGGTTAACCGAAACCGAACCGAGGTTTTTAGTTTTTTTTAAAAACCGAAACCGAAGCCGTCGACATCCCGTAATCTAAGGTTTTTCGTTTTTTATTAAATACTCTCTTGTCAGCTCTTGCTGCAGAAATTCACAGAATGTAGCCTTCCCAGAGTAGTGAGAGTACCCAGACACTGCCATTGGCAGTGTCTGGGTACTTTCACTACTCTGGGATGGCTACATTCTGTGAATTTCCGACATTTCAGTTTAGTTGTGTTTGCAGCTTTCCTCAAGTTGCGTGTAGGTGTCAGACCTCGAAAAATGTCCAAGCACAATAAAAGTTCTGCATATTTAGGTAATTATTATATTGGCCTTCCTGATTCTTCATGTATTATAGCTTATTTCGGGCATTCATTGAGTTTCACTCAATTTCACTACCATTCAGTTATGGCTCTGGACATAAGAATGAGTTTTATTGAATTTTACTTGGCCTCATGAACAAACCGAAAACCGAACCGAACCGAGGTTTTTCTCCACCTGAAAAACCAAAACCGAAACCTAACAAGAAATTTAAAAACCTACAGCTCTAGTACTAAGGCATACTGCACGTCGATAGTGCGCATGTCTTTAACCAATCTAACCTCTAGAATACCTCTAAACTTCGAAAAATCTATTTCACCGATCATCATTCACATGTATTCCGTCAGTGGATATTAGTTGGCGAATGTGGTCTCCTTTAAATAAAAGATTGAGTTATTTCGCAGACTTACTAATTATTTTGTAGAACACCGGTTCGACATAATATTCCTCAGTTGTCATAATATACCTTGGTTGTCAAGGGTGGAAAATTGTTGCCCCAGCTGATCGAGTTGACCGCTTCTGATCGACCGACCAGTGCAACAAAAGAACGCCGAAACATGATAAGTCACGAATTCCCCCTCACCAGAGTGGCTGCAGCTGCCGTAATGATTCCCACGGGGCGCGGTGGCGTTGCGGTCACCGGTTCTCGTCAGATCACCGAAGTTAAGCAACGTCGAGCCCGGTTAGTCCTCGGATGGGTGACCGTCTGAGCGATCGATTCGGACTCCCGCGTTGTGTCCTTGGGCAAGGCACTTAACCCCGATTGTCCACATGGGGGCACGATGACGCCGTGTACTAAGGCGTACTGCACATAGATGGTGTGCATGTCTTCAACCAATCTAACCCTGCCTGTGCTGCAGTATGGAGTTACAATGTTGGGAAGCTGGTAGCTCCTCGTCGTTGCTCGGTCGTTCTCTCCGGGTACTCCGGCTTCCTCCACCGGTAAAACTGTCACGGTCATGATTTTTATATATGATATACAGAATCCTCACAGAGGTCCGATTCAAGTATCTCCAAATCAAGGCCATCGCTTAATATTTGGTCTCTCTTTGGAAGCGCAAATTGTAACATAGTACAATATGGGGATTAATCTTTAAATACCTTCTTCAGATTCATCGGTCAGAATTTTTTTTCATTTTTCACGATGTGGTATACAGTATCCTTATGGAGGGTTGGGGGACGTTGGGGGTGGGGGGTGGGGGGTGCTGATTCAAGTTTGTTCAAAGCAAGTCTTTTGAATAATATTTGGGCTCTCTACTTTCACTTGCTGCAACATGATGAATATTCTTTACACATTTTCTCCTCACGAACCCCCAATCAGAATCTTTTCATATATGGTATACACCTTTCGTAGGGTTATCAGATTCAAGTTTGGAAAATCAACTCCTTGGCTTTATATTTGGCCTTGGCTTAATATTTGGGCTCCCTATTGGAGGAAAAATCTTCTCCAGAAACTCCAGTCAAAATCTTTGATATATGGTATACATCACCCTTGTGGAGGTCAGATTCAAGTTTGTTCAAATCAAATCCTTTGATTAATATTTGGGCTCCCTATTGGAACCCGATTTTATTTTACTGTGTGCAATATGGGAAATATTCCTTAAAAATCTTCTTTTCACAAACCCCCAGTTCCCCAGTTAGAATCTTTTGATACAAGGTATACACCACCCTTAGAAGAGTCAGATTCAAGTTTGTGAAAACTACGTCCCTGGGTTAATATTTGGGCTCCCTATTGGAGCCCGAATTTTAACTTAGTTCAATATGAGGAATAATCTTCAAAAATCTGCTTCTTGAGATACAATCAGAATCTTCTGAGTTTGGTATACACCATCCTTACTCCTTAGAGGGTTCAGATTCAGTTTGTTCAAATAAAATCCCTGGGTTGATATTTTTGTTCCCTATGGTGGGAGGGGGATCAAATTTTAACATAGTGGTAAATGTGTAATACTCTCAAAATCTTCTGAACCACCAGTCAGGTGCCCTAATTGTATCTTTGTGCAAAATATAAATATTCTTTGAACTCTTCTTGAGAACATCTATTCATAATGTTTAGACACTTGGTATTTATACCATGATTACCTATTCTACTATTTATTACATGCCCATGCAGTCTCTCTTATGCAATATGGCGTGCTATACGGCTGTGCAATACGGAATTCCGTATTACACACCAACCTGTTCCAACCGAGACTTTTTTTATGCAATGCGACTGCATAAAGTGCATGGTGTTTACCACCGTTGATAGAAAAGAAAATTAGGTCAGTAGGTGCTTGGGTCATGTAATAAATACAAAACCACATGTATGTTTCAATGAGTCGTTTTGTATTCAATTCGTCAGATGTGCGTAGAAAGAAAACGTCTCGACCTTCGGTCTCGACGTTTTCTTCCTACGCACATCTGACTCATTGAATACAAAACGACTCATTGAAACATACATGTAGTTCTGTCTATATATAAAAAGCCTACGACGTTAAATTTTAGCTTTACACACCAACTGTAGTGAACACGTGTGTCTGTAATGGGATTTCAGTAGTTACAATTTACACCTACAGTGAAACAACATCCAAGTTGACCTTTGTTGACGTTGACCTGAATGCAAACTTGACTAAATTTATCATACGTCGCCTCGTGAAGCGTGAAATGAAGGTGGCAATTATTTATTACGTTTTTAAATGGGTTTACCTCATAAGATGCTAAAAATTAACAAACATGTATTGTTTCATGTTAATAAAGCATCCCTAACTCAAAATAGTATGTTATTATGTTATTAACACGAAAAAGGCTCAGTTTCTTTTTTCCATTTCGTTTCGGCGATACAATTGACAGCGGAAATACGGCCCACCGATGCTCATGTAAACAAAGAACAGATTCGCACTTATGTACGTCTGCTGTTCAGTACAATTGAGAGAAAAAATAATAGCGACTCTTAATAATCTGACGATCATGGTATTAATAATGTATACCCAAAGTAGCTTGGTGTAACAAATGTTCACCACTCGTGGTGAACTGGTGTTAACCACGCGCCAAAGGCTCGCGGTTAACACCACTTCACCACGAGTGGTGAACATTTGGTACACCAAAGTACTCTAGGTATATTCTATATATAACGTCCCAGCCGGGCTTAGATTCAAGGTTGATCAAATTAAGTCCATGAATTCAAATTTGGTCTCCCTGGGGGTCTATATTTTAACTTAGTATAATATGACGAATAACCTTTTAAAAAAGCTCCTTCTTCAGATCTATTCAGAATCTATTGATACTTCATATACAACATTCTGGGGGTGTAGGGGAAGGGTTCAGATTCAAGTTTGTTCAAGTTAAGTCCCTAGGTTGATATTTGGACTCCCTAGTTTTCCATTACTGGAAATCTGGGCATTATTTCTGTGGTAGCATCCCAATACTAGGAAATATCTTCTGGCATGGACGAAAGAGTTATAAATAATTAAATAACATCACTCTTCTGTGGCGTTGACTAGCCATAGATGCTAATTAAATCCTTCTTTAAACAATTTTGGCCTGGTGAACGCCTCAGTCCCCATGTTTTCTCTTTTTCACTTCTGGCGTGCATTTCTCAACAGAATTTATAGTGCATGCCTGAGAACATTCACACGCAACACAGACAAAATGAGTCATACCTAAAAGTCAGTTACCAACCTCGACGTCGGTTTTCATAATCCCCTCCCTCACTGTACACCCACATAAAAGAAGGAAATCTTTCGTTTCTCCTGCTCTTTAAAGGTTGTTGTTTGCATACAATTTTCAACAATGGGCCTACAGTCCATCGGCACACTTGGGCTGTGTGTGTGGGAGGGGGAACCCCCATCCCCTCCCCCACCTTGAAAAAAGAATTTGCATAACGCAAGTTTCACATAACATAGAGCTCCCAAATAACTGCAATATAGGCCTACACGCGTAACAAATGCCCAATATTGGGTCCGGGGTACTGATTATACAACATCCTTCTCAGAGGAAGTCTGGCACCCCGGCATGCTCCTCCCACCCACTCCAAAAAGCAATAAAATCACCCCAAAACAAAACCTGGTTAGGAACCCACCCCTCCCACTATAGAATCCTGGGTGCGCGCATGTACCATTCCCTTGTGATAAAACACGAACATTTTAACCAAGGGCTGCATCTACCCCAACCCACTTCATCCAAAAGAAACATGTCCTCGATCCATGTACGGCTCTGGCACCAAGGCGTTCAGCCCATTTACCTCTAATAAAGTTAAGAGTTCACACCGGAGTCGGTGCCACTGGGTAATAGAATATCACAATAATCCCACTTCCCAGTTCTTTGATCGGCTTGTAGCAATTTAACCTGCCCTCTTGGTCACCGAGTCTCCGTTCATTTGGCAAGACTCGACCAAATATGAGATCATTTACAGTATCCAAACGACCCATCTTCTTCCAAAGAAATCTTTATAGCCAGTCATATTCTAGCAATGACCCAAACATTACAATACCATCTTTAGACCAGACCTTGCCGCCAGAAGCTAGAAATAGCCAAAGAATCCAATTTGCATCAAAGTGTAAGATCTATGTACACTCTAAAAGCTGGATTTACCCAAACTGAGAGCCCATAATTAATGACTTCTCAGATCGCGGGGTCTTGCCGTTAAACTTAAGAGATCTCGCTTCCTCGTTATAGACCAAAAGCTTCCTCCAAAAGAGAAGCGGCCAGACCCAGAGAAAGAATGGAGGACAACAGAAGTACCCGAACCAATCGTATCACAGAGCAGTGTGTGACAGAAAAGCGTCTATAGATTAACCCTTTACCCAACGTAACGGCCAAAACCGGCCAGCGCTATTCTCAAAAATCGCCAATTAATTTTCATTATTTTTTCATTTTATGTCTCAAAAACATAGGTTTTTGAGACAAAAAATGAAAAAAATTAGTTATTCGAGAATTGTTTTTGCAAGTGTCGTCTGCATTTCATGTTAGGTAAAGGGTTAAGAGGTACACTAAATTATTAAGTTGGAAACATTTTCTGTCAACCAGCAAAACAGATTAATGCAGACTTTAAACGTAATCCACATTATTTTTCAACAAAACCTCCGTGATTGCGTCCAGCAAGTCATAACAACCGACTCTTTACTGTTCCCGTTAACTACTGTTGTTTGTTTATATAGTTACACGCAATGTATATATATTTATAAAATGCTTTTTTGTAAAACAATATATATTGCAATACCAATTGTAAAGACCAGCTCACAACAGTACAGAAAAGCCGACTTGGAAGTGAGTGCTGATTAAACCATACGCTGGAATCCAGTGAAATCTTGAAAATAAAAAAAAAAACCTAGTGTCTGAGTATTTTCTCGAAGTTTATTAAATCCCGGAAAGGGATATATAGAGAGTAACCGCTTGACTGGACTGGTTACGTGAAATAATTCATGACGGAGAGGTGAGGGACGTTGAACAAACACGAGTGCGCGAATGCGCACGAGTGTTTTACAATATACACTGCAAAAACGAAGTGTTTAAAAATTAAACACCAAAATGCAACAGATAATAAACACTTACACACGTTTAATTTTTAAATGTGTTTAAATTTAAGCTGTTTATTATTTAAACATTATTTAAACACGTCGTGTTTATGTTTTAAACACCTGCAGTGTTTATTACTTAAACACCTAAACGCGTTTTATGGATGCAACAGATAATAAACACTTAAACATATTTAAATACTAATTTTTAAACACATAAACATGTTTATTTATTTATATTTTAAATGCCTAGTGTTAAATATCATGAGAGATTGGATAAACACTGGTATTTAATAGAAACCCCAAATATGATATATGGGATATGCTAGTTTCGGTAAATGATTTGAGCCATTTTCCTACTGGTCCAGCACTATTAAGCGAGCAGTGAACACATTCAATTACAGAAAATATATTCTTTATATACAGGTATCAAACAAGTTTTACTAATATGGGCGTATTTTTCATGTTACGGTCTGACTAAAAATATATATCTCGCCCACGTGAGCCACCATTCCCGGAGATAGGTTATTTTTCTGTATTTTTCTGTATTCAAAGTCCAGAAGCCTGCACCCGTGAAGCTGATCTCTCTGGTCGAGTGTCCCGATAGTAAGTAATTGAATAAGTATATCTTTATTTCCGGGGCGCTTGAGTAGTATGTCATGCACGTTTCAGGGATTATTGGCAGGACCCCGTGCTGGACCCCGTAAGTACCATTGTATTGTCATGGTAACTCGCGTGAGCGCCCATGTTGTGACGTCATCTCCATAGTGATATGTGGTGTGAGTGCGCATGTGCGTAGTGTTAGGGTGATAGGTGTTTCCGTCGTCGATTTTGTATACTGGAGGCCGCCATCTTGGTTTCTATGGTAGCACGTGATTGCTATGTGACCTAAAGGCTTACAACAAGACAGGGGTATGTTCGGAAGGTGTGTTCGATTGAATCGAAGTATCAAGAAGTACCACAAAAAACCCGACAAGTTTTACTATTTCGAATTCTTTTAGAATTCTCTGCTTCTATCTATATATGTAAAAGTTTTTGTCTACCTGACCATGTTCCTTTGTCCTGGAGTGACTCGCATATACAGCTCGAACGACTCAAAGTCCATAGAGCAAATGAGCTATCGTACAATTGCTCGTTCGAGTGACTCGATGTAAGACAGAATCCCACTTATGGAAACCCTTTTTGGAATTCCATTTGTAGAATCCCTTTCTTCAAAACATATGGCCTTCGGCACCCCTTTTCTGAAATGAGTTGAAGAGCAGTATGTGAGAGTCACTCGAACGAGCAATTGCTCTATGGTTCATTTGCTCGATGGGATTCGAATCGTTCGAGAAGTATGTGCGAGTCACTCGGTCGAGCAATTGCTCTAAAGCTAATTTGCTCGATGGTCTTCGAGTTGTTTGAGCATTGACTTTTCAGTAACTGCTCGATGGCTTATAGGGGGTCTTTGGGATAGGTATTCCTGGGGTGGCCTAGAAGGCTGAGAGTCGAAGAGCAGTATGTGCGAGTCACTCGAACGAGCAACTGCTCTATGGCTCATTTGCTCGATGGGATTCGAGTCGTTCGAGTAATATGTGGAGTCACTAGATCGAGCAATTGCTCCTAAGCTCATTTGCTCGATGGGTTCAGAGTCGTTCGAGCAATGACTTTTCAGTAACTGCTCGATAGCTTATTGGCTTTGGGAATGATATAGGCTTTTGTTGTACAGAAGGGAGATAACTCTGCATACAGATTATGGGAAATCAAGCAATCTGATTGGTTAGTTATAATCTATATAAATGATCTAGATAAATGAAACAACAAGAGTACACGGAATAGGGTCAGAACTAACAAGAATAGACCAGAAAAGCTAAATATAGTAATAATAAGCAAAGCTGTTCCAGCTGCTAGGCTCTTCTACGCTACTGGAGTATACTCCAGGACAAAGGAACATGGTCAGGTAGACAAAAACTATTACATATATAGATAGAAGCAGAGAATTCTGAAAGAATTCGAAATAGTAAAACTTCTCGGGTTGTTTGTGGCAATTTGTGATACTCCGATTCAATCGAACACACCTTCCGAACATGCCTCTGTCTTGTAAGCCTTTAGGTCACATAGCAAGCACGTGCTACCATAGAAACCAAGATGGCGGCCTCCAGTATACAAAATCGACGACGGAAACTCGTATCACCCCCAACAATACGCGCTGCGCATGCGCACTCACACCACATATCACTATGGAGATGACGTCACAACATGGCCGCTCACGCGGGTTACCATGACAACACAACATGGCGCCACTGGGTCACGTGACATGACGTCACTTACGGGGTCCTGCACCGGAGTCCTGCCAATAACCCCTGAAACGTGCATGACATACTATTCGCGTGCCATTATAATTTTAAAACAGCAGTATTTAAGCACAATATGAAAACACCCCCGGCCTATTGGATCTACAAATCACTACTTGTTAACTAGTTTAAAATATTTGCATGATCAAAAAATATACATTCATTCACTTTCGTACTCACATATTCCTCTTCTTGCTCTGCCTGCCGCGCTCACGCTTCCTCCTCTTGCTCTGCCTGCCGCGCTCACGCAGCCCCATCGTCTCCATCGACCCGGTTTCACCGGATCCCATTAACCCCTCACCTAATCCCTACCACTCAGCGAACCAATCATTCATTTTCAACGTTTTGTCCGACCATGATCCAAATTACACACTCACACACACGCGTGTGTGCACGCGCATATGTGTATGTATGTGTGTGTATGGGTGTGCATATATATATATATATATATGTGTATATGTATCCGAATATATAAATATATGTATATATGTATGTATGTATGTAATATGTATGTATATGTATGTGTGTGTGTTGATGTGCGCGGGTGTGTGTGTGTGTGGGTGTTCTGTGTATAGATAGTGGGGCGCAATTATTCCACTTAAAAGAAAAGATAGGTAACAATTACTACAAAACTTCTAGGCTTCGTGTATCTTGTTTAAGGGTTACTACTATCTACTGTTATATTTTCATTACAATATATTGTTGTTAATATTACAACATGACTGTTGAGATATCTCCATCTTGCACTTGCACCATTTTTTTTTCTCTTTTAAAATGCTGTAATGATAATTACTGTAGGGTGAGGCTGCTTATAGGCTTAGCCTGTTAGCTGAATCCATTTCACTTTAAAGAAATAAAATACTGATTAAAAAAAAAAAAATCATTCATTTACACATTCACCAATACACACTCAATCGCTCAATCATTCACACAATTTCACACCTGATTTATCACAGTTACGTGGTTTCAATGTTATGGAGTAGAGGTTACCCACTTCATAGGTTTTCATGAGCTCGGTTACATCTTTGCAAGACGTAAATTTGGACGAAGAACAGTGAAACAGTAGTTTAGGATATTATGTAATAGTTACCAACCAAGCTGGAGGTAGTCATGGATCCGAATAACCCAAGATCACGAGGCATTACAGCGTACTGTCAGGCCCAGGGGTGCCGAAAGCATTTCAGGGCACGAGGTCAGACCCCAGGAAAAGGGCATTTTCTCGCGCTAGCAGCCCCGCAATGACATGCTGAAACATGCATGTCATCAAGGCCGAAGGCTCGAGATGGGGGGAGGGGAAGAAGTGTTCCCTCATCGGAAGGAGGCACCTCCTCTCAAATTCCCCCATTGAATTTTGAAAGCTCTCAGAACGGATTCGTGGTGGTTTTTTTTAGGTTTACTTCAAGAATAAATCATAGAAAAAATTGAGTGACGAACCTGGAAAGGGCAATTTCTGCCTTCTTGCTCCCGTGGTCCGAAGACAGGGAGGGCAGCTGCCCCTGTGCTTCCTGAGTCCTTGGTCAGGCCACTCAAATCCATCAGTACCGACAGTCAGACAGACAATATATATATATTTTATTTCACCAGTATACAGAAAATAAAACACGATTTGCATATAATGTACAAATCACAATACAGAAATCAAACCAATAAGTTTGAGACCAACAAGTTTACTTAAGTATACCTGCAGAGAGAGGCATAGCCAGATTGGGGTAGGTAGATAGGAACAGGTCAACCAACTCACTCCGTGTCTGTATTTTTTTTTGAGGGGGGGGGGGGGGAGGGGGTGGTGGTTGGGCGGTGGGGAATGTTGAAGTGCTCATTATCCTGGCGACCAGCAGTGAACAAACGCCAGAACCTCGCAAATGGCAGTAGCATGTAATGTTTGTATCGCCCATTTTAATGTGACCTCGGAAGTGACATCTTTATTCACTGGCATGATCAGTGAAATCATGTTAGTTGTTATTGCAATTCACATGGTTACGCCATCAGTTGCGCCATTGGTTGTCATAGTAATAGTGTCCATAGACAGAACATGTAGCCATGGATGCATTTGTGTGGATACAGTTGATATGGTAAAAATTAATGTGTTGTGGTGTCATGAAATATGGCATCAACCATGACATCAATGGCGTAATCTGCTGCCATGGAAAGTGTTGTTAAGCATATGCTTCTGTATTAATCGTTGCTCTGTTGTGGCATCATCAATGAAGTCACCAGTGTCGTCATCAATGCCATTATTATTAACATAATCAGAGATAAAATCAGTGACATATTACTAGAATGCATGGTGGGTTATCTATAAAGGCTGAAGAAACAGCTACGACTCATTGTTTGGTAGTATAGTGTGGGCTTTAACTTTTTTGTTACTATTTGGTTTCCACAGTGTGTGGGCCTGCTTAACACCGTTCGTCGTATATTTTTATGGGTAACACGTATTGCTAAATCACGTGGCGTTGAGTTGTATGTTCGAGTTTGATGTAGTGGAATGGTATGTACCTTCTATATCAGCTTTAGTTGATCTTTTTGCTCTTCCGCGACTTCGATGCTTTGTACACGAAGCGCTATACTACAATAGGCCATGGGTGTTATGTAGGAGTATTCTGTTGTGTTGTGGTTGTGTTTGATTAGACAAGAGTGTCGGCAGTTTTAACAATCAATATCCATTTTGTTTTAACATTAGCTTTCTCCATATGTTGGTCATCCTCAATACTAAACCTCCAGATGGGTGGAATATTGTCAATTCATCTAAGAATATTTATAAGCTTATTGCCACAGTCTCAAGTTGAGATAACCTAAGCATGCAGTCGATCACGTTAAACTTTAATACCCGTATGACCCGATAGTGTGTGGGGCTAAGGTTTCATTGTAGAAGAGGCCTGAGTGAGAGATTTAACCTGAGTGGACCAAGCAAGTCGTGATTGCTGCAGTCTGACGATAAAAAGGAATTGCCATATTAAGCTTATAAACATATTTGGAAAGCTAAAGATCAACCGACATGCACACAAACAACGTATACCCTGCTACCAACTCATACTACTTCAATCCAATGCAACTTACTTAACTACGATATAACGCCCATCTTGGGGTATAGTGTAAGGCGTCAGGTTGGCCATCACAATGTTTAATCAAAAGCGACAAAGACTGTACCACCAGTGCACTCAACTTCAATCACACACAACCTCAGAATAACACATTGCGACATAGCACCTAGGCTATAGTCTAGTATATTATGTTTTACGCTGGGCAACATTTCCGACAAAACCTTCGTGTGAGATCCCCCTTTTCCGCCCATCCCCTCCCACCCCTCCCAACCCCACACACCTGAATACCTACACCACTCCATCTTGCACGCATACATTATAGCACTCAAAGACAGTTAAAAGACATAGATGATCTTAACCCCGGGAAGTGAAGCAGTGCTTGTTTACTGTGGTAAACAACCTCTTTTTCACTGTAAAATAGGGCCCAGTCACTAATGCTTGGGGTGCGAGTCATCTAAAATAGGCAACATGGGGAATAAACGATTGACTGACCTTGTCTTTATCTCCATGTTGTGGTTATGATTAGCCATTGTGCAAACGTATGTGACCTTAAACACCAATAAATAAATAAATAAATAAATAAATTCTAACAAACAAAAAACTTGAAAGAAATCCGCAAAAACAAAACAAACGCTTGGATTTGAAAGATAACTATTACGAAAAAAGATAGTATGCCAGTCCCGGGTTATATTAATACCCTCAAATTGTCCGAAACTGTCAATATCTTTCCCTATAGTGTCACCAATATAAAGCTTCCATAATGTGCAAAGCACTCGTTTTTGCCTGTATATCCACAATAATAATGTCAATTACCTGTGATTGAATGTGTCCACTTTATTGTCGTTGAAATAGTCAGGAAAATGGATGATATTTCCCATGCGTTTCGCTATCAATCGAACACACGACGTTATAACTAAACACAAACTATGCATGTCTTAAGAAATGTTGAGATACATAATAACGAATGAAATGGAATTTAACCTAAAATTGTTCAAACTATCTTTATTCAAAATGGTAGAACGAAGATAAGACGCAACGTCGCTGACGTCACATTTCGTAATATCTTGCGTCACAAGAGGTTTCAAACGTCTACTAAACACCATGCTTATTTTCTAAACATCAGAGTTTAGTTTTTAAACGCGTGTGTTAATTTCGTTAAACATAATGCGTTTACTTTGCTGGGAATATCATCTCATTTATTAAACACTAGTATTTAATTTTCAAATGGGCCTACTATCAATTGGTTTCCAATAACATAAGAGAATAGCAAGCACTGTTGATGTCAACATTCCAATTTTGGGAATATCCCGCAAACATCACATATCGATGGCAAGGGGTGGAGATAAATGACACTCAGACGTAATACAATTCCGCCCAACTCATGGGGTAAATCAGTTTCAAGTCAGTATTTGGCACAACAGTTGTCATCTCAAACTCAGCGTTCTTCCATCGACATGGCGGAAGTTGTGAATGATTACAACAATTTTCTGTGAATACTAGAAACAAAGTATGAACGCTCAATTGTTCAGTGCCAGGAATGAGAATCATGTCTGGAAATGTATCTTTGCGTTTCTTTAGTTATAATTTCTTGAGCATAGGCCATAATAAGAGGCGTAGCTGAGAAAAAGACACTGACAAAAAGACGAAAAACCCAACGGGGTCAGTTTGAAAATACCGTGTTTGTGACTCGAGAACTGCTGGACGGCTTAAAAATGGAAACACAGTCTGCATCCAACTTATGATGTCGAGCACAAATTAAACACTGCCCGCGTTTACTTCCAGCAACCAACGCACAACAAAGTGCGATAAACACCACATATTTATAAAGTAAACATATAGTGAATATTAAATAAACACAAATGTATAACAATTAAACACCTGAGTTTAAGAACTAAACACAAAATCTTAATATCCAAACACCTCTTAAACATGTTGAGCGTTGGCATTTTTTACTGTGTAGTCCCTCGCCACGAATGAATTATTTCACGTAACAGTACATTCAAGCGATTATTCTGTTTATTACTTTTCATTATTAACGATAATTATATTATTTAACCCTTTACCTAACGTAACGGCCCAAAACGGCCAGCGCTATTCTCAAAACTCGCCCATTAATTTTCATTATTTTTTCATTTTTTGTCTCTAAAACATAGGTTATGACCCCTCATTGGAACGAGCTCGTTCCTATGAGGGGTCATAACCTATGTTTTTGAGACAAAAAATGAAAATAATAGTTATTCAAGAATTTTTTTGGCAAGTGTCGTCTGCTTTTCATGTTAGGTAAAGGGTTAAAAAAAAAAAAAAAAAAGACAAAAAACAATGAAGTCCCCGTTACACCCACGGCAAAGCGTCTTCGTTTGCGCGCACGGATACATGACACAATTGTTGATTGCATAATTCACTTGTGAAGTTATCGTTTATAATCAAACCTGGAAATCCCAGTAAATCATACTTTGGAAAGTAATAAATAGTGATCACAGCTTGGTCACAATCCAACAACAGTCAAGTTGGAGACAGCCAAATTAGAAGAATTACTGATAGTAACTATTGTGTGACAGACATCAGCATGGAGGACACAAAAAGTGTATTTGTAGGCTGCTGGACGACACCAACGTACTATTTCAGGATCACCCATATAAATCAGACGATTCCCTTTACACAAAGCACCCACATGTATAAAACGATTCCCTTCACACAAAAGCACTCACGTGTATTAAACGAGTCCATTCACTCAAAGCACCCACGTTTATCAAACAAGCCCCTTCACTCAAAGCACCCACGTGTATCAAACGATTCCCTTCAACTAAGCACACACATATATCAAACGAGTCCCTTCACTCAAAGCACCGACGTGTATCAAACTATTCCTTCTACTAAACATCCACGTGTATCATACGAGTTCCTTCACTCAAAGAACCCACATGTATCTATCAAACGAGTCCCTTCACACAAAGCACCCACATGTATCAAACGAGTCCCTTCACACAAAGCACCCAAATGTATCAAACAATTCTTTCTACTAAGCACCCACATGTATCAAACGAGTCCTTTCACTCAAAGCACCCACGTGTATCAAACGGGTCCCTTTACAAATCTCTTGTAAAAGTTATATACAAATTAACCTTTCCGACCTACCTTGAGAACTTCGCTTCCCACCCATCCCACAATTTATAAACTCCCAAGTTCAATAAATCGTATCCTCTCCGTAAATCCACTTTCCGGTTTGCGTGCACCGCCCCCCCCCCCCCCCCCTGAAAAAATCGCCTCATTATTGAACGTCATACCATTATTAAACAAACTATTATCTTGACAAGTGTTGAAAGAGAGTGAACTACCATTTGTACATAAAACCAAACATCCGACCGAATAGTAGAAATTTCATGCCAGTTCTTTTCGCATTACTTCGGTTTCCATGCCTTTTTCACCACCACCCCTAAACAAACAACAACAACCCTCCTAAATCATACATTCAGTCAGCTGTACCCCCCCCCCCCCCCAAAGAACAAATAATAAAATATTTCCCTCTTCTCCCCACCTCCTGCAAAACAGTAACAAAAATCTGCCCCCAAACGAACATGGATATCCTTTTGTGTAGAAGTATGTCCGTATTTCTTCAGATTCACATTGTTCCAAGAGCTTAATACACTTTTACATGCACTGCTAAACCGCCAGATTTCCGATTCCAGACCGATTTTAGCAACGAGTGAACAGTGATAACTGGACTGAACAGTGAACACCCTACCCATCACACACATACACACTTGTTTTTGCTTTTACAATATTTGCATCCAAAAATTCTAGAAATGGCGGTGCTCCATTTTTTTCACCAATTGTAGGTACCCGAACGACATTTTCCGACATAACGTACACAACCCGAATGGCCACTGCATATTTCTTTCTCCTCAATTGTCATTTGAGTCGTGTGTACCGTATTTCTTTTCTCATTCACTTTTACCCTGTGATTTTTCGAAATATAAATTTGTATTCAAAGGCAAAGAACTAACTCAATTCAATTCAATCCAAAGTATACGAATTGGGTGGAAACCATATAGGTAGTAGTGTGTACCAAAAGGTGAGATATATAAGGACGAATGCACCTCTTAATCAAAAACGACAAAATTAAATCCACTACCACTATTTATTTAATTTATTTATTTATTTATTTATTTATTTATTTATTTATTTATTTATTCATTGGTGTTTAAGGTCACATACTTCTGCACAATGGCTAATCATGACCACAACATGGAGATAAAGTCAAGGTCAGTCAATCGTTTATACCCCATGCTGCCTATTTTAGAGGACTTGCACCCCAAGCATTAGTGATTGGGCCCTATTTTACCACTGAAACAGAGCTTGTTTACAACAATAAAGAAGCACTGCTTCACATCCCGGAGTTCCAGCGGGGAATCCACTACCATTACCCTAATCTGCGGTAACACCCGAAGACAGCCAATGCCACACGAAGACAGCCGAGGCCACACGATTCAATATTGACCGGTCAATATCCAATATCGCAAAATAATGACAATAAGGTTGAGGTTAGGTTGAGGCCACTGAGGTTAGTGTCTTAAATAGGCGGGAACAAGGGTGAGCGGTAGCGTATATAAATTTATATATTTTGCATAAATAAACCGCCCCACCCCGAAGAAAGATTATCTTCCATCCTACGCCCTAGCGGTACCCAGAAAGGTCTGATCCCCCACCCCACCCACCCACACATACACTTTTTGGAGCTTCCTCCGCCTCTGGTTGGTTGGCTGTACAGGTTTACATTAATAACTACTGTACATGCATGTACACAGCTGCATGTGACTTAACAGTGTTTCTACAGTATTGCTGGCTGCCCTTGCTGGCAGCCAACAATGATGTAAAAACACTGACAAGATAAATGCATCCTATCAGTCGTCCTATCGAGGAAGAATACACTTGGGACAACGTTTACGGGGCAATATAAAAGTAGCTGTATGGCTACATACGGGTATAATTTCTGTGGTAACTATAGGCGATTCCCTGTTTAAGACAGTATTTGACACCCTCCCTCCCCCCCCCCCACCCCGGCATATCCCTACCCCAAGTCATCAACTAATTACCATAGTCATACAAGCCCGGAATAAGAGTAAAGGGATGTTGTCTCTCTACGGTCCTTCCCTCTCACAAATTGGTATAAGTTTCTTAGCGCGGTCTTTCTTCTTTCTGTGCCAAGAAAAAACAATTCTTCCACAGCCAATTTAACACTGCTTCTCGCATTGACAACGAAAAAACCTAGTATAAATCAGAAGTCTTTCAACCTTTCGTACATTAGCCTGATATATCCAAACAAATCCTGAACTCGGAAGCTCTATCCACGGGTGTGTTTTCTTCAATTCACCCGCCCTGTTCCTCTCTGGCTATCAATATTCAGAGACGAGCATCTGTTCTCACACACAACTTAAGAAAAGAATCACGTTGCAAATACGCCTCTTCAAAAAATAAAACTCATCCAGAGCGAAAGCATCTTTCCCTACTCAAATTAATCCCTTCCCTACAAAGTCAACAGTTACTGTATTCAACCAAAATGTCAGAATCGTCACTTCAACGCCAATAAGGCACCCGTGAACTACCTCTGATCTCCACTCCAAACTTTACATCTACGTACCCCCCACCCTACGCCCAGCATGGTATAGAGACTGTGCAAGGTCTTTTTTCTTCACACAGCAGTCAAAATGAAACATATTTAATATTACGCATGTTTCCTACAAACGTATACACCGGTCGATAAGAGTGGTAGGACATGTATACGAATAGGCTTCATTGGGAGGGGGGGGGGGGGGTGTAAGTGACGTCATAGTCACGTGATCCAGTTATGCCATGTTTGATTTGTCATGGTAGCCCGTGTGAGTGGCCATGTTGTGACGTCATTCCCATAGTGATAGGTAGTCTTAGACGCATGCGCAGTGTGTGTTAGTAGTATGTCTCGGGCTTTTCGACCCTTATTGGCAGGATCTCATTGCAGGATCTCATGTGACGTCAGTCACGTGACCTAGCGGCGCAATGTTGTGTTGTCATGGTAACCCGCGTAAGCGGCCATCTTGTGACGTCATCGCCATAGTGATACGTGGTGGTAGTACGCATGCGCAGCGCGTGTTGTTGGGGTGATACGTGTTTCCGTCGTCCATTTTGTATACTGGAAGCCGCCATCTTGGTTTCTATGGTAGCACGTGATTGCTATGTTACCCAAAGTTCTACAATAGGATGGTGTATGTTCGGAGGGCGTGTTCCTTTGTACATGAGTAATTTCCCGATTCGTAGAATTACCACAAATAACCCGATAAGTTGTAAGTTGTAGTATTTCCGAATTCTTTCAGAACCCTATTTAGGACCGCCATTCTTTTGGCTTATAATAGTAGCACGTAGTGCTATAGTACCAGAGGACCCCTAGGAATGTGTTTGATTGAACTAGAGTATATCTAATTACCCAAATAGACCCGGCCACCCTTACAGACCACCAAAATCTCCACCAAACCACCCAAACGGACATGTGAAGCCCAATTTTGGGCATATAAAAATAACACGTTATGCTATGGTACCAAGGGGTACATGGGTAAGTTCTATTCAATAGGAGTACAGGGCCCGAATTACCCAGAATCCCTTTTTAATGCCTATTGCATATGTTTCTCTATCACTAACAGTCTATCCAGTCCAAACTACCTCTGGTTCTCTCGTCCAAGTCTTATAATTACCAGTGCTTGATTTCCCATAATGCAATTATCTCCCTTGTGTATATCAAAAGCATTCCCAAACCCATTCGCACCTTGGACTCCGAGGTGCTAACAACTGATCAATGGAGCTCCCACTGGTAATCCAAGAGACACTTGTCAGAGTGAAGGCTACCCTTGCCACCACCTGGAGTATCCAGGTGCTCAAGGGTAAAATTCACCTGACAGTGGATTTTGATAAAGAATCGGAACCGCCGTCCTCGGAGAGGTGTTGCACCTTTCGTGAGGGGATTTCCCCTCACACTGGTCACCCTCCTAGTGACACGGAAAAGCTGGATGAAGGCAGCCGGAGTAGTACAGCCACAGGCACCATCAAGAAGAAGAGAATAAGAAAGAAGGGACTCTCCGCCAGACGACGAGATGCCCGCCGAATGACGGAGTTCCTGGAGAAGAAGAAGAAGGAAAAGGAAGAGAAGGAGGCAAGTGAGGGCGTCAATGGGACAACGCCTGTCACCCCTGAACAACCCTTGTCCAGCCCGGCACCCCTCTCCCAGGAGGAGGGTCCGGAGGACCATGGGTCGCCAGGTGACAGTTCATTCTCCAGCTCATCAGACTCTTCATCTGAAGAGGAGATGGAGGAGGATGCTCTGTCAATGGTGCAGGAAGCTGTTTCTGATGACGCACCTTTCACCCCTCCAGCTTTTGCTTCTCCAGCTTCTTTGGACCAGGAGTCCGACCAGAAGGAGAGCTTCCCGGAGTCCGCGGAGGCATTCCTTGGGGAGGAGATCGAGGACGATAACACCCGAGCCACAGTCCAAAACAACTACAGCTTCTATGTATCCAAACAATTTCCAGCACACTCAATCAGGACAATCCTCACAATAAATTTACAAAACTGTAGGAAACCTCAAGAAGGAACAGCAGCTATGACCAGGCCATTCACTACCAAGGAACCTACTAATCCTCCAGATCCAACAACGCCAACATCTATCTCTCCAACACATCCTCCTCCCACCAAGAAAAACCGCAGGAGACACAGACGCCGCTGAACACCTTTACTCTTTCCCTCTTCTGCCACGCTCTGACATGACAAAACTATACAGTCAACGCGGGTCGAAAGGGGCTTGTTCCTCAATTCCGTCCCTGCGCGCCCTCGGCGCGCGAAACCATTCATTCTCTCCATTAAGCAATCGAGCAGTTACTGATAAACCATTGCTCGAATGACTCGAATCCCGTCGAGCAAATGAGCTATCGAGCAACTGCTCGATCGAATGACTCCTCGAACGACTCGACGACTCATTTCAGAAAAAACGGGATTCCATAGCCACAGGCGTTTTCGAAAAAGGGATTCCACAAATGGGATTCCAAAAAGGGATTCCATGAGTGGGATTCCGTCTTATGTAGAGTGACTCGCAACTATTGCTCGAACGACTCGAATCCCATCTAGCAAATGAGCCAACGAGCAATTGCTCGATCGAGTGACTCCTCGAACGACTCATTTCAGAAAAAGGGATTCCATAGCCACAGGCGTTTTCGAAAAAGGGATTCCACAAATGGGATTCCAAAAAAGGGATTCCACAAATGGGATTCCGTTTCCATCTTGTCGCCAAAGCTCCAAGGCCACCACTGGTCTATGGTCTATCTGTCCTATCATTAGCTTCTACAACAGTCTTGTTCCTTTGCGGCCTTGTACCAGTACTATTGACTAAACTACCATCCATTAATATTGACTTGTATCACTACTTCCTAGCTATACCTTCGCTCAAGCCTTCAAAATGTTCCATCAATTTCCCGACAAAATGTTTTGGTTGGTGTAGAAATCAACACATCCACATCCCGATGATTTCTTTTTTTTTAATTTTCTCATGAAACAATAAAAGAAATTATAAGTTCTAGCACTATACTCAATTCTTGTATGAAATATACACAAAAAGTCAAAGCACTGGTGTATATAATGAATGATACATCACAATGATACGTATTGTTTCTATTTTCAAGCGTGTTTCCATTACACATTACACTGTAAAAAATAGGGCCCCGGAAATATAAAAGTTTGGGACAAATCGAATTCCGAATCGAATAAGATACAATTTCGAAGCGAATCTCGAATTGAATCTCACCGTTCTTCTGGTTGTATAGCGATTGCATCTTCTTAGAACTGTAAATATCGTCAGTTTCTACTGAAATATTATATGCAGACTATTTGGGCAAATCAATAAAAAAAAGTGGAATATTCCTAAACGGAATTAAAGTAATTTCGGAATCGGAACCTTTTTGAACTCTTCTTGTATCACCAGGTCTCCTGCACAGGACAACCGCTCCTGTACAGGAGACCCCCCCCCCTTCCTCTCCTGTACAGGAGACCTATTTATTTATTTATTGGTGTTTAAGGTCACATACTTATGCACAATGGCTAATCGTGACCGTGACAGTTTTACGGGTGGAGGAAGCCGGAGTACCCGGATAGAACCACCGAGCAACGACGAGCAGCTGTCAGCTCTCCAACATCGTAGCTCTCCAACATCGTAACTCTGAACTCTGCACCGCAGCACAGGCAGGGTTAGATTGGTTGAAGACATGCGCACCATCGACGTTCAGTACGCCTCAGTACACAGCGTCATCGTGCCCCCAGGTAGGCAATCGGGGTGAAGTGTCTTGCCCAAGGACTCAACGCGGTTGCCACAGGTGGGATTCGAACCGAGGACCTCTCGGCTTGCAGCCTGCAACCTCTACCAACTGAGCCACCGAGCCCCCGTACAGGAGACCTGGTGATAGAAAATGAATTCTGAAGAAGACACTTGGTAGGATTTGGAGAATATGTCAATGATTCGAAAATTTCAGAATCGGTACGACTCGAATCGCATCGAATCAACAGGTTAATTTCGAATCGAATCAAATTCCGAAGATTCATGTGGATCTCTTTATCGGTCAAGTACCTGTCGCGTTCATTCATGTTCCTTCTTTTCAGTTTGGTAAGCTTCGCATAGAGAAAATAAATTTGCAGTACATCTTTTCCCTGGCGCAAATAAGCAAAAATTTACTTTTATAATGTTGATTTTAATTTGATATGTACTGACTTGGTTAAACCCAGGGCGGAAAGACCATTATTCAGTTT
Organism: Pictodentalium vernedei; assembly: GCA_031216915.1. Taxonomy (NCBI): domain Eukaryota; kingdom Metazoa; phylum Mollusca; class Scaphopoda; order Dentaliida; family Dentaliidae; genus Pictodentalium; species Pictodentalium vernedei. Next base: position 124,674,144 of record CM062296.1, on the reverse strand, counting down.
GTGGGGTTCTATATCGTCTCCACCGTCCACGTTCTAATTCATATTAACTCTTGTGTTGTGTGTTTCAGTGATATATCGTTCCTTGAGTGGGAGAAACAAAGTGTCATCTGAAATGCTTTAGCACAGCAGATGAAGCCTTGTTTCCACTCAAAGGACGATATGAGTTTAAATTCGATGTTGGTTTTATAGACGTGAAATGGGTAGCCTTGGCTAGAAGCCCTGTGGATGTTCAAGTGGTTATCCATACTCACAGGGAAGGGCCTACAATTTTCAAAGTGTGGGGAGGGGACAGTTTTTAGGTTGATAGGGGGGGTCTTCCAAAAAATTCCGGACACAAGGCCTAAAATATTTTTTTCCACCTTTTGACCACCACCCACCCACCAACGTGCAAAAAAAATATTTTTTTCCTCTGACCACTTGGACACCCACCCCACCACCTATATTTTTTCAGTGTATCACCACAGTGGGTAATGAAAAATTATTGCACTGAGCTTCCAGTTGTCAATCCTTGCCTTAATTTTAATCCTAATCTACTGTCTAAACTAATTATGTACACATCAACCAGCATCAACAGAAGCATTCAGATTTCACTAAAGAAAATTGTTATTAACTCCTTTGTTATCAAGCACGCATTTATTTTTACTGGAAAAGATTTCATTGTTATTTTTCGTTGTGAGAAAACTTTCGAGGAACTGATTGATTCTTGAGTTGGAATTGGTGCTGAACCTAATATTACGCTGGATTGTGTCATCCTGATAACTGTTTTTTCACATCTTTATGTTCTGGTGGTTCTAATACCTGACGACAGAACTTTCAGTTGAGCATTTGTAATTCATGCATTTCAATAATATGCCTATATACACTATAGCGTAGTGTATACTGGCATATTATTGAAATGCATGAATTACAAATGCTGAATAGAAAGTTCTGGCCTCAATGCTCTCATATTAATTATCATTCATGTGTTAAGTTCCGAGACTGAAGAAACAGTTTAAATTTAGTGAAGAAGTTTTAATTTTAATGACCTGACTACAGGCTAAGTGTCTAGGCTTGAGGTTTCAGCCAATTGTCATTACTCAAAAGATAGTAGATAGCGTAGGAAAGCTGAAAATCTGTCACCTGACACTATTGTAAATCTCACTGTCCGTCCTGGTCCGTCTTCGAAAAAATGTCAGCATTGATTTCTGCATATAACAGCATATAATGTAAGAATTAGACTATTTTTGTGAACATCAAATAGAGGATTAAAATAATCTTCTTTTGCTGCAAAGTATTATGCTCAGCTACTCATCTGTATACTCTGGCTCAGTCAGGGTCAGTTTTCAATTCAAATATTAACTGTAACTTTTGTTTCATGTTTTCACGAGATAGCCAGACAAACCCTCTGTGAAAACCCTGGTACTATCACTACGAGCTTGAATTAAGAAAGTGGGGTTTTATATCAAAGATGCACAGTGCGAATTTTCATTAGTTTCAGGTTACAAGAGCTCTACTCAGAGAAACTGGGCATTTAGATTATTTTCCGTAATTTTTTTACATTATTTTAGATGTTCTTCTAAACGCATTGCTACTCATTGTAAAATCCAAATTGTGCCGTGATGATTCAGCTATGAAAATTATGTTAACCATTCCCAAATTAAAATTCATAAATTTCCACCGATTGTTTTTAGTCAAACTGGAGTACACAATTCTTTAATGCATCTAATTTAATTTACAAAAAAGAGAACAAATCCCCTAATCAGCCTAGTGGGGCCTTATTCACTAACCCTATCTGACAAACAGGTGCCTACTAGACTACTAAACAACAATATAGCCTTGTTATGTGAAAATAATTTGAAAAAAACCCACCAGGAATAAAATTGCAACTCCAGGAAAAAATGTGTTTTGGCCCCCATCCGACCACCCACCCACACCGGCCTTGTGTCCGGAATTTTTTGGAAGACCCCCCACCCCCCCCCCCCCCCCACCCTGCGATAGGTCCTACTTGAATTCGGGAAGGATAAAACTTCGGCCAAACTCTTACTGATTTTCTAGGAATGCACATGCGGCCTGCACCATTCATTTGGTAGCCAGTGTTGTTTTCATTACACGTTCTACATGTCCCTGCCTTGCGTAATGTATTCCCCAGTCACTCCACTGCTGTGTATTGAGGGTCAACGCACAATAGTTTAGTCACGTTCAAGCTTAAAAACACATTGGAACATTCAAAAATAGCTCGACCAAGATTGCGTGATCTGTGTTCAATACAACTTTGTTTTACAACGTGTTGTCTGATAAACGGTAGCCTTTATCAGGGAATGAGGCAGGGGCCGATCATGATATTTTTGTGATCGACCTTCAGCCGAACGTCGTTCATATCAAGTAACTAGGCTATGATTTTTTACTTTTGTTCTGGAGGATATCCGAAAATAGTGCGCCCATAGATCGTCTTGTTTATTTAATATTGGGCACACAATGGCGGCTATTAATGACGAGTTAACGTAAGATGAGGAGATTTTGGGGGCTACTTCTTTAGTATTCCAACCGCTTCGGAAGCGGTTGGAATACTAAAGAAGCAGCCCCAAAATGGGTCTGAGAGATGTCATTTTTGAAACATTTTCTGGGGACAGGGCCTGATTTACGAATGGGCAGACTGGGCGGACGCCCAGGGCCCCCACATTTGTGGGGGCCTCCACAGTGAAGTTCGTCTTCCTAGGAACATAATTTGTCAATTTTGTCATATTAATATGTTCCTCGAAAGACGAACTGCATGCGCTGTCATATTTTTTCTCCCCCACATAATCGATGGCAACAATTCGAAAAAACAGGGATCTGGGTGTTATGGTTGGGCCAATGTTTGGGGCGTTCCGACGCCCCTGTGAGGAGTTGGCACTACTGGGGCCACTCCTCCAACTCACCCACCACGTTCTTCTGAACATCCCTACAATATCCACGTACTGCATGTAATATCTACCCTCTTTGTGGGTTGTGTGGAATTCAAGCCTAAACCTACCCCTAAACAATACGCAAATTCGACCGTCAGTTTTACACATAATATATTGTTTTCAAATTGTTCCTTCAGGCACCTTACCTATAATCGTTCGATAGAGCCACCTTTTTCCAATAACAGATAGGGCTTCGGAGCAACACATTATTTTTTCCAATTTCAGAATTTCAGAAGAATGAAGTATGCAAGCTGTCATTGAATGTTGAGTTCTGTGAACAGAATGCAAGTGATATAGCTTGCAGTTGATCTTGTTGGAGTAATATTCAGAGTCCCATTCTATCCATTTCACGAAGCATTTGACATATCACACAGAACCCACAGCACCAAACGGCAATACAGTCGTTGCAGATGGATCCCTTAAACAAGAAATCAATCAATTATAAATATATAAACACTAATTTCTACCAAGAACACAAATGAAAGCTGAAGTTCACCATACATAACTTTAATAGTTATTATAAAATTAACCCCCTGTGAACGCGGTGACTTAGTGGTTACGGCATTGGGAATAATTAACGATTGTCGCGTCCATAATACATGCGCTATCGTAGACAATTACGAATCAACACAAAAATAATTCTAAATTCAGTAATTATTATTTCTGGTATATCGGTCTTGGGCGGGTTGTGAATGTAAACTAACATGTTAATATTTTGGGGTTGTCGTCAGCTCAGTTGGTAAGATAGCAGAACATTCAGGGCAAGGTGATTCGTTGCCGGTGCCCCGGGATCGATAGATAGATACATTTTATTCGTCAGTATACATAAACGCAACAAAATTTACATGTAATGCACATATATACAACATACATATTTACAACATACATGTCAAAAAGCATAAAATTCGCTTTCTGTGCCTGTGTAAATGTGTATACCGACAGGGGAAGGCATAGCCAGACTGGCTGTCTTCCTGCCTTCCCCTAGTAAGAAAGAAGAAAAGAAACAGAGATCTGTAGAGATCTGCAGAGATGCAGATAAAAAACAAGGAGAAAAGAATGAAGAGAAAAGAGACGTTGGAGAGAGTAGAAAAATACTAATGCAACACCGTGAATTCACTTAATCGTTCTGGAAATAGATCATCTTCTGCTTGAGCGGATGGTGTGTAATGTGGTCGAGGTCTGGTTCAGCTGGACTATAACGATTCGGGCCTCACTGTTGCATTGATTATCTTCAAGTGTCAAAGTGAGAGTGCAACAATAGATATGCCATGAATGCAGTGGTGAAGGACGAATCCGGGTGCCAGCAGGGACGAGAATACAAGACAAATGAATAGCCCACATAGGAGAAGTTTATCAATACACCTATCACTGAATCAACCCGTGCATATCAGAACAACCCAAAGCACAGGGAGACACATCTGGGGATGAGTTGGAAATGAATAGCATTCTAAACAGCACAATCCGGGCAGTTGAGATTTGAGCAAGGAATATTACTGGTGTGCGAAGAAAGGAACTTTGCAATTAATTTTTTCTTGAACTTTTTCCTCTTTCCCACTGCCCTAATGTCCATTTCCAAATCGTTCTATAGCTTGGGAAATGCAAAACAGGTGGATTTTCTAATGTTTTTGTTCTAGTTCTACATCGATGCAGGAGTCCGGCTTGGCGTGTGTTTACATTAATTTAGTCTGATTGCTGACAGAAGAGAAAAAATTCGCAAAAGATGCTGGGAGGTACCGTTATACCAATCGAACATGAACAAATAACCATGCAGAAAATACAAATCTTTTATCTTCAGAATGCTATTTCTGAACCACTGTGGGTCGGTATGGGCATTGTATTTCTTATTGTTAATGATTCGTATTGACCGTTTTTTGTAGCTTAAACAGCCTAGAGCATGCTTTCGATGCCCCCATATTAGGATTCGGTAGATGAAGTCACTCTGTACTGATGTGAAATACAGCGTCTTCATTGCTTTAAAGGAAGAACTTTATTCACCTTCTTGAGGCTGAGATTGACAAGGGCAACCTTCCAGCAGAGTTTGGATATGTGGTCATTGTAAGATAGATTTTCATCCATACTTATGCCAAGACATTTTATAGATTTTTCGTGTTGTCTGTTACCGACTTTTTCGATAATATTATTTATAGAAATCTTCTCATGGGCGGAGTAATTTCGTTTAGTTGGATTGATATGTATATATTTTGGTTTCTTGGGGTTCAAAACCAAATGGTTGGCAGCACACCAATGGGATATTTTTTGAACTTCCTCATTAAATTCAGAGACAAGAGGGTTTATCTGCAACCCAGACTTGTACCCAGTTGTGTCATCTGCAAACGATAGGAGGTACAGTTTTGTTGAGTTGTTAAGTCGTTTATGTAAAGTAGAAACAATATAAGTCCTAATATCGAACCTTGTGGAACACCATGCACATGTAATTTCTGCAAGGTCAGATTTGCTGTCCCCGAAAGAAACATACTGGGTCCTGGTCTGAAGATAGCTTTTGAAACAGTTATTGGCGTTACATCTCATACCATAATATTCCAGTTTTTGGAGTAAAATCTCATGGCTGATGATATCAAAGGATTTTGATAGATCTAGGAATAGGGCTATAGTGCTGTCTTTACTAGGTTTGTTGTGTTCGGTCGCTATGTATTTTAACAACTGCATGACTTGAAGAAGTGCTCTGTGGTGCTTCCTAAAGCTGTATTGGTGGGGGAAGAGAACATCAAATTTATTTAGAAACTCAAGGAGTCTCACTAGCATGAGCTTTTCTAGGATTTTAGAAAAACGGGCAAAATACTGATTGGTCTGTAGTTCGTAAAGTTGTTTTCGTCACCTGATTTGAATATTGGAATTACTTTGGCAATTTTCACCCTGTTCGGAACTGTTCCCCGACTCGTCCATGATATGCGCAAGTGGAGTGGCAATGAAATTTATTGAATGTTTCAGAATGTCAGTTGAAATATTATCACAGTCTTGACTTAATTTTGATTTCACTGACTTTGCGATATTTATTATCTCAACAGGTGAAGTGGGTGTGATAAATAGGTTTCCAGTAAGACTGGTATTAGGGTACTCAGCAAATGACTTCTGAGGCTGGGGTATGAGTTTGGATGTTTTACTTCCTGTGTTTGCAAAGAAAGTATTGAACTCCTGTGCGATGTCATTTTCCGCATGGATCTTTCTATCGCCAAGATTGAAGAATGAAGGCAAAATTATCCTGTTTTTATCCCTATTCAGAACATTATTTAGAAGTTGCCATGTGTTCCGCATGTTATTTTTTTTCCAGGAGGGCGTTTTCATAATACATAGCTTTACTTTGTTTTTTTTTATTCTATTAAACAACCTACCATAATTTTTGTAGTTCCTGATGTTAACTTCTGTAGGGGATCTTAACTTCTTATTGAAAAGTTTATTCTTTTTGTTTGCGGAGATTAAAAATCCTTTTGTCATGCATGGCTGCCGTTTTATGAACATATTTTTCAGTTTGTGTTTTTAAAGGGAAAGCTGTGTCGAAGGCGGCCGAGTATGTATTTAGGAAATTTCCATAGGCTGTGTTTGGACAGATGGATTCCATAACTGTAAAAAGTCGCGTTGGGACAGAAACGATTTGAAGTATTCAATACTTGTTGAGTTTAACTTCCGGGTTAGAAATGGTTTAGAGCCATCAGATATCTGATTTGAGAGTTCAATAAAAACAAAATTCCAAAATGGTCAGATACATCTGTAGAATTATTGAGGAACATTGTTGGAGAAGATGTGGTTTACAAGAGTAGCAGATCGATCTGTTACTCTTGCTGGTTTGTTGATGACAGACACGAAGCCCTAACTGAACATTTGGTCGCGTAACAAGTCTGTTTTGGAATGAGAGCCTACTTTTAGAAGATCAATGTTGAAATCGCCCATAATTATAGAAGTTTTCTTTTCGTTGTTAATTAGATGAGTTATGATATTAATTTGGGATTGAAATAGGTCTATATCTACTTTTGGGGCAGTGTTAGGCCTGTAGGTTACGCCAATTATTTTCGTGCAGTGTTTCAACTTAAGTTCAACAAATATAGACTCAAGAGTAGTATGTCTCGTATGTTTGAGGGAAAGGTTGCCGGACCTCGGAAGTGACGTCATGTCACGTGACCTAGTTGCGCCATGTTGTGTTGTCATGGTAACCCACGTGAGCGGCCATCTTGTGACGTCATCTCCATAGTGATACGTGGTGTGAGTGCGCATGCGCAGCGCGTGTTGTTAGGGTGATACGTGTTTCCGTCGTCCATTTTGTATACTGGAGGCCGCCATCTTGGTTTCTATGGTAGCACGTGATTGCTATGTTACCCAATTTTTCTGCAATAAGACGGGGCGTGTTCGGAGGGTATGTTCGATTGAATCTGAGTAAATCTAATTACCACAAACAACCCGACAATCCTTCCAAATCACCAAAATCCACCCAACTTTTACTATTTCGAATTCTTTCATACTTCTCTGCTTCTATCTAGATATGTAATAGTTTTCCTATACCTGGGCATGCTCCTTTGTCCCGGAGTATACTCCAGTAGCGTAGAAGAGCCTATTAGTTGGAACAGTTTATCTTAGATTCAGATTCAGATTCAGATTCTTTATTTACGGTATACATATAAAAACGTTTTACAGATAAATGTTTTACAGACAATGTATTCAGCATACCGTGGGAAGTGACATAGCCAGATTGGCTGTCTACCTGACACTCCCTAGAAAAATAAAAATCGCAACAGACTGTGATGAAGTGATCGGACTTGACGTAATTAGTCTAATTCCTAATGAGGGATGGGTGTTCATATTCTTTTGCCAATAATTTGTTCTCGTATAAAAAATAAGTTGGGGGAAATAATTATAGATTCCAGCGGACGACTGGTACCTCAATATTGCTAATATCCCGAAACAACCTGCATAATATATTGTTAACACAGTTCAGGGTAGCAAACAGTAACAACAGATCCCGTCATAAACTATCGTATAAATCTTGGAATAATACAAGTCTGTTAATGGGAGGTCCACATCGGCTGACACACGGTGGGTCGCAAATAGCGGTGAATCAGCCCGTTTCAGTTTAAACTGGAACAGCTCCCCCAGCGGAACCTCACGGTGTGACAGTCGGCATGACACGTAAATTATTGATGCATATTCGCGGAACAAATCGAAGGATTTGCAGGTTGTACAGGACGAGGATACCAGAATGGGACACAGAGCATAACTTATGTGTATAAGTTCTTTTTGGTAAGTTCGTCTCGGTAATTTAATGAAAATACTGATTTTTATTATGTACATTCTGGGCAATAAGGGTTATTACACCGGACATAATTGGAGTAGGAAGAAATAAAATCGGAGGTTAATTTACGTCTAAAGGCGGTTTTATTGTTAATATTTCGAACAGTGACGTCTAGAGCATTCCATAATTTCGGGAACGTGTATACTGGAAGTTTATCTAAGGTACGGTTTCGTGTTTTTTCTATGTTCAGAAGTCCAGACTGTCTGGTTGTTCTACCTGACGAATTGTCGTTTACGTTGAACATATCATTAAAGGAAGAAGGTAAATGGCCTTTGTGCCAGTCAAACATGAACAGCAATGCATGTAGTTTAAACAAATCGTCAACTTTGAGGATTTCATCCTTCTTGAACAGAGGGTCAGTATGAGAGTTGTATTTTTGTTATTGATAATTCGTAATTAACGCTTCTGCATAACAGCTAATTTATTAATTGCTTTCGAGCTCCCCCATGTTACGATTCCATATATTAAATGGCTGTGAACCAGGGCGAAATACAATGTCTTCAGGACTCGATGGGGGAGGATATTTTTTACTTTGTTGAGACTATAGTTTGCTCGCGCTATTTTCGAGCTTATTCGGGATATGTGGGCTTTGTAGGATAAATGTTCATCGAGGCTTATTCCCAAAAACTTTATGGATTTTTCTGGTTCGTTGTCTCCGACCTTTTTAATAACTTGGTTATTTATTTTTACCTCATGACGGGAATCAGTATTCCTTCCTTTTGTTGGATTAAGTATAATGTATGAGGTTTTTTTAGCATTCAGCATCAACTCGTTCAAAGAGAAACATTCGAATAATTTTTTAAGTTCTTCGTTAAAATAAGGTGTTATTGAACTACTGTTGAGACTAGAGCAGTGTACTGTAGTGTCATCAGCAAACGACAAGAGATTAAGCGAAGTTGAGTTACTTATATCATTTATATACAGAAGAAATAAAACGGGGCCCAAGATCGAGCCCTGTGGGACACCACAGCTTTGCCTGGCAAAGTCAGATTTTTGTTCGTCAAATAGAACATATTGGAATCTATCGGACAAGTAGCTTCTAAACCAGTTGTTGGCTAGTCCTCTGATGCCGTAGTATTCGAGTTTGCCCAATAGTATTTCATGGTTTATCGTGTCGAATGCTTCAGACAGGTCCAAGAATAGTGCCAGTGTACTATTCTTTTCCCGTTTATTGTTTTCCATAGCGGTGCTTTTGAGGAGTTGGAGGACTGGGTGAATCGTGCTATGACGTTTTTGAAATCCATATTGATAAGGATATAAGATATTAAACCTCTCGAGATAACTTCTAAGTCTTTTGTCCATGAGCTTTTCCATTACTTTTGAAAAAGCTGGAAGGATACTAATGGGTCTGTAGTTTGTAAAGCTGTGCTCGTCGCCTGATTTGAAAATGGGTACCACCTTTGCGATTTTCATTCTATCTAGTACTTTGCCCTCGGTAAAGGAATTATTGATTATGTGGGTAATGAGGACCAATATCTCATTTATCTTTTGTTTAAGAAGACTGGTGGTGATACTATCGCAATCTTTCGACGATTTTACTTTCATTCTGTTTACAATTTGACTAACTTCTACAGGATTTGTGGGTAGAAGATAAAAGTTGTTGGAAACACTACCATGCATGTAGTTTAAATACGATTTATCCGGTTTCTGGATCTGGTCGGATATGGTTCTACCAACGTTGACGAAAAAATTATTGAATTCTCTTGCAATGTCCTGGGCTTCGATTATTTCTGTACCCCCCTGGACAAAGAAAGTGGGTAGTCTGCTTTCACGTTTTCCTTTATTGATAGCTTCGTTTAAGATCTGCCATGTTCTTCGCATATTGTTCCTATTTTCATTCAAGATATCCCTATAATAAATTGATTTACATTGTTTCTTAACTTTATTAAAAATTTTACAGTAGTTTTTGTAATTTCGTAAATTATGTTCATTAGGGTTTTTAAGTTTTCTTGTATAGAATTTTTCTTTATTAACTGAGGATATGACAAGTCCCTTTGTCATCCAAGGTTGTTTTTTAATAAATTTATTGTTCTGGCGGACACGCTTCAAAGGGAATGCCTTATCGTAAGCTTCCATATAGATGTTTAAAAATGTTTCATATGATTCATTGGGACAGTTTGAAAGCAAGACTGGGTAAAAATTACTTTCTGAGAGTAATTCTTTAAATTCAGGCATTTTTTCCGCGTTTATGATTCGTTTTATAGTAAACCGTGGTGTATCATTTGCCTTGGTAGATTCTTCAATGTAAAAAACACCAAAGTGATCTGATACATCTGTTATAATTATACCCGGTATTGTTGTTTGTGAAACATTGTTTGAAAATATGTGGTCTATCAGAGTAGCAGAATGATTAATTCTTCTCGTTGGTTTGGTTATATGAGGCAAGAATCCTTGGCTAAACATGAGATCGACAAATTCTTCTGTCTTGGAATGTATATTTGCTTTTAAAAGGTCCAGGCAGAGATCCCCCATGATATAAACTTTCTTGTTTTTGGCATTCAGAACATCCATTATTTCACCTAATTTTAATATGAGGAGGTTTATATCGGCTTTCGGTGGAGTGTTTGGTCAATATATGACGCCAATTATTTTAGAGTTGTGTTTATCTTCAACTTCTATGAATAGAGATTCGAAAACGTGGGGGATGAAAATTGTAATATCACTTCGAACTTTATAGGATATCCCCTCTTTTATATATAGCCCAACTCCCCCTCGGCCATCATCATTTTCGGGTCTCATACATTTGATAATTGGCGCATAACCCTCCAGAGTAAACGAGTTTTGTGGGGGAATTTGAAATATTTCTGTGAGTCCAATTATGTCAAAAAAATTATTATTTGTTTGTAAATTATAGAGCAGGTTCTGTAAGGAATCCCAGTATAGAGGTGACGAGAATCGGATACAACTTCGTTGAAATAAGGGAAGATAACTCTGCATACAGATTATGGGAAATCAAGCAATCTGATTGTTTGGTTATAATTTATTTAAATGATCTAGATAAATGAAACAACAAGAGTACTTGGAATAGAGTCAGAACTAACAAGAATAGACCAGAATAGCTAAATATAGTAACAATAAGCAAAGCTAGAAGGTATCCTAGATAGGTATCGTCAAATAATACAATATCAGACCATAGGTATCCTCAAATACCCGTATGTGCCTATGTGCTAGGTCACATTGTGTCACATTGTGCCTTTTCACATAAGCACATATCGGCACATAAAGCATGTGCCTTTGTGCTAGGGCATATTGCGTCACATTGTGCTTTTTCACATAAGCACATAAGGCAAAAAAGGGGATTCTCCAGTAGGTATCCTCGAATAAAACAATACCAGGACATAGGTATCCGCAAATACCCGTATGTGCTAGGGCACATTGTGTCACATTGTGCCTTTTCACATAAGCACATATCGGCACATAAAGCATGTGCCTTTGTGCTAGGGCACACTGTGTCACATTGTGCTTTTTCACATAAACTCATATGACAGAAAAGGGATTCAACAGCCACAGGTGTTTCCCCAAAATGGGATTCCATTGGGTATGGCCATTGGATATAGGCTTTTATTATACAGAAGGGAGATAACTCTGCATACAGCTTATGGGAAATCAAGCAATCTGATTGGTTAGTTATTATCTAGATAAATGAAACAACAAGAGTATTTGGAATAGGGTCCGAACTAACAAGAATAGACCAGAAAATGCTAAATATAGTAATAATAAGATAAACTGTTCCAAATAACAGGCTCTTCTACGCTACTGGAGTATACTCCTGAACAAAGGAACATGCCCAGGTAGAGGAAAACTATTACATATATAGATAGAAGCAGAGAATTCTGAAAGAATTCGAAATAGTAAAAGTTGGGTGGATTTTGGTGATTTGGAAGGATTGTCGGGTTGTTTATGGTAATTAGATTTACTCCGATTCAATCGAACATACCCTCCGAACATACCCCGTCTGATAGAAGAAAAATTGGGTAACATAGCAATCACGTGCTACCATAGAAACAAAGATGGCGGCCTCCAGTATACAAAATGGACGATGGAAACGCGTATCACCCTAACAACACGCGCTGCGCATGCGCACTCACGCCACGTATCACTATGGAGATGACGTCCCAAGATGGCCGCTCACGCGGGTTACCATGACAACACAACATGGCGCCACTAGGTCACGTGACATGACGTCACTTCCGAGGTCCGGCACCGAGGTCCGGCAATCTTTCCCTCAAACATACGAGACATACTACTCTCAAGTACGTGGGGTATGAAAATAGAGAGATCATGGCGAACACTGAAAGTATTATCAGTTTTTTAAACAGACCAACTCCCCCACGCCCATCGTCGTTACGGGGCCTTGTGTTGTTAGGTAAAGGGTGATTTCCTGCTAAAGTATAAGACACACTGGAAGGATTTAGAAGATTTCTGTAAGACTGATGGCATCAAATGTGTTCTCAGCGTCATTTAGATCCGAGAGCAGGCGGTGTAAAGGATCCCTGTGAGCATTTAGACTTTGACAATTGATGTGGAAAGCAGAGAAAGACCTTCGTGCACCACCAAGTGCAGTGCTCAGTTCGTTCGAAAGAAAATATTTGTTCCCCATATTGTTTAAACAGAAAGTAGAGTCATTGTCCTCAGAAAATGTCTCTGATTTATTATTTAGTAGATTACTAAAATCATATTCGAGATTTGTCTGGATCTCGTCCAAAATTATGCTACCCGCCACGATATCCCCGACGGTACTTTGCAGTTTTAAGTTGAACAGTCTCGTACCTGGGTGGAGGGGTGGGGGGGGGGGGGGCAAACGTTACTTATTTCCAGTTCCATATTCAATATTCGTTATCAACCGATAAAATCGGTTGATAACGAATGTCGAATAAGGAATTGGGAATAAGTAACGGTTGTTACGTCCGCCGTACCCAGCACAATTCCTGGAGGAATTCCTACTTGACAAAGCCGATATAAAATAAAACCAAGCAGTTAATTGGGCTTGGAATTCTGAGATTCGCATGTTTAAAAGTCAGGACCATTGATTTATAAAAGTCTTATTATCTATGTGCACATCGTAAAGTGCGTGCATTTATAAATTATTTTGTGTGATGTTAAAACAAGTAAGCTGTCTTCATTCATAGTATCACCAAAACTTGTTGCTCCAATTGGAATCGCTCTGGTGAGAACTCTACCGGAACTGATCTAGGAGTGAACAGTGAACAGAAGTAATACAGAATGCCTCAGAAAACCAGACTGAAAGGACTGCAGCCATGGCCCTAGACGTGACATAATGTCGCAGGTGGATGTCATGTGACAAAGTTTGCCATGCAAGTTCGCATGGGCAGTAATATTATGACGTAATTGCCATGGTGATGGGTGGTTTTCGTTCGCACATGCAGCGCGTGTTATTGGGTAAAACGTGTTTCCATCTTACATTTTGTTCGATGGAGGGGCCACCATCTTAGTCATTATGCATCACATAGTTAGTATATGTGGCATGTAATTCTTTAGACCTGGTTCCATGATATTGGGTGTAGTCGACGTAATTTGGTCCATTTTAGCCTTGGGAACACCCGTTAGTAGTATATCGTGTACCCGGACGACCCTGATCACCAGGATCTCACGCAGGATCTCACTTGATGTCATAGTCAGGTGACCCAGTGACGCCATGTTTGGTTGTTATGGTAGCCAGCGTGAGTTGGATATTTTGAGACGTCATTGCCATAGTGATACGTGGTTTTAGTGCGCAGATCGTGATGTTAGGGTGATATGTGTTTTCTTCGTCCATTTTATATACTGGAGGCCGCCACATTGTGCATTAGCACACAAGCACATATCGGAACATCAAAGATGTGCCTATGTGCTACCTATAATGTGTACACATCACATAAACACATCTAGAGATGTCGGAATACTTTATAAGGAGACTGGAGGAGTCATAAAATAGCTTGCAGATACATAGAGAGAAAAAAAGCATTCCGAAGAATCTGAACTAGATGAATTGGTGGGAACCGTGGATACTGCAGGAATCCGAAAGGTAAAATAGTTGTCGGGTCTATTTGGGTAGTTAGTCGTTTTTCTTGATTTGGAAGGATTGTCGGGTTGTTTGTGGTAAGTCTACAAAGTAAACAAACCGGGAAGAACACAATTTTTAGAGCCATCTTTGACCTGTAAGAAGCCTTTCAGGATCATAGCAACCACGTGCTACCATAGAAACCAAGATGGCGGCCTCCTGTATACGAAATGGACTGAGGAAAGGCGTATCACCTCCAACACGCTCCACACATGCGTACTAATACCACGTATCACTATGGAGGTGACATCACAATATGGCCGCTCACGCGGGCTTCCACGACACCAAAACATTGCGCCACTGGTTAACGTGACAGTGACGTCAAATAAGATCCTACATGCGATCCTGGTGATCAGGGTCGTCCGGGTACATGATATACTACTCCCCCTGTCCTATATAAATTTCTATACTTAAGGGATTTCGTTATGGCCCCAATGGCCACATATGATGAAAGATGAGCAAACATGCTTCGGTCTATACACAATAGGCATTGATAGTGGGTGGAGGCTTAGAGAACTGAGAGATCTGATGAGGCATTCTAAGCCTTGTACAAGGACAGATCTCGGGCAGCTGTCGGGAACAGAGATACCCGAGACTAGGAATTAGGAGCAAAACGAGGATTCGCGAGAATCGTCATTGTCGGTTGTTTCCGGCAATTCAACACACTCTCACACAATGGTACAAGCCGTTCGGGCTTATAGCACTATGCGTGATTCATTCCAATGGCGCACCATCAAATATGGTGGATTTCTGGATGTTTTGGGATGAAACGGATTCATTTTGTGGGTAAGAATGGGTCCGTTTCAGTAATAGGTAGTTACCGATTTGTTTGTGGTGATCAGATATACCCCCATCCCTCAAACACATCCTACCCCATTGTAGGACTTTCAGTTATTAGTAATGCGCACTCACTCATATATCACCGTGGTCGTGAGGCCACAACATAGCTGCTCATGCGGCCTACCATGCCAACCCCACATGACATCACTGGTCAAGTGACTTATAATATTTTACACCATGGAGATCTCTTAACTGAGACCTGATCCATGGTATACTACGCATGAGACCGTGTAAGCCCTCGTCGATACATTAATGAATCATTGGGCAGAGTGGTTTATTGTCGGATGATGAATATTGGAGAAACAGATCCACAAGCTCTCGGGCCACCATTTAATTTTTGAAAAGAATTCGACGCTGTTGTGGCCTAGGTCTAGTCAGGTCCTTAAATAGTCCATCGCCTGTTTTGTCTGTAATATTTCAGTTGGTCGGAAAAGCGAACCTCCGGTTCCCTATTTAGACCAATTTGATTTAAAAATTACAGACGACTGAATCTAAAAGTAACATAACATTCATTTTCGTTGAATGAACGCAAGAAATGTGAAGTTTTAAATGACTTTACAATACAGTTAGACATGTTCGTGAACTAAATATTTGTGAATGAAGACTTATCAAGGCTCTTGTTTCATGATAACGTAGTTCTCCCAACAATGTAAATATATTGTTTTCAAGTCGATTGATTGATTGGAAGGAATATCTATCACTACAGCCAGAAAGAATATCTATATATCTTTGTGAATGAAGGAACACCACATAAGATCAACGATAGTTTGTGCGCAAACTCCACTAAAAGTGGGCAAGCAATTAGCTCACAACGGGTCGGATTCCTAACAGAATTAGACTGGTGGACTGAGCCATACCGATATATGCGTCCTACGGTTTTCTCGAATAAGGCTAAAATGGCCACGAGGATTGAGAAAAACCCTCAGTGTGGCATTTACTCATTAGTATAAACATATTTTTATTTGCCAATAACGATACAAACTTGGAGTGCAGAACAAGTGTTAAACACATATAGAACTTGATCTCCATCAAAAAATCAAATCAAACAAGGTGACAAAATACAAATAATCAGGACTGTAACAAACAACAAAGGTGTTATTTTTATTTTCATTTTTTGAGAGGGGGGGGGGGATGTAGGGCGTAACCGAGTTATCGGTTGATAATGAATGTCGAATAAGGAACAAGTAACGGTTGTCACGTCCCCGTTTGGAAAGGGTTTTTTATTTATTTATTTATTTATTTATTTATTTATTTATTTATTGGTGTTTAAGGTCATATACTCATGCACAATGGCTAATCATGACCGAGGAAAGGGATTTTGAATTGCCGTTGTGATGTCAGAAATGTGTGTTAGTTCATCATCCTTACAATATAGGAATTATCGCACCCATTGACGTGATTTATCTTATTTAGCTGTATTATCCTCTATTAACCCTTTGAACTCTAGAGGTATCTTTCACGCCCGTTCAATAGCATCAATTAAAAGAGTGCGCATTCATTATTTGGGGTAGACCAAACAATATTTTCAACGTGCAGCCTCGGAGCTGACGTTGAACATATTGATTGGTCCACTCCACACATTTACTGAGCAGCCATCCTGTTTAATGACGTTATGACGTATCATGTTCCTGGCCGGAAAGCGGCCGTTAAGGTTCAAAGGATTAAGCAGGGGAGGCAAATCCAAAATATAATTGAGATTGTTACTTACATGAATACCGCCAAGTGTTCTCAGCCTTGCTCGTATCGCAATCAGTGCGTTGGGAACACAGAATGGCATACAAAAACATTCTCCAGTCCTGGTAGCTAAGGAGGCTAGGGCACACGTTGTACAGCAGCATACCTGAAACACTGAAAAAAAAAACCAAACGATGTTTGAAAAAAAAACTTTAATACATTTGAGTTGTGGTAAAAACAGTGGCATAACAGTAATATTGGTGGCCCTTAGGCCACATACTGTAATTAATCAGTCTATTATAATGCTACATTACACAATGACAGTGAATGACTGGGTACAAAAATTCTATTCAGTACAAAATCCACCCGGCCTTGACTAGCTTTAGAAATTCTATTGATGGTTAGTCGTTACAGTATGGCCTTCGTAGACTGGTCACTTTCCACAGGTCGGGAATATATCCGCGAACGCAATAATATTAGATTCCAAACACTAATTATATGAGTAATAGTCAAAACTTTAATTAATGAAGTATCGGGTAGAACACGATGCTTCATTAATTCAAATTTTCCTGATGGTGATTTTCGTTTGTCCTTTCGTTCGTTTCTGTGTTCGTTCCTTCGTTAGTTGGTCAGCACCTTAACAGAGAGGGAGTCATACTGGCATTGGTTGGTTTCGGACACTGCTTCGACGGGTTCAAGTAACAACTTGTACAGAATGCATCCGCTTTTGTAAATGTATTAAAATTAAAATTGTTTCGTCATTTGAACTACTGTCTCATGTGCCACGTACACATCTCCGTAATGGGTTTCAGAGAATATCGCGATTCATTATGCAAGCTGGTATTGAAGCAACCAACCTCAATGCTTCAATTACAACACTATTGTGTGACCCTTAATAATGATTTTGCCCAAAATGTTGTTATTGTTGGGGACTCTAAAAACGTGCAATTTTGGGGGCCCTTAAGAGACACCCTAACGTCGTTGTACGAGCGTTACGCCACTGGGTAAAAACTGGTATAGCTGACGTGCAGGAGTGGAAACATATGCGTGTAGGGGATGTGACACCTCGCCCCCCACTCCACCCCCGTGCCCCCCCCCTTTCCAAATAATTTTCCAGTCGGGACATTTTCATCTGGGTTGGAGTCCTTGATACCGATTCGTTCTTGTTGCTAAGTATGGGCTAGATTGCTTCTTCGACTTACGTCACTAACACAGTCGGCATCATGTTAGTGGAGATCTGTGGCTGGTTGAGAATGTTGGGGTCCCAGCATAACGAATTTTGAGGCCGACAGGTGCCAATTAAATAAGAGGTCGAGGCGTATATGCTTATTACACGCCTGTTCTAAGAAATCTCCTATCTACAGCAACACTAAACCATGCGGAAAATGAAAATCTGTTTCGTACGTATGTGCGGAAGGGAATTGGTTGACGGACTATTTTGAAATAGAAGCAAAATTTCACTGGAACGTTTTACAAATCGTACAACACATTACAATTTGAATAGCCAGCGATAGCTGAAAATCGCCCCTTGAGTTCCAATGTGTTCTATGTGCCAGTAGGCACATAGAACACATTTTGGAATTCAGGGGGACGAGATAGTAACACGAGTTCCCCTCGAAATGTTGGTTGGCGATAAAATGTGTTCTTTTTATTGATAGTTGTCAAATAAATTGCTGAGTGTCCTAAAAATAATTGTTTTTTATAGACGTGAAGGCGTGCAATAAACACAGAACAACACGTTGTGCCGAAATAGTTTTACCTGATATTTTCTCCGGGAACGTGGTAAGGGGAGAGACACAACTCGGCCCCCACCGCCGGTAGCAACATGCCTGGTACATGCGGGTCTAAGGACATTAATAAACAACCCAAGCTTGTCACTCTGATTTTTTCAATGCTGGGTATCCTACAACCGGCCGAAATGGGCCTTCCACGTGGCTTTCTAGGCCCGCGTGTATTAACTTCAGTTTTGCTGAGGCGGTGATTTAAAACTGTAAAGAAGGATGCAAATAAGTATCTAAAAATGTCATCAGAGAGCTCTCTTTAACACCAAATTAGGAATTTTACCCGAAGAAGGTTGTCCCCAGACTGCCCAGTATGAGTGTCTCTTTGACACTCGCCGCAGAGGCTGAAGGCACCTGAGGCCAGTGTTAAAGACGCTTGCATGCTAGACATGCTAGGGATCTGTCGACCATATCAGTCCAGTTCAAATACGGCGGCTGTTGGAACAATACTCTCGACACGTTTAGGTGTGGATTAATGCGCACCACATTCGCGCACTATCCGACAACATCGACTCTAGAAGAGCCACAAACACACACGTGCCGTCAGAGTGGGTACTGATAGGCACAAACTCTGTTCACCACCCTTACCCCCCCCCCCCCTTCCACTCCAGAAGAGATGACTGCAAGGTGATGATCGTGGCTTGACCCTGCTCTTACCGACTCAAAACTGGTTTATAATCAGAGACTGTAATAAGACCAATTCCCTTTAGGCCAATTCCAAAAGACCAATTCCCCTTAGACCAACTGCATACTGTTATTGATTAAGGGCTGATTAAGGATAATTAAGAAAACTTTTATTTACTGATAAGCATTTTATTTGATGAAAAAAAAATATTTATATGCATATATATGTTTATAACATTTCAGCATAGCTCAGTACATATACATACATTTTACAAAAAATGAGGACCCCAGAGGGTGAATTTGGTGATGCTACCTTGCACAGCAGGGTAGCATCACTAAATTTAACCTCTGTGAACCTCAACCTGCATCAAGGTGGTCTCAAACATAAACAGAAAGAGGTACCCAGAGGATAAACTGGCCCACTGTATGGGATAGCATCAGCAAATTCACCCTCTGGGGACCTTATTCTACAAATGACAGACTGTTTATTTTCAGGCTTGAATATCAATAACATTAAATACATTTATAAATATTTATAAATATATCAAATTATTGATATAAAATTATTTTAAAAGTAGAACACATCAGTTGGTCTAAGGGGAATTGGTCTTTTGGAAATTGGCCTCGTGGGAATTGGTCTAAAGGGAATTGATCTAGTGGGAATGAACCGTAATCTATTATTTATTATTTATTGGTGTTTAAGGTGACATACTTATGCACAATGGCTAATCGTGACCGTGACAGTTTTACGGGTGGAGGATGCCGGAGTACCCGGAGAGAACCACCGAGCAACGACGAGCAGCTGTCAGCTCTCCAACATCGTAACTCTGAACTCTGCACTGCAGCACAGGCAGGGTTAGATTGGTTGAAGACATGCGCACCATCGACGTGCAGTACGCCTCAGTACACAGCGTCATCGTGCCCCCATGTAGGCAATCGGGGTGAAGTGTCTTGCCCAAGGACACAACGCGGTTGCCGCAGGTGGGATTCGAACCGAGGACCTCTCGGCTTGCAGCCTGCACCTCTACCAACTGAGCCACCGCGCCCCCAACCGTAATCTATACCTAATCCATCTACACAATGTAAAAGAAATGGATTCTATAGAATCATTCAAGTTGGGTATTACAACATACTTCTTCCATAAGGCATTTTGCAATTTGTACAGCGACAGAGCAACATGTATCATCATCATCATCATCATTATCATCATTATTATTATTATTATTATCTTAGAATTCGCCATCGGGTAACTAAAACTTGAATCATACTAGCAGGCAGACCGTTTGTTTGTTTTGTGTGAATGTTTCCTCAGCCTCCCTAGACCGTCAATAGAATAAACGCCGAACTCGGTATGTCTACATGCTTAGTTCAGAGAGTGTCACTTGCCACAATTAGTATTTAATATTTTTGTGAGTTGTTACATTCATTGGGAGCGCGGTGGCTCAGTGGTAGACTGTTGGACTTCTATGATAGAGGTCCCGAGTTTGATCCCCGTCCGGGACGACCCACATTGTGTCCTTGGGCAAGGCACTTTATCCCGGTTGCCTACATGGGGGCACGATAGCGCCGTATACTAAGGCGCACTGCACGTGAATGGTGCATATGTCTTCAACCGCTGTAACCCTGCTTGAGCGCAGCTTGAACGGAGTTAGAATGTTGAGGAGCTGACAGTTGCTCGTCGATGCTCTGTGGTTCTCTCCGGGTACTCCGGCTTCCTCCGTAAAACTGTCACGGTCATGATTAGCCACTGATAAATATATCACTGAACATTTGAATTCCTAGTTCTTTCTTTAGTATATTTTCTGTCAGCTTGGAAGAATAAATGGCAGCAACCATGCATCCAATATCATTTTCAAAAAATATCAACAGTTTGGATATCCGCTACTTTTTTATAGTATATATGGACATAAGAGTCAAGTTTATTTTTCTGTTGGTAGACAGTTGTTCGCTGTTGCACGGTGATTTTCTCCACCCTTAAAACTGTCCGACAGTTTCTGGTAGAAACTACTTCAAACTAGAATCTCACAATGTATTGATTTCATTCCAGAGTTAGCAGTAAAAGTGGAATTCCATTTTCTAATTGTAGAAAATTGTGTTAGCTTATACAAGGCGCAACATTTGTTATTTATTTATTTCGGTTTAACGACACTTTCGAAACCCAAGGTCACCTCGTGTCGGACAGTTTTAAGGATGGAGAAAATCACCGTGCAACAGAGAGCAACTGTCAGATTCCCCAACGTATCAACTCCACACAGGCAGGGGCAGGGTTAGCACTGGCTGAAGACCGAAATGCAGTACACCTTAGTACACAGCGCCACCGTGACCACGCGTGGGCAATTGGGATTAAGTGCCTTGCCCAATGACACAACGCAGTTACTCCTAGGCTAGCAGGGATCGAACCGTGGGCCTCTCGATTTGAAGTTCAATGCCATAACCACTCAGCCACCGTGCTCCCTTAACATTTTTTTTTATTTAATCTTATTTGTTTTACAAGAATTGGCGAACAACATTTATTGGTACAACAGCTGGAGACCATGACATTTGAACATTCCAATATTTGGAGGTTACGATCATTTTTGGTGATGGGGAAATGGAGCAGAAAACAATAAAATGTAAGGTAAAATGACATGTTTCGCGCTCGGGGTTAGCGTTATAACAAACATGAACGTTTGTTTACTGGAAGCCCTCCTGGAAGAGATGCAATACAACTTGAGTATCTGGGACGAAGCCAGGATCTCAATGTTCCGACATGGTGGAGTGAGAGTTATAATGTCCTAACAGTGTTCGCGCTTCGTTGACTGTCGGTACGAACTTGAAACCAAACTCAATATACTTCTTGAACTCCTTTCCCAAGGAAGCGAAACCAATCATTCAAAAATTTCAACGAAACCGTATCGTCGAGCTCATTGCAAGAAAGGGCCATATGATGTGTCTTTTTTAAAAATTGTAAAAATTTAAAAACAAACAAACAAATGTTGACATCGTGTGCGCTGGGTGTGTGGTTGTGAGTGTGTGTGGGGGGTTAAAATGGGTTAAATTAGCGACTTTCAGAGACGCTGCTGGTATTCGAGCGACCCGTAAGTTTTCCGACGGGCAATGGGGATATTGCCATTGATATAGGTTTTTATTATACAGAAGGGAGATAACTCTGTACGATTAAGTACAGGTTATGGGAAATCAAGCAATCTAATTGGTTAATTATAGTTTATATAAATGATCTAGATAAATGAAACAACAAGAGTACTCGGAATAAGGTAGGAACTACTGGTATTACGTACCACCTTACCAGTAACAGGATGATACAAAGCATTTGGTAGGTTAATACTATGAACGGTTAGGATGGAACCTATAGGGGAATATACCTACCATACTCTGCTGCCGTTCTGTATTACCAGGCATTGACCCCACCCCAGAATACCGCTCAATAATATGAAGCATCTGGTGGATCAGTAGTACCAAGGGCCAGCAAGAGACCTACAGGGATATGTACATCCTATGCTATTCTACCGTTCTAAACTACCAAGCATTACCCCCACCCCCACAAAATCACTAGGTCTACCATAACGTACTACATATACCAGCCATATAATAAAACAAAGCAATCGGTTGGTTAATAGTACCAAGGACTAACAGGGGCCTATAGGTGCATATACCGCCCATACAATAGTACCGTTCTAAACTACCAGGCAGTACCCCTACCCACAATACCCCTATGCCTAGCATTGCATACTATCTATACCAGTCATAGGATAACATAAAGCATCAGGTGGATTAATAGTACTAAGGACCAGCAAGAGACATTTTGGGATATGTACAGCCTATATAGTATCCTCAGATAAGTATCCTATAAAAGGTATCCTCGATAGGTATCCTCGAATAATACAATACCAGGCAATGGGTATTCTCAAATACCGAGATGAGGCTAAGAGTCGTAGTAAATTATGCCTCATTGAGGGATTTTAATGGTCCTCATAACCTCAAAATTCAATGAGGCTATGAGGGATAGTAAATGGGGACTCATTGAGGGCTTTTACATAGCACTCATGGCCTCATACGACAAAAAGCGATTCCACAGTCACAGGCGTTTTCCAAAATGGGATTCCATAGGATATACCTGTTAAATACTGAAATGAGGATAAGAGTCGTAGTAAATTATACCTCATTGAGGGATTTTTCAAGGTCCTCAAATTTCAATGAGGGTATGAGGGATAATAAATGAGGACTTTTACATAGCCCTCATGGCCTCATACGACAAAAAAGGGATTCCATAGCCACAGGTGTTTTGCAAAAATGGGATTCCATGGGATATGGTCATTGGATATAGTCTTTTGTTAAACAGGAGGGAGATAACCCTGCATACAGATTATGGGAAATCAAGCAATCAGATTGGTTAGTTATAATCTAGATAAATGAAACAACAAGAGTACTTGGAATAGGGTCAGAACTAACAAGAATAGACCAGAAATTGCTAAATATAGTAATAATCAGTAAAGCTGTTCCAATTAATAGGCTCTTCTAAGCTACTGGAGTATACTCTAGAATAAAGGAACATGCCTAGGTAGACGTAATCTATTGCATATATAGATAGAAACAGAGAATTCTGAAAGAATTCGAAATAATACAAGTTGTCGGGTTGTTTGTGGTAATTATCCAGGGAAGTCGTTCCAGAAAATACTCCGATTCAATCGAACATACCCTCCGAACATACCCCGTCTTATTGTAGAAAAATTGGGTCACATAGCAACCACGTGCTACCATAGGAACCAAGATGGCGGCCTCCTGTATACAAAATGGACGACGGAAACACGCACCTTAACAACATGTGCTGCGCATGCGCACTCACACCACGTATCACTATGGAGATGACGTCACAACATGGCCGCTCACGCGTGTT
Organism: Pictodentalium vernedei; assembly: GCA_031216915.1. Classification (NCBI taxonomy): domain Eukaryota; kingdom Metazoa; phylum Mollusca; class Scaphopoda; order Dentaliida; family Dentaliidae; genus Pictodentalium; species Pictodentalium vernedei. The sequence goes on along the minus strand of CM062296.1, from coordinate 124,650,047 downwards.
ACCACGACAACACAACATTGCGCCACTGGGTCACGTGACTATGACGTCACATGAGATCCCTCGATAGATCCCCCAAATGATCCCTGAAACGTGCATACACTACTACTAATACCAAATAATAATAACAACCTGATAATTCTACCATAAATGAGTTGGCATTTTAGTTACTAGAATCAATTTTATGCCCCCTTCATGGTTTCATTTTCAAAATCTTTCTCGGCAGTAAATTTCCAACTACAGGGAATGACCGGGAGGGGGGTGGAAATTCATTAACCTACACTCCCAATCGGAAACCTCCAGCCACGTTCGTGGTTCTCAAAAGTCTCTCCTCTTCCTGTATGCCTAATGAAGGTCCGGTGATAGAAGAGTTCAAGGGGATTTCCCTTCCGAAACTATTTTGATTCCGTGTCTGGAATATTCCGGGTTCTTTTTTATTGACGCCCACACATACGAGTTGCCGTTAGTAGTATAGAAGGGTCCAGAGAGGCCACATTATCCGAAGCTTTTGTCAGAGCTTCGCGGAGGCCAACATGAGACGTGTTGTTTGCTCCATTCAACTGAATTCGACAAGTGGAAAACGAAATACATGCATACTGTCGTATTCCATATAGTATGTGTGCATGGTCATGGCTTGGGGTACATTGTGTGGGTATAGGTAGGTGATAGAAGATTGATGTATAGTGGTCAACCGATGATCGGAACCGGCTACCACAATCGGCCGATTATGGGCAATCGGATGACAACGGCAACGGCTCCTGGAACATCGGTTCAACCGATTGTTGTCAAGCAATTTGTGATTTTTCTGAATCGCATTTTATTATCTTCTGCAATTGTTCAATTGTTAATGTAAAATGATGTCGATGATACCATTCAATAAAGTTGAGAAAGAACCACAATCTGTATTCTTAATCTCTCTAGACGCCCCTTTACGGGATATACAAGTTAAACGACACGTAAAGCCTACAACTTAGCGTTCTTGTGGCAATCGCCAGGTCATATATCGGAAAAGTGAAGCTTGCACGCCATTGACTCAGGTCGCTGTAAAATTACCAGTCGCACGCACTTGGGCGGTAAACGTGGCTCTGAGAGCCACGTTTACCGCCCAAGTGTGCGCGACTGGTAATTTTACTGGGACCCCAGTCAACGAAGTTTAACACTTTGAAAAATGTTCGGTTTAACGTAGTTCTTTCGAGCCTCGACTTGTCTAGTAGTGCACGGTATTACAATCGGAATCGGCATCAGAATCGGCCGATTGTGGGCTCAAATAACCGGTAATCGGTCAGCGACCAATTTTGGTAATCGGTTGAACACTATTGATGGAGAAGGTGAGTTTTCTCGAAACGTTTTTCCGCGGAACTGTTGAAGTTGCTATGCTAATTAGTCAATGGTGTGACAACCTATTGACCACAACCAGACAGTGTGTCATATAAAATATTCATGACCGAACCACTAAGGTTAAGGTCACAATAATGGTCAACACATGGAATCAGCACGCGCATCAACTTGTTCATGTCCGGACCATGACTTTTTTGTCGAAGAAGAAACCACAATGGATCTTACACAACACGTACCAGCACAATTATTATTATTATTTATTGGTGTTTAAGGTCACCTATTTCTGCACAATGGGTAATCATGACCACGACAGTTTTAAGGGTGGAGGAAGCCGGAGTAGCCGGAGAGAACCGGCGAGCAACTGTCAGCTACCCAACAATCTAACTCCAACCACCACAGGATGTTGTGTTGACTACAAACCTCACCAATTGCCAATGAAGGCCAAGGTCGCAGATACAAGTCAACATATGGAATCAACATGGACATCAACTCTTTAGTGTCTGGGCTATAACTTTAGTGCAAGAAGACATTGCAGAGAAACAAAGATGGACAACTACTAGACAGTGTAGATCAAAGACACATAAAAGGTCAATACATAAAATCAACAAACACAACAACTTTTAGTGTCTGTCTCATACCTTTCTAGTGGAAGACGATATATACAGTTTATTATGTTTAGTGCATGTCCTGTGATTTGTATCAGATTCGAGGTGGTGTCCAGAATGGGATCTCAACGAGCCGGTTGTGCCGGCGAGTTGTGATCCCATTTTTGGACACCACCGAGAATCTGATGCAAAACACAGGACATGCACATTATCATGATAATTCATTTATCTAACAATTCAGTCACATAAACAGATTAAATCTTAAATTATTAATACAGTTTTGTGACATAATGTTGGGCGCGAAAAAGTTTTTTAAAAAATCCATATTTTATGGAACTATATTGTTGTGCACACTAACAAACAATGAGTAACGCGGTCACCGCAATTTTTAAAGTTGTGTTGTCAAATTTTTCACTCTCAGTGTCACTCCTGTGATAATCCGCTTGAATTTACGAGTGTGCGACATGGGCACATCCTCAGGAACCGGGTAGGTGTAATATTGAATTGAACATTAACTATTTATGGGGGTGGGGAGGGCACTCGCTATTAATAGTTCTGTTGCTAACTGGAAGGGCTTCTGTTTTGTAAGCAATTAGCTGAGTCGATCACTGAAACGCACATAGAATGTATTCATGCGCCTGTTATGATAGCCCGTCGCGTAACCGAAAACCAGTCGTCTTTATGATACGGAATCAGAATGAGTTGTCTCTATGATACGGAATCGGAACACATTAAGTGATATATACCGTTTCTCGTGGTTTTCAGGCCAAAATCTATATGATTGTTAGATAAAGTAGGAAACGGATACAAGTAACATATGTACCACCACTAAGTGGTTTACCACTTACCAAACTTTCTGTGGAAATATACGGCTTTGGGGCACATTGTGAAATATTAAAAGTTTCTGACGGTCGTCTTGAACGAGATCCCAAAATGGGCCATTTAGCTGCCGGACAATAACCTATCCAAGGCTTCCTACAGTCATGCAGCGCTCTAGGTCGTGCGTAATACTAGACTATGAGGGGTTGCTGGGTACGTTTGGTTGCCTTGTACGGTAGTGTAGTGGGAAACAGTTTGCACCTTTATGGGTCTACTGTTAGCCCTTAAGGGGTGCGACGATATGCTTCCCTAACGATACGAATTCACAATTCAGTGTGCATGATATGATATGTATCGTGATACACATAATCTCTCTTGGCATACAACTACATATGTCAGCTATTTTGGGGACTGCATATATTCATTCCCATAAGCTTACTTGTACTACAAATTAGGATGCACTCTTTAAACAATAGCATACTTCTCAATATCATAATCTATGACATTAAGTAATTTAAGTTTTCGATTTTATGAACCATTTTCCAGTGCTTTTTCCTCTCAGAATATATGTTCTAAACATTTAATCCCTTATATCTTGTTTGACAGAGCTTATTGATCTCTGTCAAACAAGATATAAGGATCAATCAAAAAACAATTTAGTACAATAGAGAGAATTCATCAAATTTTAGTTAACAGAATATTCCCTTTAATGGCATATTTATTACCATCGGTGTTGGTATGCAAACACAGGGTTTCTCTGATATAGTTTTTCAAACTTGAAGAATCTGTATTGCATGATATTATTTATATTTATTGCACGGCTGTTATATGTGATCGCCATCTACAGCAACACTAAACCATGCGGAAAATGAAATTCTGTACCGCACATGTGTGCCGAACAGAAATCGTTGACGGACTATGCTTATAAAGAAGCGAAATTTCACTTGAATTTTCTACAAATCGTGCACCGCAATTACAGTTTGAATCGCTAGCGATAGCTAAAAATAATAACACAGGTTCCCCTCGTAAATTTAGTTGACGATAAAATGTGTTCTTTTTATTGGTGTTTCGTCCACACTGAGTTTCAATGTGTTCTATGTTCCTACTGGCACATAGAACACATTGGAACTCATGGGATGAGTTGTCAAATGAATTGCTGGGAGTCCTTCTAATAATTGCTTTTATAGACGTGAAGGCGTGTAATAAACACAGAACGACACACGTGCGTGAATGGGTGTGAGGTTCTCTGTATTTATTGTATCGTGATACATAGTGAACAACGATACGTATTGAATCGTGAGCAATGTATCGCGGTTCAATCGTATCACGATTAATCGTTGCAGCCTCATCTTAGCCCTTGGTGCTACTTACTCACCTGATTCTTCGTAATATGTACTATCCTGCAGCTGGTAAATGGTAGAATGTATGGCTAGGCCCTACGGTGTTGTGGGGTATGCTTGATCGTGTGTTACAGCAGTGCAGTATGGAATCTCTGCACACCTGCTGGCCTACTTACTATTCTTGCGGAACTGTTGGGTATGTTTGACTGTCCAGTAACGGTAGAATAGATTGATGTTTACACAAAAATAGTATGCGAGTGTTGTTGACATGGTTAAACTAATCTGTCCATGTTTTTGTGATAAACGTAAAGGGGAGTCACAAAGCGGTCAAGAATGTAACTAATGTTTAATTTCTTCTGATGTCATATAATGGATCAATCAAATAAGTACCGTTCTGGATTTAGTTTCCCACAATTTCCTCACAATTAGAAAGTACGATGTTTTTGACAAATATCTGAGGCATTCCGAGTTCAAGTTGACTTCGAACACTCACGTGAATTGAAGTCTGCGCAGCAACCACACAAACCGGAAGTCCAATCTCTTTGTCCCTGAACGGGGGTGACCAAAAGTGGTGATCCGACACGGTATGCAACAGGCTGTGGTTGGTTGACTACTACGGTTGTGTGAGACATCTTGGCTACAACGAAAAAATCAGAATTATTTATGCTTTGTGAAACGTCAACTGATCTCTTTACGACATTATATATATATATAACAATAGCGGAGTCACCAGAGAACGCCGTTAAATTTTCTCTCTCTTTTGTCAGGGGAACATGTCACCAGGCACAACAACACGAACAGCTGATGGACCCAGCGCAACGTACGCCCACGCCAGGTACCCATGAAACGAACACGTTCAGTTCAGCGTTTAGCAGCGTTAATACATCATTATCATCTCCTAGACCCGAAAATTACCGAGTACGAAAAATATACACTCGTTGCCAACGATCATTTCCGAAGTGAAGTTTCTTTCAGACCACACGACAAAGGGAAGATGGCGCTGGCAGAGGACACCGTTGAGGACTTTCCCGGAACTTCTGAATACAGTAGAATAAAAGAAAGCCATTCTAACATTTCTTTAGTGTGTTATGCAGAGGTGACGTGACCGGTGGGCGGGGTCAGAGGGCGGCTTTGGGATTTTGAGTTCGGTATCTGTTTCTATGTTTTTAGGGCGGAGGTTGTGGCATACCACGGTATCGATTCGGTAATCGGTATTTGGGACGTCTGGAATTTACTGATAGTACCAAAGGAGAATTCACATTACGAGAATTCAAAGTTGTTCTTGGATCATTCTACCACGGTGCTACAATTGCAAGTGCCAATTTGTTCAACATTGGAACTTTTTGCCAACACAAAGCATATCAACAGTAATTTTGTGACTTGTTCTAAACACATCTTAACCTTTAAAGTCCTATTTCAGGCGTTAGTGATCTCAGGGGCGACAAATGGGGGTTTAGGTGGCTATTTGTTGGTAGAAATGGGGGTTAGGTGACTACCGCAATTTATGTGACTAGTCACATAGTTAAATGTCATTATTCTAGGGTGGGGTTTAGAGTTGGGGTGGGGTGGGGTGGGGTGGGGTTAGGGTCAGTAAAGGATAGGGTTAGGGTTTGCTATCACCTCAAAAACTTTTCACCCCAAAAGTTGTTTTAATACAATGGACATGCATTTTAGTTAAAATAGACTAGGAATATATTGAATTTTCATTAGTCTAAGGTGGGGTTTGATTTGGGTGTGTGTGTGTGGGGGGGGGGGGGGGTAGGGTTAGGGTCAGTAAAGGGTAGGGTCAGGGTTTGCTACCACCCCAAAACTTTTCCCCAAAATCACTTGTTTTAATATAATGGACATGCATTTTATTGTAGTCCCATAAATATAGCCACATAACTACCAATTGTTATAATGTACGAGCACGTGTCCTTTGCATGCCATTTTAGGACGTCCTGCTGACAATAGACATATCACCTGGACAGTGATTTCTAGCCAAGTCTTGGCTGCCTGCTAAGGCAGCCAAGACTTCGCTAGAAATTACTGCTAAGCAACTGAGCATGTACAGCTTTGTAGTCCAGTGGGAATTCAGGACAATCGCCCGGGCTAATCTTTCATGAAAAGGTACCCTTCAACTGCTATCAAGCATCAACAAGGCCTTATAAACAGCAAATGTACGAACATTTGAAACATCAGACGGTTTCGATTTTCAATGATTGGTTCGGTTCGGTTTTTCGGTATCGCCATGATATCGGTATCGGTTCGGTTTTCCAGTATATTGCCCATCTCTACTCCCTACGCCCCTGGAGAGCGATTTATTCGCTCGCCTACTGCTCGCCTTAAAAAAATTGAGGAGAGCGAAAAATAGCCCTCTTAGCCTTAGAGAATAATGATTACCACAACAGCCTATTCCTAAAACCCACAGGTTTTCAGATCTCTGCTATGTTAGTGGTCTCTGCAAGATGGCCACACTGCCCCTCCGACACCTCCGGACCTTGTCAGGGCCCGGGGTGTGGGAGGAGCAGAGTAGCAGTCTTACAGAGACTACCTTGTTAGCAGCAGCACCAAATAAAATGTACAAAGCCCACTACTAGGCAGAATTCACACTGCCATTGATAGTACAACTTCATTTTGCCACTTGTAGCTTTTGAAGGCTTGAGGAGAGCTAATCGCTCCCCTTGGCCATGTGAGGCGATCGAGTTTTAGCCCTCCTGCATTTTTAAGAATGCCAGGCCTGGGAACCTCCTTGAATTCTTCTTCTCTCATCAGGTCCTATGTGCAGTAGATTTGTTGATAGAGGAAGGGTTCAAGAAGAGGCCATTGGTAGGGTTCTGGGCACGTCTCGACGATTCGAAAATTTCCGAATCAGTGAATCGAATCGAATCGTCTGAACAATTTCGAAACATCGCAGGGTTCTATTTTATTTATGTATTTATTTATTGGTGTTTAAGGTCACATACGTCTGCACAATGGCTAATCATAACCACAACATGGAGATAGAGTCAAGGTCAGTCAATCGTTTATACCCCATGTTGCCTATTTTAGAAGACTCGCACCCCAAGCATCAGTGATTGGGTCATATTGTACCAGTGAAACAGAGCTTGTTTACCACATTAAACAAGCACTACTTCCCTTCCCGGGGTTCCCACGGGGGAGGGTTCTATTTCACATAATCATAATACACACTGGCTAAAACGACAACTCTAACAACCAGAATTGACTATGTACAAGGCATGGGTCAGTCATCATAGAAAATATGTTTATTTATTTATTGGGGTTTAACGACACTTTCGACAGCCAGGGTCACCTCGTATCGGACAGTTTTACGGGTGAAGGAAGCCGGAGTACTCGGAGAGAACCACCGAGAAACGGCGAGCAACTGTCAGGCTCCCCAATTTACTAACTCCACACAAGCAGGGTTAGCACTGGTTGAAGACAAGTGCACCATCGACGTTCAATACGTCTTAGTACACAACGCCACCGTGGCCCCCACGTGTGCAATGGAGATGGAGTGTCTTGCCCGTGGACACAATGCGGTTGCCGCAGGTGGGATTCGAACAGAGGACCTCTCGGCTTGCAGCCAAGACCTCTACCTACTGAGCCACCGCGCCCCCTCAATAGAAAATAAAGCCAAGTTCCGTTTTATTCCTTTAATAAACGAACACAAAAGACAGCTCTCGAAGCTCTCTGTTGTTTTCGTTTATTAAAAGTAATAAAAGGAAATTTGACTTTTTATGGTTAGCTGACTAGAAGTAATTAGATCATAGATCCTTTATTTATTTATTTATTTATTTATTTATTTATTTATTTATTTATTTATTTATTTATTTATTCGTGTTTAAGGTCACATATGTCTCCACAATGACTAATCATGACCACTACAGTTTTACGGGTGGAGGAAGCCGGAGTACACGTTGAGAACCACCGAGCAACGGCGAGCAACTGTCAGCTCTCCAACATACTAACTCCACACAAGCAGGTTAGCATTGCACGCTAAAAACTAAAGTGTGAAAAACTACACTTGACGTGCTTATTTAACACTTACCAAGGGCTGAACTAGCACTTTGTTCAAGTGTAGATATCCCAGAAGTTGACAGGTGTTACAATAATACCACTTGACAAGTGTAATGTTGCGACATTTAAAAGGAAACAACGCAGATGACGCGGATCAGGTTCGAACTCTCGAGCCTGATCCGCGTCATCTGCGTTGTGTCCTTTTAATTATGTACCCACCAAGCGTAAATCAAATTATTGACGATTCTGGAAGAACCACCAATGCCAGTAGACACATGGGAAGTGCCATCCATTCAAGTTTCAGATGTCTGACGATTGTAATGTCTAAGTGCTTAAAGCATTGCACTTTGAGTGTTAAAATCAAACCCTAAGAGTTAGAATGGGTTTAACACCTTGAAAGTGTCAGTTTTAACGCTTTAGTTTTTAGTGTGTGGTTGAAGACAAGTGAACCATCGACGTGTGCCTTAGTACACAACGCCACTGTGCCCCCACGTGGGCAATGGGGGTGAAGTGTCTTGCCCAAGGACACAACGCGTTTGCCGCAGGTGGGATTCGAACCGAGGAACCCTCGGCTAACGGGTTGCACCTCTACCTTCTGAGCCACCGCGCCCCCAATCCGTCATTAAGAATACATGTACGTATCTGTATCACACTGTATTGCTAATCTTCCATAACACACTGAACAACGGTCACTATGTTTATATTAGCACCTGAAGTCGAGGGCGTTAATTTTTTTTTTTGCTGAAGGGGGCTAATCTACCATAACACACTGAACAACGGTCACTATGTTTTTTATTATACTGAATGACCTTTGAAAGGAATGTTTCTTTCAGAGTTATAAATAAATCAATAACAAATAGGCAGACTAAGACACTGATTCAGTTCACATACGTCGAATGTTTCAAATTCAGTTGATTTCCCCTTTGTGCCCAAAAACTCCCTGAACAACTTTACACTTCTGTCAACACTTCGCTAAGTTGGTGAACTGTCCTTCGACCTTAAAAGTGCCCCGATATTTTCATCGGTAATATTTCCGAAAGCCATGTTTGTTGTTGTCGTCTGATTTGAGGCGAGAGAAAAACTTCGGAAATCTTCGGAAACAGCGTGTGTTATTTTCTCCCTTTCGGCAATTTTCGGATTTAGCGTGTGATATTACAAAACCACCGCGTCATAGGGTGTGTTATTACAAACAATAACAACCGTCGCGATGGACTATCACACGTTGTCAAGAATGGGCGGAATCAACAGGCATGATCACGCAAATTAGCAAATTGTATCTGTCCAATCAGACGTCTTCTTTTGTCTAGTTTTATTCATGAAGTATAATAAAATGAACAGAACAAAAGTTACAGAAGATCAAACGACGATGAAATCATAATGCACCCTGGCCAAAACGACAACTCAAGCATCCAGAATTGTCTATGTTAAAGCTTCAAAAAAAATTCAAAGACATATACAACAGGATTTAGTCATCAATAGAAAATGTATTTATTTATTGAGGTTTAACGACACTTTCGACAGCCAGGGTCACCTCGTGTCGGACAAGTTTACGGGTGGAGGAAGCCGGATTACCGGGAGAGAACCACCGAGCAACTGTCAGGCTCCCCAACTCACTAACTCCACGCAAGCAGAGTTAGCATTGGTTGAAGACAAGTGCACCATCGACGTGCAATACGCCTTGGTACACAACGCCACCGTACCCCCACGTGGGCAATGTGGGTGAAGCGTCTTGTCCAAGTTGCCGCAGGTGGGATTCGAACCGAGGACCTCTCGGCTTGCAGTCTGCATCTCTACCTACTGAGCCACCGCACCCCCTGTTAAAGTTTTAACAGAATTTCAAAGACATATACAAAATAGAGCTTAGTCAACGTTGAACATTACGGTTTTCTTGTTGTTTCTGAACAACAATATAAAAGAGATTAAATCAAAGTTGGACGCGTATGACTCTATTCATAAAGACAGCTTAAACAATCCCACCCAAACGATCAGATACGAGGACAATGTCTTCAGCAGTGCGTTTCGCAAATGTGTTGCTACCCAAATATAGTTACTTTTTGATGTTCTGATTTCCTGATTAGGAGCTCTCATTGGAAGAGAAGTACCAGTTCGTTCAAATGGGGTCTCAATTTGTATCAGGGCTAATATATTTGTTGAGTGCATTCAAAACCAATACTAGTAATCTTGGACCAAAATTCATGCGTGTCTTATGGAACTGATTAGTGTTATTGTATGCAGGTGCTCTATAATAAGGGGTTCCCCAGCTAGTTTTAGGGAAATCAAAGATGATATTTGAAAGGCCGTTGTGTGAAGTTTCTGGAGCCTTCCCTCTCCCTAACTTGGACTTTCCGGTCGTTGCCTCCTTCTCCCACTTCCCTGTGGGGAAGTGGAAGAGGGGCAACGACCGGAGGGAACAAGGACCGGTGGGTCCAAATAAGGACACCCCCGCCACACACACACACCTAGAAAACTTTGCAAAATTTAGTGCGTTAAGAGAGAATCTGCAGTGTGTATAGCTCCTACATTGGCGACCATTTTGGGGCTCTATGTTGTATGAAACTTGCACTGGGCTAATGTTTTAGGGGCCAGCAAAACCTTTAGGGGTCAAGGCCAGTTCTGCAGCCCCCCCCCCCCCCCCCCCCCCCCCCACGTAGTTACAACACTGATTGTGTGGGTATGTTGTCAAGTTTGAACACATACTTGCAGAAGGGAATTGTTTCACGGTAATAAAAAGTCTATTAATATATAGTAACCGTGACCTTTACCTTTCACCCATTTGGCCAATCACCGACACTTTATACACAATCTGTTTGCGTTATGTGTCTTCTGTGTTTTTGCAGTTCTTGTTTGTTCAGTGTCAGAAAACTATAGTTATTACGTGGAAACATGAAATGTATTAACAGCGACCTTGCATTTTACCAAATGACCCCAAATTCGATCGCAATGATTTGCACTTAACGGTAATTTGTGTAATGACGTAACAGTTTTGTACATAAAAGGAAACTAAAGTTTCATTTATAATAACAACGACCCTGACATTTGATCCCAACACAATTCCAATTATTGACACCTCACAACCAGTGAGTAAGAAGTTATAATGTCGGATGTAAAAGGAAACAACTTATTGCGCGTAAACAAAAAATCCATTTATATTAAGTGACTTGATCTTTGCCCTATTGCGTCCCCTCCCCCAAATACACATCTTGTATGCCCTATCTGTTTATGAAGTTATAATTTCACACGCATTAGGAAACTAAAGTTATTACCTGGAAACCAAAAATCTATTCATAGTCACAAAGACCTTGACATCTGATCTATGTGTCCCAAACACAATCCCAATCTTCGACACTATTTATGAAATTTGTATTTGGAGTTATAGTTTCCTATGCACAAGCAAACTACGAATTTTGCAAAGAAACAAAAATTCTATAATGACAGCGGCCTTGATCTTTGATCTATTGACCCCAAACCGAATCTCAAATCACAAAACGGAAACCCAAAATTGGCTATGTCGAGTAGTAATGGAGCTATCATTCGGAAATTTAAAATCCTAAAGTCATGTGACAGTGTATATCATGTCGACGAGATAACGAGAAATAACGAGATACTTCCTGAAATAATCCTTCAAACTATGGTTACAACTTTTCTTCACGGGCGTCTGTCTGTGTGTTTATATCATGGTCGGATTTGGGGAGGGGAGGGGAGTGGGAGGCTGCCGCGATGCCTCTCTATTTTTGCAAGTAAATTTTTTTTTCACGAGCGCTGACACCATGAGACATGGCATCATCTGCGATCTTACACATGGCAATCTACTACCTGAGGTAGGTGATGTCCATTATCGTCATACATCTTGCATGCATAGAGGATCTCAAACGAGTGATGTTTGGATATGAGATTTTTTGAAACGAGTTTGATGAATTTGATTCACAGCGAGCCTTTAGGCGAGTTGTGAATCGAATTCATCAAACGAGTTTCAAAAAATCTTATATCCAAACATCACGAGTTAAAGATTCTGTATATCACATTAATTTTCGAATGTTTTTTACACTTTTTATTTAATTCATTGTCGCTAAATTCTCCCAAAACAACCGACAATCAGTTCGTTGGCTCAGACGCTTCACACCATGACGTTATGAATGCGCTTTACTTGCACCTGTTGTCGTAATTGACGTCATGTGAACTACTCACAAGAATACAATGCTGCCGTTGCTATGGGACCGCGCGCCGATTAGACACTAGTTGTTAATCACGAAATAAGACATGGGTTGTTACGTCGAAATTAACGACGCTTCATGTGATACAGCTATTTCTCCTGTGTGGGTCTCCTGTGAGCAGTTAAAAATTGGCTTCTGTTTTTCAAAATTTAAATGAGTCAACTTCTTTGACTTATATCGTCATGAAAATTGACTTTCGGTAACGTTATCTCCCTTGAAATCATAAGACGTGCGCGGAAGGTTCAACTGAAAAGCAAATATTGTTGAGAAAACGCTCATGACATCAAAAGGAAATAAAACCACGTTTCGTTTTGTTATTTTTATTAAACAAAAACAGCATACTGCTATCGAAGCTGTCTGTTGTTTTCGTTTATTGAAAGTAACAAAAGGAAACTTGACTTTTTATGGGAAGCTGATCAAAAGCAACTAGTTAACAGATAATCCCTCATTAATATGTATTTGTATCACACCTACCAACACTAATGTCCACTTTGGCTCTTTGTTTATTTATTTATTTATTTATTGGTGTTTAAGGTCACATAGGCTCTTTGTTTAGCGAATGTGTTTTTACAGTAATTTGCAAGTTTTAATCATCCCAGGAAATTTTTTTCAGCAAATGTCACCTCCTATATTTTTATATTAATGGAAAGTACAGTGTCTGTATTATATGTCGCAATGTGCACACTGTTGATAACAGAGGCAGCGGAAGTTCGATAGAAGTGAAGGGGCACAACTTTTCAAGGCTACCATAGTTCAGCCCTGTGGAAGAAAGGTTACAATCGTATATCAGTAAATGTACAGTCACATACTATAGTCTCTCGTTTAGATGAGCATGCCGCGGTGTGGTCACTGTTATGTCCATTTCTTCCACTTCAACCATCTTCCAACCCGAAGGCTAGCCTTCGGGTTGGAAGATGGGTGAAGTAGAAGAAACGGAACGAAGCGACCGAAGTTGGGATTCTTTTGCCAAATGTTGCTTGGATTTGCAAATAATATATTACAGTGCAATAATCCACATTGTAGTGATTGTGCACACTCCTAAATTACAGTTACAAAACGCCAAAAGAAAGGTCGTAGGTTCGATAGGGTTCACTTACCCACTATGGTACCATGGTACAGAAGCCCACAATAAATCCCCGCTTCGTGGTCTAGCCAAAATAAATCCCCCTTCCGTCGCAACAATGGCTCACTTACTATGGCACTATGGGTCCGCTTCAATGGCAAAATAGCACCTGCTCATTAATTCCTGAGATACAGTCCATTAAAAAAGACCGACTTAATTTGACTTTAATCCTTGTTGCGGCCACTATACTTCACAGCTGCATAAAGAGACTTTAAACGTAGACAATGAAGAAATAAATAAATCACACACTACGTGAGACAAAGCATCAGTTATTAATCAACGGCATAAAAAACAACTGTTATGAAACTTAGGAAGGCTTACTCTCAATATTAATGTCTGTTATCTCATCACATTTGAGCATATCTCATCTCATTAAATCCTTTCATCTTTTTGTCATTATCTTCCCTTCTCAACCTACCTCTCGCTTAGTCTAGCTATTATAAGATAGTTGTCGGTGGTATAGCAACAGGATGGAGAAACGCATGTTGTGGTCACTGTAAGGTGCTCGGGAGGTAAGGTGCTCGGGAGGTGAGGTACTCGTGACATAACCACTTCCTCATTATATCATTTTTAACATTAATAACCTCAACTCCAACCTCACTATCCCCAACTTTATCATCAGTACGTTCAACACACTTTACATATCAATAAACAATAAAATTAACTTAATATCTTCGTAAAGTGTGACATGATCCATTCCCAGATTTCACTTTACGTTAGTTTCCATTCTTTTGCCATATCAGTGGTTAGGAGTTCAATTTTTTTCTGTTGTTGTGTTGAGTGGGGTGGAACTGCTCGGTCTCGGAAGAAATTTTGAAGTTAAAGACGTAGAGCCATATAAAAACAAGACAAGCCTCAGATCATATTTTTTTCCATCTGAGAACTATACGTTGATGACATAACTTCTCTCCTGACATCCATGTTTCATGCTTTATGTTTATACTAATGGGGTCAGCAGGAAGACGGCCAATCTGGCCATGCTGTATCCCAACAGAATATAATTACTTTCACAAACAATTAAGGTAAAACATTTTGAACCACAATGATTGTATTCTGTTGAATAAAATTTACTTACTTACTTACTTACTTACTTACAGGAATGCATGTATATTGACACATTTTAAAACATTTTGTAATCGCGCAACTCGTCTGTGGAAAAAAGTGGAGGCGCACGTCTCCCATTCTAACACCCCCTCCCCCTCCCCCGGTTCCGCCGCCTCTGGTTAATAATATAATGAATAGAAAAAAAGTTACAGGACCTCAAACGATGGTGAAAACGCCGTTTTCTTATTTTTAAAAGGGGTTTTACCATGGAATCATAGGCAAACGTTCAAACTGTTTGGGAAAAGAATTGTGAAAAACCAGCTTATGTATTTTTACACCACTCCACGAGAAAATGCCTGAAGTTTGTGGAATGACGCACACATCGGTGATACAAATTCGCTAACATTCCGAAATTTCAGTCATAAAAAGAAATTCCCATTCTCTTCGAGCTAAATTTTCTGACAGCTCTAGGATGTCAAGGGGAGCTAACCTTCCCGTAAATTTCTTCCAACGACGAAAATTATCAGCAATGATATGAATATGCGGGAACATTTTAGCTCGAAAACAAAGCCACAGAAGGGAAATAACCGCCTTACATTTACTAAAAAAAATTCCTCGAAGGGTGCGGGGGCGACCGGACTAGCCTTTACGCATGTCGGATAGTGATTGTAAATAGTCCATGATTGAAATGTTACGCCCCACCCCTTCCTCCCATCAAACTCATAGTCCCTGCCACTGTACACATTTTTATTGGAACTTTCAATAGCATTGCAGATGGTGCCTTGTTCCTCTCAAAGGACGATGCCCAGTTAATTTGCTCTCATTTAAAGTCGGATTCCATTTGGTACCAAAAAAAAAAGATCTGGCACTGAACAAAAATTCCTTTTGGCACCAAAATATTTCAGGCCAGCGTAAACACTGGGGCATTGGTATAATCAACGTACGTGCAGTTTTCGCCTCAGCTTGGGTTTAATATATTCCCGGTTTTCTATAGAAACGGGAACGGAATGAAATTACTCTCAGAACCGCGAACCGGGAAAATGTCCCACATAATATCAAGTAAATTTACAAAAATAACAGGACGCATTTATTTTCGTGAAAATGAAAATATTTTATTGGTAATCTGCCATCGCCATACGGGAAAGTTCTTTTCTTAAAAGAAGTGTGAAAACCCTCACCCGCTTCCAACACGTCTTCATTTTCGGAATCGTTAGTTTTATCACCACTACTTCCTCCGGTTTCAGCTCCCTCTGCTTGAAGCAGAGGAGTCTGGTGACGGCAGTGAATAAGGAGTTGATGTTGAAGGAGGTAGTGAATAGTGAGTGATACTAGTGATTCTGAAAATGAAGACGAGTTTGAACTTTGAAGTGAGTGAAGGTCGTGCTGTTGAAGCGAGGAGTCCCCCGGAATTGATTGAGAGCTATAGGGATTTGGTGCGAAAAGTTCCCCAGGAAAAAGGATTGTAAAAGGTTCAGGCGTGTAAGGGCTGAGGAAATCTTACAAAGTTGCCTTCGGTAGTTTTTTTTCAATTTAGAAAACTTGAGTTCAACACACAAATAGTGCCATGCGTGATTCCCGGTTCCGTGCTATAGATTTCCCGGTATCATGACCGGCTTTCGGGACCGGGAATCCGGGAATCCGGGAATCACCGCTCCCGGAATTAAACCCTTGCACATCTGGTGGGTAAGTGTCGTGCCCAAAGACAAAATGCAGATACGCAGGTCAGTATTCACGCTAAAAACTAAAGTGGTAAAAAATACACTTGAAGTGCTGTATTTAACACTTACTGAGTGCTGAACTAGCACTTTGTTCAAGTGTAAATATCCCAGAACTTGACAGGTGTTGACAATAATACCACTTAACAAGTGTAATGTCGCGACACTTAAAAGGAAACAACGCAGATGACGCGGATCAGGCTCGAACTCTCGAGCCTGATCCGCGTCATTTGCGTTGTGTCCTTTTAATTATGTACCCACCAAGCGCAAATCAATTTATGGACGATTCTCGAAGAACCACCAGTGCTAGACACATGGGAAGTGCCATCCATTCAAGTTTCAGATGTCAGACGATTGTAATGTCTAAGTGCTTAAAGCATTGCACTTTGAGTGTTAAAATCAAACCCTAGGAGTTAGAATGGGTTTAACACCTTGAAAGTGTCAGTTTTAACACTTTAGTTTTTAATGTGTTAAACTTGCTCCTAAGTTAAACTCCAATTCCTGCATCCGGGGCGCGATGGGTCGGTGGTCACGGCTTGAACGTTTAACCGAAACGTCCACGGTTCTATGCCCTACAGGGGTTACTGCGTTGTGTCCTTGAGCAAGGCACTTCATCCCGACTGCCCGTGTGGAGACACGGTAGCGCTGTGTACTGAGGCGTACTGCACGTCGACGGTACACTTGTCTTCATTATTTTTTGTGGTCTGCAATTGTTCATCACAATTTGTTTTACTACAAAATATTGGAGAGTGCCCACAGGCACTCACGGATAATTTATAATAAAACAAATTTATATAAATAAAATAAAGTTTGCGTTTAACTGAATATGGAACATGGGTGTAGAAAATGTTGGCTTTTGCTCTGATAACCTCATGTTTAAAGCCCTGATAGTGTCTTCTAGCACTTAACCAGTTAACCAATGCTAACCCTGCTCGTGCGGAGTGAGAACGTTAGGGAGTCTGGCTGTTGCTCGCCGTTGCCCGGTGGTTCTATCCGGGTACTCCAGCTTACTTCACCGTAAAACTGCCTCGACATGAAGTGACCTTGGCTGTCCAAAGTGTCGATAAACCCCATTAAATAAATGAATAAATAAATAAATAAATAAATTGCAAGATCCGTCTCTTCAACCTGTGGGAACTTCAGTGATGACCCATTCTCTCCGCGTACTGTATTATGACGACTAACTGCAGAGCCTGTTAACTTACCATGCAGTTACCGTCAGGGGTGATGCAGAGGGCCGGGGTGGATTGGATAATACCACCCCCCTCCTAATAAAATCGAACATAAATTCCGAAATTAAATCTCACGTGATCCATAGATTTTTACTCAGATATTGGTAGCAGTATTTCAGGCGGAATCCAAATTTGAATTTGAATTTCAAATTTAAAAAATAATTCTTTTGAACTTCAAATCAACAAAATGACTAGTTGAATTCAAAAATGAAAACAAAGATTATCAGCGTCTGATACTGCAGATTGGCAAACAAGAGAGTTACGCAATCTATAATTATACATCTATCAATATTTTAAGATTTAACAATTTCAAAATCTCGAAATTTCAATTGGTCACCAAACATTTCAAAATTTGTACTTTTTGGTGTAAATTTCTCGTACACCATTCTTGAATCTTCCAAAAAGCAAATCTTGCTTTCGGATTTGAATTCAACACACAACTTTTTTTGATTTTGGGTTCAAAGGAAAATGCTTTAAAAATTGAACATCATATTCAAATTTGGAATTCCGGGTGAAATTCTACTATTAGTGTTGTATTAACCCTTTAACCAACGTAACGGCCAAAACCAGCCACCGCTATTCACAAAAATCACCATTCAATTTTCATTATATTTTTCATTTTTTGTCTCAAAAAAACATACCTTATTACCCTTGATTGGAACGAGCTCGTTCCAATGAGGGGTCCTAAGCTATTTTTTTACGTAAAAATTAAAAAAAATTAGTTATTCAAGAATTTTATTTGAAAGTGTCGTCTGCTTTTCGTGTTTGGTAAAGGGTTAAAAATATATAGACGACGTGGGGTTCAATTTCGGACCTTCTGTTTGAATTTGTGTACTGATGTGAAATTCCGTAAAAAAATTGGGTGATCAAAGTCCTTAAGGCCAAGCAAAATTAAATAATTGATTCTCAGGAAGTTTTGTTTAAAAGCGAATGAGGGAGGGCGGTTTTTATTTTTATTTTTTAGTCCTGATGGAATGGTCGCCGATGTCTAAAATACAGTTGCGAGAGCTTAAAATTAAATACTAGAGCTTCCATGTTGATTTCACGGATAGTTGTCTTTTATAACAGTGATCATACAATCCAAAATCAATATAGAACAACTAAAATGGAGATAAAAACTGGTTGAGCGCAAGAAGCCACAATCAGGCCTTTCAAAAAATGGTTCATTCCCACTAGACCAATTCCCCTTAGACCAATTCCCCTTAGACCAACTGGTGTGTTCTACTTTTAAAATAATTCTATATCAATAATTTGATATATTTATAAATATTTATAAATGTATTTAATGTTATTGATATTCTAGCCTGTCATTTGCAGAATGGGGTCCCAGAGGGTGAATTTGCTGATGCTATCCCATATAGTGGGCCAGTTTATCCTCTGGGTACTTCTTTCTGTTTATGTTTGAGACCTTGATTCGGGTTGAGGTTCACAGAGGGTAAATTTAGTGATGCTACCCTGCTGTGCAGGGTAACATCACCAAATTCACCCATCTGGGGACCTCATTTTTCATATGATAGTCTGCTCGTTTTCTGAATTATCCTTAATCAACCCTTAATCAATAAGAGTATGTAGTTGGTCCAAGGGAAATTGGTCTTTTGGGAACTGGCCAAAAGGGAATTGGTCTAGTGGGAAGACACCCAAAAAATGAAGATACTAGTTCAAAAGCCAGCATTTTCCTTACACATATTTCGTATTCAGTCAAACATATATAATAGTTTGTTCATACAGATTTGTTCTATTACAAATTATTGGAGAGTGCCTGTTGGAAATCTCCAATAATTTGTAATAAAACAATTTTTGATGAACAAATTCAGACCGCCAGAAATTATCTAGCTCTCGACCAGTTAGATAAATAATTATTTTGTACATGCATATGAGAATCGTGTTGAATTTCGCGAAAGGAATAACAAAACTGTATCAATGTGTACGACATATTGCATCGCAAATCGAGATTTGATAACGCTAAAATCACACCCTATGATAGTTTTATATATTTTGAATCTTGTCTCCGAAATAAATATGAGGAACGCGACTGAACGCAGGCCGAAAAAACGAATGCGCCGCTGCCTGCGAATCAAAGATTAATTTTCTTTAGCCAAATATATTCCCTTACCTATCTACATTCATAGAACCAATTTCGAATGTGTTTATCCTGAACCCAAAACTCTGCATTCACCGCTACAAAAGCTGAAGTCCACGCAAACGATTTCTGTGATGTATTCAGCCGCACAAGCTGACCAAAAACATGATGAGCAGGGTTACTTCCACGTGATGTGAAAGTTGCCGATCAACAGTTCTCGAACTGCTTCTCTTTTTGACCAGTCCAAACAATGGCAAAAGATTCAATCCATGTTCTCAATTGGGCCGATTCTAAAATGTAACAATCCACGCACCTTACACAAACTCACGGCCAGGTGGAATAAATACCCAGGAGTTTCAAAACGGATTTGGAAAAAGGCTGAAGTACAGTATTTATCTCCGATTTTTAGAGGGCACATCTTACCAATGGGAAACTTTCTAAAACATGTTTTATAATTTTAAATTTTTTTTAATTTACTCGTTACAATTCGGTGACGTGATATGTGGTACAGACGGAAAAATCTAAAAATGATCTTCGATAACACTTTTGATCGATTTTGTACAGAATCTATCAAAGATGTTATGTATGGCTTTTTTTTAACTTCTAGACTTTCGTCAACCACCCATGCGTACAGAAAGGGTGAGCCTGAGTAGCGCTTTCGTAGATTTATCAATAAAATATTTGTCAAAACTGAAATTACACTTGGATGTCACAGTCATTTGTACGGCAGCGTATTAGGGTCAAGGCCTTTTCATTTAATAATCTGTTTATGCAGATTGATAAACTGTTTTACAGTTTAATAAACAGATTATTAAATGAAAAGGTCCTAACCCTAACACGCTCCCGTAATTAGGAGACTGGTTTTACAGATTAGTACGAGACTGTTTTTACGGATTAATAAACTGATTTTACAGATAAGTAAACTGTATTTACAGATTATTAGTAGACTGTTTTTACAGATTATTAGTAGATTGTTTTTACAGATTATTAGTAGACTGTTTTTACAGATTATTACGAGGCTGTTTTTACGGATTAATAAACTGTTTTTACAGATTAGTAATCTGTATTTACAGATTATTATAGACTGTTTTTACAGATTATTAGAAGACTGTTTTTGCAAATTAATTAGCCATTCGATTATTGGTTAGTAGTATAGCATGTACCCGATTGTACGCTCTTATCCGTACATTTGAGGGAGCTGCTAGTGTTAAATTCACATAGGAACCGGACATTGTGGGTAGCAATTTTTTTCTGTGCGAAAAATCGGCGTCATCTGGCTAGATCCTGCATAGTGCTTCAAGACAGTAGTAATGATACAAGGGTAGAAGAACATTATAGGATAAGGGACTACAGTAGAAGTTAGTCATAGGACAGAAAGCTGAAAACGATGGTACACACTAAAAACTAAAGTGTTAAAACTCACACTTTCAAGGTGTTAAACCCATTCTAACTCTTATGGTTTGATTTTAACACTCAAAGTGCAATGCTTTAAGCACTTTGACATTACAATCGTCAGACATCTGAAACTTGAATGGATGGCACTTCCCATGTGGTTCTTGGTGGTTCTTCCAGAATCGTCCATAATTTGATTTGCGCTTGGTGGGTACATAATTAAAAGGACACAACGCAGATGACGCGGATCAGGCTCGAGAGTTCGAGCCTGATCCGCGTCATCTGCGTTGTTTCCTTTTAAGTGTCGCAACATTACACGTGTCAAGTGGTATTATTGTAACACCTGTCAACTTCTGGGATATCTACATTTGAACAAAGTGCTAGTTCAGCACTTAGTAAGTGTTAAATACAGCACTTCAAGTGTAGTTTTTAACACTTTAAGTTTTTAGAGTGTAAGACCACCTGTATAGGAGCTATATAGGGCCTCGGAATTCCACTTATGGAATCCCACTTATAGAATCCCTTTTTTGGAATCCCTACGGAATCTCTTTTTGAAAACGTCTGGCCTTCGGCTCCAACTTTTCCGATATGGGGATAAGAGTCGCATGTGGAGTCACTCTATGGCTTATTTGATCGATGACATTCTCGTCGTTCGATCAATCGGAGATAGTTGGCAAGCCTGCAGTAGTGCTACAAGCCAAATATACAGAGTCAAAACAGAAAGTATAATAGAAACAAATGCGAAAAAATAGTATAAACGATGAAATATAATAGTTCTAATGTTGCATGTTTGTGGACAAGAAGTCGTGCAAAGAGTTTAATGACATGTTGTTGTTGTCCACTCAACCGTATACAATTTTGCTACAGATTTCAAAATAGCACGTGCTACCCAAGAATGTCAAATTGAATGGGTGACCGGCGATTTTCTTTGTGTTATGTTGTGCTAGAGAGCCTGAGTTATTGAAAAAACACGCTAGTTTTTGTCTTCCGACATTTTCAAAAATGCCAAGGTTAACCGAAAATCAGAGGTTGCGTGCCATTGGTATGCGTAAGGCTGGGATACCAGTAGAACTAACAACAGAATCAGTGCACAAACTGTCAGCAACAGACTGGCTGAACATGGCATCAGAAGTAGGGGTCCATACCATGGACCAATCCTTACCCAACGTCATCGTACTGTCAGAATGGAATGGGTACGTCAGCGTGTTCGCTGGACTCAGCAGCGTTGGAGCACAGTTCCTTTTCACGGCTCGCTAATGGTAGGGCAAGAGTGTATCGCCGACAAGGAGAACGGTTTTCTGATGCTTGAGACCGTTTCGGCGGGGGTAGTGTAATGGTTTGGGCAGGAATGTCCTTGCACTATCGAACGCAGTTGATCTTCATCGATGGCAATCTGAATGGACAGTGATATGGGGATGGAATTCTTAACGCTGTTGTTGTCGCGTTGTTCAACGCTAACGTCGGATTGGAGTTATTCCAGCAAGAAAATGCCCGATGTCACGTGGCACGTATCTGCCATGAGCAGAGCATCGAACTTCTTCCCTGGCCCCACTTTCGCCAGATTTGTCGCCAATCGAACATCTTTGGGATCAAATGGACCGTCAGGTACGACTTCATGATCTTCAGACGTTAGGCGATTTACGTAATGTTCAGAGGCAAGAGTGGAACCCAGTACCACAGAGTGACATCCAGAGACTTATCAGGTCCATGCTCCGTCGATATCTCGCCATCCAAGAGGCAAACGGTGGACAGACACGCTATTGACTGCATGTGTGAACTTTTTATTTCACCCCATGTCTGAATTGCGACGTCCTGACGTTACGCTGGAAACATTAAGAACACGGAATTATGCAAATTCATAAAGCTAAACTCGAAATATGAATTTACAATAATTTGTTGGGGATTAAAGTCGAGAATACTAAAAAAATTGCTTCTCAAAGTTTATTATGTATACTTTCTTTTTTGTCCCAGCACAGTTATAGTATAAGGCACTAATGGTACAAAGCTGCGAGGGTGGTAGAAGATTATAGTTTTGGATGACTACGAACGAGGCAAGTTATAGGACAGAAAGTTGAAGACAAGGTGGAAACAGATGGCAAATCTTTCTATGTAGGAACTGTGTACGATCTTCAGTGTGTATAGGTTAAATGAGGTGATCGACTCGCCTCGGGGGTGGGTCTGAGGGGCATCAAAAACTCATGTTTTAGAAAGGTTGTCGTGTGATACATCATTTTAAAGGTCTTGACACGTGTGGTCCCAAATATTTGCTATTTGTCCCACCCAGAGAGGATGGGGCCGAGGGGGCATAAAAATTCAAGTTTTAAAAAGGTTGTCATGTATACATCATTTTAAAGGTCTCGGCGCGCGTAGTCCGAATAATTGGTATTTGTGTCTACCCGAGGGAGTGGGGCTGAGGGGAACGGCCTCAAAACTCAAGTTTTAGAAAGGTTATCGGGTGATTGATACATCATTTTTAAGGTCTCGACTTGAATCTTTCGAATATAAAGTATCCGACCCTCCGCGAGAGGGTTGGACCGAGGGGTGGGGCCTCAAAACCCAAGTTTTAGAAAGGTCGTCGTGTGATACATCATTTTAAAGGTCGCGATCGGAATATATCGAATATGAAGTATCCGATCCTCCACGAGGGGGCGGGGACCGAGGGGCGGTCTCAAAAATCAAGTTTCAGAAAGGTAGTCGTGTGATACATAATTTTAAAGGTCTCGACTTGAATATTTCGACTATGAAGAATCCAACCCTCACCGAGGGGTGGGGCCGAGGGGTAGAAAAAATGCCTAGTCATTAAAATGGAGTGGGTTTCAAAACTCAGATTTTAGAAAGGTAGTGGTGGTAGTGGTGTGATACAGCATTTTAAAGGTCTCGACTAGAATATTTGAACATGAAGTATCCGACCCTCCCCGTGTGGGGGGGGGGGGGGGGTGGTGGAGACAAAGGTGCGGCCCCAAAACTCAAGTTTCAGAAAGGTAGTCGTGTGATACACCATTTAAAGGTCTCGATTTGAATATTTCGAATATGAAGTATTTGACGCGCCCGAGGGGTGGGAACGAGGGGGTGAGGCCGAAGGTGTGGGCCTCAAAACCCAAATTTTAGAAAGGTAGCCATGTCATATATCATTTTAAAGGTCTTGACCTGACCTTTCGGAATACGAAATATCTTCGAGTGGGTATGATGGGGGTAAGGTCGTCAAAACCTTAGGCGATGCGAACGACACACTCTTCAACATGTAACCATCTGTGAAAACGTGTACTTTTTTAGCTTTATTTAAAAAGTGTTTCATCAAAGGATTTCATTGATTTGGCGGTGATGGCTTGTATTTGAAACAGTCCAAATTGACAGAAATTGCAAAAGAACACATGTATTATTCCGTCGGTGTTTTCCAGTGTCTCTTTGTCGGATGCGATTGGCTTGGTGGAGATCTCTCAGATGAGACATTTGCAACCGCGTGATATCTTGGTTTATCATATGACTCGTCCGTTTTGTTCACTTTAAAACATTTGATATTTTGGTTTCATATTAATCAGTGACAAATAAAGCCTTCCGTCAATTTCATTGGTCAATTTCAAAACTAGACAAATTGATTGGCTGAACAAAATACAACTGAGCCACATTTTCATAATTTGCATAATTAGAGTTGGGAGCTTTCATTGGTCAATTTCAAAACTGGACAGTTTGATTGGCTAAACAAAATACAACTGGGTCACATTTGCATAATTTCAGTAGAGGGAATTTACGTTATTCGTCCTATTTAGGGTGGGTTATATTATATTAATCTTTTACCTACAAGAAAAACGCTCGTTCTAATGAGGGGTCATAACCTATGTTTTGGAAGCAAAAATGAAATTTTTAGTTATACGAGGATGTTTTTTCCAAGTGCCGTCTGCAACTCAAGTTAGGTGATGGGTTAAAAAGTCATACTAAGTGACTAATTTGTGCGTGTGTGTCATATGATAAATATAGACTGACTGGAATAAATAGAGGATATGGAATGAGTGTTTTTCTCATATAATATTTATGAAACGAGTCTAAGAAGTTTCCGTTTTGGCGAGCCTCTGGCGAGCCCAAACGGAAAATTCGGAGGAGTTTCATAAATATTATATGAGAAAAACATTCATTCCATATCCTCTATTTATTCCAGTCAGTCTGTGACAGACGAATACAGCTTAATGTAGTGTGCCAGTTCGACGGATGTGGTTGATTCAACAGATTCGAAGGAGATCTGTCAAATGAGAGAAAGGAGATTTTCAATTGCGTGGCATGCTGCAGTGTAGCTTGATACCACGCTAAACGAGAGAGAATCCAAATGAGATGAGTGAAAGTATTATGATACATTAAACTGTCTGATGAAACCTCTCGGGAAGGAAACCCAAAACACCAACGCGACGTCTTCATGAATACATTTTGAGGAAGCTGCACATCCCCACAAAAGAACAATCGCACACAACCATTTTACTCGTTGACCAGAAGCTCGACACTACTCGCTGAACTCATTAACTTTTTTTGAACGTAATATTAAGTTTACGAGTCGATTAAAGAGGAATAATTTTTGACAAGAGAGATCCGTGAAGGTATTGTGACAAAGTAGAGATCTGATTACTTCCACATTTCAGTGGAGTGAAATATGACAAACATTCGGCAAATCATTCGTGAACGTACCGAGATAGCGAGATCTGACTGCTATCACCTCGACATTACGGAAGAATGAAATATGACAATACTTTCCAGCAAGTGATTCGTGAACATACTGTGATAGAGGGATCCGACTGCTATTACTACAACATGTCAGGTGAGTGAAACATGCGAAACTTTCGAGCAAGTAATTCGTGAACATACTGAGAGAGAGAGATCCGACTGCTATCACCATGACATTTCAGGTAAGTGGAATATGACAAACATTCATGTAAGAGGCTTGCGAGTATACTGTGACATTGTAGAGATGTGACTGTCCTTACCACTCCATTCCAGGAAAGAAAAAACTATGACAAACTTTCAGGTAAGAGATTACCGAATGTACTGCGACAAAGCTAACTATTCAGAAAACCTCTTTTTTCATGCAAATTTTTCATAGTAATGTGTAAAATCGCCGCGACTTCAACACCCGTCAAAGTGAAAGTACATCAAGAAATTCGTGAATGTACTGAAACAAAGTTCCAACTACTATTTCCTCCCCAAGTCAGGAGAGTGGAACATGGTAAACTTTCGGCAAAAGATTCGTGAAAATACTGTGACAGAGATCAGATAACTTCAACATTTCAGGAGAGTGGAACATGACCGACTTTCGAGCAAGAGATAAATACTGAGACAGAGATC
This sequence comes from Pictodentalium vernedei, assembly GCA_031216915.1. Taxonomy (NCBI): domain Eukaryota; kingdom Metazoa; phylum Mollusca; class Scaphopoda; order Dentaliida; family Dentaliidae; genus Pictodentalium; species Pictodentalium vernedei. Next base: position 124,623,827 of record CM062296.1, on the reverse strand, counting down.
TGAGAATTAATACTACCACATTTCAGGATAACATAACAACCAACAGGACTGCGAGTCAGCGATAACTCAGAGGTTAAACACGCAGAGTACCACCGGCATAGTTATCGATGAGCAAATACACTTGCACACCAAATATGACGCCATTTCGCCTAATAGGTATCGCCTAAAAACAAACACATTTGCGAAAAATATCAAGTCAGTAATAAGCCATAACTCTGATAAGACTATGGGGAATAACACCGTCGTACCTGAGGCAGGACAACGGTAAGATACACTTGCTTTCCAAATACGATGTCATTCCAATAAGTATTTCAAGAGTTGTAGAGTTTAGAAAACGCCTTGGTCACAAGCAGACTGACAGAAAAAAACAAACAAACACGATCGATATGTACGGAAACCTATTAGCTTCACATCGTTTTTAGTTATTAAATTGTAGCTACAATTTAACAAATTGTAGCTACAATTTAGCGCCGGTACTTTTATTGGTCAAGCTAAATTGTAGCTGCAATTTAACTGGCCAATCGGGTTCGTTGTTTTGTTTTCGCTGAAAATGGCCTGAATAATCTCTTTCTGTGACATGTTTCACACATTCCGCCGGTTGAGTCAGTCACGGCAACAAAATCTAACAATAGAAAAGGGAAAATAAAATTACCTAAATTGTAGTCACAATTTATTAAATTGTAGCTACAATTTAGCTAAATTGTAGTTACAATTTATTAAATTTTAAGTACAATTTAGCTAAATTGTAACTACAATTTATTGACACCCAAGTTGCCAATGTTACCCAATAATACTCAAATTATGCCCAATGGTGACCAAAATAAAAATAATAATATTTATAATAAAGTCATGATGATTTTATTTTCCCATTTCTGTTGTTAGATTTTGTTGCCGTGACTGACTCAACCGGCGGAATGTGTGAAACATCTCAAAGAAAGAGATTATTCAGGCCATTTTCTGCGAAACAAAACAACGAACCCGATTGGCCAGTTAAACTGCAGCTATAATTCAGCTTGACCAATAAAAGTACAGGCGCTAAATTGTAGCTACAATTTATTAAATTGTAGGTACAATTTAGCTAAATTGTAGCTACAGTTTAGCTAAATTGTAGTTACAATTTATTAAATTGTAGCTACAATTTAGCTAAATTGTAGTTACAATTTATTAAATTGTAGCTACAATTCAGCTAAATTGTAGTTACAATTTATTAAATTGTAAGTACAATTTAGCTAAATTGTAACTACAATTTATTAAATTGTAACTACAATTTAGCTAAATTGTAGTTACAATTTATTAAATTGTAAGTACAATTTATTAAACTACAATTTAGCTAAACTACCCTCTAGTTTAATTTATTAAATGTAAGTACAATTTAGCTAAATTGTAACTACAATTTATTAAATTGTAACTACAATTTATTAAATTGTAACTACAATTTAGCTAAATTGTAGGTACAATTTATTAAATTGTAGCTACAATTTAATAACTAAAAGTGACGTGAAGCTAATAGGCTTCCGTAGGCTTCCGTACTAATTACCTACCACCTGCTGTATTCAAAGCCAGCGTTTGAATGGATACTTTCATTTTAATACGTGTTTTATTGCGCCACCTGCAAATATTATACTAGACACACAAAACATGACTGATTGTTACCTCATTATTGAGTGTTTCAATTTAACGTTTTCTCGCAATGACATATCATTAGCTGCTGATGTGGCGTTGAGCACAAATAAATAATACATGACTGAATAATAATTATATATGTCCCCGAGGCAAGGTATTTGTCTTGAAAATAAAAACATAACATTCGGTTGTTTTGTGTACTGCAAAGGAGAGTGCAGTGATGACTTCATGTTTTCAAACCATTATATAGATATATACACCTCCAATAAAGAAATGAACAGGATTGGGCTGCTGTGGAACGTCGGGCCCGCAGAGTTTTTTTTCCTCAATCGACGAATATGTTGGTGCTAAAAGTCACTTTCGAACATCTTGTGACTACTTATGCAGTGTGACTGTAAAACAAATACATTATTGGTGTTTAACGCCACATCAGCAACTAAAGTTATATCGTGGCGAGAAAACGTTAAATTGAAACACTCAATAATTAGGTAAAACTTCAGACATGTATTGTGTCTAATATATTTGCAGGTAGCGTAATAAAACACGCATTAAAATGAAGATAGATAACGTTTATTGCAATGAATGTATCCATTCAAACGCTGGCTTTGAACACAGCAAGTGGTAATTAGTTTAATGACTCGTGATAGGAACACATAAACATACTGGAGTCATTTATTTTTTCAGTATAAAGCTCAGAGCAGCTCAATCTGTTAGTGTATTTGTAAATTATTAGTACAGACCGCTTACTATTTTCTTGCATATCTAGACCCATTGCACACATTTGGGAGGGTCCATCGCCTCATTGTCGAACTCGTTACACAGAAGCCTTTAATTTGATACGTAACAAGACTTCCTTTCTAAAACCTGAGATTTTGACATACTGTGCAGTACTTTCTTCTTCTATGTAAACGCTTTGCAGGTGTATCGGGTAAATGGAGCTTTTTGTTTTAGCAAACACAAACACTGTAGTTTATCTCATACTGATCGTGTTTGTTGGGGTTTTTTCTGTCAGTCTGCTTGTGACCAAAGCGTTTTCTAAACTCGATAACTCTTAAAATACTTGCTGGAATGGCATTGTATTTGAACAGCAATTGTATCTTACCGTTGTCCTGCCTCAGATACAACCGTGTTATTTTCCATAGTCTTATCAGAGTTATAGCCTATTACTGACTTGATATTTGTCGCAAATGTATTAGTTTTTAGGCGATAACTATAAGGCGAAATGGCGTCATATTTGGTGTGCAAGTGTATTTGCTCATCGATAACTATGCTGGTGTTGCTCTGCTTATTTATTCTCAGAGTTATCGCTGACTCACAGTCCTGTTGGTTGTTATGTTCTCCTGAAATGTGGTAGTAGTAATTCTCAGATCTCTGTCTCAGTATTTATCTCTTGCTCGAAAGTCGGTCATGTTCCACTCTCCTGAAATGTTGAAGTAATCTGATATCTGTCACAGTACTTCCACGAATCTTTTGCCGAAAGTTTGTCATGTTCCACTCTCCTGACATGGGATAGTAATAGTAGTTAGAACTGTGTTTCAGTACATTCACGAATTTCTTGATGTACTTTCACTCTGACGGGTGTTGAAGTCGCGGTGTAAAAGGAATGGAAGTCCGTAGGAACGTTAGTCCCTCTGGACTATTATTCCGCGGTATTATAGTCCTAGGTCTAACATTTCTAGGAATAGTAGTCCGGCGGACTACTATTCCTAGAAATGTTAGACCTAGGACTATAATTCCGCGGAATAATAGTCCAGAGGGACTAATTTTCCTACGGACTTCCATTCCTGTTACAACGGCAATATTACACATTCCTATGAGAAATTTGCATGAAAAAAGAGGTTTTCTGAATAGTTAGCACTGTCGCAGTACATTCCGTAATCTCTTACCTGAACATTTGTCATTCTTTCCCTTTCCCGGAATGGAGTGGTAAGGACAGTCAGATCTCTGCTCTGTAACAGTATATTCGAAAGTCACTTACATGAATGCTTGTCATATTCCACTTTCCTGAAATGGCGTGGTGATCGCAGTCGGATCCCTCTATCTCAGTATGTTCACGAATCACTTGCTCGAAAATGTGGCATGTTTCACTCTCCTGACATGTTGTAGTAATAGCAGTTGCATCTCTCTATCGCAGTATGTTCACGAAACACTTGCTCGAAGGTTTTGTCATATTCCACTCCTCTGAAATATCGGGGTGATAACAGTGGGATCTCTCTATCACAATATGTTTTCTAATCACTTGCTCAAACGTTTGGAATGTTTCATTCTTCCTAAATGTTGTAGTGATAGCAGTCAGATCTCTCTCTATCTCAGTACGTTCACGAATCACATGATCGAAAGTATTGTCATATTCCACTACCCTGAAATGTCGAGGTGATAGCAGTCGAATCTCTTTAGCACAGTATGTTCACGAATCACGAGCGCGAAAGTATTGCCATATTTCGTTCTTCCGTAATGTCGATGATAGCAGTTGAATCTCTATCACAAGAAGTTCACTAACACTTGCTCGAAAATATTGTCATATTTCATTCTTCCGTAATGTCGAGGTAATAGCAGTAGGATCTCTCTATCCCAGTACGTTCACGAATCACTTGCCGAATGTTTGTCATATTCCACTCCACTGAAATGTGGAAGTAATCAAATCTCTACTTTGTCACAATACCTTCACGAATCTCTCTTGTCAAAAATTATTCCTCTTTAATCCACTGGAAAACTTAATATTACATTCAAAAATAATAATTATTTCTGTGTGTCGAGCTTCTGGTCAACGAGAAAAATAGTTGTGTGCGATTTTTGTTTTGTTTTGTTTTGTTTTTTGGGTGGGGTGGGGATGTGCAGCTTCCTCAAAATGTATTCATGGGGACGTCGCGTTAGTGTTTTGGATTTCCTTTCCGAGAGGTTTCATCAGACAGTTTAATGTATCATAATACTTTCACTCATCTCAAATGGATTCTCTCTCGTTTAGCGTGGTATCAAGCTACACTGCAGCATGTCACGCAGTTGAAAATCTCCTCTCTCTAATTTGATAGATCTCCTTTGAATCTGTTGAATCAACCACATCCGTCGAACAGGCACACTACATAAAGCTGTATTCGTCTGTCACAGACTGATTGGAAAAAACCAAAACGAAGAGACACTGGAAAACACCGACGGAAAAATACATGTTTTTTGCAAATTCTGTCAATTTGGACTGTTTCACATACGAGACATCACCGCCAAATCAATGAAATCATTTAAATGAAATACTTTTAAAAAAGAAGTACACTTTTTCATACATAGTCACATGCTGAAGAGTGTGTCGTTCGCATCGCCTAAGGTTTTGACGACCTTACCACACCCCACCAGTCGAGGAGGGCGGATACTTCATATTCGAAATATTTAGGTCATAATCTTTAAAATAATATATGACATGACTACCTTTCTAAAACTTGAAGTTTTACTCGTCTCAGCCCCATTCCTCAGGGAGGGTTGGATATTTCATAGTCGAAATATTCAAGTCTAGACATTTAAAATGATGCATCACAAGACTACCTTTCTGAAACTTGAGTTTTGAGGCCACATCCTCTCGTTCCCACTCCTCGGTGCGGTCGGGTACTTTATATTCGAAATATTCAAGTCGAGACCTTTAAAATAGTGTATCACACGACCACCTTTTTAAAACTTGATTTTTTAAACACACCCGTCGGCCCTACCCCCTCGGCCCTACCCTCTTTGGGAGTGTTGGATACTTCATATTCGAAATATTCAAGTCGAGACCTTTAAAATGATATATCACACGACTACCTTTCTAAAACTTGGGTTTTGAAGCCCACCCCCGGTCCGACCCTCAGAGCGCCTCAGATACTTCATATTCGTAACATTCAAGTCAAGACCTTTAAAATGGTGTACTACACGACTACCTTTCTAAAACTTGAGTTTTGGGGCCGCACCCTCGGCCCCAACCCACGGGGAGGTCGAATACTTCATACTCGAAATGTTCAGGTCGAGGCCTTTAGAATGATGTATCATACGACTACCTTTCTAAAACTTGGATTTTGGGGCACACACTCTGGGACCACCCCTCGGTCCCACCCCTCTGGACGCGTCAGAAACTTCATATTCGAAATATTCAAGTCGAGACCTTCAAAATGGTGTACCTTTCTAAAACTTGAGTTTTGGGGCCGCACCCTCGGCCCCCATCCGCACGTGGAGGGTCGGGTACTTCATATTCGAAATATTCAAGTCGAGACCTTTAAAATGATGTATCACACGACTACCTTTCGAAAACTTGGGTTTGAATGAACCACCCCTCAGCCTCACCCCCTCGGGGAGGGTCGGATACTTTATATTCGAAATATTCAAGTCGTGACCTTTAAAATGATGTATCACACGGCTACCTTTCTAAAACTTGGGTTTTGAGCCACCCCCCCCCCCCTCGGCCCCCACCCTCTCTGGGAGGGTCGGATACTTTATATTCGAAATATTCAAGTCGAGACCTTTAAAATGATGTATCACCCGACAGCCTTTCTAAAACGTGAGTTTTGAGGCCCATGCCTCAGCCCCACCCCCTCGGGTAGACACAAATACTAAATATTTGGACAACACGCGTCAAGACATTAAAAAATGATGTATCACATGACAACCTTTCTAAAACCTGAATTTGTTATGCCCCTCAGCCCCCACCCTCTCGGGGAGGGACAAATACCAAATATTCGGACTACACGCGTCGAGACCTTTAAAATGATGTATCACACGACAACCTGTCTAACACATGAGTTTTTGATGCCCCCCGAGAAGAGTCGATCACCTCGTTTAACCAATACACGCTAAAGCTCGTACACAGTTCCAACACAGATAGTTTTGCCATCTGTTTCCATCTTGTCTTCTACTTTCTACCCTATAACTTGCCTTGTTTGTAGTCATCCAATACAATAATCTTCTACCAACCTCGCAGCTTTGTACCATTTGTGCCTTGGACGATTACTACTTGACTTGTAGCACTACTGCAGGCTTGCTAACTATCTCCGATTGATCGAACGACTAGAATCCCATCAAGCAAATAAGCCATAGAGTAATTGGTCGAACCAGTGACTCCACATACGACTCTCATCCTCATCTCGGAAAAAAGTGGAGCCGAAGGCCAGACATTTTCAAAACGGGATTCTGAAGGAATTCCATAAAAGGGGTTTTATAAGTGGGATTCCATAAGTGGAATTCCGAGGCCCTATATAGCTCCTATACAGGTTGTCTTTCCATCGGTTTCAGCTTTCCGTCCTGTGACTAACTTCTACTGTAGTCCCTTATCCTATAATCTTCTTCTACCCTTGTATCATTACTACTGTATTGAAGCACTACTGTAAGCATGCTAACTGTAACATATCACGATCTCTACCCCAGGCCAAGTCTTAGAATGTCAAAGGATCATAAATACCCTGCTAGGAGACTAGAATCCAAGCATACAACACACAACACTACATTACATACTACCTATACCATATGTGGGATAGCACACCAGCCCAGGTGGATTGTGTTCCAAGGGTTATAATGGGACCTAAAATGGGTATATACCGTCCATACTATTCTACTGCACTACACAACAAGGCCTTACCCCCCCCCCCCCCCACACACACACACACACAATAGCGTGGGACCTAGCATTACGTTCTACCTATACCAGTCGTAGGACATATGAAGCATAGGTCGATTAGTAGTATTAAGGGAAAATATTGAACCAGCAGGGGTACAAACAACACATCATATACTACCTCACTCGACAACCATGAATTACCCCTACCCAACAATACTGCTTGGCCTAGCATTACGTAATACCTATACCATCTGTGGGTCAGCACACCGTCCTAGGTTGATAAGTTTACTACTACCATTCTAAACTACCAGGCCTTACCCCTACCCATAATACCGCTTGCCCTAGTAATACGTACTACCTATACCAGTCATAGGATAATTTGAAGCATTAGGTGGATTAATAGTATGAAGGGCTAACATGGGACCTGTAGGAGTGTTGAGCGTACATCGCATACTGCCACACTAGGCGACCATACATTACCCCCACCCACCCTAGAGTACCGCATGGCCCAGCATTACATACTTCCTATATCAGTCATAGGATAGTACAAAGCATTCGGCAGGTTAATACAACGAGGATTAATATGGGATCTACAAGGGAATATAACACACTTACTATACTGCAAATCCAAACCACCAAGGACTATCTCGCAATACCGCACTAGACGACCACCATGCATTACCCCACCCCTTAATACTGGTTAACCTAGCATTACGTACTACGTATACCAGTCATAGGATAATATGAAGATCGACTGATAGTACCAAGGCCAAGGTCTAATAGTATACCTACGGGGGTATATACCACCCATACTATACTACGATATCAGTCCAGTATGAGAACTCCGACTCATTTCGACCCGAATAACGCCATACCGGATTGTAAAGTTAACAACAACAGCGGTCAACGCTTCTCTGACGTCACGGTGCGCATAATGACGTCACGACGTCCAAAGAAACGTCAACCGTTTTCGCGGGAATTTTTTTTTTCGAGAAACCCCACCTGCACTATTAATTTCCATCACATACCCATACTATATACCTGTAGCCCTGTGTGGACTTATATCACTATACATAGCATAGCATACTATATATTCAGTACGTACGCAACTTGCAGGATCTAGCCAGATGGCCCCGATGTTTCGCACAGAAAAAATTACTAACCAAAAAATCCGGTTCCTGTGTGAATTTAACACTAGCAGCTTCCTCAAAAGTCCGAGTAAGAGCGTACGATCGGGTACATGCTATACTACTATCCAATAATCGAATGGCTAATTAATTTGTAGAAACAGTCTTCTAATAATCTGTAAAAACAGACTCCTAATAATCTGTAAATACAGATTACTAATCTGTCTGTAAATACATATTATTAATCTGTAAAAACAGTCTCGTAATAATCTGTAAAACAGTCTTCTAATAATCTGTAAAAACAGTCTCCTAATAATCTGTGAATACAGTTTACTAATATGTAAAAACAGTTTACTAATCTTTAAAAACAGTTTATTAATCTGTAAAAACGGATTATTAAATGAAAGGATCCTGACCCTAATACGCTGCCGTACTGCCGTTCTCCTAATAATCTGTAAATACAGTTTACTAATCTGCAAAAACAGTTTATTAATCTGTAAAAAAGCCTCGTAATAATCTGTAAAAACTGTCTTCTAATAATCTGTAAAAACAGTCTCCTAATAAACTGTGAATACAGTTTACTAATCTGTAAAAACAGTTTATTAATCTGTAAAAACGGTCTCGTAATAATCTCGAAAAACTGTCTTCTAATAAACTGTAAAAACAGTCTCATAATAATCTGTAAGTACAGTTTACTAATCTGTAAAAACAGTTTATTAATCTGTAAAAACAGTCTCGTAATAATCTGTAAAAACAGTCTCCTAATAATCTGTGAACACAGTTTACTAATCTGTAAAAACAGTTTATTAATCTGTAAAAACAGTTTATTAATCTGTAAAAACAGATTATTAAATGAAAAGGTCGTGACCCTAATACGCTGCCGTATACCTGCCGGGCTTTGGATGTTACTCGATATGGCAATTGCGCGCAATTCCAACGCACAACTAAGCCCATATAAGCGCACAGTTCATGACAGGACTTCTAGTTTTAACTGTAGAGGAAACAAACTTAATTTCAGAATGCCAAGCAGGATTTAGAAAGCACTCTTCAACTGCTGATAATCTATTTGTTCAAAATCTTCTGCATGATGGACTTAGAAAAAGGGCAAACGACTATTTTGCGCATTTATTGATTTCAAAGAGGCATTTGATACAGTGTGGAAATCAGAATTATAGTATAAATTATTTTCCACGGGATTAATAATAAATTTTATTATATGCTAAACGATAGATTATCGAAGAAATTGCGAAAAGATAGAAAAATTGTATCCCCCCCCCCCCACCCCCACTGTGAAGAAAAAGAAATTTTCACTTTTACAGTATAAAACAGAATGACGGCTTTCAAAGCATCTCTTCAAGGTGAATACGAGTCAAATTATCACTGGAAATGATCAATTTGTTTTAAAAAACGCATAATGAAAAGAAAATCTAGTATTTTTGAGTGGATACTGGTCATTTCCATCAATAATTCAACACTCATTCACCTTGAATTTATGCATGATACCCGCTAGTCCAAACATGGCCTGAAAGTCCGTGGTATAATTTTGTTTGGCTTGGTATCTTCTTTCAAAGGACGCACCAAACGAAAAACTTCTATTACGGACTTTCAGGTCATGTTTGTTAGAATCCCGCCAACTGAATCAGATCGCAAGGCGCTATCTGTTCCGAGTATCGATCAAATCACTTCCGCGTTTCAATGATTCAATGCGCTGTTTATCCTTTCTTGCATCAATTAGAGGTTGAAACGAGTGAAATTATCAGATTCTTATAAAAAGCGTATAATAAAAAGAAAATCTAGTGTTTTTGAGTGGATACCGAAAATGATCTCACTTGTGGCCGAGAGAAATGGTTATTTTCCCTCGTGCAAGCGCTCGCGAAAAATAAACATTTGTCTCGGTCTCTCATGAGATAATTTTCGGTATCCACTCAAAAACATTAGATATCCTCTATATTCCAGCTTATTAAAAATAAGTACCTTGGAATAAAGTCTATGGTTAGGGTGGGAGTAGAATGTAGTGGGCCCTTTAAATGTAATATTGGCCTCAGGCAAGGGGAAAACCTCTCCACAATTTTTTTCCCAATCTACCTTAATGATCTCGAAGGATATTTAACAGTCAATAGTGTAAATGAATTGAGTACGATTACCAATGAAATTGCTAGCGAGTTATTTATATCTATAAAACTGAATATCCTTCTTTATCATATGACTTGTCCGTTTTGTTCACTTCAAAACATTTGATATTTTGTTTTCTTATTAATCAGTGATAAATAAAGCCTTCCGTCAATTTCATTGGTCAATTTCAAAACTAGACAATTTGATTGGCTGAACAAAATACAACTGGGCCACATTTTCATAATTGGCATAATTAGATTTGGGAGCTTTCATTGGTCAGTTTCAAAACTGGACAATTTGATTGGCTAAACAAAATACAACTGGGTCACATTTGCATAATTCCAGTAGGGCGAATTTACGTTATCTGTCCTATTTTGGGTGGGTTATATTGTATTAATCTTTCACCTTCAAGAAAAACGCCATTCATTTTTTTTTATTTTTTCACTTTTTGCTTCCAAGACATAGGTTATGACCCCTCATTGGAACGAGCTCGTTCCAATGAGGGGTCATAACCTATATTTTGGAAGCAAAAAATGAAAATTTTTAGTTATACGAGGATGTTTTTTCCAAGTGCAGTCTGCAACTCAAGTTAGGTGATGGGTTAAAAAGTCATACTAAGTGGCTAATATATGCGTGTGTGTGTCAGATGATAAACAGAATATAAATGAGTGTTTTTCCTCATATAATATTTATGAAACTCGTCCGAATTTTCCATTTAGGCTCGCCAGAGGCTCCCCAAAAAGGAAAATTCTTTGACTCGTTTCATAAATATTATATGAGAAAAACATTCATCCCATATCCTTTATTTATTATACGCTAAACGATAGATCATCGAAAAAATTGCGGAAAGACAGAAATCGTATCCCCCAATGTGAAGATATCGGAATTTTCACTTTCACGGTTTCAATCAAAATGGAGGCTTTCAAGGCATAACTTCAAGGTGAATACGAGCAAAGTTATCACTGGAATTGATCAATTTGTCCTGAAAACGTATACTGAAAAGAACATCTAGTGTTTTTGAGTAAACAGTGATCATTTTCAGCAATAATTCAACAAGTATTCACCTTGAATTCATGCATGAAACCCGCTAACTGAATCAGATCGTACGACGCTACCTATTTCCGAGTATCGATCAAATCACTTCCGCGTATCAATGTGCATCAGCTGTTTACATTTATGCATCAATTCAAGGTTGAACGAGAGGAATTATCGATAGGAATGATCAGACTCTTATAAAAAGCGTATAATAAAAAAAATCTAGTGTTTTTGAAGCGTTCTTGAAAATAAATATTTGTCTCGGTCATTCATGAGATAATTCTCGGTATCCACTCAAAAACACTAGATATCCTCTATAAATTTCAAAAATGATGACGAAGATATTGAGAGTGTAAAAGAATATAAGTACCTGGGTGCTGTATTTAGTCAGTCAGGATCCCTTTACAAAGTCGAAAAAAAACAAAAAACAATTGATGTCCCAAGCGAATAAAGCGATGTATAATGTGTGCAGAAAGTCGAACTATCCAATCGTTTAAAGGATTTATTGTGCTATCGTGGGATTCGATGAGAATAAAAAGAGTTTCTTCAGTATTCTCTGCGAAAATCTTATGTTTTCTGACGAATGCAAACGAAAGTTAAGGCATTTTACAGTAACAACGCACATATGGAAAGGTAGGTAACAACAAATTTACCTTTATCCAGTAGTGTGACTATTCCCTGAAATCCTGTTCGCAAACAGTATCTGTTACTTTCCATTAAATAAAAAAATAGGCAGCACAAGATGGGAGGGTCCGCAGAATTTTTGGCTTTGCTCTAGAACGAGTAGCTTTTTTATAAAAATTTCGGGTTTTTCAAATCGACTTGATGCTTATAATCACGACGGAACATCTTTCCAATCCTGACGGTCAAGATACATACTCTTCACTGCTCCGAAATATGATGTCCCGGTGGTAGTGTATAACAAGAATGACGACGCAGCATTGCTGTGAGTGACGAGGTTTGGGGCGATATGGGTTAACACGCAATCCAGAAGGCATATTCCCATATAACAATAAGCTGAAAATTCAAACCATTATTACAATTATATGTATGTGATTATTGATAGATAGGACCTGACTTTATGATAGGTTTTTCCCGAATGTTCTTTTTACACTTGCATGGACACGGGACACTGTTTTTGAGAGAAATTTGTTTTGCTGTTGACCAGCTGGTTTAATTGGTACGAACTCTGTCAAGTCTGGTGTTACAAAGAAACTGAGAGTAATCACTTAAAGTTGTTTGCTACTGGCTACCGGTCGGATCGCCAGAGATCATGCCTCGTTGGCAGTTTGGTGATGTATTCAACCAATTCGGGAGATGTGGTCGAAAAATGGCACATGGAACCAGGGACCATCTATTAGGCGCTTTCGATCCACAATGTTAATGGTACAACACGGTGCTTCATTAATTAACATTTTACTGATGATGTTTTTATTGTCTTCAACTGGCTCCTGGCGAATACATGCGTTAAGAAATAACAATATTCCATGCAGTGCAGACTGCTTGTGGTGTGTGCCCTTTAAAATCGGATAAAAACGCATCTTTCTCACTAGTTATTCTCGAAGGTTTTGGCGAGGTTGCTTCGTAGTCGTCGGATCCTCCGCTTCATACGGATATGGTTATCATGGGGTGATAAAGGCTGATGCACAAGGTCCTGGATATTCGACTAGACAACGGTTGTGAGTCGCCGGGGGTGGGGGGGGGGGGGGGGTTGTTTTCACCAATTATAGGTACCCAAACGGCATTTTCAGACATAACATACACAACGCCTATGGTCACTACGCATCACCTATACATATATGACCACACTGATTTTCAAGATTTTATTGCAACAAAATGGAAAGCTCCAAATGGAGCGCAATATTTCAAAGGACGGTTTCAAAGTTATGAGTAGCCCTTTGAACCCGAGAGGCCGCTTTTCCGGCCCATGAACATAATACTTTATAAATTCATTAAGTATGATCGCTGGTAAGTGAATGTATGGGGAGGACCATTCAATATTTTTAACGTGCAGCCCTGGGGCTGCACGTTGATAATATTAATTGGTCTGCCCACAGATAATGAATATGGCCTCTTCCAATTTCTGCCATTGAATTGATATGGAGGATACCACCAGAGTTCTAAGGTTTAAGTAAAAACAAAACAAAATAAATACGCTGAGGTTAGTGTCTTAAATAGAGTGGGTTCAAGGGTGAGGGGTAGCGTATATATAGACAATAAACATATAGTGTGTTTTTATATCTGTGTTATACAACGAGTTGAAATATGGTTTATTTTTTCGAGGCTTCATCTAAATTTGGGTTTATATTTTTTATAATTAATAAACCGTTACAATCAGACAAGCTAAATGAGATTCCGATAACAGACTTCATAGTTCCTCTATGTAACTGTCAAGTCTAACCTGTATCTCAGAGATCGTATATTCAGTGAATAAGCTCAAAATAGATAATAAGTAATAACCCCAACAATACACGAAAAATCATGGATGAATCTTCTGTTTTTTTCTATTGAACATTCCCATAAACAAAACGAGTGAAAATCCACATACAAAGACACTTATCGGATACTATTTTACATGTCGATTTATTTAATTTTCCGACGAAACGCTTGTTATCGGCATTTTAACAGAAAATCTTCACTCCACCAAGCACAGAAAAAATTTAACGTCCATCCGCCATGATCACGTGATTAGTAGTATTTTTAAACATACTCAACATTTGTTGTGCGTACAATGTTTTGTTTTTTAAGATAAGTGATCCCCACCCCACCTATAGAGCCCTGGTCCTCTTAGACCTGTATGATGGTAAGAGGTATTACAAAAGCCAGTGACAGACAACCTTCTGCCACTCTGCCCCGCCCTTTCAGATATGCCTGTTGCATAATCTCCGAATACCCCCCCCCCCCCCCCCACCTCCTCCTTTCATATTTTTCACATACTTTACTGCCTTTTAATCAGTCAATTTGCCTGGTATATAAAATAAATAACGTTCAAAACGTGAGACAACTCGGTCACTCACTCTAAGGCCATTTATTTATTGGTGTTTAAGGTCATATAAGTATGCATAATGGCTAATCGGGACAGTTTTACGAGTGGAGGAAGCCGGGGAGAACCACCAAACATCGACGAGCAACTGTCATCTCCTCAACATTTTAACTCTGTTCAAGCTCCGGGTTACAGCAGTTGAAGACATGTGTTCCACTGACGTGCAGTACGCCTTAGTACACGGCGTCATCGTGCCCCCATGTAGGCAACCGTGATAAGGTGTCTTGCCCAAGGACGCAACGCAGGTCGGCTCGGACAGGGATCGAACTCGGGACCTCTAGCATAGAAGTCCAACAGTCTACCACTGTGCCACTGCGCTCCCCAAGGCCATTAAAATATCTGAGAGCGATGGTGTGTGCAATATTTTAGACAATTAACTGGACAAAATGACCTCATCCACAGAGGCGGAACAACTAAAAGTTCGGCCCGGGAAATTTCAGCAGGCGACTGGCTCATATGGCCACAGTGGCGGCCCCTCTATCAATTTACCGGTCCACCCATGCAAATACCCCCCCCCCCCCCCCTCCCCCAGTTGCGACAAAAAGTTGTGATTTTAGTCTGAAAATCTCGATGTGTATCAGTCATTAATTTGGGCCACCGGCCCATCGGGGAAACTTCCTGGTCGCACGATCGGCCAGTCCGCTTCTGCTTATTCGTAAAGTCGACATTGGACACCAACATCTCAGTATACTGTCAAAGGAAAAAACACGAACTGGATAAATATGAATTTATGCCAGTATGCTTTGTGAATATCCAACCAGCTTTGGGCGAAGGTAAGTTTTTTTTAACCCGATTGCAAATAGCGCCACCCGTTTACTCTCGGTTCAGGTCTAACTTGACAGATCGCTGGGAATGTATAATAATCACTCTGAGATAAATTCTAATTAGTCTGTGTGAACACACAGACTATTGTTTTTGTACGGTTTCTTTTTCTTTTCTTTTTTTATTTTTCTTCCCTCTTCTTCTTTTTCTTATTCTCCTGTCTTCTGTCTTCTATGCACTTCCTTGTCCTCACGATAACTCAAAAACGAATTGTCCTATCTTGCTAATTTTTGGCGTACTGGTAGATATTCATAACTTCTCGGCCACCTATGTTTTTCAGGTCGTTAGAGCCATTGAGTATGGCCCAATAGGCCATAGGGTTTTCACAGCCTCTAATTTCCTGATACAGTAAATTCTCTCCCAAGCAATACAATGTTATGTTCACACTGGAGACTATGTAAACACCAGTGGAGAAAGCTGTCAAAATGAAATCTGATCTTGTCATCATAATGGGATGTAAGTTCCTGAAACTAAATTGAGAGAAACCCTTTACCTTGCAAGGATATAAATTATAAATTATTCAGTTCACTGCTTTTAACCCTCTCCAGACTTCTATATGGATTGCACATATTTTATTTCAGGCAGAATAAAGTTAACCCTTTCCACAAAACTGCACTGAATAATTGTTGAAACCTATCTTATTCAGTTCAATGCTTTTAACCCTCTCAAGACTTCAATGTGGATTGCACATATTTTATTTCAGGCAGAATAAAGTTAACCCTTTCCGTAAAACTGCACTGAATAATTGTTGAAATCTATCACAAAACTGTCAGGGTGCCGGTAACAATGCAATACTGACATGGAATAGTCATGGAATATTTTATTTCAGGCAGAATAAAGTTAACCCTTTCCATAAAACTGCGCTGAATAATTGTTGAAACCTATCAGTACTGACATGGTCGACTGTACTATTAACTGTGTTAGTGCTATGACTGTTTAAAACTCATTTTGTTAGAGGAGTTCTATAGTCTTTCACTGCGCTCGGCTCGGTCTCACCGAGAGAAACCCTTTGTCTTGCAAGGAAATAAATTATAAATTATTCAGTTCAATGCTTTTAACCCTCTCAAGACTTCAATGTGGATTGCACATATTTTATTTCAGGCAGAATAAAGTTAACCCTTTCCATAAAACTGCATGGAATAATTGTAAAATTTGTTGAAACCTATTTTATTCAGTTCAATGCTTTTAACCCTCTCAAGACCTCAATGTGGACTGCACATATTTTATTTCAGGCAGAATAAAGTTAACCCTTTCCATAAAACTGCACTGAATAATTGTAAAATTTGTTGAAACCTATCATATTCAGTTCAAAGCTTTTAACCCTTTCAAGACTTCAGTGTGGATTGCACATATTTTATTTCAGGCAAAATAAAGTTAACCCTTTCCATAAAACTGCACTGAATAATTGTTGAAACCTTTCACAAAACTGTCAGGGTACCGGTAAGAATCCAATGCCTACATGGTCGACTGTACTGTTAACTGTGTTAGTGCTATGACTGTTTAAAACTCATTTGTTAGAGGAATTCTATAGTCTTTCACTGCGCTCGGCTCGGTCTCACCGAGAGAGCAGAAACCTTTGGTGCCAAAGTGCCATTAAGAGAATGCCTCTGATTTGTGCCGTTCCATCCCTCCAGAGTGCAAAAGCAGGTACTCTCAGCTGAGAAACTTAATGTTTTTCGCTTTATTTTCTTAACATTTAATTATATGTGGAATGGACACCCTTTCGGTGGGCCTTCCAAAGTAAGGGATTCTTAACCCTTTAGCCAACATAATGGCGAAAACTGGTCAACATTATTCACAAAAACGTCTATTCAGTTTTAATTACCTTTTCATTTTTGCTTGAAAAACATAGCTTATGACCCTTTATTGGATTTAGCTCTTTTTTAAAGGATTATTTATTTATTGGTGTTTAATGTCACATATTTCTGCACACTGGCTAATCATGACCATGGCAGTTTTTCAGGAGGAGGAAGTCGGAGTACCCGGGAAGAACCACCGGGCAACCACGAGCAACTGTCAGATCCCCCACATACTAAATCCACACAAGCAGGGTTAGCATTGGTTGAAGACGGGTGCACCATCGATGTGCAGTACGCTTTAGTACACAGCGCCACCATGCACCCACGCGGGCATTGGGGTAAAGTGTCTTGCCCAAGGACAGAGTGAGGACCTCATGCCTTGCAGCCTGCACCTCTGCCAACTAAGCCACTGCGCCCCCATTTAAAAGATTAAAATGGAGTATTTAAAGGGAATATTTTAACCCTCTGAAGATCTTAATATGGGGGCAAGTAGGTGGTAAAGGCCGATTCAAGCATCAATGTACATGTACGTGTACATGTACACGTGCATCGATGTACACCTCCATAGGATTTAGTGTTAAAATCGTGTACAGGTACACGATTTTAACGTTTTTAGGGTGATGTTAGAATCGGCATTGCCGATTCAAACATCACTGGATTCTATACAAGAGTGAAAAAACGCATGACATTTTATGTACGTGTACATGTACCGTCTGATTTGGAATCGGCAAATGGGTTTCCCCCATAGGATTCAGTGTTAAATTGCGAGCAAAAAACGTGTTGTCGTTTCTAAATCATCATCTTGCTGATTCTAAATCATCCGCGTCTGTACACGATTTTAACACTGAATCCCTATGGAGGCGTACACGGAAATCCATTTGCGGATTTTACGTCGGAAATCGAATCGTGTACGGTACACGGAAAAGAGGTGATTTTTGAACCGGCAAACCCACTGTCACGTTTCCTGAAGAAATAAAAAAACTGATTGATATATAGGAGAGAAAAAAATATATATATAAATAGTTATTAAAAAATAAATATATCAAAATGAATAGATAATAAAAAAAATAAATCTGTAAATCATGGACGCTTCTCAGACTATTAGAGTAAGGTTTCTTTTAAAAATGCTGATGAGAGCCTACGCATTCTGTGTGAACGAACAACTAGGTCGCCTCTTGTTAGAACGATGCCTCGGATGTCGGGATCACCTAGACTTCGATCACGAGAATCATTCGTGTCTGTGGATGGAAAGGGAAGATATGGTCATCAAGTATTTCGAACCGGTGTTCGAATGCGTTCAAGTCGACGAAGTGATCGCGTTTTGGAAGAGATTACTCTTCTGTAAGGATCAAAGCAAGCCCACAGTTTCGGAAGAACTGAAATTGGCGCGTAAAAGTCTGACTTTAGAAGACAAGGGATGCGTCATGAAATTATTGTTCAATGAAGCATACGTCTAAGTTTTCTCGTTGATATAAAATAAGGGAGAATAGAAAATAAAATAAATACACACATAAATTTTTTATCTAATATTAGAAAGAAAAAAAAACACAAAAATGAGAACCAGAAATAAATTGTATCCGACGTTAGTGAACGACGAGGATAAGAAGCCGAACGGTGTTTTGCCGACGGCACCGTCGCTAGAAGAAAAAGAAAGAGGAGAGAGGTATCGCATCGATCAAATCAGTAGAATCCAAGAGTATCTAACTCGAGAGAGAGATTCTCGTCATTCTCTCAAGAAGAAGTATTCGCGTTTCGTGAAATTCGTCAACGCGATCGACACGACACTCATCACGATTTCCATGGGTTTACATGCGGCTGGCATCGGATTGTTGTCGACCGCGGTCGGCATTCTGATCGTGTTGACCGTAGAAGGAGTGGCTCTCGCCGCCGGATTGTTTAGCACGCTCGGAAACTTTTTGAGTAGGGAATTATATATGAAGGCGAGGAAACACGACAAGATTCGCATCTTGGCCGACTCCAAGATTGACACGATATCCGAAATGATCTCTATGGCGTTGAAAGACGGTAGGATATCGGATGGAGAATACTTCGCGATATTGAGCGAGAAAACGAAATACGATGCCATGAAAGAAGCCGTGAGAATCAAGACTCGTCAGATCATCAAGGAAGAGATGAAGGATTCTCTCGTGGAAAAGGGGAGGAAAGAGGCCAGGGAGGAATTCAGTAAGATGATAGTACTCAAGAGCAGCGATTGAAAAAAAAATATATATATAATAAGAACAGAATTAATTAATTATTAAATTTATATATAAAATAAAAAACGAAATTAATTTAAATAACTCTTAAAAAATGTATTGCGTAAAGTGTAAGAGAGTTACCGAGACGAGTAATTCTCGAGAAGTACGAACTAAAAACGACAGACAGATGCTTCGCGGAATTTGCAACGTGTGTGGTTCTATCAAGACTCGATTCGTCAAAAAATGAACGCGAGCAAAACTAAAGGCATCGTGAATAAAATGATCAATAATCTACCTTTCGAAATGCATCTGCCCGGTCACAGTTTCACGGGACCCGGAATGAAATTGAACAAGAGACCCAACGCCGATCTGACACCCAAATCTTGGAGCAAACCTGTGAATAGGGTGGACGCGGCCGCGTATGATCACGATCTGTGCTACGCCGGACATCCCGACACCAAGACTCGCAATGACGTCTGCGATAAAAACATGTTGGGGAAATTGAGAGGATTATCGAATCCGACCAGGAGAGAGAAGATAGAACGTTCGCTGGTCGGCAATCTGATCGGTGCGAAACGTCGATTCGGATGGGGCGTTCCAAAAAAAAAAGCGCATCGGAAAAGAAGAAGAAACGATTATTGACGAGCGAATTGGCCGAGGAGTTACACAAATCCAAAGTGCGTAAATTTCGAAAGAGAAGGGTGTTCGTGAAGGAGGGTTTGGATGATATTTGGTCTGCCGACTTGGTCGACATGAGATCGTTTTCGAGGTGGAACGAGGGCGTCAAATATCTATTGACGGTCATCGACGTGTTTTCCAAATACGGTTGGATCGGAGCTTTGAAGAATAAATCGGGACCTTGCGTCGCCGAGGCTCTGAAGAGCGTGTTCGACTCGTCTTCTCGAAAACCGAGTAAATTGTGGGTGGATAAGGGAAAGGAATTCTACAACAAGCACGTTCATCGATTGGTAGACCTCTACTCGATCGAAAACGAAGAGAAAGCCAGCATGGTGGAACATTGGAATCGAACGATGAAGGAAAAGATGCACAGATACTTCACGGCGAATTCGACCAAGAAATACATATACGCTCTGAACGGTCTGGTCAAAGATTACAACAACACGCGACACAGATCGATCAAGATGACTCCCGTGGAAGCTAGCGATCCTCGAAATGAAAAACGGGTCTACGTGAATCTATATCCTGAAAGATCTAAGATTAGGAAGAAGTCTAGAACGCCGAAATTTGCGGTCGGTGATCGAGTGAGAATCTACGCTTATAAGAAGCACTTCAAAAAGGGTTATACTCCTCGATGGACCTCGGAAATCTTCGTGATAATCAAAATATTTCACACCGATCTGGTGACTTACGAAATCGAAGCTTTGGATGGAGAAGAGATCATCGGAAAGTTTTACGAACAACAATTACAGAAGACAAAGTTTTGATAAAGAAAACAAATTTCTTTTATTTACTTTCTTTAATATTTTCTTGTTTACACATATATATATAAGAGAGAAAAATAATAATAAAAAATAATTAAAAACTATTTTTAGATAAAGAAAGCAAGTTAATTAATAAACAAAAAAACCCTAAAAATCCTTTAAAATGACAAATATACTAGATATAGCACAAAGCATAGTGAAAGATGAAAGTATTCAAGAATATGAGGTTCACGAATGTGAACCGGTAACCGGAACGAGTTTGAACAATGTGGGAGAGATAAGAATCAACGTCGAAACTCAAGATCTATTCATACATCCTAGCGAGAGTTACATAGTGGTGCAGGGACGTCTCACCAAGGAAGATGGGAGCGACTACGCCGACGACGACACGGTTACTCTAGCCAATAATGGCATCATGCATCTATTCAGTAATATAAAATACATGCTATCCGGACAAGAGATAGAATCTGTGTTTCATCCCGGTCAGGCCACCACGATGTTCGGACTCTTGACGTATCCTGATGATTTTTCGAAATCCAGAGGACTTAATCAGTTGCTATTGTTGCCTTGATATTCGACTACGTCGTCAAGACGTCCAGACCTAAAGGAACGTTTTCGTTCAGGATACCTTTGAAACACATCTTCGGATTTGCGGACGATTACAACAAGATCATGTACGGATTCAAACACAATCTGACGTTGATTCGAAAAGGAGACGACGATGCAATAGTGAGACTCACTGCGACCAATGCAGGTAAGATAACTTACTTACACAAGATATCGTGGTTCGTTCCGCACATGGAGCCTTCGATTGTGGAAAAAGCGTGTCTCTACAAATCATAGAATCCAAGAGTAAATTACCTGTGGGATTTAGAATGAGACAGTGTGACACGGCTAGCATTCCACCCTCCACGAATCACTTCGATTGGAGATTGATGGTGAAATCCGCTTCCGAGAGACCGCGTTTCATCGTGGTTGCGTTTCAGACTGTTAGGGACAGGTGTCAGGAAAAGAATGAGTCGCTGTTCGATCACTGCCATTTGAGAAACATGCAAGTGTTTCTGAACGCCATGAGATATCCAGCAATCGATTACAACGTGTTGTTTGACAAGAATGATTTCTGCAGACTGTACGGCGACGCCGCTGATTTTAGAAAGAAGTATCACGGTCAAGACGAATTGATGAGCAACCCTAACATATCTCCCGGCGAATACAAGTTGATGTATCCCATGTTCGTATTCGATGTTAGTAAACAGAGTGAACGACTCAAGAGTAGCATCTTAGACATTCGGATCAAGATGCAATTCGATAGGAACATGCCGAGAAAAACCGAAGCCTTCGCCCTGGTCCTGTCGGATAGAGAATTACAATTCGAATCGGATGGAAATAAGATGTCGATCATTCGATGAGAGACGAGTGTGAAAAAAAAAAATATATATAAATAAAATTAAAAAATTATTATAAAAATGAATGATAAAGAAAGAGAATACTTAAGAAGAAACTTACGTGTTTTGATTAAAAATATTTTGCAAGATTCGTTAGCAATAATTCTAGACACTTTAGTCGAAACAGAACCTTTGATATTGACTGATTATATGAGATATGAAATCAAAAGTAAAATCTTGATAGAAGATAAGACGAGAAAACTTTTAGACACGTTGACGTATAGAGGACCGACTGCTTTTCGAGAATTTATAAAAGCTCTTCGAAATGCTAAAATAGATGTCGATGCGTGTTGCGAGATAGGTGATCCAATTTCATGAGATGAAACATTATGAGAATAACGTATTAAAACAAAACCACAAAAAAAAAAAATAAATAAAGTAATGTGATTTAGAGAGATTGAACATCTTTCTAAATCTCATTACTTTTTTTTTTTTTGTTTTTAATAAATCGCACATTATTTTTTTTTTTTTTAATTCATTATTTTCCACACATACACTGTTTGTTCAAAGGAACTAATTCGATCAGTAGACTCACCACGGAAGTGGTGGCTTTGGGATTATTGGTTTTCGTAACGAAATTAATCCTGTCTCCGGCTTTCACTTTGAGAGGCGTACCGAACGTGCTAACATTCGCGTGTTGATTCTCAGTCTTTTCGATGCTGTATCTCTTATTGCTCTCTACTCCATTAACATGAGATTGACGACCGCTCTGTTATTCAAAACCGAGGAAGCCAGACTCATTCGAAGGATTTCACCTCCCAGCGGCATGGGATATCCCACCTGACCATGTTTCGATCCGCTACCTCTATTTCCGAAAGACCACTCAGCTTTTCCTTCATCTAAGGTGCCAGACTCCTCGGCCCACACAGTGATCAATTGTCTAGCATATTTGACTTTCTCCACCACCAAAATCAGGGTGCAGGCATCCGTCATGTTCACGGGATCCGGTAAATTCGTGAGCGCGTATCCACCCATGTCTAGTTTACCTTTCATGATGTCACCCTTTCTCCAGACTGAGTTGTCGTCCACGTACTTTCTGCTGACTGCGCTGGAATCGAATTCGGGATCATGACTGAGTCCGAATAAATTCTTACCGTTCATGTCGATACCACCCTCCATGGTTCCGCCAGATTGTTTGTTCAGGTAGAGATCATCTACTTGCGATTCTAGGTATTCTTGTGATCGTATCACGGCAGAATCCACGTAGCCCTTGTTGACCGTGGTTCAGTCCGCATCTGTGTCGTCGACCTTTGGCAGATTCAATATCTTGTTGAATCCCGCATTCAGATCCGATTTCATTTCTCATCTGTCAGACTTTCTCTGTTCCAGATCTACGTAGTGTTTGGTCGCCACGTCCTTGGGATTCGTGGGAGTGGCCACGTTCGTTATCTTGTTAGAATTGGCATTCAATTCCGAGTGCATCGTTTTCTGAACGTATCTATTTCTCAGGTGTTCGCTGAATCTCGCGTGAGAGTCGTCCGCGTATTTCTTGGTCGCGGCATCGGTGGGATCTATGGGATTCGCGACGTTCACCAAATGTCGGTCATGGTTTTATCAACGTAATTATCTAGCATGATTCGTTCGAAATCGGCGTTCCCCCTGTCGATGTATTTTTTAGTCGCAGCATCTGCGAGATCTATCAGCTCGGGAAGATTGTAGAGCTTCTTATCGTTCATGTTCAAAGGTTCTTCTCGAGGTTCGTATCTCCAAACGTAATGTTCGTCCAAGTTGGCAACGTTGTAACCATCGTCGACTTCGAACATCTTCCTCTTCTTTCTTAGGTTGACTTTTTCGTCATCACTTCTACCAAATTTATCGACTGGCATGTTGTTGTGGGATTTTTTGTTTTTAGAAAAATATATTCAAAATGCAGTTTATTAAAAATGAACTATTTTATTTTTATTTTTCGTTTTTATTCGATTAAAATTTTTAAAAATAATTTATTATCTTTATATATACTATAAAAAAAATCTCTCTCTAATGTAAATCATTGAGAATGTCTTGAAACCAATCTCCTTCAGACCATCTCTTGAGAACGTAGAGACACAGGTGACCGCAAAACACTTGATCTGGTGATTGCACTTGTTCCGTGTTGTAACGAACCATCGATTTGTTGAAATAGTTCTTTATTTTTTTTGGCAGTGAGATTCCATAGCTGTCGAAATAATAATTTTTCTTCTTCCCGTTCTTGATCCACACCACCCAGTGAGTGCCTTCACCCGATGAATCGTCTAGATTTAAAATTCCGCATTCCGTTTGTCAAGGTCTTCTCTTTGGCAAGGCATCTCTCGAAAACACACCTAGAAAATCTTTGATTTTCAAATCTTTTGCCACATTCAACAGATCGATGTTGGATAGGGGTTCATTAGGTAAGACGACACCTTCTACGGATATCTTTATTTTCTTATTCATAAATGCGTATATATATATATATATATTTTTTTTCTTTTTTTTTTCTTTTTTTTTTTTATTATAATTCACTAAAATGACGTTATTTTTTTTTTCTTTTTTCTTTTTCTTTTTAAACTAACTCTCTCGATGTCTCTATCGATTTCATAGTCTTATACACCAGACCACTTCCTAACAGACAATCTTTATACTCTTGGAAAGAGATGTTTTCTTCACCACGCACGCTTTAACCCCTTTACACTTCTTGATCTCTTCATCTTTTAGACGATAAGCATACAGTTTGGGTCTCAAGCCCACAAATTCGATGATTTGTTTACCGCTGCTCTCGTCCTTAAATTTACACAACACCTTCTTGTTGTCGTTCGATTGAATGTTGGACGGGTGATCGACGGGATAATTGCTCATGTCGAACCACTCGGCCATGTCCTGAGATATATCTTGGTAGACGTCTTTCGTCTCTATCTCATAAACTAAACTGTCCATGTCGGTGAACAGTAGTTTGGCTTTATCACCAAATTTTCGTTTGACGTAATCATAGTGAAACTCGTACATCAATCGCTTGCTGATATCTAAGATGATCTGTCCGAGATAATACGGTTTGTCGAACTTCAGGTGCGTCTTTTGCATGTGAACTGCCACTAGATTTTCGTTGATTATGGTTCGGTGTTTGTAATTGGGTTTCGCCACTAATTTTTTAGCTCTTTTCTTAGACGTGACGAGTCGAACGTTGGTTCTCTTCCTGATGTTTTCCATCGATTTACCGTACATGCAATTGTTCATGAGTTTGAAGAAATCTTTTTCGAAATCGTTCTCGGCTCGAATTCTGAGATTCGTGTTGAGATTGATGTATTTTTTCATCCAAGGCTTTTCGTCGAGTCGAATGATGCGATGTATGTTGACTAATTTCATCCCGTAATCGACATATTGTTTCAAATTCTCGCTGTAGACGACATAGTTACGTTTGTTAAATAAATTGGGAATGAGTTTTTCCTCATCTCCTTCGTTTGGTTCCATTCGTTCAGGAGCCAGCAGATAGATCGTAGATGTGTAGATCGTGTAATTCATCTGGATAGTTCAAATCGACTTCTAAAATGCAAGGATAGTCTCTCCATTTTTGCATCTCTTCCGGTTCCATCACCTATTTGAAATTTCCAATCGGTAAAGGATGACTCATAGCTCAACCATACAGATTATTAGCATCCCAATACTGTATGTATTTATTTGATCATTTCGAATCGAAACCTTCTTTCATGTAGGGATTGTTAGCTTTAGAATATCTGTGGGAGATCATCGAGACGCCACCTCTCACAGCCCTTTCGAACATGAGCAACATGTTCACGTCAGATAATAATTCCAATTGAACTTCGGTGGTCTTCAACAGAGCGTCCCATGCCAGACCACGTGCGGTGAAATATCAAGCGGGATCTAGATCGTAATTTCGATGACAGACGTCTCGAAAATGTTCGAACACGTCTGCCAAGAGCAGAACGTCGGTCTTCAGATAGAGATCATGATAATCTCTCATGGCTTTCATATCAAATGATTTCCACACGTTTTTGGCATGTTCGTAATTCTCGTCGGAAATGTCGGATTCGTATAATTTTGAATAAAAATCTTTTTTCGAAGGTAGTGCGGTGTCTTCGAATCTCTTTAGATCGTCCATGTAATCGTAAGGATAGACTCCTTTCCTCAACATGACGTCTACTCGTTCTCCGAAATGTTTGCTGGTGATTTTAAATTTATCCTTGCTCATGTTATCGACTAATTTTTCCAAAGCGGTTGACATGAATTTAAAACTGTCGTTGAAACGTATGCCTCTACGAATGGATTTCGTTTTTCTTCCAACGTATTTCCGTCGATTACTCTTTTCTTCTCCATGAATTTCCATTTCGTGAAGGAAATGTATCTTTCTTCGCTGTCCGTGATGCAATTTAATTCTTCATGTGAGGTGCCGAGATTTTTCACGAACAGATGACTGTCATAACCCGAGAGATTGTGAAACATCACTGGATAGAAAGCGGCATCTCGATATTTTAAATTACACTTGCTGTGAGCCGGACCGCGATATAGACCCGTGTAATGATCGTGGTCTCTGACCTTATTTTCCTCTGAATTCTCGTCGAATGATTGTCTGCATATGTGACATTTGGTGGCTCTGTTATTTTCATCCTGCTGCTCTCACGTGATGATCATTTTCGCCGGAGTTTTGAATTTGTCGTATAACATTTGAATTTTCGATTCTAACTCTTCCACGAACCTTTGGGCCACGTCGTTGTCTTCATACTGTTTCGTGTAGGTGAAGGGACCCATGTCATCTTGCGAGTCGAAAGCGCATTTCACATAAATGCAATAGCCTGAAGGTATGTGTTTTTGATATCTTTCAACGTAACTTTGAAGAGCGTTGGGTTGACAGGAACTCATTTTCGTGGAGAAACATTCGAAATCGGTGTACACGACGAATGGTGCTTTTAACCTTCTATTGTGATTTTCAAACTTCACGATGGTGTTAGGTTTGGGCATTTCCACGGCAACACCTTGATTTTCCTTGCAATATTTCTGATGTTTCGCTAACGATTTTTCGCTCTTAAACATGTTCATGCAGTTGCAACATAAACATACCTTTCCGTTATGATTATTATTTTGTCTCGACAGTAATTGGCTCGGATGTTTAACCCAACAATAATGACGATTGTCACCATTTGAAATCAATAATAAAATAATCGTCTTTTCCATTTCGAGATACGAAGTCTGTCTATGAGGATAGATCATTCGTTTTTTGTCGTCGTATCCCAAGACATTCACCACTACGGTGGAATTTTGAACCTCGAAACGTTTGATGTGTTTTAACTGCGTTGGAAAAGTCACTCCGGTCCAATCGAGATTTTTAGAAGTCACCCCGTAAGAAGAAACTCTTTTGATGTTCATTTTGACAGGGTATAAAGCGGAGGTGACTGCCCATTTAAAACACTGACCATCTTAATTTTTCACGTTGATCACGGCGTGTTTTTTAGCTAGGAAATACGGTAATTTCACGTAGGAAGACCCTTTCAACGAATCGTTTTTAGTTATGTGAATTTCGAGTTTCAACACCTCATCGAACGTCCAGTTACTACCTTCATGTTGATAAGTCGCGAGAGACGTCAACATCTTGTCTTTCATCTTTTCAAAAAACGTCTGATAAATCTGAACCTCGAAATATGGGTTCGACATTAGATCTGAAATATGCATTTTTCACGATGCTCCACGTTCATGTATTTGTGAAACAAATCCAATACTTTTTTCTTCACCCATTCCATGAACAATTTTGGATCGATTTTCTTCAACGAGGGAACCACGTTGAACGTTTTAAAAATGCCTTTAATCGCACTCTCTCTTCTAGGACTTCGATTGAAATAGTTCCGCGGTGAGTCATGCTAGATATTCTTTTCCTTTCCCTTCGTCTATTGCTTGTCGAATTTCGCTCGATATATCTCGTTTGCCTAGAATCTGAAGTGCATCACTCGTTTTCGTTTTAGTTTTTCTTTTCTTTTCTTTGGAAACTTGAAGTTCTTCAACGGCTTTTCATTTAGTCGTCTTCTTATTTTTCACAATCGAAACGTTTTTGGTTTTTTTTGACGTCAGCATTTCGATTCTTTTTACTATCTTTTTCTTCTCATTTTTCACAACCGATGCATTTTTTGACGTTGTTGCTATCCACATTTTGTTTACCTTTCCATCGTTTCACAAATATTTCTGTATGACTTCAATTTTTTTTGATTTAGTTCTATGATTTCTGAAATGTGAAATTTTTAATAGTTTACAAATCTCGTTTAACTGAGGTACAGTTTTCTCATTTAAATTTTCCATTTTTTTTTATCTGTTTGCTCCATTTGTAAGAATATTTTTTTTCGAATTTGTATTTAAATAATTCGTTTAAAAGTTTTGTTTTTTACTCTTTATATAAAAAAAAGATTTTTTTTTTAATTCAATTTTTTCTTTAATGTTTTTTTATTCAAAACAATTTAGGATCGCTTTTATTTCTTGTTTGCAGAACGAACACGTTTTCTCGTCTCTAGAATAACATTCCTTACAATAACACAAATGTGCGCATGGTAGAAACAAAATGTTTGTGACATTTTCGCAAAGCAAACACGTGTTCGTGTTGCTCGACTCGTTTTCGACACATGACAATAACTCGTCCGCTTGTGTCATGAATTTAATCAGATGTTCTAAAGTCAAAAATTGAGATAAGGTCTTGTTTGCATTATTTAATGCATTGTACAATTGTTCCTTAGTGTACCCTAATTGTAACATATCCATCAATAATTTTTGGTTTTTATTTCTATCCCACTCTTCGTCTTTGATTTTAATCAATCCCAATGCTATGATCTTGTTCAAATAATCACATTTGCCTTTTTTAACATTATTTATATGTTCTAGTAAAGGTCTGTCATGAGGTTCCCAATTCATTAAATGTATGTTGCAACAAAAACATTGAACTCTGTCACTTTTACCCACATAAATGAAACCCGCAGCGGCTAAATCTTTGGGTTTTTGAGCAAGATGCGAAGGCCAATTTTTAAACGTTTGAAGTCTTGCACATTCTAAACTATAATTCGGATGTTCGGACTTGATCATTGTTTTTACCTCAAAATTGGGTTTGTAAGAATATTTTTTTTCGAATTTTGTATCAATGATAATTTGTTAAAAAGTTTTAAAAATTGTTTATAATATGTTTTAATTCCTTCAAAAAGAAGTAATCAATTTTATGTTCTTAACGTGAAAAAAAAATTGAATTAATACAAAAAAAAAAAAAAAAAGGATGTTAAAATTTAACTTTTTATTTATATATAAAGAGAAACTTTTTTAACAAATTATTATTTAAATACAAAATTTAAAATATACATTATTTGCAAGAATTCATAAAAACCAAATAATCGATCATGACAACAACACCTGAAAGATGTGAACTGAAACAAGTTGAAATATATAAGCTATCAGATACTTATATCTATACATTAGAACATGATCCCATCGAATTGAATGAGGTTGAGATGGTGGACTTAGAGCGCTGCGACAACGAATATATGATGTGTTTGAAATTGGATGAAGCCATGCTCGATTTGTTTTATGAGTACCAAAGCGATCTGCTGAATAATATCATCACCAAATAAAGAAAACCCGACAAGAACGATTTGACGATGTTCTATGGAGAAAAAAATATTTCCAATAATCTCACTCGAACTTGTGGATAAACCGGGAGGTGAAAGTGCGTTCACCGATGTAGAAAAACTCAAAAGAGTAAAGATCAACATTCAAGACATTGTGGTAAATGGAAAAATGACGCATGTCAACATGCTAATAACGGACTTGGAAATATAAACAATAGAGAGATTGATTTTAGCGAAGAAGAAGGAAAAAAGTAATGAGATCTAAAGGTGATCTCATTACTTTTTACAAAAAAAGTTTCACATTAAAGAAAATTAAAATCAAAAAACTTTTTTTTTATATATATATAAAGAGCAAAAAAAATACAAAACTTTTTAAACAAATTATTAAAATACAAAATTTAAAATATACATTATTTTCATGAATTCATAAAACAAAAAAAACAAATAATCGATCATGACAGCAACACCTAAAAGATTCGAATTGAAATTGAAATAGATTAGATTACAACAACATGATCCCATTGAATTGAACGAGATCGAGATGAAGGACTTACAGCATAAATACGACAGATATAAGATGACTTTGAAATTGGATGAAGCCATGCTCGATTTGTTTTACGACTACCAAAGCGATCTGCAGAAAATCGTCATCACTAAAGATAAAGAATCAAGGATGATTTGACGTTGTTCTATGGAAGTTACATATATCCAAAAATCTCAAGCGAACTCGTGGACAAATCGGGTGGTGAGAGCAAGTTCACTGATGTAAAAAAACTCAAAAGAGTAAAGATAAACATTCAACACATTTTCGAAAAAGGAGAATACACGAGTGTCAACATGCTAATAACGGACTTGGAAATATAAACAATAGAGAGATTGATTTTTTAGCGAAGAAGAAGGAAAAAAAAGTAATGAGATCATCTTTAGATCTCATTTTTTTTTTTCTTCCTTCTTCACTATTACCATATATTATAATAACATTTCCTTTTTTCTTAAATTTCAGCATCGATTCTTCTTTTCTTTTTTTCTTTTTTTTTTGTAATATGATACGTTTTTATAACAACACATTTGTTTATCCGAATCATAATTATGAACGAATGTTGTGCATCTCTTGGTAACACTCGCATCATTACCATTCTCTTCAGAAGGTAGTGGTGACGGTGGAAAGCGTCTCATTCTTTTCATTTCC
The DNA here is from genome assembly GCA_031216915.1 of Pictodentalium vernedei. NCBI lineage: Eukaryota > Metazoa > Mollusca > Scaphopoda > Dentaliida > Dentaliidae > Pictodentalium > Pictodentalium vernedei. The sequence continues at coordinate 124,592,867 of CM062296.1, read as the reverse complement.
AACCGTCTATCCCGCTGTTTATCTAACTCTTTCATCACTTCTTTCCTTAGATATCCATCATTAGCGTCTATCCATTTTTCCACATCTTTTTTTTCTCACTCTGTCTCGCGATATTCATCATTATCGTCTAATTGTTTCTCCACCTTTTTATCCATTTTATATATTATTTTATACTTTCTATGATTTATATTTTATATAATTATATAATTTTATATTATAATAACATATTCAAAATCAGTATATTCTTAAACGGCGAATTCTCACCGAGCAACAAACCCTTGCCGAGTCGCTCAACATTCTGTCCACTCTTCAGATACAGACCGTTTCCACTCAACGAGTTGCCACCTCTAACTGGTTCTAGATACAATCCTTTACTGCTTCGTCTACGTGGATGCGACACATGGCTCCTCCCTTCTTCAAAAACAGTCCGCTGCCACCCATTAATTTCTCAACTGCCGAACACGCAAGTCCTGTGAGAGCTCCCATGCCGAGTCTTTCCGAGAAAGGGTAGTGCCTTTGCGGCGAAGGGTAATGCTTTTGCAGCGATTCCTGCCAATAGCGGTAGGAAACCACCTTTCATTCCCAAATTGTATCTCAATTGAGGGGGACTCAATCTCACCGTCAACCCTCTTCCATCGCGAATCCCTTTCTCCATCCTTTTGATTTGACTTCTTGTCCAGGCGATCGAATCCTGACCACCTTTCGTCAGATCTTCGTGAGTGAATTTGAATCTCACCGCCTCGCCTCGAGTTGTTAACGCTCTCTTAAGTTTCTTCCTCTGTCCTGCGGATATGTTCACGTTTTTAATCACGTATTCTGTCATAATTCTTTTTTTTAAAATATATTTACTTCAATTGTTTTCTTGTTTAATAATAATTATTTATATTAAATAATTTTGTAAAATTAATATTGCGTTTATTTTCTTTTTGTTATCTATATATATACACAATATGTTTTTTTTTTGCTTTTATATTTCTCTTATGTAAAATCATATCGTCACCCTCTCTCCGTGAAGATCTAACAGTTCACCATTTTGATCCGTCAACGTGGTTTTGAGACTATACAATGTGTCTAAAATCACTGGTAGATAAACTGAAATTTCGAGGTCGCTCCACGATCTTTTAACCCGGCGACATGTTTGGAAAGAAGGAATAGATCGTCGGTTGAGCGCTACCATTCACGTAGCTTCCAGCAATCATGTCCATGTTCAACAGAATGCTATTGACTGCGAGAATGTCGACCATATTTTCAGATGCCGCGTGGTCTCGATACATCTTTCGATCGAATCCCAGCATGTTGCCTATAGAATCATCCGTGTTAAAATCCACTCGAAAATTATCTTCCAAATCCAACATCGTCTGTAAGGTATTAGGATTGGGAGCGAGTCTGATCTTGTTGCTTCCCTTTCCATCCATCTTCATTCGCGTCTGAATGTAATTGTTCAAATCGTCTATGTCGTAACTCCCTTTGGGAATTCGAATCTCCAACCAATCCACTCCGTCAAAATACTTGAACGAGTTATTCTTTTCGGTGACGTTGGGAAAGGAATAATAAGTCTCCAGATTCACCAACGCCATCTCGTATCTTTTCTCTCTATTCAATTCGATGGAAGGTTCGAATTTCGTAGCGAATCGAGTCGAATCGCCACTCACCACGATTTGAATGGATTGTTTTGCAGCCATATTCCCGGCTATACGTTCTAACAATTCTCCTTGTTCCAACATTATATTTTAATTTTATTTTTTTCAAAACTAATTATTTGAAGATTTATTATTTTCTAATTTTTTTTTTTTATTTTCACGCTCTATCTTATTATCATCAGAAACATAAAACTTGTCAAATCCGCACCGATATTTTCCACGATTAAATTCGCTTGTCAAATTGATCATGACGAAATTGTAAAGTCCTCCATCCCAAAACCTCTTGCAGAATCTCCTGAATTCCACCACGCTCATGTCATTTGCGATGTGGTCGCCGTAGATGTGATTGAGATTCTTGAGATCTTGGCGAAAGAGACATAGAAAATTAGCATTCTCCCTTATCGTCTGTCTGGGCAATCGAAAATAATTCTGCGACAGGTAGAAACAGTCCACGTTGCTGTGTCGACCCCTAACGTAATACGATTCGCATCGGTTCTGTCTCTCCAAAAGCAGATCGTCGAAAATCATGAGATTCTTATCTTCCGATTTCAATTCTCTAGGATCCGGAACGTAGCTAGCGTTCTCATAAAATCGACACTCGACGTTCGAAGATGCATTTCTCTTCATCAGCTCCATCGCCGCACCATCCAAAATGGTCGAAAGTGGAGCTTCACTCTTGTCGAATTCCTCCCTACTGTCAAAGATTCTGGCTATGACGTCCTTGGGCAATCTACGATCCATGCACTCTCGATGCAATCTGTATTCGGGTTGAAACAAGCTCTTGCCAAACACGAACAATCTGTCGTAATCCAACCAGTCGGGTCGGGACAACAGATTCATCAACAGATTGGTCTTTCCACAATTCGATTTTCCCACTATCAAGCCTCTTATGCTTTTGGGAAAGAACTCATTATTCGACCTCTTAGTCGCGGCGTCGTTCCAAGACATATCTTTAATGTTCATCTTTGTTTTATTTTTGTTTGTTTGTTATTTTAGATTCTTTTCAAACACAATTTTTATGTTTTTTTTCAAACTCAGTTGTTTTAATATTATTATTTATTTATATCACACCGTCGCGAGTTCTCTTCAATCCTGATCCACTCGCCATTTTAGCTAAATCTTGTATGGGTACCACAGCATCCTTAAAATCATTCCAACTTTTCGGCGTTCGCTCTAACGCAGCTCGCTTCGCCGGTGGACTGATCAACTTGTCGAACAATGCGTCGGCTGCCCTCTTGCCAGCCACAGAAGCTATCCTACCACTGGCTTCGGAAGCGGCTTTCTTACCAGCATCCAAAGCCGTCTTCTTACCGACTTCAAACGCAGTCGATGCGAGTTTTCTACCCGCATCGCTCGTGAACGCTCGCATTATAGAATCGATGATGCCAGAACCGCCTTGAACGTAAGTTCTGACGTATCCCCTGTTCTTTATCACCAACATATTTTATTTTTATAATATATTTTGTTTTTTCACTGGTAAATCGTTTTGTTGTTTAAATACTTTTATTATTCTAGTGTAAAAATTTACTGTTTTATTTTTGTTTGTTTGTTTGTTTCTCTCTACTTATTATATACACATCAATCCTTCAATTCGTTCATCAGCCTTTTATAATGGTTTTTATTCAAAACCTTCTGTCTTAACAATTCGTCAGATATAGTAACTATCTGATTATCTAATCCTGTGTTACCAGCCCGTCTGCTCGCCATCAACAAACTCAGTCTCTGAGACAGCGCATCAGAATCGCTCGGAAGAAAAGTGGTTTTCACCCCTTTGCCAGTGACCGATTCAACGAACTTCTTATTCATATTCCATATGGGATACCACCACTTTCGTCCACTTGTAACCACTGTTGGCTTTGGGTCTCGTCTCTCTGGCATCGTTATTTCTCTTCATGGCGTGGGTCTGAACCAGAATGTCGCCGTAATTGTCGAAATCCTGTTCCGTGTAATCACTAGGCTTGTCGTAAAGGAGCAATCTGCGCAGTCCATCAGTCAATTCGTATCTGTTCGAACCCACGGTCAATTCATCATCGCCTATTTCTACTTCTGTGTCTCCAATAAAAGTATTACCGTCCGAATCCTTATAAAATCCATACAACAGATCTCTCTTACCGCCATCCTCAGACGATGCGACGCTATCAGTGGTGATAGTCGAAGCTGTATCGTCGGTCTCGCTCAAATCTGTTTGAATTCCCGTGGGAACGTAATCCGGTGTAGATTGAACGGAATGCTGATTTCCAAAACTACCGGGCAACAAACCCATTCTCAAAGAACTCTCTTTTATGGGTCTCAATTCTTCGACTATCGCCTTCCTGCTTCGCCCTTGACCCTCGTCACGGGTTTAAATATTTTTGTAGCTTTGCGTTTGAGTTCAATCTCACCAAGACGTCTGCTTCTGTCAGCCGATTGAATGCCCTTCATAGCACGTTCATACTCGTCTAAAATTTGATTTCGGCGCCTAGAATCCATCTGTAAAAACATTTTTCGTTTTTTAATTGTTAATGTTCCTTTCAGTATGCTAATGCGAGTTATTTTATTATTTTCAAAATTAAATGTATAACTATATTTTTTATGTTTTAAGTAAATAAAAATCTTTCTGTCTTTAATATAATAACTTAAAATTCACATCTCAACTCAGTATTGATTGAATTGGGAAAGTTTAAAAACGTTTTAAGCACATGACAAACCGGTTTCTGATTTAACGCATTTGAGAGTAATTTACGTTTGTTAAAAGGATTTCCATTCACATATCAAAAAAACATTCACTCAGTATCGAATTAAGAGAGAACTTTTGATGACAGTTAAAACATTCTAGCACATAAAAGAAACTGGGTTTTCTAATTTAACGTTAAAGGGATTCATTCATTCATTCAATCATTCATTCATTCATTCATTCAAATCTCTCTGATCGTTATCATGAATATATTAAAAATTTACCACTCAAACCTAATTGAGTGGAAAATGCGTTTTATTATAACATTATTAAAACGATCCATTGAAACGAAAAACCTTCATTCACGCCACAACAAAAACATGAGCAACATTTTTCATTCAAACATTCCATTAAGTGTTTATTAAGATTACTTCACAAGAATTAATAGTGACAAACGCGAACAAACGATTTTTACCTCTGATTCTTTTCTCTAATTGTCACTCAACTCAATTTCCTTTCGTTACATCGAAACAAAACACGAATGTCTATTTTTACAGATCATATTTTATAGTCGACTCTTTTGAACGAATGCCTTTCAATCACGCAACTCTTTTTTAAAACTGATGCTCATATTTATAGTCTACTCTTTTGAACGAAAACCTCATTCAATCACAACAATAACATGTGTTAGTTTTGCTTCAGGAAATGTGACAGTGGGTTTGCCGGCTCAAAAATCACCTCTTTTCCGTGTACCGTACACGATTCGATTTCCAACGTAAAATCCGCAAATGGATTTCCGTGTACGCCTCCATAGGGATTCAGTGTTAAAATCGTGTACAGACGCGGATGATTTAGAATCAGCAAGATGATGATTTAGAAACAACACGTTTTTTGCTCGCAATTTAACACTGAATCCTATGGGGGAAACCCATTTGCCGATTCCAAATCAGACGGTACATGTACACGTACATAAAATTTCATGCGTTTTTTTTTTCACTCTTGTATAGAATCCAGTGATGTTTGAATCGGCAATGCCGATTCTAACATCACCCTAAAAACGTTAAAATCGTGTACCTGTACACGATTTTAACACTAAATCATATGGAGGTGTACATCGATGTACGTGTACATGTACACATATATGTACATTGATGCTTGAATCGGCCTTTACCACCTACTGGGGCATTATTCAGAAAGACAGGGAAATGCATTTTATTACACCTTAATGCATTTCTAAAGTTTATGAATGTATTACATCACTCAAATTAGTGGGCAGAGCCAAAAATGTCCATTTCTGATTCGTGTATCAAACCCTTTGAATGCTGGTCACATATATGCCATTTCTGGTTTCTTGTAAAAATGTTCTGATTCCTGTATGAATATCTGTAAATACTGCTAACGAAAACCAATTTCTGGTTCGTTCAAAAATATTTTACTCCTGAAAAATAAGCCTCCATGAATTCTCTTTCTTTATAGTTTATTCCTGATACTTTAACCCCTTCCACACAGACTTCAATTTACTGGTGGCAGTAAATTTTGTTTCTCTAGTTTGTATCTGTTTTTACAGAAATTAATCACAGGTACTCGGCACAAGCTGAGAAATCGAAAGAAAAATGATATTTGATACCATTTTTGAATCTATGCTGACGTGCCCCTGTAATGCCTAATGGTATATAAATATTTGTTCCAGGTCAGCTCTCCCTCGGGTCATCTCGCCTCCGTCAGTTTTCCCGGGTCAACTCGCCCCCGATCGGGGGGCGAGTTGACCCGCATTTGAAGAGAGAGTTGACCCGGGAAATCTTTTTGGGGGGTGGGTAATTTTTTTTACAAAATTGGGGGAGGGGTCATTTTTTTTTGGTTAAATTGCCGTGAAAAACACTTAAACTTTGCTAACAACAACTCAGTCCAAGCTCATCACTGGTGAAAAATATAAAAATGATCTGTGTAATCGAATTGTTCATCAGTTGCTTCAATACTACAATCATGGAAGTTGATATGGACAACAATTTCATTCACTGTAACCAGGAAGTCAGACCCAGGTAGCAAGGCCTTGAATGTGATTACTGTGGTAGATGGCAACATCGAACGTGTGGCGAAACTAACATAAGCCAGGCAGAATATCGCCGTGCAGTCAAGGGACAGCTAACTCTCCAGTGGAGGTGCAACCCATGCTCTCAGCCTCCAATTCAAGAGAACGCAAGTAGTGAGAACATCGAAACTGGACATTTTGAAATAAATGCATCGGTATATGAAAGTTCAAGAGTATTAGATGCTCCTTCCTACATCATACCTCCACGCTTTGATGAGTCATCAATTGCCGAAGAGTTACCGCCCAGTGACGACATCATTGAAAATACCAGGAACTCTAACTTCAAATCTTAAAAACATCATCTGTGCGTGGACAAGATAAACGTTTTGATGATAATGGCTATTCTTACACATTTAAAAGAAGAACATCGAAAGCAACAATCTGGCGATGCTCAGTACGAAATAAAGTCATCAACTGCACAGCGACTGTTAAGCAAATTGACAACGAATTTACTTTACAAAAGGAACATTCACATCCAAGCAATCCTGGCAATCTTGTTGCTGCAAAAATAGCATTGGAAGTAAAAACAACAGCAAAGACTCAAATATTCAAGTCAGCACAAACCATCGTAAATGAAGTTCTTGTGAAAGAGCTTGGCAATGAACCTCTGGATGCCATAGCTAACCCAGCTTATCTAGCAAGGAATGCCAATTATATGAGACAGGCTCTCAGACCAACAGAACCCAAAGACATTGACTTCACACTGCAAGAGCAGCATATTCCGGATGTTTTTTTAAGAAAAGACATTCTTGTGGATGGAAGACGTCATATTGTTTTCGCAACAGATCACCAATTGGAACTTCTTTCACAGGCAAAACTTTGAAAAGTGGCACATTGATTCGACATTTAAGGTTGTGAGAAAGCCATTCACCCAATTATTTAGTATTCACGCATTTGTGAGGTCAGACGATGTAATGAAACAAGTTCCACTTTTGTTTGCAATAATGTCTGGGAAACGAAAGAGAGACTACAAAAAAGTACTGAAATGTGTAAAATCTTTGCTGCCGATAGATATAAAACTTAAAGGTGTTGTTGCTGATTTTGAAGCGGCAGCGTGGAAGGCCGTTCAGGGAGGTTTTCTTCAGCAAACCTTATGGGATGTGTTTTTTATTGGGCGCTAGCACTGTGGAGAAAGGTGGTGTAGGAATGGCACAACAATATATGAATGACAGTGCAACAAACACATTTGTGAGAAAAGTTATGGCTCTACCATTTTTACCTCATGAACAAATAGAGTACATGTTTTGTAAGCTCCAGAGTGATGCTACAAGTGAAAAGCTGAGACAGTTTGTTGATTATGTGAAAGCTACGTGGATTGACGCTTGTTTGTGGTCACCAGAAAATTGGTCGGTCTTCAATCAAAGTATTCGCACAAACAATGATGTTGAGGGCTGGCATCGGAGACTGAATTGTATTGGTCAATTAGGAATGCCACTCTACATACTGATACATAAACTGCATGAAGAAAGTGAGCTTGTGAATATTCAGGTGAAACTTGTTTCAGAGAAAAAACAGATGCGCATGCAAAGGAAGAAATTCAGAGAAATTTACAAGCAAAATTGTTCAATGCTTGGGATGACTTCATTGCTGGAGGAATGTCTGTTAGAAAGTTATTAAAGGCCTGTTCAAAACTGAATGTACCACAGACAGGATAGTAATCCTAATTGTCTACTTGCATATATTATGAGTCAATAGTTGCAAAATCATTAGAAGAACTTAACTATTTATTCACCTAATTTCCAATATTTAAATATGGTAATTTTGCAATTATAGTTTGGAAAAGCTCCAGGTGAACTTTGTCAAGCAATAATCGCAAAATTATTAGAAGAACTTAACTATTTTTTCACCTAATTTCTAAAATTTAAAAATGGCAAATTTGCAATTATAGTTTGGAAAAGCTCCAGTTGAACTTTGTCAAGCAATAATCGCAAAATTATTAGATGAACTGATATTCGTATTTCGGTCAATAATTGCGATATTATTATTTATTCACCTAATTTCCGATATTTAAATAAAGTAAAATGTCGACTCTGTAATGTCCTAAGTTTTCAGCCAAAGCTTCTTCAGTGGTGAAATGTGCTGAAAAATTACATGGCTGCTGCTTCTTTTAAGTTTTTGTTACATTAGAAGCAGCAGCCATGTAAGTTTTCTCTACATTTCACCACTGAAAAAGCTTTGGCTGAAAACTTTGGACATTACAGACTAAACATTTTACTTGATTTAATTCTGTCGTCGCTACGTGGACAATAATCAGATATTTAAATCTTTTGATTTTGCAATTAAAGTTTGTTTGCAATTATTATGTACAACAAGACCTGCTTCTTTTAAATAAATACTGTACAATTGTATTACTTAAACATTTTATTATTACTACTGCTGTTGTATTTAATTATGTATTAGATATATGTACAACAAGACCTTCTTTTTTTCTTAATAAATACTGGTTAAACTAAAACAACTAATCGTTTGTTATCTACTCACATCCCAACCCAAATCCTACCACCAGATTTACCTCGTCTAAAACAAAAGGTCCTAGTCATTGTATGACTGTGGATCTAGGGGAAAAGGTCCTAAATCGGCGAAAGAATTTTACTCGGGTCCGAAATCACCTCACCTTTTTATTGGGTCCGAAGTTACTTCCATGTGGTCCGAAAGCACTTTCAAGAGGTCCGAAGTCACTTGGTCCGAAGTCTCCAAAATGGGCCGAAGTCACCAAAAATGGGCCGAAGTCACTTGGTCCGAAGTTGCAGAGGCCCGAGGTCACCAGATCCCAACTGAAGTACTTACCTTCAAAATTTTTAATCATGCTTTTAGAAAATCCAAGAATCAAAAACGTAAATCCTTTCATAGAAAACCCATTGAATAACAGGGAGCAAATAAACACAACATACTAACATCTTGAATGCAGACGATACAATGATTGAATAAAAAACAGATCTACAGGGACCGAGTTGACACGAATTACTCAAACTGAATTGCGGTTCTTCAAAAACATCTTTGATGAATTATTTTTTGTTAACAGTCAAGATGTTTGTTTTTACAGTAATCACATACCAGTTGGTGTTTATTTGAGATTGATTGTGTGGCTGATTGTTTCATGTTTCTTGCGCAAATGTTCGAAAATTTATTCACAAGCGTAAATATGCGTAAATATGTAAGTAGTATGTAATGTACCTTTCACCTCAAGGTTGCCGGGCCCCGGAAGTGACGTCATGTCACGTGACGTAGTGGCGCTATGTTGTGTTGTCATGGTAACCCGCGTGAGCGGCCATGTTGTGACGTCATCTCTATAATGATACGTGGTGTTATTGCACATGCGCTGCGCGTGTTGTTAAGGTGATACGTGTTTCCGTCGTCCATTTTGTATACTGGAGGCCGCCATCTTGGTTTCTATGGTAGCACGTGATTGCTATGAATAGGTAGAAAAGGCCGATTCCGTATCACTTGTACACGATTTTGTACATGTACACGTACATGAATGTACACCTCCATAGGATTTAGTGTTAAAATCGTGTACAAGTACACAAAATGTCGTTTTTTGTGGTGATACAGAATCGGCCATTGTTTTAGATCGCACTTTTAACGTTCAAATACCCGTTGGCGAACGCGTACAATTGACACGTCACTCAAGAGTGAAAAAAATGTATGAAATTTTAAAAAAATATAATTAAAAATTTGTTCTCTACGTTCCCATCGCAGATTAGACCATCGATCTATCGTTGGTGAACGCGAGCAAAAAACGTTTTGCCGATTCTGTATCAGCATCAAAAAGTGGTTTGCCGATTCTGTATCACCTAAGTAGGTATAAGTAGGTATACGTTCACCAACGGGTATTTGAACGGTTAAAGTGTGATCCGATCGGGGAAACCCATTTGCTGATTCTAGATCAGAAAATCGACATCTGTACGGTACATAGAAAAAAGGTGATACCAAATCGGCAAACCACTGCCACGTTCCCGATCGTGTTTGGGACGGTATAGGGTGCGATTTGATCGGTGAAAAAACGATTTGCAGATTCATCTCTTGAGTTTTGTGAATAAAAGGTTTTCATTCAAAGAGTCGATTATAAAAATTGAATCTGTAAAAATAGACATTCATGTTTTGTTTCGGTATGAATGAAGGTTTTTCGTTTACATTGAAAAAAAAATTGAGTTTATAAAGTTAGGAATTTTGTGAAATAAATTTTAATAAAACACTTTATAGAATTGTTTCATTCAAATAAAAATAGTTCGTAGAATTGTTTCATTCAAATAAAATAAAAATTCTATTATAAAACCTTTTTTCACTTGGGTGAATTTTAATAGGTAAACTGACACTCATGTTTTTATTCTGGTGTGAATGAAGGATTTCGTTTAATGGGATCGTTTTAATAATAGATAATAAAAGCGCATTTTCCACTTAATTAGGTTCAAGTGGTAAATAATTTTTAATATATTCGTGATAATGTTCGGAGATATGAATGAACCCTTTTAACAGATGTAATTATTCTCAAACGCGTTAAATCAGAAACCGGTTTCTTATACACTAAAACTTTCAAACTTTTTCAAAGTTCTCCAGTTCGTCACTGAGTGATTAATCTGAGATATGAATGAATCCTTTTAACGGATGTAATTATTCTCAAACGCGTTAAATCAGAAACCGGTTTCTTATGCACTAAAACTTTCAAACTTTTTCAAAGTTCCCCAGTTCGTCATCGAGTGAATAATCTGTGATGCGATTTTTAATGCGTTCAGAGGCAAAACGCATTTGTAGAGGTTTTATCATGTAAAATGTTTTTCCTCAACTGGTTTTTTAGTTATTATATTAAAGACAGAAGATTTTTATTTACTTAAAACATAAAAATAATTATACATTTAATTTTGAAAATAATAAATAACTCACATTAGCATACTCAAAGGAAATATTAATAATTTAAAAACGAAAAAAATGTTTTTATATATGGATGCTAAATGTCAAGATCAGCTTTTCAATGAATATGAACGTGCCAAAAAGAGCATTCAATCAGCTGACAGAAGCAGACGTCTTGGAGAGATTGAACTCAGACGCGAAGCCACAAAAATATTTAAACCCGTGACAGAGGTTCAAGAGCGAAGCAAGAAGGAGATAGTTGAAGAATTGAGACCCATAAAAGAGAGTTCTTTGAGAATGGGTTCGTTGCCCGGTAGTTTTACAAAACAGTATTCCTTTCAATCTACACTGGATTATGTTCCCATGAGAATCAAAACCGATGTGAGCGAGACCGACGATACAGCTTCAACTTTCACCACTGATAGCGTCGCGTCGTCCGAGGATGGTGGTAAGAGAGATCTGTTGTATGGAATTTATAAGGATTCAGACGGTAGAACTTTTGTGGGTGACACAGAAGTGGAAATGGATGATGATGATTTAATCGGTTCGAATAAGTATAAAATAACTGATGGACTGCGCAAATTGCTCCTTTTCGACAAGCCTGGAGATTACACGGAACAGGATTTCGACAATTATGGTGACATTCTGGTTCAGATCCACGCCATGAAGAGAAATAACGATGCTAGAGAGACGAGACCCAAAGCCAACAGAGGTTACAAGTGGACGAAAGTGGTGAAACCCATATGGGATATGAATAAGAAGTTCGTCGAATCGGTGACTGGTAAAGGGGTGAAAACCACTTTTCTTCCGAGCGATTCTGACGCTCTGTCTCAGAGATTGAGTTTGCTGATGGCAAGTAGACGTGCTGGTAACACAGGATTAGATAATGAAATAGTTACTATATGTGACGAATTGTTAAGACAGAAGGTTTTGAATAAAAACCATTAACCAAGGATTGATGTATATAATAAGTAGAGAGAAACAAACAAACAAAATATATAAAATAAAATAGTAAATTTTACACTAGAATAATAAAAGTATTTAAACAACAAATGATTTACCAGTGAAAACAAAATATATATTATAAAATAAAAATATGTTGGTGATAAAGAACAGGGTATACGTTAGAACTTACGTTCAAGGCAGTTCTGGCATCGTCGATTCTATAATGCGAGTGTTCACGAGTGATGCAGGTAGAAAACTCGCATCGACCGCATTTGAGGTTGGTAAGAAGACGGCTTTGGATGCTGGTAAGAAAGCCACTTCCAAAGCCAGTGGTAGGATAGCTTCTGTGGCTGGCAAGAGGGCAGCCGACGCGTTGATCAAAAAGTTGATCAGTCCACCGGCGAAGCGAGCTACGTTAGAGTGAACGCCGAAAAGTTGGAAAGATTTTAAGGATGCTGTGGTACCCATACAAGATTTAGCCAAAATGATGAGTGGATCTGGATTGAAGAGAACTCGCGACGGTGTAATATAAATAAAAAATAATATTAAAACTGAGTTTGATCAAAACATAAAATTGTGTTTGAAAAAAATCTAAAATAACAAAAAAAAATAAACAAAGGTGAACATTAAAGATATGTCCTCGACTAAGAGGTCGAATAATGAGTTCTTTCCCAAAAGCATAAGAGGCTTGATAGTGGGAAAATCGAATTGTGGAAAGACCAATATGTTGATGAATCTGTTGTCCCGACCCGACTGGTTGGATTACGACAGATTGTTTGTGTTTGGCAAGAGCTTGTTTCAACCCGAATACAGATTGCTTCGAGAATGCATGGATCGTAGATTGCCTAAGGACGTCATAGCCAGAATCTTTGACAGTAGGGAGGAATTCGATAAAAGTGAAGCTTCTCTTTCAACCATTTTGGACGGTGCGGCGATGGAATTGATGAAGAGAAATGCATCTTCGAATGTCGAGTGTCAATTTTATGAGAACACTTGCGACGTTCCAGATCCTAGAGAATTGAAATCGGAAGATAAGAATCTCATGATTTTTGATGATCTGCTTTTGGAGAGACAGAACCGATGCGAATCATATTATGTTAGAGGTCGTCACAGCAACGTGGACTGTTTCTACCTGTTGCAGAATTATTTTCGATTGCCCAGACAGATGATAAGGGAGAATGCTAATTTTCTATGTCTCTTTCGCCAAGATCTCAAGAATCTCAATCACATCTACAGCGATCACGTCGCAAACGACATGAGCACGGCGGAATTCAGGAGATTCTGTAAGAGGGTTTGGGATGGAGGACTTTACAATTTCGTCGTGATCGATTTGACTAGCGAATTTAATCACGGAAAATATCGGTCGGATTTGACAAGTTTTATGTTTCTGATGATAATAAGATAGAGCGTGAAAATAAAAAAAATTAGAAAATACTAAATCTTCAAATAATTAGTTTTGAAAAAATAAAAATAAAATTAAATATAATGTTCGAACAAGGAGAATTGTTAGAATGGATAGCCGAGAATACGGCTGCAAAACAATCCATTCAAATCGTGGTGAGTGGCGATTCGACTCGATTTGCAACAAAATTCGAACCTTCTATCAAATTGAATAGAGAGAAAAGATACGAGGTGGCGTTGGTGAATCTGGAGACTTATTATTCCCTTCCCAACGTCACCAAAAAGAATAACTTGTTCAAGTATTCCGACGGAGTGGATTGGTTGGAGATTCGAATTCCCAAAGGAAGTTATGACATAGACGATTTGAACAATTACATTCAAAAGCGAATGAAGACGGATGGAAAGGGAAGCAACAAGATCAGACTCGCTCCCAACCCTAATACCTTACAGACGATGCTGGATTTGGAAGATAATTTTCGAGTGGATTTCAATACGGACGATTCTATAGGCAAGATGCTGGGATTCGATTGAAAGATGTATCGAGGCCACACAGCATCTGAAAATACGGTTGACATTCTCGCAGTCAATAGCATTCTGGTGAACGTGGATGTGATTGCTGGAAGCTACGTGAATGGTAGTGCTCAACCAATGATCTATTCCTTCTTTCCAAATGTGTCGCCGGATTATAAGATCGTGGAACGACCTCGAAATTTAGTTTATCTACCAGTGATTTTAGACACATTGTATAGTCTCAAAACCACGTTGATGGATCAAAATGGTGAACTGTTGTATCTTCGCGGAGAGAGGGTGACGATACGATTTCACATAAGAGAAATATAAAAGCAAAAAAAAAAAAAAAATATTGTGTGTATATATATAAATAAGAAAATAAAATAACGCAATATTAATTTTACAAAAATTATTTAATATATATAATTATCATTAAAACAAAAAAAAAAACAATTGAAGAAAATATATTTTAAAAAAGAATTATGGCACAATACGTGGTTAAAAACGTGAACATATCCGCAGGACAGAGGAAGAAAGTTAAGAGAGCGTTAACAACTCGAGGTGAGGCAGTGAGATTAAAATTAACTCACGAAGATCTGATGAGTCAGGATTCGATCACCTAGACCAGAAGAAATCAAAAGGATGGAGAAAGCGATTCGTGATGGAAGAGGGTTGATGGTGAGATTGAGTCCCGCTCGATTGAGATACAACTTGAGAATGAAAGGCGGTTTCCTATCGCTGCAAAAGCATTACCTTTGCCGCAAAAGCATTACCCTTTCTCGGAAAGACTCTCGGCGTGGGAGCTCTCTCGGGACTCGCGAGTTCGGCAGTTGAGAAATTAATGGGTGGCAGCGGACTGTTTTTTAAGAAGGGAGGAGCCGTGTGTCACGTCCACATAGACGACAGCGGTAAAGGATTGTATCTAGAACCCGTTAGAGGTGACAACTCTTTGAGTGGAAATGGTCTCTATCTAAAGAGTGGTCGGAAAGTTGAGCAACTCGGCAAGGGTTTGTTGTTTGGTGAGAATTCGCCATTTAAGAATATACCGATGTTTAGTATGTTATTATAATGTAAAAATTATAATATAAATCATAGAAAGTATAAAATAATATATAAAAATGGATAAAAAGGTGGAAAAACAATTAGATGATAGTGATGAATATCGTGAGATAGAGTGCGAAAAAGATGTGGAAAAACGATTAGACGCTAATGATGGATATCTTAGGAAAGAACTGATAAAAGAGTTAAATAAAGACTGGGATAGATGGTTGAAATTTAAAAGAATGAGACGTTTTCTACCATCACCACTACCTTCTGAAGAGAATGGTAATGATGCGAGTGTTACCGAGAGATGCACAACATTCGTTCATAATTATGATTCAGATAAACAAATATGTTCTTATAAAAAAAACCATAACATATCACAAAAAAAAGTAACGAAGAATCGACGCTGAAATTTGAGAAAAAAGGAAACGTTATTATAATATATGGGCAAAAGTGAAGAAGGAAAACAAAAACAAAAAAAACAAAAAAAAAAAAAAGTAATGAGATCTAGAGATGATCAACCTCTCTAGATCTCATTACTTTTTTTTCCTTCTTCTTCAGTAGAAAATCAATCTCTCTATTGTTTATATTTCCAAGTCTGTTATTAGCATGTTGACACTCGTGTCTTCTCCTTTTTCGAAAATGTGTTGAATGTTTATCTTTACTTTTTTGAGTTCTTTACATCAGTGAACGCGCTCTCACCACCTGATTTGTCCACGAGTTCGAATGAGATTTTTGGATATATATAACTTCCATAGAACAACGACAAATCGTCCTTGTCAAATTCTCTATCTTTATCGATGACGATTTTCTGTAGATCGCTTTGGTACTCGTAAAACAAATCAAGCATGGCTTCATCCAATTTCAAAGGCATGTTATATTTGTCGTAGTAGCACTCTACGCCCTTCGTCTCGATCTCATTCAATTCGATGGAGTCGTGTCGTTGTAATCTATAGATTTTAAAACTGAATTTCTTACATGTTTTGATTCGTTTCAATTTCAATTCACATCTTTTAGGTGTTGTTGTCATGATCGATTATTTGTTTTTTTGTTTTATGAATTCTTGCAAATAATATATATTTTTAGCTCACCAGCTTTAGTTGTGTGAGCTTATGGCATGGCTCGATCGGTCGGCGTTGGCGTCAGCGTCGGCGTCGGCGTCAGCATACGTGTCCAATAATGTTAAAGCTTCTGTTTAGGTCACTTACTCACCCTATTTCCATATCATGGCCTTTATAATGCTGCTATATGATGATTATTATCATTATATCATGATTTAACCCCTCATACCCTGCATTTTAAACATTTTTCTTGACATTTTTACTTGCGTTTAGTTTTCTGTTTAGCTCAGAATTTCATGTTTAACTAAATGTTTAGGTCAGCTGCTGTGCTCCTTCTCTTCCCATGGCACTTATATTCATCATACATGTTCCTCAGTATCATTGTTCCATGATTAACCCCTCATACCCTGCATTTTAAACATTTTTCTTGACATTTTTAGTTGCGTTTAGTTTTCTGTTTAGCTCGGAATTTCATGTTTAACTTAGTGTTTAGGTCAGCTGCTGTGCTCCTTCTCTTCCCATGGCACTTATATTCATCATACATGTTCCTCAGTATCATTGTTCCATGATTAACCCCTCATACCCTGCATTTTAAACATTTTTCTTGATATTTTTAGTTGCGTTTAGTTTTCTGTTTACAGTTAAAACTAGAAGTCCTGTCACGAAATGTGCGCTTATCTAGGCTTAATAGCGTGTTGGAATTTCGTGCAGTTGCCATATCGAATGGCATCCAAAGCCCGACTGGTTCTCCTGGTTACTCATAGCAAGCACAAGCAATGTTTCTGCCAGTGGACCTCCGGGTTACCCGGAGGTCCATTGGCTGAAACATTGCTTGTGCACAGGCCATATGTACAGAATTTGATAGCATTATTATGGTCATAACGCGTGGAGTAACGCGCAAATTAACATGCTATTTGTGCGCATTTCATGACAGGACTTCTAGTTTTAACAGTAGCTCGGAATTTCATGTTTAACTTAGTGTTTAGGTCAGCTGCTGTGCTCCTTCTCTTCCCATGGCAATTATTTTCATCATACATGTTCCTCAGTATCATTGTTCCATGATTAACCCCTCATACATTGCATTTTAAACATTTTTCTTGAAATTTTTAGTTGCGTTTAGTTTTCTGTTTAGCTCAGAATTTCATGTTTAACTAAGTGTTTATGTCAGCTGCTGTGCTCCTGTTCTTCCCACGGCACTTATATTCATCATACATGTTCCTCAGTATCATTGTTCCATGATTAACCCCTCATACCCTGCATTTTAAACATTTTTCTTGACATTTTTAGTTGCATTTAGTTTTCTGTTCAGCTCGGAATTTCATGTTTAACTTAGTGTTTAGGTCAGCTGCTGTACTTCTTCTCTTCCCATGGCACTTATATTCATCATACATGTTCCTCAGTATCATTGTTCCATGATTAACCCCTCATACCCTGCATTTTAAACATTTTTTTTGACATTTTTAGTTGCGTTAAGTTTTCTGTTTTGCTCGGAATTTCATGTTTAACTTAGTGTTTAGGTCAGCTGTTGTGCTCCTTCTCTTCCCATGACACTTATATTCATCATACATGTTCCTCAGTATCATTGTTCCATGATTAACCCCTCATACCCTGCATTTTAAACATTTTTCTTGAAATTTTTAGTTGCATTTAGTTTTCTGTTTAGCTCGGAATTTCATGTTTAACTTGATGTTTAGGTCAGCTGCTGTGCTCCTTCTCTTCCCATGTCACTTATATTCATCATACATGTTCCTCAGTATCATTGTTCCATGATTAACCCCTCATACCCTGCATTTTAAACATTTTTCTTGACATTTTTAGTTGCGTTTAGTTTTCTGTTTAGCTCAGAATTTCATGTTTAACTAAGTGTTTAGGTCAGCTGCTGTGCTCCTTTTCTTCCCATGGCACTTATATTCCTCATACATGTTCCTCAGTATTATTGTTCCATGATTAACCCCTCATACCCTGCATTTTAAACATTTTTTTGACATTTTTAGTTGCGTTTAGTTTTCTGTTTAGCTTGGAATTTCATGTTTAACTTGGTGTTTAGGTCAGCTGCTGTGCTCCTTTTCTTCCCATGGCACTTATATTCCTCATACATGTTCCTCAGTATCATTGTTCCATGATTAACCTCTCATACCCTGCATTTTAAACATTTTTTTGACATTTTTAGTTGCGTTTAGTTTTCTGTTTAGCTTGGAATTTCATGTTTAACTTAGTGTTTAGGTCAGCTGCTGTGCTCCTTCTCTTCCCATGACACTTATATTCATCATACATGTTCCTCAGTATCATTGTTCCATGATTAACCCCTCATACCCTGCATTTTAAACATTTTTCTTGACATTTTTAGTTGCGTTTAGTTTTCTGTTTAGCTCAGAATTTCATGCTTAACTTAGTGTTTATGTCAGTTTCTGTGTTTTACTTTTAAGAGGTTGTGTTTAGGTAAGCTTTGTCACATGTTATGAGCCTGTTTGATACAGTTCTTGTGTTTGCCAAAGTTACTATCAAAGAGGAATGTTGGTGAGCTATAGGGCGTTGGCGTCCTTCTTGTAAATTTTGTATTTAAATAATAATTTATTAAAAAAGTTTGTTTTTTTTACTCTTTATATATATATAAAAAAAAAAGTTTTTTAATTTTAATTTTCTTTAATGTGAAAAATTTTTTTTTTGTAAAAGTGTTTTTCTCTTAATAAATAAAAGTTTAAATTTAACGTCCTTTTTTCTCGTATTAATTCAATTTTTTCACGTTAAGGAACATAAAACAAATTGATTAATTTCATCAAAAAAAAATTTTTAACATTAAAGAAAATATATACAAAAAGAGTAAAAAAACAAACTTTTTTAACAAATTATTTAAATACAAAATTCGAAAAAAAAAAATTCTTACAAATGGAGCAAACAAATAAAAAAATGAAAAATTTAAATGAGAAAAGCGTACCTCAGTAAAACGAGATTTGTAAACTATTAAAAATTCCACTTCAGAAATCATAGAACTAAATAAAAAAAAATTGAAGTCATACAGGAATATTGTTTGCGAAATGATGGAAAGGCAAACGAAATGTCGATAGCAATGACGTCAAAAAATGCATCGGTTGTGAAAAAATGAGAAGAAAAAAAAGATAGTAAAAGGAATCAAAATGCCGACGTCGAAAAAAACCAAAAACGTTTCGATTGTGAAAAATAAGAAGACGACTAAACGAAAATCCGTTGAAGAACTTCAAGTTTCAAAAGAAAAGAAAAAAAAACTAAAACGAAAACGAGTGATGTACTTCAGATTCTAAACAAACGAGATATATCGAGTGAAATTCGACAAGCAATCAACGAAGGGAAAGGAGAAGAGTATGTAGAATGACTCGTCACTGAACTATTCCAATCGAATCCTGTAGAATGGGAGAGTGCGATCAAAGACATTTTTAAAACTTTCGATGTGGTTCCCTTGTTCAAGAAAATTGATCCAAAATTGTTCATGGAATGGGTGAAGAAAAAAGTATTGGATTTGTTTCGCAAACACATGAACGTGGGACTAAAAAATAAGATGATACTCCATTGTGTGATGAATAAAATCGACATGAAGTCTGGCGAGAGCATCGTGACAAATGCATTTTTCAGATCTAACGTCGAACCCGTATTTCGAGGTTCAGATTTATCGGACGTTTTCGAAAAGATGAAAGACAAGATGTTGACGTCTCTCGCGAATTATCAACATGAAGGGAGTAATTGGACGTTCGATGAGGTGTTGAAACTCGAAATTCATATAACTGAAAACGATTTGTTGAAAGGGTCTTTCTATGTGGAATTACCGTATTTCTTAGCTAAAAAAAATGCTGTGATCAATGTGAGAAATAAAGATGATCAGTGTTTTAAATGGACAGTCACCTCCGCTTTATACCCTGTCAAAATGAACTCTGATAGAGTTTCTCGTTACGAGGAGACTTCTAAAAATCTCGATTGGATCGGAGTGACTTTTCCAATGCAGTTAAAACATATTAAACATTTCGAGGCTCAAAATCCCACCGTAGCAGTGAACGTCTTGGGATACGACGATGAAAAATGAACGATCTATCCTCTCAGACAGACTTCGTATCTCGAAAGAGAAAAGATAATTATTTTATTATTGATTTCGAATGGTGACAATCGTCATTATTGTTGGGTTAAACATCCGAGCCGATTACTGTAAAGACAAAATAATAAACATGAACATAAGATATGTTTATGTTGCAACTGCAAGAACGCGTTTCAGAGCGAAAAATCGTTAGCGAAACATCAGGAATATTGCAATGAAAATCAAGGTGTCACCATTGAAATGCCCAAACCCAACACCATCGTGAAGTTTGAAAATCGCAATAGAAGGTTAAAAGTACCATTCATCGTGTACGCCGATTTCGAATGCTTCACCGTGAAAATGAGTTCCTGCCAACCTAACGCTCTTCAAAGTTACGTCGAAAGATACCAAAAACACATACCTTCAATCTATTGCATTTACGTGAAATGCACTTTCGACTCGCAACACGACATGGGTCCCTTCATCTACACGAAACAGTGCGAAGACGATGACGTGGCTCAAAGATTTGTGGAAGAGTTAGAATAGAAAATTCAAATGTTATACGACAAATTCAAAACTCTGGCAAAAATGATCATCATGCGAGAGCAGCAGGAGGAAAATAACAGCCACCGAATGTCACATATGCAGACAATCGTTTGACGAGAATTTGGAGGAAAATAAGAAGGTTAAAGACCACTTTCATTACACGGGTCTGTATCGCGGTCCGGCTCACAGCAAGTGTAATTTAAAATATCGAGACGCCATTTTCTATCCGGTGATATTTCACAATCTCTCAGGTTACGACAGTCATCTGTTCATGAAAAATCTCGGCACCTCCCACGAAGAATTAAATTGCATAGCAAACAGCGAAGAAAGATACATTTCCTTCATGAAATGGAAGCTCATGGAGAAGAAAAGAGTAATCGATGGAGAGACGTTGAAAGAAAAAACAAAATTCATTCATAGAGGCATACGTTTCATCGACAGTTTTAAATTCATGTCAACCGCTCTGGAAAAATTAGTCGATAACATGAGCAAGGATAAATTTAAAATCAGAGCGAACATTTCGGAGAACGAGTAGATGTTATGTTGAGGAAAGGAGTCTATCCTTACGATTACATGAACGATCTAAAGAGATTTGATGACACCGCACAACCTTCAAAAGAAGATTTTTATTCAAAATTATACGAACCCGACATTTCCGGTGAGAATTAAGAACACGCTAAAAACGTGTGGAAATCATTCAATATGAAAACCATGAGAGATTATCACGATCTCTATCTGAAGACTGACGTTCTGCTCTTGGCAGACGTGTTCGAAAATTTTCGAAATGTCTGTCGTGGAAATTATGATCTGGATCCCGCTTGGTATTTCACCGCACCCGGTCTGGCGTGGAACGCTCTGTTGAAGACCATCGAAGTCCAATTGGAATTATTATCCGACATGGACATGTTGCTCATGTTTGAAAGAGCTACGAGAGGTGGCATCTCGATGATCTCCCACAGATATTCTGAAGCTAACAATCCCTACATGAAAGAAGGTTTCGATTCGAAACGTTGAATAAATACATACAGTATTGGGACACTAATAATTTGTACGGTGGGGCTATGAGTGATCCTTTACCGATTGGAAATTTCGAATGGGTAACGGAACTGGAAGAGATGCAAAAATGGACAGACTATCCTTGCATTTTAGAAGTCGCTTTGAACTATCCGGAAGAATTACACGATCTACACAACGATTATCCGCTGGCTCCTTAATGAATGGAACCGAACGAAGGAGACAAGGAAAAAGAAAAAGAACATTTTTTAAAAAAAAACGTCATTTTAGTGAATTATAATAAAATAATTAAATAAAAAAAAATAAATATACGCATTTATGAATAAGAAAATAGAGATATCCGTAGAAGGTGTCGTCTTACCTAACAAACTCCTATCCAACATCGATCTGTTGAATGCGGCGAAGGATTTGAAAATCAAACATTTTCTAGGCGTGTTTTCCAGAGATGCCTTGCCAAAGAGAAGACCTCGACAATCGGAATGCAGAATTTTAAATCTAGATGATTTATCGGGTGAAGGCACTCATTGGGTGGCGTCTTTCAAGAACGGGAAGAAGAATAATTATTATATCGACAGCTACGGAATCTCGCTGCCGAAAGAAATAAAGAACTATTTCAACAAATCGATGGTTCGTTACAACACGGAACGAGTTCAATCACCAGATCAAGTGTTTTGTGGTCACCTGTGTCTTTACATCCTCAAGAGATGGTCTGAAGGAGATAGGTTTCAAGACATTCTCAATGATTTACATTAGAGAGAGATTTTTTTTATAGTATATAAAGGTAAAAAAATTATTAAAAAAATTTTACTCGAATAAAAACAAAAAATAAAATAAGTAAAATAATTCATTTTTAATAAACTGCGTTTGAAATATATTTTTAAAACAAAAATCTCAAAACAACATGCCAGTCGATAAATTTGGTAGAAGTGATGACAAAAGTCAACCTAAAAAGAAAAGGAAGATGCTCGAAGTCGTCGATGGTTACGACGTTGCCAACTTGGACGAACGTTACGTTCGGAGATACGAACCTTGAGAGGAACCTTTGAACATGAATGATAAGAAGCTCTACAATATTCCCGAGCTGCGACTAAAAAATACGTTGACAGGGGAAACGTGGATTTCAAACGAATCATGCTAGATAATTATGTGGATAAAGCCATGACCGACGATCTCGATCTAAAATCTAAACGTTTGGTGAACGTCACGAATCCCATAGATTCCACTGATGCCGCAACCAAGAAATACGCTGACGACTCTCATGTGAGATTCAGCGAACATCTGAGAAATAGATATGTTCAGAAAACGATGCACTCGGAATGGAACGCCAATTCTAACAAGATAACGAACGTGGCCACTCCCACAAATCCCAAGGACGTGACAACCAAACACTATGTAGATCTGAAATGAAGAAAGTCTGACAAACGAGAAATGAAATCGGATCTGAATGCGGGGTTCAACAAGATATTGAATCTGTCGAAGGTCGACGACACGGATGCGGACTCAACCGCAGTAAACAAAGGCTACGTAGATTCTGCCATGATACGATCACAAGAATACGTAGAATCACAAGTGTGCAATCTCTACCTGAACAAACAATCTGGCGGAACCATGGAGGGTGGTATCAACATGAACGGTAAGAATTTATTCGGACTCAATCACAATCCCGAATTCGATTCCAGCACAGTCAGCAGGAAGTATGTGGATGACAACTCAGTCTGGAGAAAGGGCGACATCATGGAAGGTAAACTAGACATGGGTGGACACACGCTCACAAATCTACCGGATCCCGTAAACATGATGGATGCCTGCACACTGATTTCGGTGGTGCAGATAGTCAAATATGCTAGACAATTGATCACCGTGTGGGCCAAGGAGGCCGGCACCTTAGAGGAGGGAAAAGCTGAGTGGTCTTTCGGAAATGGAGGTAGTGGATCAAAACATGGTCAGGTGGGATATCCCATGCCATTGGGAGGTGAAATCATTCGAATGACTCTGGCTTCCTCAGATTTGAATAACAGAGCGGTTGTCAATCTCATGGTGAATGGAGTAGAGAGCGATAAGAGATACAGCATTGAAAAGACTGAGAATCAACACGTGAATTTTAGCATGTTCGGCACACCTCTCAAAGTGAACGCCAGAGACAGGATTAATTTCGTTACGAAGACCAATAATCCCGAAGCTGCCATTTCCGTGGTGAGTCTACTGATCAAACTAGATCCTTTGAACAAACAGTGAACGTGTGGAAATAATTAATTAAACAAAAAATAATGTGTGATTATTAAAAACAAAAAAAAAGTAATGAGATTTAGAAAGATGTTCAATCTCTCTAGATCTCATTACTTTTATTTTTTATTTTTTTTTTTTTTGTTTTTAATAATTACTCATTACTTTTTTTTTTTTGTTTTTTTTTTTTTTCACACATGTCTCTCATCGAATGATCGACATCTTATTTCCATCTGATTCGAATTGTAATTGTCTGTCCGACAGGACTAGAGCGAAGGCTTCGGTTTTTCTCGGCACGTTCCTATCGAATTGCATCTTGATCTGAATGTCTAAGACGCTACTCTTGAGTCGTTCACTCTGTTTACTGACATCGAATACGAACATGGGATACATCGACTTGTATTCGCCGGGCGATATATTAGGGGTGCTCATCAATTCGTCTAGACCATGATACTTCTTTGTAAAATCAGCGGCATCACCGTACAGTCTGCAAAAATCGTTCCTGTTGAATGACGCATTGTAATCGATTGCTGGATATCCCGTGGCATTCAGAAACACTTGCATGTTTCTTAAATGGCAGTGATCGAACAGCGATGCATTCTTTTCTTTTCCTGAGACCCGTCTGAAACGCAACCACGATGATATGCGGTCTCTCAGAAGCGGATTTCACTGTCAATCTCCAATCGAAGTGATTCGTGGAGAGTGGAATGCTAGCCATGTCACACTGTCTCATTCTAAATTCCACAGGTAATTTACTCTTAGATTCTTTGATCTTGTAGAGACGCGCTTTTTCCACGATCGAAGGATCCACATGCAGAACGAACCACGATATCTTGTGTAGAGTTAACTTACCCGCATCGGTCACAGAGAGTCTCACTATTGCGACGTCGTTTCCTTTTCGAATCAACGTCAGATTGTGTTTGAATCCGTACATGATCTTGTTGTAATCGTCCACGAATCCGAAGATGTGTTTCAAAGGTATCCTGAACGAAAACGTTCCTTTAGGTCTGGATGTCTTGACGAAGTAGTCAAATATCGCGGTGGCGCCAGCTTTAGCAGGACCAACGGTGTCTTTCACCCACAACTGATTAAGTCCTCTGGATTTCGAAAAATCATCCGGAT
Source organism: Pictodentalium vernedei (assembly GCA_031216915.1). Taxonomy (NCBI): domain Eukaryota; kingdom Metazoa; phylum Mollusca; class Scaphopoda; order Dentaliida; family Dentaliidae; genus Pictodentalium; species Pictodentalium vernedei. The sequence continues at coordinate 124,567,732 of CM062296.1, read as the reverse complement.
ATGTCAAGAGTCCAAACATCGTGGTGGCCTGACTGGGATGAAACACAGATTCTATCTCTTGTCCAGATAGCATGTATTTTATATTACTGAATAGATGCATGATGCCATTATTGGCTATAGTAACCGTGTTGTCATCGGCGTAGTCGCTCCCATCTTCCTTGGTGAGACGTCCCTACACCACTATGTAACTCTCGCTAGGATGGACAAATAGATCTTGAGTTTCGACGTTGATTCTTATCTCTCCCGCATTGTTCAAACTTGTTCCGGTTACCGGTTCGTATTCGTGAACCTCATATTCTTGAATACTTTCATCTTTCACTATGCTTTGTGCTATATCTATTATATTTGCCATTTTTTAAAGGGATTTTTGTTTTTTGTTTATTAATTAGCTTGCTTTTTTTATCTAAAAATAGTTTTAATTATTTTTTATTATTATTTTTCTCTCCTATATATATATGTGTAAACAAGAAAATGTTAAAGAGTAAATAAAAAAAATTTGTTTCCTTTATCAAAACTTTGTCTTCTGTAATTGTTGTTCGTAAAACTTTCTGATGATCTCTTCTCCATCCAAAGCTTCGATTTCATAAGTCACCGGATCGGTGTGAAATATTTTGATTATCACGAAGATTTCTGAGGTCCATCGACGAGTATAACCCTTTTTGAAGTGCTTCTTATAAGCGTAGATTCTCACTCGATCACCGACCACAAATTTTGGCGTTCTAGACTTCTTCCTGATCTTAGATCTCTCAGGATATAGATTCGCGTAGACCCGTTTTTCGTTTTGGTGATCGCTAGCTTCTGCAGGAGTCATCTTGATCGATCTGTGTTGTGTGTTGTTGTAATCTTTAACCAGACCGTTCAGAGCGTATATGTATTTCTTGGTCGAATTCGCCGTGAAGTAGCTATGCATCTTTTCCTTCATCATTCGATTCCAGAGTTCCACCACGCTGGCTTTCTCTTTGTTTTCGATCGAGTAGAGGTCGACCAATCAATGAACGTGCTTGTTGTAGAATTCCTTTTCCTTATCCACCCACAATTTATTTGGTTTTCGAGAAGACGAGTCGAACACGCTCTTCAGAGCCTCGGCGATGCAAGGTCCCGATTTATTCTTCAAAGCTCTGATCCAACCGTATTGGGAAAACACGTCGATGATCGTCAATAGATATTTGACACCCTCGTTCCACCTCAAAAACGATCTCATGTCGACCAAGTCGGCAGACCAAATATCATCCAAACCCTTCACGAACACCCTTCTCTTTCGAAATTTACACACAATGGGTTTGTGTAACTCCTCAGCCAATTCGCTCGTCAATAATCGTTTCTTCTTCTTTTCAGATGCGCTTTTTTTTTTTTGAATGCCCCATCCGAATCGAAGTTTCGCACCGATCAGATTACCGACCAGCGAACGTTCTATCTTCTCTCTCCTGGTCGGATTCGATATACCTCTCAATTTCGCCAACATGTTTTTATCGCAGACATCGTTGCGAGTCTTGGTGTCAGGATGTCCAGTGTAGCATAGATCGTGATCATACGCGGCCGCGTCCACCGTATTCACAGGTTTGCTCCAAGATTTAGGAGTCAGATCGGCATTGAGTCTCTTGAAAGGTAGATTATTGATCATTTTATTCACGATGCCTTTACCTTTGCTCGCGTTCTTTTTTTTTGACGAATCAAGTCTTGTTAGAACCACACACGTCACAAGTTCCGCGAAGCATCTGTCTGTTGTTTTTAGTTCGTACTTCTTGAGAATTACTCGTCTCGGTAACTCTCTTACACTTTACGCAATACATTTTTTTTTTAGAGTTATTTAAATTAATTTTGTTTTTATTTTTATATATAAATTTAATATTTCTTTTTTTTTAAAATTTTGTTCTTATTATATATATATTTTTTTTTCAATCGCTGCTCTTCAGTTCTATCATCTTACTGAATTCCTTCCTGGCATCTTTCCTTCCCTTTTCCACGAGAGAATCCTTCATCTCTTCCTTGATGATCTGACAAGTCTTGATTCTCACAGCTTCTTTCATGGCTTCATATTTCGTTTTCTCACCCAATATCATGAAGTATTCTCCATCCGATATCCTACCGTCTTTCAACGCCATCAAGATCATTTCGGATATCGTGTCGATCTTGGAGTCGGCCAAGACGCGAATCTTGTCGTGTTTCCTCGCTTTCAGATATAATTTCCTACTCAAAAGGTTTCTGAGCATGCTAAACAATCCACCGGCGAGAGCCACTCCTTCTATGGTTAACACGATCGGAATACCAACTGCAGTCGACAACAATCCGATGCTGGCTGCATGTAAACCCATGGAAATCGTGATGAGTGTCGTGTCAATCGCGTTGGTGAATTTCACGAAACGCGAATACTTCTTCTTGAGAGAATAACAAGAATCTCTCTCTTGAGTTAGATACGCTTGGATTCTACTGATTTGATCGATGCGATACCTCTCTCCTCTTTCTTTTTCTTCTAGTTATGGTGCCGTCGGCAAAACACCATTCGGCTTCTCATCCTCGTCGTCATCTATCGTTGGATACAATATATTTCTGGTTCTCATTTTTATGTTCTTTTTCTTTCTAATATTAGATAAAAAGTTTATGTGTGTATTTATTTTATTTTCTATTCTCCCTTATTTTATATCAACGAGAAAACTTAGACATATGCTTCATTGAACAATAATTTCATGATGCATCCCTTGTCTTCTAAAGTCAGACTTCTACGTGCTAATTTCAGTTCTTCCGAAACAGTGGGCTTGTCTCGATCCTTACAGATGAGTAATCTCTTCCAAAACACGATCACTTCGTCGATTTGAACGCATTCGAACGCCGGCTCGAAATACTTGATGACCATATCTTCCCTTTCCATCGTCAGACATGAATGATTCTCATGATCGAAGTCTAGGTGATCTCGACATCCGACGCATCGTTCTAACAAGAGGTGACCTAGTTGTTCGTTCACACAGAATGCGTAGGCTCTCATCAGCATTTTCAAAAGAAACCTTGCTCTAATAGTCTGGGAAGCATTCATGATTTACATATTTTTATTATCTATTCGATTTGATATATTTATTTTTTAAATAACTATTTATTTATATATTTTTTTCTCTCCTATATATATCAATCACTTTTTTATTCCCTCTCCTCAAAACCCATTCTATCACGATTCACCTCTCACAAAACTCAAGAGATGAATCGGCAAATCGTTTTTTCACCGATCAAATCGCACCCTATACCGTCCCAAACACGATCGGGAACGTGGCAGTGGTTTGCCGATTCGGTATCACCTTTTTTCCATGTACCGTACAGAGGTCGATTTTCTGATCTAGAATCGGCAAATGGGTTTCCCTGATCAGATCCCACTTTAACTGTTGGTGAACGTATACCTACTTATACCTACTTAGGTGATACAGAATTGGCAAACCACTTTTTGATGCTGATACAGAATCGGCAAAACGTTTTTTGCTCGCGTTCACCAACGATAGATCGATGGTCTAATCCACGATGGGAACGTAGAGAACAAATTTTTAATTATATTTTCTTAAAATTTCATACATTTTTTTCACTCTTGAGCGACGTGTCGAATGTACGCGTTCGCCAACAGGTATTTGAACATTAAAAGTGCGATCTAAAACAATGGCCGATTCTGTATCACCATAAAAAACGACATTTTGTGTACTTGTACACGATTTCAACACTGAATCCTATGGAGGTGTACATTCATGTACGTGTACATGTACAAAATCGTGTACAAGTGATACGGAATCGGCCTTTTCTACCTACTGCTATGTTAACCAATTTTTCTGCAATAAGACGGGGTATATTCGGAGGGTATGTTCGATTGTAGAAGAGTAAATCTAATTACCACAAACAACCCGACAATCCTTCCAAATCACCAAAATCTATCCCAACTTTTACTATTTCGAATTCTTTAAGAATTCTCTGCTTCTATCTATATATGCAATAGTTTTCTTCTACCTAGGGATGTTCCTTTATCCTGGAGTATACTCTAGTAGCGTAGAAGAGTCTATTAGTTGGAACAGCATTGCTTATTATTACTATATTTAGCTTTTCAGGTCTATTCTTGTTAGTTCTGACCCTATTCCAAGTACTCTTGTAGTGTCCTTTATCTAGATTATTCATATAGATTATAACCAACCAATCAGATTGCTTGATTTCCCATAATCTGTATGCAGAGTTATCTGTATATCTGTATAATAAAAGTCTATATCCAATGGCAATATCCCCAGGCACCCCAATTTTAGCACCCCTTTTTTGAAAAATATATGACCTTCGGCACCCCTTTTTTGTCATATGTGCTTATGTGAAAAAGCACAATGTGACACAATGTGCCCTAGCACAAAGGCACATGCTTTATGTGCCGATATGTGCTTATGTGAAAAGGCACAATGTGACACAATGTGCCCTAGCACATAGGCACATACAGGTATTTGAGGATACCTTTGGCCTGGTATTGTATTATTTGAAGATACCTATCGAGGATACCTACTGGAGAATCCCTTTTTGTCATGTGTGCTTATGTGAAAAGACACAATGTGACACAATATGCCCTATCGCATAGGCACATACTTTATGTGCCGATATGTGCTTATGTGAAAAGGCACAATGTGACACAATATGCCCTATCACATAGGCACATGCGGGTATATGAGGATACCTTTGGCCCGGTATTGTATTATTTGAAGATACCTATCGAGGATACATACTGGAGAATCCCTTTTTGTCATATGTGCTTATGTGAAAAGGCGCAATGTGACACAATATGCCCTATTACATAGGCACATTGTACCTGACGTGATTGTACCTGACGTAATTGTACTAGTTAACGTTTTGTGGGTGTGATTTATATTTTATTTATGGCGGCTTCTATTAGCGAGGAAGAGATTTGAGTTTGATATAGCTTGGATGCTGTTTTCCCAACTTCTTTACATATGTCATATGCCTTCCCTTCGCAACAAAATTTATATAATTTATAAGCTTGTATGGCCCTTTGAAGGAGTCAAGCCATCCAAAATTTAAAATGGACATCACTCGGATAAACCGACAAAGGACAGCGAAACAAACAGCAATCAAAACAATTTCGATTTCACTATCACAACAAAGTAGACTACAAAGCAAATCATTATCAAAACACATGCGACATGTGCCGACACTGGGTTTTCTCTGCATAAACTTACAGAAGGGAGTGTTCTAAGATTAAACAAGAAAATACACTAGGCAGCAGTGCTGTGCAAAAAAGGACGACGATAATATGCCAATACAATTTTACTGAAAAGACCATCTTTAAAATAATAAGACTGAGTATCACAAATGTAGTTTCATATAAAATATTATATTGAGGAACAATCTGAGGAATAATTCATTTAAACATAAACAGATCAATTTGAAAACAAATCAAAATATATTTGATTCTCGGTCAATATATTGTGGAAAACAATGAAGATGGGTTTTTTTATTAATTTATATTTTTAAAAATTGTTTTAGTATCTTTCTTCAGTAAATATGCAGTTTTCAGAAACTTATTCGTGAGGAACATAGAACATTGTAGTGCTCTGGAAACAAAAGTTTTTTCTGACAACTGTTAAGCCAAAAATGAAAGGGAATAAACCTTTTTTCAAAGAATGCATCTGAAATTATAGAAAAAAAACATGACATGAAGAGCAAATATAAAGATTATTTTGTATGCAAATCACGTCGTTTTTCCAACAGCACTGAACGTTCTGAATTTACGGCATTTTCTGTAAATACGATCAGTTCTATCGGGGTTTTCTATCAATAACCTCAGAGTACACAACGTAAGAAAATTAACTCGTTATACGGTGTCTGGACGGTGCGGACCGTGTACGATTCGGATCGGATTTTTATAAAGGACGTTTCGGCCCATATCTATTGACTAATCGGACCATATTGCTGACCGATTCGGATCAGATTATCGGACGATTCGGATCATGTTTGTGGACGATTCGGATCAGGTTTCTGGGCGATTTGCCCAACAGACACACAAGCCAGCACAAACATACACACTTCACAAGACATCACAGACTTGTCCTTTGAATTAAATAGGCCTAGAGCTTTATGTGCTAATTTCGGTGAGCCATTTTCATTAATTTCACTGAAACAATACCGACGTAGCGGTATTGTTTGTAGTTATCACAACAGATAATTCTGCGAGTAATTATGAAACAACTAATCCTGTGCTTCTGGGTCATGTCAGGGAAGAGGAAAAAAGACGTGACGTCAACATTGACCTGCCTGTTTTTATTTGCAATGCATTTTGGGTCCGTATACCGAATTTGGTCAAAATCGGCCCAGTAGTTGGCCCGTTACTAAGGGGCGCTCTAGTTGCTGGGGAAGTCACGTGACATCAACATTGATTGTCCGTTTTCATTTGCAGTGCATTTTGGGTCCGTATACCGAATTTTGTCAAAATTGACTCAGTAGTTAGCCAGTTGCTAAGGGGGCACTCTGGTTGCTAGAAAAGTCACGAGACGTAAAATTTGATCTGTCAGTTTTCATTTGCAAAGCATTTTGGGTCCGTATACCGAATTTGGTCTAAATCGGCCCAGTAGTTAGCCCGTTGCTAATGGGGCGTTCTGGTTGCTAGGGAAGTCACGCGACGTCAACATTGATATGTCTGTTTTCATTTGCAATGAATTTTGGTTCCGTGTACCGAATTTGGTCAAAATCGGCCCAGTAGTTAGCCCGTTGCTAAGGGGTGGTCTGGTTGCTATGGAAGTCACGTGACGTCATGATTGATCTGTCTGTTTTCATTTGCAAAGTATTTTGGGTCCGTATACCGAATTTGGTTAAAATCGGCCCAGTAGTTAGCCCGTTGCTAAGGGGGCGTTCTGGTTGCTAAGGAAGTCACGTGGCGTCAACATTGGTCTATCTGTTTATATTTGCAATGCATTTTGGGTCCGTATACCCAATTTGGTCAAAATCGGCCCAGTAGTTAGCCCGTTGCTAAGGGGACGCTCTGGTTGCTAGGGAAGTCACGTGGCGACACCACTGACCTGTCTATTTTCGTTTGCAATGCATGTTGGGTCCATGTATCAAAATTGGTCAAAATTGGCCCAGTAGTTTGCCCGTTGTTAGGGGCGTGCTTTACTTGCTATGGACGTCACGTGACATAATCAGTGACCCATTAACCTCCCCCCCCCCCCCCCCTCCACACCCAATATATTAAGGGTCCCTTGACCCAATGAGGCTGAAAGCAATGGTGGAGAGCGCCATCACTTGTTCTAGTGTCTGAGTATCCTTGAAAAAATCTAACCTCATTTGTCCTCGGTTCCTTTGGGAAAAATCCCTAAACGTTTAATCAGCCATAGTCATTCTCGTGAAGTCTCATCTCGTTAACTACTTCCTATGTTAAAAAAAGTGTGAAATTAGTATAAAGGACTCACGAGTTTCGACGTCGGCTTCGCCTCCGTCTCAACTCGGGCGCCTCCGGCGCCTTCGTCCTTTAAAAAAAACTGTCAAAACACTAATGATTTGAAAAATTTTTGATAGGTACGAGTTGTCCAGCGGTTGGTACGAGATGTCCAATCATGGGTACGAGTTGTCCAGCCGAAAATGGGTACGAGTCGTCCAATTTTGGGTTAGTTCAGCGATCTGAACGTAGTGGCTACCCCTCTACGTTCAGATTCTTCCCATTCAATCCTATAGAAAAAGTTCCCATCAAGTTTTTATGGGAACTCAAAACTCGAAATTAGAAATATATATCAAGCTTTCGCCCTTATTACCGGCTGCAATCGATAGTACACGTATTTCCTTACATTTGGGAAGAGTTTATTAATCCAAACTAGGTTTTATCCTTTAAATGTCGTCATTTGTGTACTCGTGAGGCGGCGACGGAGATTTCAAAATCGGCCATGTTGTTGTTTAAATATAAAACAGTAAAAACGATAACCCGGTAATGGCGCCGAAACGAATAGACCTTTTCATCGATGCGGAATAGGAAATTCGATCGCAATTGTGCGGAATGGGTTTGATAATCTGCTCTGTGCGAATGCGACCGAGTTTGATGACCTCCTCTGCGCGAATGAGATCGAATTTCCTATTCCGCGTCGATGAAAAGGTCTATTCGTTTCGGCGCCATTACCGGGTTATCGTTTTTACTGTTTTATATTTAAACAACAACATGGCCGAGTTTGAAATCTCCGTCGCCGCCTCACGAGTACACAAATGACGACATTTAAAGGATAAAACCTAGTTTGGATTAATAAACTCTTCCCAAATGTAAGGAAATACGTGTACTATCGATTGCAGCCGGTAATAAGGGCGAAAGCTTGATATATATTCCTAATTTCGAGTTTTGAGTTCCCATAAAAACTTGATGGGAACTTTTTCTATAGGATTGAATGGGAAGAATCTGAACGTAGAGGGGTAGCCACTACGTTCAGATCGCTGAACTAATTTTGGGTATGACTTGACTGGTACGAGTTGCCGTGGGTACAAGTTGTCCTGATACCTCATTTAGGTCCGCTCGCTACTCCCCTCTAAAACTGAATGGTTTCGCCCCCCCCCCCCCCTTCCCGATTTTATGTGAGTCGTTTTGTTCCTTTTTATTTTGGTGAGTCGTTTCGTACCTAAAAGAGTACGAAACGACCCAGTACGAAAAGGTAAAGGTGCGAACGACCCGGGGGACGAAAAGGAACGAAACGACCCGTCACCGCGTATCTAAGGACGCCGTTCATTCGGGTCAACTTGGGAAAAGATGTCAAAGTTACGGCTAAAAAGTGTATAAACGTTAAATATGAACTCCAGAAATTAATAAATGTGGATCCGAGATTAGTAATTGATAAAGGTATACGGTTAATATGTGAATCTGCCCTCCATATACAATGGGACCTCAAATTATTTATAATAAATCGGATAATTATCGCTCGTAAACCTCATTTGGGATCGGGAAGTTTCGTCCCCTGGAAGAATCATCCTCGGGAAGTTTCATCCCCGGGAAGATTCGTCCCCGGTACTTGTTAAATAATCATAAGCATAGGGCTGGCGTGGGATTGTAAGGTACATGGACAAGTAATAGTATCTTGGTTAATCACATTTTATTCAATTTTTACTTAATGGTTTACAGGTCAAAAACTGATAACTTTGTTTACCTTCATCAAAAAGTCTGTTGTTCTGAGGTCATTATCCCTATATCTCATCCAAAGCTGGTCTATCTCTTTGTCAGTTGCTGTGTATTTCCTCCTTATTTTGGTTTCTAGGTCGCAAGCCTCTACAGACAGCTGGACATGTTCTGCTTCCTACTGGAGTGCCATCACTAGCTTGTAAAAGGACAGTCTAGTTCCCCTGGCATTCATCCTACGGTGCCAAGCTGAAAGTAAAAAAAAACATTGTTATTGATCACAATCCCTTTGTTTTGACAGCACATGAACTTATCTATAATTTTTTATATAACGACTTGTGTTTTGACATCATTAATTTGACGTGAAACTAATGTGTGAACTAAAGAGTGTGAAACTAACTGGGATTTGATCTAATGAAGTTATTATTTAATAGTATTATACACACCTTCTACAAAATAAAAATCAATGGGCTTGCGTGAATCAAAAAATCAAATGTCTGAATTTATTAATAAAAAAATATAAGACAATATAAAAACAATATAAATATTTACTTTGTGGAATGCTGGTATTGCAGGTTTCGATGTTGCCAACGTCTGCAACCATCACAATCAACGGCTTGTTGTCTTGGTTTAACATTTCTTCCACATTCTATACATGGGTATTCTGTGGAAGAAGACGGTTCTCTAAGGTTGTAAGGCATGTTGAGAGATATGAGGAAATAATTGATTGCACGCCTTAATATACCCCAGATAAATCCATGCCTTTCAAGCTGACAACATATGGTGCAGTCTGTTAAAAAAAACATACCGGTACATGAATGAACACCCCTCCCTTGAACCCGACAATAGTTCAATCAGTTGAAAAAAACCACCCTAAGATCCATCTGACTGTACCAGTTAAAAAAACACTGTGAGATCCAGCCGAGAGTATTTACATCAAAAGAATTATGCAAACATATTTATATTAATAGGGAAAAATAAAGTCAAAAGAGTAAAATTCCATGCATACATAACATATATGAACATGATACACACAGGTCCTTCATTAATTTTTTTATTAAAAATATGTCAGAATTCTATACAATTTACCAGAGGACGAAACTTCCCAGGGACGAAACTTCCCACTAACTAGGAGACGAAACATCCCGGGGACAAAACTACCCTGACCCCCTCATTTCACTGTGCACTTTCTTGTCCGACTAAATGTTTTTTCAGCCTTTTCTGCGACTTCTCCCAGTTATCATGAACAACCCAAGAACACTCAACGGTCATGTAATACACCACTGTAAAGCTTATTCATTCCCCTTTCCATTGATGCTGGGTATTGTTGGATACGTTGTGTGAATCAAATTTGAGGGGGAATAACGAAGATGAGTGCTATCGTTTTCGAAAAGCGAGTTGTTTACCTTGTTAATATTTATATAATAATAATAATAATAACACTTTGGCCAGTCGCTGATTTGTCGCGGTTCTCGGACGAGAAAGCCATGGTTACCCCTGTACTCCCAACTGCCTCCCTATTCCCATGCTTCTCTTCTCCTCCCAACACTCGGAGACGAACTGCTTGATGATATCCCTTGTCCCAATCTCTCCGATTAGCACATTAACCCTCTCCTTTGAGTCCCCCCCTAACCAGATGCCCTTCATTCTCCCATCCCACTTCCCCATTATACTCCCAGTGAATCTCATTCTTTTAGACTGATACTTTGGGCATTCTAGAAGAAAGTGTTCCAGGGTCTTCACCATGTCCAAGTTACACATCTGGCACTCCCTTTCACCGTCTTTCCCAATTTGTCCCCTCAGCTCCAGGGATCGCAACCTCAGCTTGGACAATATACCATTACATTTACAGGGGCACGTCAGCATAGATTCAAAAATGGTATCAAATATCATTTTTCTTTCGATTTCCCAGCTTGTGCCGAGTACGTACCCTGACATGTAAGCGTTATTTTTCCTCATGTAATCACGGTAAGCAGTACCTAGTTCCACATGATACATTGCCAAGACAAGATTGATGTTTGGTTTAACGAGGGAGATGGCAGAAAATTAAAAAAATGTGACTCGATACTGCCTAGTAGACTGTATCTTGTAAAGTATCAAAACAAATAGAAACGCAGTTTTTGAATTATTCCGAACGTTAAGGTGTTGGAAAAGTTTGCTTGAAAAAAAAGGTACATGGACGTTTTGTCCGCAAGCCGAGTCGTACGCTTACAATTTTACCCATTTTGTCCGCCAGTGCACCAAATCATCCGCTAGCAATTTTGCACAATTTATTAGGCCCCTTGCAATTTTACCTACTTCGTTCGCCAAGGGTTTGAATATCATAAAAACATGGAAATTAAAATTAATGATATTTATTCAGTATCAAGCGGAATAATGATATTTATTCAGTACACAAAATAATCACATTAACAGCATAGCATAGCAAATATTTTTCAATGAATAAATGCCAAAATTATAAGATTATGTTATGGAACTTAATATAACAAGTTTTGATGCATTTCTTAATATAATTATAACAAGTTATGATGCATTCTTAATATAATTAATTCCTGTAATACATTTGCTAATAATTTTGCAATTATTCATTATAAAGTACTGGTGACGCTCTTCCATGAATAATTGCAAAATTATAAGATTATGTTGCGGAAGTTAATATAACGTGAATTTTGATGCATTTCTTAATATAATTAATTCTTATAATACATTTGCTAATAATTTTGCAATTATTCACTGTAAAGCACCGGTGGCGCTCTTCAATGAATAATTGCAAAATTATAAGATAATGTTGTGAAACTTAATATAATGTACATATACTTTAAGAACTTTTGCTGTAATAATATAATTATTATAGGCAATCCATTGAATAAATGTTAATTACAGTCACGTTAAACAGTGTCGAAATTAATTAGATGTCTGAGTAGTTTATTTGTTCTGACATTTCTGTTTTCAGAATTTTATATAAGTATATGAAATTTTAATGCAAGGACTGGAGTTAAATTAAGATATACTACAATAGATAATATACAATAAAGTATAGAATAAAATGATTATATAAATAAAAAATGGTTCAAAATACAATACTTCGATACTTTCCCCCAGTGGACGAGTTTCGGACAAGTTGGGTAAAATTACAGCGGATGACTTGGGTAAAATTGAAGCGGACGATTTCGTTAGCGGACGAAATGGGTGTAATTAAAAAAAAATGGATACTGACAGTTTGCTTTCAGTCCCGTCACAAATCAAAACAAAGTAATAATGTGTTACTTTTTGGTGTCATCTGTATTTCTGAACAGTACTTTGCAGTTTCGAACACCAAAAAAGGAAAATAATAACCTTTTTTGATATTTACCACCATTGGCAAGCCGAGAGGCTCTCGGTTCGAATCCCACCTGCGGCAACCGCATTGTGTCCTTGGGCAAGACACTTCACCCCCATTGCCCATGTGGGGGCACGGTGACGTTGTGTACTAAGGTGTACTGCACGTCGATGGTGCACCTGTCTTCAACCAATGCTAACCCTGCTTGTGTGGAGTTGGTATGTTGGGGTGCTGACAGTTGCTCGCCGTTGCTCGGTGGTTCTCTCCGGGTACTCCGGCTTCCTGCACACATAAAACTGTCACGGTCATGGTTAGCCATTGTGCAGAAATATGTGACCTTAAACACCTATAAATAAAATACAACCATTGAAAATGGCATGTCATCTTTATTCGGGAACTGGAAGAAGATTCAGCCTGGTGAAAACTCGGCCCAGGGAAGATTCATCCAAAGGAAAAGCAGTACACATCTGTTAGGATATTTTAGATATGCTACGATATTCGTTTTAACTCCTAAAAAATAATTCTTAGAAAAAGTATTAATATATTGCTCAATATATATTAAAAACAAATATTAATATACATGTATATCGTCGAGCAATTATCTCTGTAGTAAATTCACATTTGCTGTGTTCTGTAATAATTAACGTCTCTCATCTGTGAGAATGGTATCCAGTCACTTCGACCCCCAAGTCCTTTCGGCCTCTCGTCACTTTGGCCTCAAAGTCATTTCAGACCCTCGCTTCCGACTCTTGTGGATTCATAAGCAAATAAAATAAAATTATTCAGGTCGCAAAGGATTTCAAATCCCACATCGTCAATGTGCACCTTAGGCGTGCTGAAACTTTTATTCATCATGAAAGAAAATCTACTAGGCATGAAAGAATACCATTATCATATGTATACCTGAATATCTATTTGAGGTATAAATGTTGAAAAACAATTGAATAAAAAAATGTTAAAATTCAAATGATATTTAAAAATATTTATAGAGGCCGAAATGACTTGGTATATTGGGGCTGAATTAACTTGTGGCCGTAATGACTGGGGCCGTAATGACTTGGGGCCATTTCTCAAGTACATAGTTTCATTATTAGTTTGTGATATTTGTTTTTGCTGTACAGTGGAACCCTGTTAATTGAAGAGCCACTTTGGCAATGAAAATTATTCAATTAACAGGAGTATTTAATTAACAGGGATTGTATCTCTTTCCTGTATTCCAGAGATAAACTTAGCATTTATTCTATTATATTTTGTTTGACAGAGCTTCATGATCTCTGTCAAACAAGACATAATAGATTAAATGCCTGTATTGGATGTACTGAGGCCAAATTGGTCTATAACCAAAGGAAAACTGGGAAGAGTCCGGGTAATTTCTCGACATGTTACAAGATTTCTTATTCATTTAACAGATTATTGTATAACCTAAATTCAATTAACAGGTCAGATTTGTACTTGAGGCTTGGTAAATTGTTTTGTGTTGGGAAATTATATTCAATTAACAGGGATATACAATAAAGGTATATCCAATTAAGTGGGCCCCACTGTATAACCAAAACCACCCCCTCTCCCACCCCAATCAAAACCACCATTCAGAAGTCTTGGATTCAGCAAATTTGATTTCTTTATTTATTCGGGTTTAACTACACATTTTACAGCCAGGGTCACCTCATGTTGGAAAGTTTTACTAGGGGAGGAACCCAGATTACCTGGAGAGAACAATGGCAAGCAACTGTCAGGCTCCTCAACATAGTAACTCCAAACAAGCATGGTTAACATTGGTTGAAGATAAGTACATCATCAATGTGCAGTACACCTTTGTACAGTTGCCGCAGGTGGGATTCAAACAGAACCTCGCATCTTGTTTTGGGAAGGTTTTTTTGTTCCAGCTTCATTAAGGTTTGTTTAATATTATAAAATTTTGTCATGATTAGTAATCATAAATCCTAAAAAAAAACTATAGAAAAAAATGCATAGAACCTTTAAAAAAAAAAATTCCGTGAAGATTTGACCTCTGACTTGTTGAGATTTGACCATGACTGAGAGTCAGAGAACGAATATTCTCAGAAAAAGTAAGAGGGCTGAATCATCATGTGGTTGAATCTTCTTGAACATCTTTTTTTAAACTAAATTGCCCATTACATATAAAACACCATAACTAAGGCAAAAACAATACTATGTAATTCCAAAGTCTGAAATTCTATAAATTCCAAATAAATTTACACAAATTATACAGCAAATTGAAGGATGTGGTGTATAGTAGAGCTGTAGGTTAACCGAAACCGAACCGAGGTTTTTAGTTTTTTCAAAAAACCGAAACCGAAATCGTCGACATCCCGTAATCTGAGGTTTTTCGGTTTTTTTAAATACCCTCTTGGTGCAGAAATTCACAGAATGTAGCCATCCCAGAGTAGTGAGAGTACCCAGACACTGCCAATGGCAGTGTCTGGGTACTCTCACTACTCTGGGAAGGCTACATTCTGTGAATTTCCAACATTTCAGTTTAGTTGTGTTTGCAGCTTTCCTCAAGTTGCATGCAGGTGTCAGACCTCGAAAAATGGCCAAGCACAATAAAAGTTCTGTATATTTAGGTAATTATTATATTGGCCTTCCTGGTTCTTCATGTATTATAGCTTATTTCGGGCATTCATTGAGTTTCACTCAATTTCACTACCATTCAGTTATGACTCCCGAGATTAGAATGAGTTTTATTAAATTTTACTTTGCCTTATGAACAAACCGAAAACCGAACCGAACCGAGGTTTTACTCCACCTGAAAAACCAAAACCGAACAAGAAATTTAAAAACCTACAGCTCTAGTGTATAGAACCCCAAAAGTATGTGTGCACCTCATGCACTGATACACAGTCGACATCGGACATCAGCGGTTCCAGAAAGTGTGCTATCGGTACCGTATTTGTATTTGTACAATAACTGATAATAATAAAATAATATTTCATAAGAACAACAAACACAGGAATTCGAAATGCCAATGCTGTCCCATTGTCCTTGAAAGGGGGAGTCTTTTACAAATAGTTCTTTGCCATATGATACTCTGGATACTCCCCATTTTTCGCTCAACTTTGACATCGTCAGATTTGAGGTTATGCCATGGCCCGTCGTCCGTCTGCCCATCTGTCCGGCGTCATCAGTTCAATATGGCTTGGGCTAGAGGTTGTATTTATGAACCGATCTTTACAAAACTTCTTGGGTACCTTTGTTATCACTGTGGGACGAGAACGAGTGTTTTTTGGGTGCCATCCAAAATTCAAGATGGCCACCAGCATCCATTTTGTACTGAAATTAGTGCAATCACTTTTTGTACAGAACGTCTGTTTGAAAGTTCTGATTTGAATAAATTTTTATATGAATGTTTAGTAACATGGAATACATCACATATAATACAGGTTTTTTCTCGTGCTGAAAGTATGCAAATTAGATGAACTTTGATTTATTCAGTGCTACTTGTCCACAGTAAGTGGACATCAATACGACTTGGGATAGGGGCTGTATTTATGAACTGATCTCCACGGAACATCTTGGGTACCTTTGTTATCACTTTAGGATGAGAACGAGTGTTTTTGGGTGCGGTCCAAAATTCAAGATGGCTGCCAGTGGCCATTTTGTACCGAAATTAGGTACAATCAGTTTTCTGTACAGAACTTCTATACTGCTTGGGCTAGAGGCCGTATTTATGAACCGATCTTTACAAAACTTCTTGGGTACCTTTGATATCACTGTGGGGCAAGAATGAGTGTTTTTGTGTGGAGTCCGAAATTCAAGATGGCCACCGGCAGCTATTTTGTACCAGGGGTGGTGCAAAGGATTTCTCGACAAGGGGGCTGACCTCTCCGACAAGGGGGCTATAAAAATTTGACCTCCCAAACGAAGGAAAATGAGTGAAAATTGGTAACTTGGAGAACCAAAATAGAAGCAAATTGAGTATGTTTGTTGATTATTTAACATATACATATTATAATGAGGTCGGGAAATATTTCATCTATAAGGCCAGTTTGACTAACGACATTAAGGAATTTCGTGAGAATCACTATTCTTTATCAAAGTTCCAGTGCTGCACGGGTTCGAGACTGACAAGACGAGGTATATACATTCGATTGTCGGAAATTTCTCGTGAAGTCGGGTTTACGAGACTCTCCGACAGACTGACTAAAAATCTGTGACGGGGGTCTGGACCTCTCTTGCAGGGGGCTGTAGCCCTCCCTTACTCCCCCCCCCCCCCCTGGCTCCTCCACTGTTTTGTACAGAAATTAGTGCAATAAGTTTTTTGTACAAAACTTAGTATGAAAGTTCTAATTTGAATATATTTTTGTATGAATGTTCAGTAACATGGAATACATTACATATAATACAGGTTTTCCTTTCGTGCAGAAATTATGCAAATTAGATGAACTTTTGATTTATTCAGCACTACTTATACACAGTAAGTGTACATGTCAATACGGCTCGGGCTAGATGCTGTTTTTATGAATCAATCTTCACGAAACTTCTTGGGTACCTTTGTTATCACCTTGGGATGAGAACGAGACTTTTGGGTTGTGGACCTTGCGGTCTGAAATTCAAGATGGCTACCAATAGCCATTTTATACCAAAATTAGGTCCAATCAGGTTTTTGTACAGAACTTCTAGGTCTACATTTGTTATCATCATGGGGTGGTAACAATTGCTTTTGGGCTTGGCTGCGTTAATATTTGGTGTTGTTTGGGGAGCGTAACATTATTAGCACAACCCAGTTTTCTGTTTCCAATGAGAAAAATGAAACCTCACCCGTGGGAACCCTATGAACTAAAGATAAAAAAATTCAAATACCTGTATTTTAAGAAGGACTGGACAAATATTTATTATTAGTAGGAATCAACCGCAGAAGGGTTTGAATCAAACAGACCAAAACAATTGCTAACATTTGGCTTGTGATGCACCATACAAGGATCCCCATTGTAACGTTAACCCCTTGGAGATTTCTTTTCTAGTTTAACATCTGACTGTCACCCACCTTCACAATACTTTACCTGTACAATTGTTGCAGACTACAGGGTATTTTGTGTTTTCAAAACATTGATTAGCAGTTTTTTGGTGATTGCCGAAAATTGATTAGCAGTCTAGAAGAATTGATTAGCAATTCACATTGACATGAAGTTGTTCACTTTCCTTTTGCTTTAGCCAAACAAGAGGTAGTTGGTACTTTAAAAAAGCATGTAAACTTGGCAAACACTACAGTTTCTCCAAATAAAAGATTAAAAATAAGCACTTTGAAGTATCTTCTATCACTTCATATGCTTGATGTACATTATATAATGTGTCAGTGATAGAAGATACTTCATAGGGCACTATGAAGTCTTCCCAGTCAGCCTACATTTATGAATGGTAGCATAGTGAATGTTTGGAACATTTACAATAGAGTGTAAGGCCAAAGAAAAAGGGTTTTGGTTCTCATGCACAGCCGCATTGGAAAAATACCCCCGCATTGAATTTCTTTATGGAGGTTCGAGATTTTCCCCAAACTTAAAGTAAACAATGCACTGCCAATCTCAGATGTTCATTACAGTATAACAAAAATACCATGTATGTCTGTGTATACGTCGCCCCCGTGTATAAATCGCACCCCCAACTCACACTTGGAATTCCTCCCTTTTGCCTAAAGCTCATGCATAGGTTGCACACCCTTTTTCAAGTATATGCAGTCAACAAGAATTAGTTGCAAGTTTATATGTTTTGCCAATTTGGGATGCAACGGAAATAGGTAAGTTTTCATAAGTTACCACATGTTGAATAAGATAAAAGAATAATGGAAAATTATTATTAAAGATTTAAAAAATATGTGCATTTTATTTGTTTTTCATTGTTTATCACCCCAATGTCTCCATCCCTGTCGAGAAAATCCAAAACTTGTTTGTGCCTGAGACTTGGTAGTTTCAGAATCAGAGCACCATAACCCTACTAGAAACAGGAATCACCCGGAATCCCCTTTAAAGACTGGGATCACCCGGAATCCCCTCATATTTTACTACATTTTTGCCATATTTAGCACTTTTAGTAATAAAAAATCATCCTCGGGGGGTTTCCAATCATAGTTTTTTTCCAAATATAGATTTTGACAAGTCTTAGTGTACGTGAAGAGATTATTGGAATGATTATTATCATTCATTACCTTTCATCGATCAAACTTTTTCAGGGGAAGTAACTCACGGTACCATTATAGTGTAAGTTTTTATCTCGTGCTGTATCAACGCAGCCCTGACCAGGAATTGAGTTGCTTCAGTGAATTTTGTTATTATTTACTTGAACGTTCCGGTCAAATTTAGAAGCGACACTGCAAAGCTAACAAATTTAGAAGCGGCACTGAGAAGCTAACATCATCCTGCGATAGGAAAGAACTTTAAGAAATAAAAAAGTGCAAAAGTGTGTGCAAAGAATATGACTGGGCAAACTTAGTACACATTTATGGTGTAAGTGCTGCTCTCAACACCACAATCAATTCGTACTGCCCACCATTATTGAACGAGTACTTTATTTCAAGGCCTTTGACACGACATGTGTGTGGGCGTAATGTAAAATCAAGTGAACAGGAGCCTACTATCAGCATGTGGACTAAGACAACAGTGCCTGATAGGGCACAAGACTTTGTACCCAATCACTTTGTATTTTTACACAAGTTTCCAACTGTGGAACAAGTACAAACTACAATATTGGAAATTAGTTCCCTTTTGATGGAGAATGAGGAGGTAGCTCCATCAAATTGCGAAACCATCAAAACAGGCATTGAAATGGAAACTGACAAACCACTCCCTAGTCAGTATGATGATGATGAAGATCAGAGCTCAGCAGAAATCATTGACGTAAAGCATTCGTCACCTGAGGGGGTGCTTTGTGGATATCATTTTGCAGACGAAAGTCGGATTGAGCATGAGACATCAGGATCTAGCCAGTGCCCTGAGAATGACTTGGCAACACACGATAGCTCAAAAATTCATCACTGCGATCTCAAGCCATCTATTAAATACGAGTCCTCTGATCTTTGCAAGTTTATTGTTTTGGAACAATAAACTTGCAAAAAATAGTTTATTTTTTAATAGAAATATTATTAGCAACCATGCGAATACCAGCCATTTCATAAAAATAATTAACTCGCATCGTGCGAATCATTTTTACGATTTTGATTCGCAGGCAGTCGTGATGCGAACCCAAACAAAAAATACTCTGGGCTATGGTCAGTATTTATGTAAGACCTTAAAAATACTTTACATGTATCTTTGTTATCAGGTCATTATCTAGATGTGTGTCATTGCTCTGTCAAATACTATACATGTACATGTCTTACACATGTTGAGCTACAGTGTCATTGACACTTTCATTTAATAGAAAATCAATTTTGTAATGCTAGAAAAATCCAGAAAATGACTCAATACAGAGTTTTGACCCTTCTCATAAAGAAGAACATAGGTGTGATTTCATAAAGATATGCATGGACACATAGCTACTGAAGTTCAAGAATCAAAACGAAATGCAGTTTTTAGCTCAACTTGACAAAGTCACTTCTCATCCGTTGGCGTACGTACGTACGTACATACGTAAGTATGTTAGTACATACGTCCACAATTTACTTTGGCACACCTCACAGGTCGCATTTATGATCAGATCGCTTTGAAACTTGGTATGCTTGTTTGGGGTGACCTCCAGATGGGCGCTATCGATTTTCTTCAATTTCCGTCAAAAAATGTTGCCGTGGCCAACGTTCTTAGAACTTAGTTTAGTCAAACCTTAATATTTCCTTTTGGCACACCCTACAGGGCACATTTATGATTGGATCACTTTGAAACTTGGTATGCTTGTTTGGAGTGACCTCTAGATGGGAGCTATCGATTTTCTTCAATTTCTGTCACAAAATGTTGCCGCGGCCAACGTTCTTAGAACTTAGTTTTGTCAAACCTCAGTATTTCCTTTTGGCACACCCTACAGGGCACATTTATGATTGGATCGCTTTGAAACTTGGTATGCTTGTTTGGGGTGACCTCTAGATGGGAGCTATCGATTTTCTTCAATTTCCGTCAAAAAATGTTGTTGCGGCCAACGTTCTTAGAACTTAGTTTAGTCAGAAGACCTCAATATTTCCCTTTGGCACACCCTGCAGGGCACATTTATGATCGGATTGCTTTGAAACCTGGCATGCTTGTTTAGGGTGACTTCTAGATGGGAGCTATCGATTTTCGTCAATTTTCGTCAAAAATTGTTGCCGCGGCCAACGTTCTTAGAACTTGGTTTAGTCAGACCACAATATTCCCCTTTGTCACACCCTGCAGGGCACATTTATGATTGGATTGCTTTGAAACCTGGTATGCTTGTTTAGGGTGACCTTTAGATGGGAGCTATGTATTTTCTTCAATTTCCGTCAAAAAATGTTGCCACGGCCAACGTTCTTAGAACTTAGTTTAGTCAGACCACAATATTTGTTTTTGGCACACCCTACAGGGCACATTTATGATCGGATCGCTTTGAAATCTGGCATGCTTGTTTGGGGTGACCTCTAGATGGGAGCTATCGTCTTTCTTCCATTTCCATCAAAAAATGTTGCCGCGGCCAACGTTCTTAGAACTTAGTTTAGACAGACGTCAATATTTCCCTTTGGCACACCCTACAGGGCACATGTATGATCGGATTGCTTTGAAACCTGGCATGCTTGTTTGGGGTGACCTCTAGATAGGAGCGATCGATTTTCTTCCTTTTCCGTCCGTCAAAATATGTTGCCGCTGGCAACGATCTATGAACTTAGTTTAGTCAGGCATCAATATATTCCTTTGGATAACCATAAAGGGCACATTTATGATCAGATCAGTTTGAAACTTTGTATGCTTGTATGGGGTTACCTCTAGATGGAAGCTATCGATTTTTGTAAAAAAATGTTGCCACTGGCAATGACCTTTGATGAACTAAGTAAAAACTTAGTGCAGTTAAGCATCAATATTTCCCTTTGACACACCCTGAAGGGCACATTTATGATTTGATCGCTTGCAAATTCGGTGTGCTTGTGTGGGGTGACATCTATATGGGAGCTGTCGATTTTCTTCCATTTCTGTCAAAAAATGTTGCCACTGACCTTTGAACTTAGTTTAGTCAGACCTCAATATTTCCCTTTAACACACCCTTTAGGGCACCTTTATGATCGGATCACTTTGAAACTTGGTATTTGTGTTTGGGGAGACCTCTTTATGTGAGCTATTGCTCTTTTTCATTTCCATAAAAAATTATTGTCGTTATCACCAGCCTTTGAATTTCCTACATTTGTGCATCAACTTATCCCTTTTGCACTCTCCCCAAAAAACCATTGCCACAAACAATGACCAACTTAGTGCATTTGTGCATAAACATCTTCCTTTGGCATGCCTCCGAGGGCACATTCATTATCAGGTTGTTTTGAAACTTTGTAAGCTTATGCAGGGTGACAAAGATAGGAGGTATTGATTTTCTTTTCATTTCCATCAAAAACTGTTGCTGTTAGCAACAATCTTTGAATTTATTGCATTTGTTCATCAACATCCTTTGACATGGCCTGCAGGTCACATTTATCATAGGATTGTTTTTGAACTTGGTGTGCTCATTTGGCAAGGCCTTTAGATAAGAGTTATTGATTAGCATTCATTTCTGTGAAAAAAGTTGCCATTTACAATAACCTCTGAACATACTGCATTTGTGTATCAACATTCTTCCTTTAGCCAGTCTTACAGTTTACATTTAAAAATGCATCTTTTACTCTGACGTTGTGCACACACAATGCTGTTATGTTGAAATTTCATCAAATAACATTGGTACCAATGATCTTCAATTTTGCCATTTCTTTTTTAACTTAACAAGTTCAAGTTTGTCAAGTTGAGCTACAGTGTCATTGACACTTTCATTTAATTATGCTAATTTTAAGGTGTAATAAATAATAATGAAATGTTTGCTTGAAAATAGGTTATACGTTGCTGATAAGTTGCTCCTGAGTCATTTCGCCCCAATTCCCATTCTCCCCTCAAGTCATTTCGAACAAATCCTCACTTGCCTCGGGTCATTTTCCCCACAGACGGAGGGGGCGTGGTTTCGCCCCTAAATTTAAATTTTATTTTGGTAATGCAATGTAATTGTTTCCTTTAGTATTTTCTTTCCCAGAAGAATTTACCGAAGTAAACAATTTCCATTGAAATTTTCACAAAATTGAAAAATTTTACCGTATCTGCACTGACCGATGTGAGCAAGAAACTGCACCCACCATTGCCCATGTGCGGGTATATTGGCTTTGTGTGCTAAGGAGTACAGTACATTGATAGTGCACTTGTATTCAACCATTGCTGACCCTGCTCGTGTGGAGTTAGTATCTTGGGAGCCTGGCATTTGCTCGGTGGTTCTCTCCTGGGACTTCAACTTCCTCCACCCATAAAACTGTCTGACACGATGTGACCCTAACTGTCAAAAATGCTGCTAAACCCCAACAAATAAATAAATCCAAGTTCCATGTGTTCTATAATATACTGTCATCAGTGAGAATTGCATCCAAACTGTCCTCTAGCAATTTGACCCAAACTAGCTGCTAATTTAACCCAAATCATCCTATGGCAATTTGATCCAAACCAAACCATCCCCCAGAAAAGGGTCCTACTAAACACTGAGGTATACCGGGAGATACTGAGGTGAAAAGAAAAAAAGTAATTTAAGTCAGGGTTGTTTAAAAAGGTTTAAATATAATTGCAGACATTTAATTGATCCCTTCGAAGCAATCTACATGATGTTACATGATTTATTCGAGTAAATGCAAGATATATACATGTATGTAGACCGAGTTGTTACCGAAAACTACCCCTTGGTATATAGTAGGTAGCTTGGTTATTAATGGGCTACGTCTGTGCATGGATGAAGCACTTAAGTGGTAACTGGGTATCTTAAAACAGATCACTGTAATATTTGATAAAAATAAACCTCCCATCAGATTTTAAATGGGCCTTTGGCCAGCCAAACTTTGGGTATACAGTCGAGCGATACTTATCACAGTACGCCACAAAATCCTAATAACATGAAGCCAACAATGGCAAAAGTTGCAAAACAATAAACAAAAAAAAAAGAAATAAGTGAAAATTAAAAAAAAAAACTGTGATAAGTATCGCTCGACTGTACACCCAAACATACAGCTTGCTTTTAGTATATGTACAGTACATGGGGAGAGGATTGCAACAAAATCACTTGTGGAGTGGAATTATCACCCAAACTATCACTTTCAAATTATGTGCATATGGACAAAAAACACAAGCAATGTTTCAGCCAGTGGAGTCGATGGACCTCCTGGTTTAACCCAGAGGTCCATTGGCTGTCCAGAGCTTAACTTGTGCTTGTTATGCTTTGCAACAAATTTGGAATTATTGCTTGGGTGAAATCTACACTCTGTGGGCGATTTAGTGATGATACACTCTGCACCTGCTGTATATATACGGTATACTTATTAGCCCTTTCGCCTGTGACAACAACACTAATTTATGGTGATTTGTTGACACTTTTTTGTTTTCAAGGTTTTCACCTTCTTCAAGTGACGAGTTTTTAGCTCACCGAAGAGAGCTTTACTTGCCACTGGTCGTCTGTTGTCCGTCGTCGTGAACATTTTTCAAACGACTTCTCCTCTCAAACCACTGGTCCGACTTTCACGAAACTTCATGTGGATGTTCATTACTATATGGAAATTCATGATTGTTCAAATGAAATGGCCCCGTCCTATGAGGGCTCTGTATGGGGCATAACTCTGATAAAATCTTCTTCTCCAGATCCAGCAGGCAGAATCTTTTCATATTTGGTATGTGACATTATGGGGTGGATCTGATTCAAGTTTGTTCAAGTCGGCTCCCTAGATTCATATTTGGGCTCACTGTAGAAGCTCGAATTCGAACTTAGTGTATTTCAGGCAAATTTCTTCTAAAATCTTCTTCTCCAGATCCAGCAGGCAGAATCTTTTCATATATGGTATGCGACATTGTGGGGTGGATCTGATTCAAGTTTGTTCAAGTCGGCTCCCTAGATTCATATTTGGGCTCACTTTAGAAGCTCGAATTCGAACTTAGTGCATTTCAGGCAAATTTCTTCAAAAATCTTCTTCTCCAGATCCAGCAGGCAGAATCTTTTGATATTTGGCATGCAACATTGTGGGGTGGATCTGATTGAAGTTTGTTCAAATCGGCCCCCTGGATTCATATTTGGGCTCACTATAGAAGCCTGAATTCGAACTTAATGCATTTCAGGCAAATTTCTTAAAAAATCTTCTCCAGATCCAGCAGGCAAAATCTTTTGATATTTGGTATGCAACATTGTGGGTGGATCTGATTCAAGTTTGTTCAATTCGCCCCCCTGGTTTTATATTTGGGCTCAGTATAGAAGCTCGAATTCAAACTTAGTGCATTTCAGGCAAATTTCTTCAAAAAACTTCTTCTCCAGATGCAGCAGGCAGAATCTTTTGGTATTTGGTATGCAACATTGTGGGGTGGATCTGATTCAAGCTTGTTCAATTCGCCCCCCTGGTTTTATATTTGGGCTCAGTATAGAAGCTCGAATTTGAACTTGGTGCATTTTAGGCAAATTTCTTAAAAATCTTGATTCAAGTTTGTTCAAATCGGCCCCCTGGATTAATATTTGGGCTCAATATAGAAGCCCAAATTCGAACTTAATGCATTTCAGGCAATTTTCTTAAAATATCTTCTTCTCCAGATCCAGCAGGCAGAATCTTTTGATATTTGGTATGAAACATTGTGGGGTGGATCTGATTCAAGTTTGTTCAAATCAGCTCCCTAAATTCATATTTGTGCTCACTATAGAAGCTCAAATTCAAACTTAGTGCATTTCAGGCAAATTTCTTCTAAAATCTTCTTCTCTAGATCCAGCAGGCAGAATCTTTTCATATTTTGTATGCGACATTGTGGGGTGGATCTGATTCAAGTTTGTTCAAATCGGCCCCCTGTATTCATATTTGGGCTCACTATAGAAGCCCGAATTCGAACTTAATGCATTTCAGGCAAATTTCTTAAAAAAATCTTCTTCTCCAGATCCAGCAGGCAGAATCTTTTGATATTTGGTATGCAACATTGTGGGGTGGATCTGATTCAAGTTTGTTCAAATCGGCTCCCTGGATTCATATTTGGGCTCACTATAGAAGCCCGAATTCGAACTTAGTGCATTTCAGGTAAATTTCTTAAAAAATCTTCTCCAGATCCAGCAGGCAAAATCTTTTGATATTTGGTATGCAACATTGTGGGGTGGATCTATTCAAGTTTGTTCAATTCGGCCCCCAGGGTTTATATTTGGGCTCAGTATAGAAGCTCGAATTCAAACTTAGTGCATTTCAGGCAAATTTCTTCAAAAAACTTCTTCTCCAGATCCAGCAGGCAGAATCTTT
Organism: Pictodentalium vernedei; assembly: GCA_031216915.1. NCBI lineage: Eukaryota > Metazoa > Mollusca > Scaphopoda > Dentaliida > Dentaliidae > Pictodentalium > Pictodentalium vernedei. The sequence goes on along the minus strand of CM062296.1, from coordinate 124,541,902 downwards.
TGGTATTTGGTATGCAACATTGTGGGGTGGATCTGATTCAAGTTTGTTCAATTCGCCCCCCTGGTTTTATATTTGGGCTCAGTATAGAAGCTCGAATTCAAACTTAGTGCATTTCAGGCAAATTTCTTCAAAAAACTTCTCCAGATGCAGCAGGCAGAATCTTTTGGTATTTGGTATGCAACATTGTGGGGTGGATCTGATTCAAGCTTGTTCAATTCGCCCCCCTGGTTTTATATTTGGGCTCAGTATAGAAGCTCGAATTTGAACTTGGTGCATTTTAGGCAAATTTCTTAAAAATCTTGATTCAAGTTTGTTCAAATCGGCCCCTGGATTAATATTTGGGCTCACTATAGAAGCCCAAATTCGAACTTAATGCATTTCAGGCAATTTTCTTAAAATATCTTCTTCTCCAGATCCAGCAGGCAGAATCTTTTGATATTTGGTATGAAACATTGTGGGGTGGATCTGATTCAAGTTTGTTCAAATCGGCTCCCTAAATTCATATTTGTGCTCACTATAGAAGCTCGAATTCAAACTTAGTGCATTTCAGGCAAATTTCTTCTAAAATCTTCTTCTCTAGATCCAGCAGGCAGAATCTTTTCATATTTTGTATGCGACATTGTGGGGTGGATCTGATTCAAGTTTGTTCAAATCGGCCCCCTGTATTCATATTTGGGCTCACTATAGAAGCCTGAATTCGAACTTAATGCATTTCAGGCAAATTTCTTAAAAAAATCTTCTTCTCCAGATCCAGCAGGCAGAATCTTTTGATATTTGGTATGCAACATTGTGGGGTGGATCTGATTCAAGTTTGTTCAAATCGGCTCCCTGGATTCATATTTGGGCTCACTATAGAAGCCCGAATTCGAACTTAGTGCATTTCAAGTAAATTTCTTAAAAAATCTTCTTCTCCAGATCCAGCAGGCAGAATCTTTTGATATTTGGTATGCAACATCGTGGGGTGGATCTGATTCACATTTGTTCAAATCGGCCCCCTGGGTTTTTATTTGGGATCAGTATAGAAGCTCAATTTCGAACTTAGTGCATTTCAGGCAAATTTCTTCCAAAATGTTCTCCAGATCCAGCAGGCAGAATCTTTTGATATTTGGTATGCAACATTGTGGGGTGGATCTGATTCAAATTTGTTCAAATTGGCCCCCTGGATTAATATTTGGGCTCACTATAGAAGCCCGAATTCGAACTTAATGCATTTCAGGCAAATTTCTTAAAATATCTTCTTCTCCAGATCCAGCAGGCAGAATCTTTTGTATTTGGTATGAAACATTGTGGGGTGGATCTGATTCAAGTTTGTTCAAATCGGCTCCCTGAATTCATATTCGTGCTCATTATAGATCGAAGCTCGAATTCGAACTTAGTGCATTTCAGACAAATTTCTTCAAAAATCTTCTTCTCCAGATCCAGCAGGCAGAATCTTTTCATATTTGGTATGCGACATTATGGGGTGGATCTGATTCAAGTTTGTTCAAGTCGGCTCCCTAGATTCATATTTGGGCTCACTTTAGAAGCTCGAATTCGAACTTAGTGTATTTCAGGCAAATTTCTTCTAAAATCTTCTTCTCCAGATCCAGCGGGCAGAATCTTTTCATATATGGTATGCGACATTGTGGGGTGGATCTGATTCAAGTTTGTTCAAGTCAGCTCCCTAGATTCATATTTGGGCTCACTTTAGAAGCTCGAATTCGAACTTAGTGCATTTCAGGCAAATTTCTTCAAAAATCTTCTTCTCCAGATCCAGCAGGCAAAATCTTTTGATATTTGGTATGCAACATTGTGGGGTAGATCTGATTCAAGTTTGTTCAATTCGGCCCCTTGGGTTTATATTTGGGCTCAGTATAGAAGCTTGAATTCAAACTTAGTGCATTTCAGGCAAATTTCTTCAAAAAACTTCTTCTACAGATCCAGCAGGCAGAATCTTTTGGTATTTGGTATGCACCATTGTGGGGTGGATCTGATTCAAGTTTGTTCAATTCGGCCCCCTGGGTTTATATTTGGGCTCAGTATAGAAGCTTGAATTCAAGCTTAGTGCATTTTAGGCAAATTTCCTAAAAATTCTTCTTCTCTAGATCCAGCAGGCAGAATCTTTTGATATTTGGTATGCAACATTGAGGGGTGGATCTGATTCACGTTTGTTCAAATCGGCCCCCTGGATTCATATTTGGACTCACTCTCGACGCCCGAATTTGAACTTAGTGCATTTCAGGCAAATTTCTTAAAAAATCTTCTTCTCCAGATCCAGCAGGCAGAATCTTTTGATATTTGGTACGCAACATTGTGGGGTGGATCTGATTCACATTTGTTTAAATCGGCCCCCTGGATTTTTATTTGGGCTCAGTATACACGCTCAAATTCGAACTTAGTGCATTTCAGGCAAATTTCTTAAAAAATCTTCTCCAGATCCAGCAGGCAGAATCTTTTGATATTTTGGTATGCAACATTGTGGGGTGGATCTGATTCAAGTTTGTTCAAATCAGCCCCCTGGATTCATATTTGGGCTCACTATAGAAGCCCAAATTCGAACTTAGTGCATTTCAGGCAAATTTCTTAAAAAGTCTTCTTCTCCAGATCCAGCAGGCAGAATCTTTTGATATTTGGGATGCAACATTGTGGGGTGGATCTGATTCAAGTTTGTTCAAATCGGCCCCCTGGGTTTATATTTGGGCTCAGTATAGAAGCTCGAATTCGAACTTAGTGCTTTCAGTCAAATTTCTTAAAAAATCTTCTTCTCCAGATCCAGCAGGCAGAATCTTTTGATATTTGGTATGCAACATTGAGGGTTGGATCTGATTTAAGATTGTTCAAATCGGCCCCCTGGATTCATATTTGGCCTCACTATAGAAGCCCGAAATCAAACTTAGTGCATTTCAGGCAAATTTCTTAAAAAATCTTCTTCTCCAGATTCAGCAGGCAGAATCTTTTGATATTTGGTATGCAACATTGCGGGGTGGATCTGATTCAAGTTTGTTCAAAACGGCTCCCTAGATTCATATTTGGGCTCACTATAGAAGCTTGAATTCGAACTTAGTGCATTTCAGGCAAATTTCTTTGAAAATCTTCTTCTCAAGATCCAACAGGCAGAATCTTTTGATATTGGGTATGCACCCTGCTTAGGGGGGTGAGATTCAAGTTTGTTCAAGCCAAGTCCCTGGGTTCATATTTGGGCTCACTGTGGTTTCCATAATTATAAATTAGCTCAAAATGAGGAATTTTCTTTAAAGATCTTCTTCAGATCCAGCAGTTGGAGTGCTTTGATATTTGGTATGCAGCATCCGTAGGGGGTTAAGATTCAAGTTTGTTCAAGCCATGTCCCTAGGTCCATATTTGGACTCACTGTGGGAGCTTGAATTGTAACTTAGTTCAAAATGAGGAATTTTCTTAAAAAATCTTCTTCTTCAGATCCAGCAGTCGGAATGTTTTGATATTTGGTGTGCAGCATCCTTAGGGGGTGAGATTCAAGTTTGTTAAAGCCAAGTCCCTGGGTTCATACATTGGCTCCCTGTGGGAGCCCGAATTATAACTTAGTTCAATATGAGGAATATTCTTTAAAAATCTTCTTTTTTTTTTTAGATCCACTGGTCAGAATCTTTGGATATTTGGTATAAGCTTTTCTTAGGAGGAGCAGATGCAACTTGTTGAAATCAATTCTCTGGGTTGATATTTAGTCTACCATGTCAAGTGAGCGCCCTCAGGCCCCTTGGGCCTCTTGTTACAATTGCTCTTCCACTAGGGAGGACTTATTGAAATCAGTCTACACTGGATTGTATTGTATTCTTTTGTGTAAGACAATGCATTCATTGTAATAATCTTCATGCATAGCAGCTTAGGGACCCATAAAGTAGATCTGTTTCTCAGGCCATTTTTGTAAAATTGCATGCAGACGGGTGTTTTTTTATTTTATTTTTTTTAATTATTTATTTTCCATTAAAAGTTCATGTTCTTGGTTTGTTTTAGGCCTCATAATCTACAGAATAGCATGGGTGGTGGTGTATTCCATCCCTTGAGTGCAAGGAGACTTTGCAATGCTATAGCATAAGCCTTGTCACACTCCAGAGACAAATTTATCAATTTTAATAACATGGGTAAAATATCGGACATGATCCATTTAATTTTTTTTTTTTTGCTCACCTTGACAAGTCAAGCTGGGCTTATCTAATCATTCTCTGTCCATTGTCTATCCGTCTGTCATCCATCAACACCATGTTTTGGTCTTCTAGCCCCAAACCACTGGGCAAATTCAAGTGAAAGTTTCTTTGAGTTATGGTCCTAAAGGGGTATTGCATTTTTGTTTAACTCAACATGCCCAGCCCCATAGGGAGGGTGTGGGGGAAAATGCTCCCAAAATATTTTTAAAATCTCCTGAACCAGTGGGTACAGTGACTTGATATTTGTTATGGAGCTTCCTTTTGAGGTGTAGAATCAAATTCTGTTCAAACGTAGTTCGTGAAGCAATATTTGGCTTTGTAATGGGAATGGTTAGATTTTTGGTACCATCCAAAATTTATATTTTCTGAACCGATGGTCCGATTTGAACGAAATTCAGTTTGTGGTATTATTGGGTCATAAGTACTTCACTTATGCCCAAACCCCCCTCCCCTGCATTCCCATGGGAACCCCAGGAGCTAAAAATAGAAATATTTTCAAACACCCATACAGTTTCCCAAACCACTTGGAACAGAGAACTGTTATACAGTATGAAGTATCCTCAGGACCGGTAGAATTGAATGGTAAAAAAAAAATTGCCATATGTTTTGTTTGGGAACTCTGCAGAGTGCATCAAAATAATGCTGACTCAGCATATTTGCAACCATTTTAGAAAATCTTTTCTCCAGAACCAATGTTCAGAATCTTTTGATATTTGGTATACAGCATCCATAGAGTGGTCAGATACAAGTTTGTTAAAATGAAGCCCATTGGTTCATATTTGGACTCAATGCAGGGGCCCAAATTTTTGTAATTTAGGGCAATATGGGGAATTTTCTTTAAAAATCTTCTTCAGAACCACCAGTCAGAATCATTTAATGTTTGGTATACATGAACATCATTGTTATGAGGATCAGATTCAAGATTGTTCAAACCAAGTCCCTAGGTTAATATTTGGGCTTTTGGTAGCCCAAATTTTAATTTAGGCCAATATGAGGAAGTTTCTTTAAAAATCTGCTTCTTCAGATCCACCAGTCAGAATGCTTTCATAATTGGTATGCAACATCTCTGGGGGGTGAAATTTAAGTTTGTTCAAACTGGCTCTGTAGGTTAAAATTTGGGCTCGCTATGGTAGCCCAAATTTTAACTTAATGCAATATGAGGAAATTTCTTCAAAAATTTTCTTCTTCAGATCTACCAGTCAGAATGCTTTCATATTTGGTATACAACATCTCAAAGGAGATCAGATTCAACTTTGTTCAAATTGAGTGCCTGTGTTAATATTTGGACTTCCTATGGGAGCTGGAATTGGCCATGTAGCTGAAGAATTAGAATTTTTTTATTCAGTACCCTCTAGTGGTGTGTAACTAAAAGTAATCTATATAGGTTGTATCAAGGGGCTTCAAAGGGGAGTTCCACATTTTACATTTGCTTGGACAGTTTTTGTCACTCCTGAGTGGCGCAAGGATTGACAGTGTATCCTATGGAGATGGATTGCTTAATGTAGATTCATTCTTGGACTCTGTTTATATCATGTTCTGTTTATGGTGAGTGCTTTAGGCCCTGCAGGGCCTCTTGTTTATTTATTTAGTGGGTTTGTACAACACTTTAGACAGCCAGCAGCTACAAGTTTTTTTCTCTCCCTGAAACAAGTCTCTCACCCAACTGCAGCACTCATGGTCCACTGAGTTTTTAGCTCACCTGACTTTCAGCATGACCTGAATTATTGTGACACTGGCAATAAAATTTGTACAAATATGGCTGTCATTGGAACCGGTTCTGATAACATCCTTAATTATTAAGCTTGATGGATATTGTTTATTTTTAGATAACCTGCCTGAAAGTCAGGGGGCGCTTAAGTGATCACTTTCTGTCTGTCGACCATCCGTCCATCTGTCTGGCATGAACTTTACATTATCAACCACTCCTCATAAACAATTGGACCAAATTGAACCAAATTTGATATTCATGTTTCTTACCATATCTGAATTCCAGTTTGTTCAAATAGAGTTGCCACACCCACAGGGGTCCCCAAAAGGGGCATTTCTTTGATAGCACCATAATTTGTTTTTCAAAATTAAAAAAAAAAAATCCTCAGAACCATATATAAGAATATTTTGATACTTGGGGTACAGCATCTCAAGGAGAGTGGGGGGGGGGGGGGGGGGCAGATTCAAGTTTGTTCACATCGTGTCCCTGCGCTAATATTTGGGCTCCTTATTGGCACCCAAATATCAACAGTGCAATATGAGGAAATTTCTTTGAAAACATTCTTCAGATCCACCAATCAGAATGCTTTCATATTTGGAATACAACATCTCTAGTGGGGGTGTTAGATTGAAGTTTGTTTGAATCGGGTCTCTGGGTTAATATTTGGTCTATCTATTGAAGCCCAAACTTTAACTTTGTGCAGTATGAGGAAATTTCTTCAAAAATTTATTTCTTCAGATCGCCCAGTCAGAATCCTTTCATATTTGACATACAGCATCTCTAAGGGAGTCAGTTTCATGTTTGTTTAAGCCAAGTCTATGGGTTAATATTTGGGCTTGTTATGGGAGCTCAAATTAACTAAGTGCAACATGAGAAAATTTCTTAAAAAATCTTTTTCTTGAGACCCAATAGTTAGAATGCTTTAATATTTGGTGGAGGTAAGATCTAAATCTGTTCCAATTTGGTTCCTGCCAGTCAGAATCCTTTCATATTTGGTATCGCAGAGTGGGGGGGGGGGGGGGGGGGGGGAGATTTGAGTTTGTTCATTTTGAGTCCCTGGCTTATTATTTGGGCAGAGGTGGATTAGGTTCAAGGTTGTTGATTAATGTTCAAATCCATTCCTTAGAGTTTTTCCATAAAATTTGCCTTTCAAGCTGCAGTAACACAACAACCCTTGGAAGTTTGGCAGCACTTATCTGTCCACAGCTGACAGAATTGGAAGCAATCAGGAAGACATATGCTAATAATCATCTGAAATGGACACTAGAGTTATGAATAATTTCATAACATCATTCCTATGTAGTGTTCATGAACCATGACTAACTGAATGTGACCAAATGGGGTCATCTCGATATGCTGGCACTTTTTGTTTCCAGCAGTATGGTCAGAAGGTGTGAATTATCTGGATGATCAAGGGATTACCGCGTATAGTCTGTATCTTATTTTTCCAACTTGCTGGAGGAAATTATAACTACAGCAGCTGTATATTTTTCATTTTTTTTTTTTTTACCTGTTTAGTCATAATTTTTGTCTGTCCGTCTATTAACATTTGGAGCTTTTGTTAAAGTTTGTGGTTAAAGTTTTTTAGTCAACCTTAAAGTTTTTTTCTTTTTTTTTTCTTTTAAATTAATATTACTATTGATTGTATCAATCTCATTATGTTTTTTTTTCTATGTTTCATGTTATTTTGGGAAATATTTAACCCTTTTTTGTATGACACTATAACTTGCAACTTCCAGCTTAAAGTTTTTCGCTCACCAAAGGGAGCTTAACTTATCACTTGCCGTCCGTCGTCGTCTGTTGTCCATCGTCGTCCATCGTGAACTTTACATTATCAACTACTCCTCCCAAACTACTGAATCAAATTGAACCAAATTTGGTGTGCATGTTCTCCATCATATGTCAATTCAAACCTGTACAAATAAACTTGCCGCAGCCACAAGGGGCATAACTCTGATAGCACCCATGAATTTCATTCCAAAATTCAAAAAAATCTTCTTCTTCAGATCCACCAGGCAGAATTCTTTCCTATTTGGTATACATCATCTCTAGGGGAGGGGCAGATTCAAGTTTGTTCAAATCAGCCCCCTGGATTCATATTTGGGCTCACTATAGAAGCCCGAATTTGAACTTAGTGCATTTCAGGCAAATTTCTTCAAAATCTTCTTCTCCAGATCCAGCAAGCAGAATCTTTTGATATTTGGTATGCAACATTGTGGGTTGGATCTGATTCACGTTTGTACAAATCTGCCCCCTGGGTTCATATTTGGGCTCTGTATAGGAGCCTGAATTCAAACTTAGGGCATTTCAGGCAAATTTCTTTAAACATCTTCTTTTCCAGATCCAGCAGGCAGAATCTGTTGATATTTGGTATGCAACATTGTGGGGTTGATCTGATTCAAGTTTGTTCAAATCGGCCCCCCTGGATTCATATTTGGGCTCACTATAGAAGCTCAAATTCGAACTTGGTGCATTTCAGGCGAATTTCTTAAAAAATCTTCTCCAGATCCAGCAGGCAGAATCTTTTGATATTTGGTATGCAACATTGTGGGGTATATCTGGTTCAAGTTTGTTCAAATTGGCCCCCTGGGTTCATACTTGGGCTCAGTATAGCTCGACGAGCTCGTTCCAACGAGGGGTCATAACCTATGAGTGCATTTCAGGCAAATTTCTTTAAAAATCTTCTCAAGATTCAGCAGGCAGAATCTTTTGATATTGGGTATGCAGCATACTTAGGGGGGTGAGATTCAATTTTGTTCAAGCCAAGTCCCTGTGTTCATATTTGGGCTCACTGTCGTAGCCCGAATTATAACTTAGTTCAAAATGAGGAATTTTCTTTCAAAATCTTCTTCTTCAGATCCAGCAGTTGGAATGTTTTGATATTTGGTATGCAGCATCCTTAGGGGAGTGAGATTCAAATTTGTTCAAGCCATGTCCCTAGGTCCATATTTGGGCTCACTATGGGAGCCCGAATGATAACTCAGTTCACAATTAGGAATTTTCTTTAAAAATCTTCTTCTTCAGATCTAGCAGTCAGAATGTTTTGATATTTGGTATGCAGCATCCTTAGGGGGTGAGATTCAAGTTTGTTTAATCCATGTCCCTAGGTCCATATTTGGGCTCACTGTGGGAGCCCGAATGATAACTTAGTTCAAAATGAGGAATTTTCTTTAAAAATCTTCTTATTCAGATCTAGCGGTCAGAATGTTTTAATATTTGGTATGCAGCATCCTTAGGGGGCGGGGGGGGGGGGGGGGAGATTCAAGTTTGTTCAAGCCATGTCCCTAGGTCCATATCTGGGCTCACTGTGGGAGCCCGAATTCTAACTTAGTTCGAAATGAGGAATTTTCTTAAAAAATCATCTTCTTCAGATCCATCAGTCAGAATGTTTTGATATGTGGTGTGTAGCATCCTTAGGGGGTGAGATTCAAGTTTGTTAATGCCAAGTCCCTGGGCCCATATTTGGGCTCCCTGTGGGAGCCTGAATTATAACTTAATCAATATGAGGAATTTTTCTTTAACATTCTTCTTTTCAGATTTAGCAGTCGAAATGTTTTGATGTTTGGCATGCAGCATCCTTTGGGGGTGAGATTCAAGTTTGTTCAAGCCAAGTCCCTGGGTTCATATTTGGGCTCACTGTGGGGACCCGAATGATAACTTAGTTCAAAATGAGGAATTTGCTTTAAAAATCTTCTTCAGATCGAGCAGATGAATGCTTTTGATATTTGGTATGCAGCATCCTTGGGGGGTAAGTTTCATGTTTGTTCAAGCAATGTCCTCAGTTCCATAAAATTTGTCTCTCATGACTTCATTCCTTTGTAGTGTTGATGAACCATGTCTAATTGAATGTGACTCCAAATACTTCTTTGAACCACTTTGCCCGGTGAGCAATTAAGGCTCCTTGGGGCCTCTTGTTGGTTAAAGTTTTTTTTGTGGATCGGTGGGGGGGGGGGGGGGGGGGGGGGGTGGGGGGGTGGGGGTTAAAATTACACCTTCAATTCTTCAAACATTTAAGTGGAATGTCACTGTTTCTTATTTGGGACAATGTCTACTATCTACTAAACATTTTTACAGTTATTTTCATTAATATCGGCATGATTTTAACCCCTTTCAAACATGTTTTCAGACTTACTTTCTTTCTATTTGAAATTAGACTTTGCCATATACTTTCTTGCTCTAATTCTTCCATGGTCAATACAACTTAATGATTCCATTTACATCAGTGATTTCTTTTATCGATTTTAGGAAATATTTAACCCTTTTTTGCCAATCAATTTTACTTAGTATTCCCAGCTTAAAGTTTTGGATTGAAGTTCTGCTTTTCAAGGTTCTACCTTTCATTCTCCAAACACTCTGTTACAACATCATTTCTTTTTTTTTCATTTTGGGCATGGTCTGCTGAAGGTGTACACAGTGGTTTCAAATAATAATGGCATTAATTTAACCCTTTAACCCCCTGCAGAATGATGTTGAAATATCTATAAGTTCAAGGTGCAAATATTTCCCATAATGCAACTAGAAATTTAACCAATTCAATCTTGTTTGACAGAACGCAATGAGCTCTGTCAAACAAGATTGAATTGGTTTAATTCCCAGTTGCATTATGGGAAAAAAGGCTACTTAAAATCTGAATATTTTGACATCAGTGTGCAGGGGGTTAACAACAGTTTTCGAACTTAGTTTCTCAAAATTTCAAATTAGGCTTCTACCATATACTTTGTTACTTTTTATCCCGTCCCACAAGAGAGGGATATAGCATAGAGCTCACACCGTCTGTCTGTCAGTCCATCCATCAGTCCCTCCATCTGTCTGAACTTTCTTTACGCCATAACTTAAACAAAAGTCAACGGATTTCAATACATTTCAGTACATGTCTCTAGGTCAAGTTTGATAACCACAATTATCCAATAAATTATTGCCCTGCCCAGCCCCCACCAAATCTTAGGCATTTTTTTCCCTTTCCTTCAATATGAATTTTGAACAATTTACTGTCACTACATGCGGAACTCTTTTAGCTCATCTTGACCAAGTCAAGCTGAGCTAATCTCATCACTCTCTGTCTATTGTCCATCCGGCGTCCCTCATCCGTCAACACCATGTTTTGGTCTTCTCCTCCAAAGCCACTGGGCCAATTCAAGTGAAAGTTTATGTGTGTGATGGGCCCAAAGGGGCATTGCATTTTTGTTCAACTCAACATGCCCAACCCCATAGGGAGGGAGTGGGGAAAAATGCTCCAAAATATTTTTAAAATCTTCCTTTTGAAGTGTAGAATCAAGTTTGTTCAAACAAAGTTCATGAAGCAATATTTGGCTTTGTAATGGGAGAGGTAAGATTTTTGACCCCGCCCCAAATTTCTATATTCTGAAGCAATGGTCCAGTTTGAGCCAAATTTGGTATGTGGTATTATTGGGTCATAAGTACTTGACTCATGAAAGAAAAAAAGTTTTCACATCCCTATGGGATCCCTGGGAGCTAAAAAAAGAAATATTTTCAAACGCCCATATTTCCCAATGCACACGGAACAAAGAGCTGTTATTTGGTATGAAGTATCCTTAGGACCAGTAGAATTGAGTGGGAAAAAAATTGCCATCGGTAATGTTAGGGTGTTCTGTAATGGGCATCGAAAAAATGCTGAGTCAGCATATTTGCAAAAAAGTTTTCAAAATCATTTTCCAGAACCAATCATCAGAATCTCTTGATATCTGTATACTACAGGGGTTCAACCATACTGGTCTCATGGGATCCTGGCCCATAGCAGGTCTGAATTCTCGCAACGATTTTTGAAAGAATCCAAATGGATTCACCAAAATTTGAGGAATTATAAACCCTGCACAACCCCAATTTTGAAACAAAATTGACATATTGTTAAATGTTTCATGGGGTGGGACTCTATTTATCTTGCCGAATGGTTAATTAAAACAGATTTTGTAAAAAGGTTTTGTTTGGTGATGCAGATTTTAGTTCTGTTTTGGGATTTGGGTAGTTTTCAAAGAAAGCTGTGAATTCTTATCCCTCCCAAATTACTCATTAGGTAACAGAGAAGGAATTCTATCGGAGGCAATACCAGTTTTTAAGCCCATTTGACACAAATTGGACAGTTCTCTTCAAAAGAACAATTTCCCATGCTTTTGACTTGGCAGAAGCCAAAAGTCGAATTCTATTGCAGAAATGAGTCTCCCATCACATGAAAGAGGTAAATGTATCTTTGGTAGGGTTGGGTTTGCTCATAGGTGTAACTGTTGTAAATATTTTAATTAGATTGACCTGCCTCGATAAGTTGCACTCGGAAATTATGTAATCCCCAAAACTAAGCAGTCTTGGGAAAATATATTGTTTCAATAAACATTTGAAGAATTCTGCTGACATCTTGCATTACTGTTGAATGCTCCAGATGAATAAAGAGGGTGGTTTGAGGACTTTTAGAACCTAAAAATTCGTTTGACTATTGGTGTGTTTTGAATTCCCTGAGAAATATGTACATGTGACCAGCACTTCCCTTTCTGTTTTTAACTCTTATTTGTTGCATGTCAAAAGGTTGTCTGAAGGGCTATGTTTGGCAAAAGATATTTGAATGCCCAATTTAAAATGATGCGACCATATTTTTTTCGCATGAACATTATAATGGTCGCCTATGGGAAATTATTCAGTAGTGCAATACATATTCATGTTTGGCTGAAATTAAACAATCGCAGGAATTCGATTAAATAAAATATTTTTGGAGTAATGGTTGCGGAATGAACTTTTTCAAAATGTTGGTTACTTTAAATTTGGGGTTCCTTCTTACGCCTTGCGTATTGTCATATTATAATCATCGTTAATAATGAAAAGTAATATATAGAGTAATTGCTTAACTGGACTAGTTACGTGAAATAATTCATTCGAGGCGAGGGATTATATTGTAAAACACTCATGCGCATTCGTACACTCGTGTTTGTACAACGTCCCTCACCTCTCATGAATTATTTCACGTACCCAGTCCAGTCAAGCGATTACTCTCTATGTAATACATCATTTACAATGATTTGCAATATGAATCACAACAGATCGCGAAATTAGAAGCATTATTTCTGGAACTTTCCAAGACCAGGCCGATACAGAGTCGAATGGCAGGCCAATAAAGTCGTGCCATCAATATTACACAATGAACAATAGTTCCCTCGATTTGTGATTAAAAGAAGTGAAATAGTTACCAGTTTAAGAATATTTCAACAACTAAAGAATACAACATGGGTTTTGCTATTCTACTCTTTGTCACAGCTTCGTTAATTGAAGATGACTGCATTTATTTGTTCTTTATTGGTAATTTTCGCGCATAAATATAAACTAATGGCAAGGTCGTTCCATGTAAACAAAATGTTTGCTTCACTTGGAGGGGAAGGAATATTTACAAAGAACGGAAAATTAATGCAATTTATCCATATTAGTCTACTTCCCTTGAAATATTTTGACAATCAGAATTTCAGTGGTGGTACACAGACATCGTCAATTAATTTTAATTATTTTTTTATTTTTTGTCTCAAAAACATAGCTTATCGTCGAGCTTGTTCCATTGAGTGGTCATAACCTGTTTTTCAGACAAAAATGAACAAAATTAGTTATTCAAGTGCCAGATTGTTTAACCCATTCACACGAATTGTCGTTCTGAGTTTATTACATGCCTTCACGTCGAAAAAACAATTTTCCGCGATGGCACAAGTGCCAGATCGATTAACCCATTCATACGAGTTGTCGTTCTGAGTTTATTACACGCCTTCAAGTCGAAAAAACAATTATCAGAAGGACACATTTGACAACTATCAACAAAAAGAACATATTTTATAGCCAACCAAATTTGCGAGGGGAACCCGTGTTACTATTTCGTCCCCTGAGTTCCAATGTGTTCTATGTACTGCTGGCACATATGAGACATTGGAATTCGGGGGATGATTTTTAGCTATCGCTAGCACTTCAAATTGTAATTGGGGTGCACAACTTGTAGAAAATTCCAGTGAAATTTCGCTTCTATTTAAAAATAGTCCGTCAACGATTTCAGTTCCGCACAGATTTTTATTTTCTGCATGGTTTAGTGTTGCTGTAGATGGGGATTACAAAGATCAGGTGTGTAATAAAGACGGATTCCTGCAATTGCAACTTTTCCTGGAACATAAATGTCCTGGATGGTAGATCCAAAAAATAAATCATTCATTCTTATTACTCACGATGGAGTAAGTGCAAGGCTATCTATTAATAACCGTGGAATGCAGTCTCTCAGTTCCCATCCATTATCTTCCCCGTGGGAACCCCGGGAAGTAAGCAGCACTTGTTTACTGTGGTAAACCAGTTCCGCTTTACTAGTAAAATAGGACCCAGTCACCAATGCTTGGGGTGAAAGTCCTCTAAAATGGGCAACATGTTGATCAACGATTGACTAAACTTGACTTCATCTCCATGTTGTGTCACGATTAGCCATGGTGCATAAATATGTGACGTTAACCACCAACAAACAAACAAACAATCCATTATCTTGTTGGCCAAATTTTGGTGTGGGCTTTTAGCAGGTGCGTAGCCAGGATTCTATAATAGTGGGTGGCCTAGCTAATTTTGTGGGAGGGAAACATATATGGAAAGCAGTTTGGGGCGGGGCTTCTCTGGTCTTCAGTAGGACCCCCTTCAGTGAAGTGGGGATGGGATAACGACCGGAGGGTCCTAGTTATGACTAGGCCCCCTTACTAACGTCACAAAAGCAAAACGTTTGAAGGCAAGTTTACCAATGAAATGCCGTACAACTTAATACACAGCGCCATCGTATCCACACATAAGCAACCGTGATGAAGTATCTTGCCCAAGAACATAACACAGTTACCACTGGTCAGTACATATCCACCTTTCGGATTAACCCTTTACCCAACGAATCAGCAACATCCGCCCGCGTAATGTGCAAATTCAGCAGCTAATAAAATATTATTTTTCAAAAAATGTCAACAAAACCATATCGTGTGACCCCTCTTTGGAACGAGCTCGATCCAATGAGGGGTCACATGATATCGTTTTGTTGACTTTTTTGAAAAAAATAAAAAAATGATATTTAAAATAATAAATTTTTATATCATCTGCGTTGGTTAAAGGGTTAAAGTCCAGTGTCCTTACCACTGAACCACCAAGATCCCGGTTGAGCTTGATGGGTGAACAAAAGCAAAGTTTGTACGTATAACTTTATACAGACCCATTTAGAAGCAATGGGAGGATCATTTTATGATAGTTACTTCTGTAATCTGAGAGACGGGATGGATGAAATGGATTTTGTTTTTTTATATTTCAGATGAAGATGTTTTCTCGATACCTGAACACCACCCGGTTAAGAATAGCGGTAGTTCTGTCCTGTCAGAATCGCAGCACACCACCATTCTATAAATTAAATTTACATCGTCCTGTTCGAAAATGTAAAACATTTTCTGAGACTGCTTCATTGCAACCTGCATTGTAAGTTATGTTCTTGTTATATTGTGTGAGATGGAAACTTCGAACAAGGGATGTGTTACGATATTTATTTATGAAAATACAACATTTGGTGTTTCCTTTCAGCTCACCAAAGGAGGTCTTAAATGATTGCCCTTAGTCCCTGGTAGAGAAAAACATCCAGGTTAAAGCTGTGTCTTCAGGGACCATGTCAACATTTCAACTTACCCACGCATATCTTAATGTGGACGACAAACAAACACGGAATGCTGAACTAGAGAAACAGAATTTACTGCATCCAATAAATTCAAGTCTGTGTGAAAGGGGATTAAAGCATCAGAAATGAACAAAATAGAAAGATATTTACAGAGGCTTATTATTGGGGGTGAAATATTTTTTAAAAAATCAGAAATAAGTTTTCGTTAATAGTATTTAAATATATTCATACAGGAATCAGGTAAATTTTTGCAAGAAACCAGAAAAGCATATATGTGCACAGCATTCAATGGGTTCGATCAAGGTTTCAGAAATGGACATTTTTTGCTCTGCCACTCATTTGAATGATGTTTAGAGCAGTAATGTGAGTATGGAAAGGGTTAACATTATTCTCACTGAAATAAAATCTTTGGGACCCACATTGAAGTCATGGGAGTGGTAAAAGCATTGAACTGAATAATTTATACTTTATTGTCTTGCAAAGCAAAGGGTTTCTCTTAACTTGGTTTGAGGAACTCACATCTGATTAAAATAGGAAGATTATATTTAATGTTTGACAGCTACCTCCACTTCTGTTTACATTGTCTCCAGTGTGAATACATTGAACGTAGCATTGCTTGGGGATAATTTACTGTTACAGGAAATTAGAGGCTGTAAAAACCCTGTGGCCGACTGGGCTATACTCAAGGGTTCTAGCGAATTTGAATCGCTAGCTATAGCTGGAAATCGTCCCCTGAGCTCCAATGTGATCTATGTGCCAGTAGGCACAGAGAAAACATTGAAACTCAGGGGACGAAATAGTAAAATGGATTTCCCTCATCAATTTTGGATGGCGATAAAATGTGTTCGTTTATTAATAGTTGTCAAATAAATTCATGAGTGTCCTTCTAATAACTGTTTTTATAGACGTGAAGGCATGTAATAAACACCGAATGACTGTGTATTTAGTGTAACTGGCATTATTGGCACCTGACAAAGTGAACACTGAACTACCTAAAGGACCTAAGGAACAATTCAAGTCTTTAGATTTCCATACAAATATGTCTGCAAGCATGCTCCCCAGACATTCTTTGGCAACTGATTCAAAGTGTGTGGAAATGCGACAAACAAACATTCCTTTCATTGCAGCCATGCTTATTTAGACGACCGATTTGTAATATCGTGCAAATAAGTATTAGTGATGCGGATCCTACCAGGCTGCTGTTGGTGGTCCGGTCTAAAAATAGCGATCCGATACCCAGGTATGCCGTCCGATTTTTTCCCACTGGAACGATCCAAATTTGTTCGCTGTTGTGTTTTCGTTTTTAATGGATATGAAGCATTTTGACGCCTTCCATGTATGTATTCGATGGTATTGGGTGAGCGCCGGTTTTTAGTGGACTTCCGATACGTTTCATACACTGGTAGTATAAGGGAGAACCCTACAAGGCACTATGGCTTTGTAACAGGTGATGAATTTTTTATCTTCTCGTGGCGACATCGGGTGTAACAAGACACCATCTGCAAGCTTCCACGTTGCAGATGGCGTCTTGTTGCTTTTAGGGGACGATGTATTGTATCAATTGCCTTCATTTGTAATGGACAGGCGTCTCCTATCAGGAACGACGTAGGTCTTCTTTTTCTTTTTTTTAAATATTTTTATTCAGATTTTATATGAATATTTACATAGAATACATTATACTCTTTTACAGAAATTGCAGTTGTTAAATCATTAATGCAGTAGCATAATAGATAGTTGGAACTTTATATTTTTGTACAATTTATTGTTACACATACGAGATATTTTAAACTGCCGGGTTTATCTCAATGGGGTTACCAATCCCGTACAATCAATAAATAAAAGCCAGTAACACTGGATGTTCAATTGCCATAGATACCCAATCAGAACCTGATTGGTAACAATAAAAAATTTTGGTTACGTCCCTCTAGTAGAACCCTACTGGAGAGACGCAATCCCGATGTGAGCTATATTTCTGTAATCATGCTAAATTCGTCTTTCTTTCTCCACAGATGGAGGGTCATCTTCCCAACTTTGCCAAATAACCTCCAGCTGAGTTTCGTAATAAATAATCGGATATTTTTGGGAAAAGCCTGCATGCATTCAGAGAGTTCATAAGTTAAGAAGGCAATTGACAAGGTCCCACCTAGAATTTATTTCACTGACACATTGTTTGGGTATGAATGTCGGGAGATGAGTTCTAGATTCCTGTACTCTCTGAGTTGATTAAGAAACCCAAGATAGGTTGGTTGACTTTGTTTCACTTTACACGAGTAAATGGACTTCTTATTTAGAAGCATTTAGACGTTGGTTGTGCTATTGGAAGCATCCGATGTGTTACTATAGCCTAAGATAACATATTCTGGTGTTAAAGGAAAGGTTACTTTACATTTTTAGCTCACCTGAGCAAAGCTCAAGGTGATCTTTACTAATCGCTTTCCGTCCGTCGTCCATCGTCCATCATCCGTCGTCGTCCGGCGTAAACTTTACAAAACCAACTTCTCCGAAGAAACCACTGGCCCAATATTTTTCAAATGTTGGGCAAATGTTTATTACCTAATGTCAATTCAGATTTGTTCAAATGAAGTTGCCCCTCCTCCTGGGTGGGGCCACGCCTCCAAGGGGCACCAAAATCTTTGAAATCTTCTCATGAACCAGCAGTAGCAGAGACTTGATATTTGGTATGCAGCTTCCTTCTGAGGTGTAGAATCAAATTTGTTCAAGAGAAGTTTGTCGGGCTTTATTTGCCTTCGTTATGGGAGGGGCAAAAATTTTGGCCACGCCTAAAATTTCTATTTTCTGAACCGTGAGGTCGATTGGAACCAAATTCGATATGAGATGATAATGGGTCATAAGTAGTTGATTGATGCAAAAAAAAATTTTCTTATTGCCCCGTGGGAACCTTGGGAGCTAAAAATAGGAAAAACCTTAAAACTGCCATATCTCCAAAACTACACGGCACAGAGAATACTTATTTTGTAAAAGCTTACTTTTATCCAGTAGAATAGAATGGTTAAAAAAAATCCCTATCGGTTTGATCACAAGGTACTTTTTTCAGGACTTTGAAAAAGTGCTGAATCAGCACTTTTTAACACTGTAGGCAATGGGAAAAACATTAAAAAATCTTCTTCTCCAGATCCAGCAGGCAGAATCTTTTGATATTTGGTATGCAACATTGTAGGGTAGATCTGATTCAGGTTTGTTCAAATCGGCCCCCTGGGTTCATATTTGGGCTCAGTATTGGAGCCCGATGTCGAACTTAGTGCATTTCAGGCAAATTTCTTCAAAAATCTTCTTCTCCAGATAGAGCAGGCAGAATCTTTTGATACTTGGTATGCAACATTGTGGGGTGGATCTGATTCAAGTTTGTTCAAATCAGCTCCCTAAATTCATATTTGGGCTCACTATAGAAGCTCAAATTCGCACTTAGTGCATTTCAGGCAAATTTCTTCAAAAATCTTCTTCTCCAGATCCAGCAGGCAGAATCTTTTCATATTTGGTATGCAACATTGTGGGGTGGATCTGATTCAAGTTTGATCAAGTCGGCTCCCTAGATTCATATTTGGGCTCACTTTTGAAGCTCGAATTCGAACTTAGTGCATTTCAGGCAAATTTCTTCAAAAATCTTCTTCTCCAGATCCAGCAGGCAGAATCTTTTCATATTTGGTATGCAACATTGTGGGGTGGATCTGATTCAAGTTTGTTCAAATCAGCCCCCTGGATTCATATTTGGGCTCACTATAGAAGCTCGAATTCGAACTTAGTGCATTTCAGGTAAATTTCTTAAAAAATCTTCTTCTCCAGATCCAGCAGGCAGAATCTTTTCATATTTTGTAAGCAACATTGTGGGGTGGATCTGATTCAAGTTTGTTCAAATCAGCCCCCCCCCCCCCCCCCCCCCGGGTTTAAATTTGGGCTCAGTATAGGAGCCCAAATTTGAACTTAGTGCATTTCAGGCAAATTTCTTAAAAAATCTTCTTCTCCAGATCCAGCAGTCAGAATCTTTTGATATTTGGTATGCAACATTGTGGGGTGGATCTGATTCAAGTGTGTTCAACTCGGCCCCCTGGGTTTATATTTGGGCTCAGTATAGGAGCCCAAATTTGAACTTAGTGCATTTCAGGCAAATTTCTTTGAAATCTTCTTCTCAAGATTCAGCAGGCAGAATCTTTTGATATTGGGTATGCACCCTGCTTAGAGGGGTGAGATTCAAGTTTGTTCAAGCCAAGTCCCTGGGTTCATATTTGGACTCACTGTGGTAGCCCGAATTATAACTTAGTTCAAAATGAAGAATTTTCTTTAAAAATCTTCTTCAGAATGTTTTGATATTTGGTATGCAGCATCCTTAGGGGGTGAGATTCAAGTTTGTTCAAGCCATGTCCCTAGGTCCATATTTGGACTCACTGTGGGAGCTCGAATTGTAACTTAGTTCAAAATGATGGATTTTCTTTAAAAAATCTTCTTCTTCAGATCCAGTAGTTGGAATGTTTTGATATTTGGTGTGCAGTATCCTTAGGGGGGTGAGATTCAAGTTAGTTAAAGCCAAGTCCCTGAGTTCATATATGGGCTCCCTGTGGGAGCCTGAATTATAACTTAGTTCAATATGAGGAATATTCTTTAAAAATCTTTTTTTTAGATCCACTGGTTCGAATCTTTGGATATTTGGTATAAGCTTTTCTTAGGAGGAGCAGATGCAACTTGTTGAAATCAATTCTCTAGATTGATATTTAGGCTACCATGTCAGGTGAGCGCCCTCAGGCCCCTTGGGGCCTCTTGTTCTTTTAAACTTTCCAAAAAGACAAAAAGAACTGTTTTTGAGACAGAACATTCAAAAAATAGGTGATGTATAGTCTCTTTTGAATTATTACAGAATGTGCATAATTCCATTTCAGAAATTTTGCATTTGTGTAGTTTTGAGTTCGTATAAAAGACTCAATGGACGATTTTAAATTGTAAACTTTGTAGGTATGTATCGTCTGTGATTGAAAATGGGATTCTGTATATAAAATTCCAGTCATCTGGCTGCAAATTTATATCTAGAATCTCATTCCACTTTATCTGGAAATTCGAGGGAGACGTCGCGTATAGTTCCCAGAAAATGATAGAGAATGATGTTCGGCAAACTTTGTGTGTAGATTGTAGCATACTAATGTTTGCATTATATACAGACGATAATAATTCACCGTTAATTTTTATACTATTATTAAAAAAATGGTTTCTCCAAATATCTCTTCCGGGGTTGTGGTGGTTTTATTATCAAGAACGACGACGTAGGTCTTGCACTATTAGGAAAATGTGTTCCCAGTACTGGTCTCATAGTAATTTGACAGATTAATTTAGAATGTAAAGTCCAGGCATGCAATTTGTGTCCAGAACTAGCGATAATTTTACACATTAAAATAACATCCCGCGCCGCATTGGATTCGTCCTGCTCATTTGCGTAGCAGTACATCAAGGATGGGCTGGTATCGTACCAGTATTGTGTGGCCCGATCCATACTGAAATGTATACTTGTGATTTGACTCAAACCATAAACCTGCTTTCGTTGTATTCAATTCCATCGTTGAACTTCTGTTGGGTGGAAATTTGAAATGAATTCAAGCATAACTTCAGCATCCAGGTTTCCACTGTCACCAAAGTTTAATCAAACTCTCAAACTGAATTTGAGCATAACTTCAGCATCCAAGTTTTCACTGTCATCATCTAAATCAAAGGTTTATCAAACACTCAAACTTCAAAACATTTATATAGTGGGAAGATAAAGCCGTGAATATCATTCATTTATAATTTTAGAAATGTGATCTACAAAACGCATCACAAATCCTTTTATGTTTAGAGCCCTGCAAATCTCTAATTTCGGGTCCAATCGAATCTCGTAACAAAATCAGGTAGAAAATTTCGAATCCTATAACCCTTCAAATAATGCACCAGCTTAGAACCGCAAATATTGGCTGTCTCATAGTCCAGCAACCAAATGCCAATTTTTGGCCGATGCTTGTTTTGGTTTATAAAGTCATTTTTATATGCCCGTTTTGAAAAAACGGGTTGTATTTTGGTATACTGCTGTCCGCCTGTCCGTCCGTCCGTCCGTCCATCCGTCTGTCTGTCCATCCGGTCATATGTCGTACGATAACTCAAGAACGCTTTGAGAGATTTTCATGATTTTTGGGTAGGTGGTGTATATCGATGGAGGGAAGCTCCCTTTCATTTAGCGTCACCGTTCGATTAGTCATTCCAGAGTTATGGGACTTTATTACTTAGAAAATTGTTGATTTTTTACACGTTGTAGATAACTCGAGAACGCTTTGAGAGGTGGTGTATATCGATGGAGGGAAGCTCCCTTTCGTTTAGTGTCGCTGTTCGATTAGTCATTCCAGAGTTATGGGACTTCATTATTTAGAAAATTGTTAATTTTGTACACATCGTACTATAACTCGAGAATGCTTCGAGAGATTTTCACAATTTTTTGGTAGGTGGTTTATGTTGTTGGAAGGAAGCTCCCTTTCGGTTGGTGTCACCGCTTGATTAGTCATTCCAGAGTTATGGGACTTAATTTTTCTCAACAATAACTTGAAAATGCTTAGAGCAATTTTCATGATTTTTTGGTTGCAAGTATATGTTGATAGAAGGAATCTCCCTTTTGATTTGTGTCACTGTCCGATTTGTCATTCCAGAGTTATGGGACTTTATTCATCAAAATATAGGCAATTTTCCACATGTTGGACTTTGAGCAATTTTCATGATTTTTTGGTGGCAAGTATATGTAACCTGACAAGTACACATGTATACTCATATTGTGTGGTTCCCTCTTGTAATTAATAACGGGCGTATCATTGCGCTCATGGCGCAGCTGTTTATTATCGATGGTTTTGTGTTGTATAGACCTTCCCCTTCAAGATGAGACCAGCTGCGTCATCACCAGATTTGGGAAAATTTAAATATTCCCGCTCAAACAACATGGCCGCCAAACCCACGAAAATTTACTACGTGGGTTGACTGCCTGATAACACCAGTTTTCATCATGATGTTGTATGTTAGGGCTAAACGTGAAGAGGACTGACCGTTTCATCTTGTGGCAGTTAGGCAAATGTTGTCATATTTCTTTGCATCCGGTCATGTTATCTTCGCTCGATATGGAGTGTATTATTTGCGAGAAATGCAAGCATTTTCTTGATGGGTCTCATGTCATGAGGCATGTAGAGGGTATTTGGAATGGTCTATGGAGTGACGTGTACATTGAGACAACCTTCATTAGATATGGACATAGCAAATATGGTGTCATTAGTAGGTATAAAAGGAGAGTATACTATCACTTGTACATGTACGTGTACAACATACGTTCACGATGCGTTCACCAACGTTGAATTCAGTGTTAAATCACACGCTTGTTCACAAAAACTGTACATGATCTTGAATCCCCCCCCCCCCCCATGTACAGTTGTGACTCCTAGATCGCACTTTTAACGTTCAAATACTTGTGGTGAACGCGCATTTTTAAAAAAAGGGTGAAATTGTACATCTTCACTTGTATCTTGTACGTAATTTTTCGTTGACGTTCCCATCGCAGATCAGACCATGGATCCATCGTTGGCGAACGCGATCAAAAGCAAAACATTCTGAGTCATCATCAAAAAACAGTTTTGGGGACTCTAAATCAGCGATTCAGAACCCGCAATTGTGTTGTGTTGGTACAGATGGTCCAGAACTCACCCTTGTTTTTGAGGCGGTGGGTTTTTTTTCCCATTTATGACATTATTATGGGAATTCCTCCACTATGAGAAATTCTAAAAAAAAACCACTCAGCTGATCGAGCGATCGGATCGCTCGATTCTCGTAAAAACTCGATCTGAACGAAGAGTGTTGTCGTCGATGTGGTTGGAAATACGCGAGCCCGCTGTCACGTTTTTGATTGATATATATATATAGGGGAGAAAAAAAAAATATAAATAATAGTTATTTAGAAAATTAAATATATCAAATCGAATAGATAATAAAAAAAAAATACGTAAATCATGAGCGATTCTCAGACTATTAGAGCGAGGTTTCTTTTAAACATGCTGATGAGAGCATACGCAATATGCGTGAACGAAGAACTACGTCCCATCTTGTTAGAACGATGCGTCGGATGTCGGGATCATCTAGACTTCGATCACAAGAATCATTCGTGTCTGACGATGGAAAGGGAAGATATGGTCGTCATGTATTTCGAACCGGCGTTCGAACGCGTTAAATTCAACGATGTGTTCACGTTTTGGAAGAGATTAGTCTTCTGTAAGAATCGAGACAGGCCCACAGATTCGGAAGAACTGAAATTTGCACGTAGAAGTTTGACTTTAGAAGACAAGGGATGCATCAAGAAATTATTGCTGAACGAAGAAGTTTTTTTTCGTTGATATAAAAATAAGGGAGAGTAGAAAATAAAAAAAAATAAATACACACATAAATTTTTTTTATCTAATATTAGAAAGAAAAAAAAAAAACACAAAATGAGAACCAGAAATAAATTGTATCCGACGTTAGTGGACGACAAGGACGAGAAGCCGAACGGCATTTTGCTGACGGCGCCGTCGCTAGAAGAAAGAGAAACAGGAGAGAGGTATCGCATCGATCAAATCAGTAGAATCCAATTGTATCTGACTCGAGAGAGAGATTCTCGTCGTTCCCTCAAGAAGAAGTATTCATGTTTTGTGAAATTCGTCAACGCGATCGACACGACACTCATCACGATTTCCATGGGTTTACACGCGGCCGGCATCGGATTGTTGTCGACCGCGGTCGGCATTCCGATCGTGCTGACCGTAGAAGGAGTGGCTCTCGCCGCCGGATTGTTTAGCACGGTCGGAAACTTTTTGAGTAGGAAATTACATCTGAAGGCGAGGAAACACAACAAGATTCGCGTCTTGGCCGACTCCAAGATCGACACGATATCCGAAATGATCTCTATGGCATTGATAGACGGTAGGATATCGGACGGAGAATACTTCACGATATTGAGTGAGAAAACGAAATACGATGCCATGAAAGAAGCCGTGAGAATCAAGACTCGTCACATCATCAAAGAAGAGATGAAGGATTCTCTCGTGGAAAAGGGGAGGAAAGAGGCCAGGGAGAAATTCAGTAAGATGATAGAACTCAAGAGCAGCGATTGAAAAAAAAATATATATATATAATAAGAACAGAATTTAAAAAAAAAAAAAAATTTTAAATTTATATATAAAATAAAAAAAAACGAAATTAATTTAAATAACTCTTTAAAAAAATGTATTGCGTAAAGTGTAAGAGAGTTACCGAGATGAGTAATTCTAGAGAAGTGCGAACTAAAAACGACAGATGGATGCTTCGTGGAATTTGAGACGTGTGTGGTTCTGTCAAGACGTGATTCGTCAAACAAAAGAATGCGAGCAAAGGTAAAGGCATCGTGAATAAAATGATCAACAATCTACCTTTCGAAATGCATCTGCCCGGTCACAGTTTCACGGGACCCGGAACGAAATTGAACAAGAGACTCAACGCCGATCTGACTCCCACATCTTGGAGCAAACCCGTGAATAGGGTGGACGCGGCCGCGTACTATCACGATCTGTGCTACGCCGGACATCCCGACACGAAGACTCGCAACGACGTCTGCGATAAAAACATGTTGGGGAGATTGAGAGGCATATCGAATCAGACCAGGAGAGAGAAGATGGAACGTTTGCTGGTCAGCAATCTGATCGGTGCGAAACGTCGATTCGGATGGGGCGTTAAAAAAAAAAGCGCATCTGAAAAGAAGAAGAAACGATTATTGATGAGCGAATTGGCCGAGGAGTTACACAAACCCATAGTGCGTAAATTTCGAAAGAGAAGGGTGTTCGTGAAGGGTCTGGATGACATTTGGTCTGCCGACTTGGTCGACATGAGATCGTTTTCGAGGTGCAACGAGGGTGTCAAATATCTATTGACGGTCATCGACGTGTTTTCCAAATACGGTTGGATCAGAGCTTTGAAGGATAAATCGGGACCTTGCGTCGCCGAGGCTCTGAAGAGCGTGTTCGACTCGTCTTCTCGAAAACCGAGTAAATTGTGGGTGGACAAGGGAAAGGAATTCTACAACAAGGACGTTCATCGATTGGTAGACCTCTACTCGATCGAAAACAAAGAGAAAGCCAGCATGGTGGAATGTTGGAATCGAACGATGAAGGAGAAGATGTACAGATACTTCACGGCGAATTCGATCAAGAAATACATAGACGCTCTGAACGGTCTGGTCAAAGATTACAACAACACGCGACACAGATCGATCAGAATGACTCCCGTGGAAGCTAGCGATCCTCGAAACGAAAAACGGGTCTACGCGAATCTATATCCCGAGAGATCTAAAATCAGGAAGAAGTCTAGAACGCCGAAATTTGCGGTCGGCGATCGAGTGAGAATCTACGCTTATAAGAAGCACTTCGAAAAGGGTTATACTCCTTGATGGACCTCGGAAATTTTCGTGATCATCAAAATATTTCACACCGATCCGGTGACTTACGAAATCGAAGCTTTGGATGGAGAAGAGATCATCGGAAAGTTTTACGAACAACAATTACAGAAGACGAAGTTTTGATGAAGAACACAAAATTTTTTTTTTATTTACTCTCTTTGACATTTTCTTGTTTACACACATATATATATAAGAGAGAAAAAAAAAATAATAATAAAAAATAATTAAAAACTATTTTTTTTAGATAAAGAAAGCAAGTGAATTAATAAACAAAAAAAAACAAAAAGACTAAAAATCCTTTAAAATGACAAATATACAAGATATAGCACAAAGCATAGTGAAAGATGAAAGTATTCAAGAATATGAGGTTCACGAATACGAACAGGTAACCGGGACGAGTTTGAACAATGCGGGAGAGATAAGAATCAACGTCGAAACTCAAGATCTATTCGTACATCCTAGCGAGAGTTCATAGTGGTGCAGGGACGTCTCACCAAGGAAGATGGGAGCGACTACGCCGACGACGACATGGTTACTCTTGCCAATAATGGCATCATGCATCTATTCAGTAACATAAAATACATGCTATCCGGACAAGAGATAGAATCTGTTTTTCATCCCGGTCAGGCCACCACGATGTTCGGACTCTTGACGTATCCTGATGATTTTTCGAAATCCAGAGGACTTAATCAGTTGTGGGTGAAAGACACCGTAGGCCCTGCTAGCAAAGGCGCCGCCACGATATTCGACTACGTCGTCAAGACGTCCAGACCTAAAGGAACGTTTTCGTTCAGGATACCTTTGAAACACATCTTCGGATTTGCGGACGATTACAACAAGATCATGTACGGATTCAAACACAATCTGACGTTGATTCGAAAAGGAAACGACAACGCAATAGTGAAACTCACCGCGACCGATGCGGGTAAGATAACTCTACACAAGATATCCTGGTTCGTTCCGCACGTGGAGCCTTCGATCGTGGAGAAAGTGCATCTCTACAAGATCATAGAATCCAAGAGTAAATTACCCGTGGGATTTAGAATGAGACAGTGCGACACGGCTAGCATTCCTCTCTCCACGAATCACTTCGATTGGAGATTGACGGTGAAATCCGCTTCCGAGAGACCGCGTTTCATCGTGGTTGCGTTTCAGACCGATAGGGACAGGTCTCAGGAAAAGAATGCGTCGCTGTTCGATCACTGCCATTTGAGAAACATGCAAGTGTTTCTGAACGCCACGAGATATCCAGCAGTCGATTACAACGCATCGTTCGACAAGAACGATTTCTCCAGACTGTACAACGACGCCGCTGATTTTAGAAAGAAGTATCACGGTCTACGAATTGATGAGCAATCCCAAAATATCTCCCGCCGAATACAAGTCGATGTATCCCATGTTCGTGTTCGACGTCAGTAAACAGAGTGAACGACTCAAGAGTAGCGTGTTAGACATTCAGTTCAAGATGCAATTCGATAGGAACGTGCCGAGAAAAACCGAAGCCTTCGCCCTGGTCCTGTCGGACAGAGAATTACAATTCGAATCGGACGGAAATAAGATGTCGATCATTCGATGAGAGACGAATGTGTGAAAAAAATTAATAAACGTTAAAAATGTGAATGTAAGATTAATTAAAAACCAAAATCTCGAAAACAAAATGGATGTTTTTGACACGAAAACAACAAATCATCTGTTCACTTCAGATTACTATGACGTTAAAATAAAATACTTGGAAAAATGGATTCAAATTGAATATGAAGAACATAACACAAAAAAGGATGGAATAGTTGTGATTTTAACGAATATCGTTTAAAAGAAAAAGAAGAGTTTGATCTCATAAGATCTAACGAAGAAATTATAAAAAATACAATTTTAAAATGTCGCAAATGTAAGAAACGTCAAATAAAAATCGAATCTCAACAAACTAGATCTGGTGATGAACCAACAACCGTATTCGCAAAGTGAATAAATTGTAATCATAAATGGATAGAAAATTAAAAAAAAGGATGCAATTTTAATCAACGTCATAAATGACAAAATTCTTTTACTAAAGAAAAAAAAACATTTCAGATATCGTATAATAATATATAATAAAAAGTTATCCAAAAAAAATAAAAAATAAAAAAATAAAAGTAATGAGATCTAGAGAGATTGAACATCTTTCTAAATCTGATTACTTTTTCTTTTTTTGTTTTTAATAATCATACATTATTTTTTTAATTCATTATTTTCCATGCATTCATTGTTTGTTCAAAGGAACTAGTTCGATCAGTAGACTCACCACAGAAGTGGCGGCTTCGGGATTATTGGTTTTCGTAACGAAATTAATTCTGTCTCCGGCGTTCACTTTGAGAGGCGTGCCGAACGTGCTAACATTCGCGTGTTGATTCTCAGTCTTTTCGACGCTGTATCTCTTATCGCTCTCTACTCCATTCACCATGAGATTGACGTCCGCTCTGTTATTCAAATCTGAGGAAGCCAGACTCATTCGAAGGATTTCACCTCCCAGTGGCATGGGATATCCCACCTGACCATGTTTCGATCCGCTACCTCCATTTCCGAAAGACCACTCAGCTTTTCCTTCATCTAAGGTGCTGGCCTCTTCGGCCCACAAGGTGATCAATTGTCTAGCATATTTGACTTTCTCCACCACCGAAATCAGGGTGCAGCCATCCGTCATGTTCACGGGATCCAGTAGATTCGTGAGCGCGTGTCCACCCATGTCTAGTTTTTCCTTCCATGATGTCACCCTTTCCCCAGACCGAGTTGTCATCCACGTACTTTCTGCTGACCGCGCTGGAATCGAAGTCGGGATCGTGATCGAGACCGAATAAATTGTGACCGTTCATGTTGATGCCACTCTCCATGGTTCTGCCAGATTGTTTGTTCAGGTAGAGATCGTCCACTTGCGATTCTAGGTATTCTTGTGATTGTATCACAGCTGAATCTACGTAGCCCTTGTTGACCGCGGTTGAGGCTGCATCCGTGTCGTTGATCTCCGACAGATTCAATATCTTGTTGAATCCCACATTCAGATCCGATTTCATTTCTCGTCTGTCAGACTTTCTCTGTTCCAGATCTACGTAGTGTTTGGTCGCCACATCCTTGGGATTCGTGGGAGTGGCCACGTTCGCTATCTTGTTAGAATGGGCGTTCAATTCTGAGTGCATCGTTTTCTGAACGTATTTATTTCTCAGGTGTTCGCTGAATCTCGCATGAGAGTCGTCCGCGTATTTCTTAGTCGCGGCATCGGTGGGATCTATGGGATTTGCGACGTTCACCAAACGTTTGGATTTCAGATCGAGATCATCAGTCATGGTTTTATCCACGTAATTATCCAGCAGGATTCGTTCGAAATCGGCGTTCCCCCTGTTGACGTATTTTTTAGTTGCAGCATCTGCGAGATTTATCGGCTCGGAAAGATTGTAGAGCTTCTTATCGTTCATGTTCAAAGGTTCTTCTCGAGGTTCGTATCTCCGAACGTAACGTTCGTCCAAGTTGGCAACGTCGTAACCATCGTCGACTTCGAACGTCTTCCTCTTCTTTCTCGTGTTGACTTTTTCGTCGTCACTTCTACCAAATTTATCGACTGGCATGTTGTTGTGGGATTTCTTTTTTGTTGTTTAGAAAAAATATGTTCAAACGCAGTTTATTAAAAATGAACTATGTTATTTTATTTTTCGTTTTTATTCGATTAAAATTTTTTTAAAAATAATTTTTTATCTTTATATATATACTATAAAAAAAAAATCTCTCTCTAATGTAAATCATTGAGAATGTCTTGAAATCGATCTCCTTCAGACCATCTCTTGAGAACGTAGAGACACAGGTGACCGCAAAACACTTGATCTGGTGATTGCACTTGTTCCGTGTTGTAACGAACCATCGATTTGTTGAAATAGTTCTTTATTTCTTTTGGCGACGAGATTCTGTAGCTGTCGAAATAATTTTTCTTCTTCCCGTTCTTCATCCATGCCACCCAGTGAGTGCCTTCACCTGATGAATCGTCTAGATTTAAAATTCCGCATTCCGATTGTCGAGGTCTTCTCTTCGGCAAGGCATATCTGGAAAACACTCCTAGAAAATCTTTGATTTTCAAATCTTTTGCCGCATTCAACAGATCGATGTTGGATAGGAGTTTGTTGGGTAAGACAACACCTTCTACGGATATCTTTATTTTCTTATTCATAGATGCGTATATATATATTTTTTTTTTTTTTCATTTATTTTATTATAATTTACTAAAAATGACGTTATTTTTTTTCTATTTTTTTCTTTTTCTTTTTAAACTAACTTTCTCGATGTCACTATCGATTTCTATAATTTTGTGTTCATCTAATTCTTCTTGATTTTCTGGAATCCTATCATCCACAATCGTATCTGGAATCTTATCATCCACAATCGCATCTAGAATCCATTCATCCCCATTCATATCGTCTAAAATTAGATACAAAGTCCAATGTCCGAGTGCCAAAGTGCTTATTTTATCGTCTAATATGAATCTCTTGTCGTCGTCGGCCGTCAGCGAAATCTTCTTGACTATTTCGGTATACAAGTCGTGATTTTCGCTTCGAATCGATTTCATAGTCTTATACACCGGACCACTTCCTAACAGACAATCTTTATACTCTTGGAAAGAGATGTTTTTCTTCACCACGCACGCTTTAACTCCTTTGCACTTCTTGATCTCTTCATCATCTTCCAGACGATAAGCATAGAGTTTGGGTCTCAAGACCACGAATTCGACGATCTGATTACCGCTGCTCTCGTCCTTAAATTTACCCAACACCTTCTTTTTGTCATTCGATTGAATGTTGGACGGGTGATCGACGGGATAATTGCTCGTGTCGAACCAATCGGCCACGTCTGGAGATATATCTCGGTAGACGTCTTTCGTCTCTATCTCGTAAACTAAAGTGTCCGTGTCGGTGAACAGTAGTTTGGCTTTGTCACCAAATTTTCGTTTGACGTAATCGTAGTGAAACTCGTACATCAATCGCTTGCTGATATCTAAGATGATCGGTCCGAGATAATACGGTTTGTCGAACTTCAGGTGCGTCTTTTGCATGTGAACAGCCACTAGATTTTCGTCGAATATGGTTCGGTGTTTGTAATTGGGTTTCGCCACTAATTTTTTAGCTCTTTTCTCAGATGTGACGAGTCGAACGTCGGTTCTCTTCCTTATGTTTTCCATCGATTTGCCGTACACGCAGTTGTTCATGAGTTTGAAGAAATCTTTTTCGAAATCGTTCTCGGCTCGAGTTCTGAGATTCGTGTTGAGATTGATGTATTTTTTCATCCAAGGCTCTTCGTCGAATCGAATGATGCGATGTATGTCGACTAATTTCATCCCGTAATCGACATACTGTTTCAAATTCTCGCTGTAGATGACGTAGTTACGATTGTTAAATAAATTGGGAATGAGTTTTTCCTCATCTCCTTCGTTCGGTTCCATTCGTTCGGGAGCCAGCGGATAATCGTTGTGTGGATCGTGTAATTCTTCCGGATAGTTCAAATCGACTTCTAAAATGCAAGGATAGTCTCTCCATTTTTGCATCTCTTCCGGTTCCTTCACCCATTCGAAATTTCCAATCGGTAAAGGATGACTCATAGCCCAACCGTACAGATTATTGGCATCCCAATGCTGTATGTATTTAGTTGACCGTTTCAAATCAAAACCTTCTTTCATGTAGGGATTGTTAGCTTCAAAATGTCTGTGGAAGATCATCGAGACGCCACCTCTCGCAGTCCTTTTGAACATGAGCAACATGTCCACATCAGATAATAATTCCAATTGGACTTCGGTGGTCTTCAACAGAGCGTCCCACGCCAAACCGGGTGCGGTGAAATACCAAGCGGGATCCAGATCGTAATTTCGAAGACAGACGTCTCGAAAATTTTCGAACACGTCTGCCAAGAGCAGAACGTCGGTCTTCAGATAGAGATCATGATAATCTCTCATGGTTTTCATATCGAATGATTTCCACACGTTTTTGGCATGTTCGTAATTCTCGTCGGAAATGTCAGATTCGTATAATTTCGAATAAAAATCATCTTTCGAAGGTAGTGCGGTGTCTTCGAATCTCTTTAGATCGTTCATGTAATCGTAAGGATAGACTCCTTTCCTCAACATGACGTCTACTCATTCTCCGAAATGTTCGCTCGTGATTTTAAATTTATCCTTGCTCATGTTATCGACTAATTTTTCCAGAGCGGTCGACATGAATTTAAAACTGTCGATGAAACGTATGCATCTACGAATGGATTTTGTTTTTTCTTTCAACGTATTTCCGTCGATTACTCTTTTCTTCTCCATGAGCTTCCATTTCGTGAAGGAAATGTATCTTTCTTCGCTGTTCGCGATGCAATTTAATTCTTCGTGTGAGGTGCCTAGATTTTTCATGAACAGATGACTGTCGTAACCCGAGAGATTGTGAAACATCACCGGATAGAAAGTGGCGTCTTGATATTTTAAATTACACTTGCTGTGAGCCGGACCGCGATACAGACCCGTGTAATGATCGTGGTCTCTGACCTTATTTTCCTCTGAATTCTCGTCGAACGATTGTCTGCATATGTGACATTCGGTGGCTCTGTTATTTTCATCCTGCTGCTCTCGCGTGATGATCATTTTCGCCGGAGTTTTGAATTTGTCGTATAACATTTGAAGTTTCGATTCCAACTCTTCCACGAACCTTTGAGCCACGTCGTCGTCTTCGCACTGTTTCGTGTAGGTGAAGGGACCCATGTCGTGTTGCGAGTCGAAAGCACATTTCACGTAAATGCAATAGCCCGAAGGTATGTGTTTTTGATATCTTTCGACGTAACTTTGAAGAGCGTTGGGTTGACAGGAACTCATTTTCGCGGTGAAACATTTGAAATCGACGTACACGACGAATGGTACTTTTAACCTTCTATTGTGATTTTCAAACTTCACGATGGTGTTGGGTTTAGGCATTTCGACGGCAACACTTTGATTTTCATTGCAATATTCCTGATGTTTCGCTAATGATTTTTCGGTCTTAAATATGTTCATGCAGTTGCAACATAAAGATACCTTTCCGTTATGATTATTATTTTGTCTCGACAGTAATCGGCTCGGATGTTTAACCCAACAATAATGACGATTGTCACCATTCGAAATCAATAATAAAATAATCGTCTTTTCTCTTCCGAGATACGAAATCTGTCTGAGAGGATAGATCGTTCATTTTTCCTCATCATATCCCAAGACGTTCACCGCTATGGTGGGATTTTGAACCTCGAAACGTTTGATATGTTTTAACTCTGTTGGAAAAGTCACTCCGGTCCAATCGAGATTTTTAGAAGTTTCCTCGTAACGAGAAACTCTTATCAGAGTTTATTTCGACAGGGTATAAAGCGGAGGTGACTGCCCATTTAAAACACTGATCATCTTTATTTCTCACGTTGACCACGGCGTGTTTCTTAGTCAAGAAATACGGTAATTCCAAGTAGGAAGATCCTTTCAACGGTTCGTTTTTAGCCATGTGAATTTCGAGTTTCAACACCTCACTGAACGTCCAATTACTACCTTCATGTTGATAATTCGCGAGAGACGTCAACATCTTGTCTTTCATCTTTTCGAAAACGTCTGCTAGATCTGAACCTCGAAATACGGGTTCGACGTTAGATCTGAAATATGCATTTTTCACGATGCTCTCGCCGGACTTCACGTCGATTTTATTCATTATGCAATGGAGTATCATCTTAATTTTTAATCCCACGTTCATGTATTCGCGAAACAAATCCAATACTTCTTTCTTCACCCGTTACATGAACAATTTCGGATCGACTTTCTTCAATGAGGGAATCACGTCGAAAGTTTTAAAAATGTCTTTGATCGTTTTCTCCCGTTCTACGGGTTTCGATTGGAATAGTTCTGCAACGAGTCGTGTTACATATTCTTCTCCTTTCTCTTCGTCGATTGCTCGTTGAATTTCGCTCGATATATCTCGTTTGTCTTGAATCTGAAGTGCATCACTCGTTTTCGTTTTAGTTTTTCTTTTCTTTTCTTTGGAAACTTGATGTTCTTCAACGGCTTTGCGTTTAGTCGTCTTCTTATTTTTCACAACCGATGCATCTTTTGATGTCGTTGCTATCGACATTTCGTTTGCCTTTCTAGCGTTTCGCAAATATTCTTGTATGACTTCAATTTTTTTTGATTTAGTTCTATGATTTCTGAAATCTGAAATTTGTAATAGTTTACAAATCTCGTTTAACTGAGATATGGTTTTCTCATTTAAATTTACCATCGTTTTATCTGTTTGCTTCATTTGTAAGAATATTTTTTTTTTTGAATTTTGTATTAAATAATTTGTTAAAAAAGTTTTGCTTTTTTACTCTTTTTATATATATATAATAGAAAAAAAAAAAAAAGTTAAATTTAAATTCAATTTTTTTAATACAAAATTAAAATATACATTATTTGCAAGAATTCATAAAAACCAAATAATCGATCATGACAACAACACCTAAAAGATGCGAATTGAAATTGAAACGAGACGAAGGGTATGAGAAATCCAGTTTTAATATCTATACATTACAACCACACGATCCCATCAAATTGAATGAGGTCGAGATGGTGGACTTAGAGCGCTACTACCACAAATATCGAATGTGTTTGAAAGTGGATGAAGCCGCGCTCGATTTGTTTTACGAGTACCAAAGCGAATTGCTGAATAATATCGTCGCCGAAGACAGAGAATTCGACAGGGGTGATTTATTATTGTCCTATGGAGATTACATATATCCAATAATCTCACCCGAACTCGTGAAGAAATCGGGTGGTGAGAGTGCATTCGCCTATGAAAAAAAACTCAAAAGAGTAAAGATAAACATTCACACCATTTTCGTATGTGGAAAAATGACGAATGTCAACTTGCTAATAACGGGCTTGGAAATATAAACAATAGAGAGATTGAAATTAAAATTTAACTTTTTTATATATATATAAAGAGAAAAAAAACTTTTACTAAAAAAATTTTACATTAAAGAAAATTAAAAATTAAAAAAACAACTTTTTTATATATATAAAGAGCAAAAAAAAAAAAAAACTTTTTAAACAAATTATTATTTAAATACTAAATAATCGATCATGAAGACAACAACACCTAAAAGATGTGAATTGAAATTGAAACGAGTTGAAACGTATAAGAAATTCGGTCATAAAATCTATAGATTACAATGACACGATCCCACATAATTGAACGAGGTCGAGACGAAGGGCTTAGAGCACAAATACGAGAAATATAAGATGCCTCTGAAATTGGACGAAGCCGCGCTCGATTTGATTTACGAGTACCAAAGCGATCTGCAAAACATCGTCATCGCCGAAGATAGAGAATTCGACAAGGACGATTTGTCGTTGCCCTAGGGAAATTACATATTTCCAAACATCTCATTCGAACTCGTGAAGAAATTGGGTGGTGAGAGCGAGTTGACCGATGTAAAAAAACTCAAAAGAGTAAAGATAAACATTCAACACGTTTTCGAAAAAGGAGAAGACACGAGCGTCAACATGTTAATAACGGACTTGGAAATATAAACAATAGAGTGATTGATTTTTAGCAAAGAAAAATGAAAAAAAAAAAGTAATAAGATCATCTTTAGATCTCATTTACTTTTTTTTTTTTTTTTTTTTGTTTTCCTTCTTCTTCACTATCATCATAATATATTATAATAACGTTTCCTTTTCTCTCAAATTTCAGCGTCGATTCTTCTTTTTCTTTTTTTCTTTTTCTTTGTGATGTGATACGTTTATGGCAACATTTTTGTTTATCCGAATCATAATTATGAACGAATGTTGTGTATCTCTTGGTAACACTCGCATCATTACCATTCTCTTCAGAAGGTAGTGGTGACCGTGGAAAGCATCGTCTCATTCTCAACCGTCTATCCCGCGCTTCATCTATCTCTTTCATTAGTTCTTCCCTTAGATATCCATCATTAGCGTCTAACCATTTTTTTATTTTTTCGCTCTCTGGCTCGCGATGTTCGTCATTATCGTCAAATTGTTTCTCCACCTTTTCATCCAGGTGATAAATTTCTTTCTCCACCTTTTTATCCATTTTAAATATATTATTTTATACTTTCTATGATTTTATATATTTTATATAATTTTATATTATAATAACATATTCAAAATCGGTATGTTCTTAAATGGCGAATTCTCACCGAGCAACAAACCCTTGCCGAGCCGCTCGACGTTCTGTCCACTCTTCAGATGGAGACCGTTTCCTCTCAGAGAGTTGCCACCTCTAACGGGTTCTAGATACAATCCTTTACCGCTGTCGTCTACGTGGACGCAACACACGGCTCCTCCCTTCTTCAAAAACAGTCCGCTGCCACCCATTAATTTCTCAACTGCCGAACTAGTGAGTCCCGTGAGAGCTCCCACGCCGAGAGTCTTTCCGAGAAAGGGTAGCGCCTTTGCGGCGAAGGGTAATGCTTTTGCGGCTATTCCTGCCAATAGCGGTAGGAAACCACCTTTCATTCTCAAATTGTATCTCAATTGAGCGGGACTCATTCTCACTGTCAACCCTCTTCCATCGCGAATCGCTTTCTCCATCCTTTTGATTTGACTTCTGGTCCAGGCGATCGAATCCTGACCACCTCTCATCAGATCTTTGTGAGTGAATTTGAATCTCACCGCCTCGCCTCGAGTTGTTAACGCTCTCTTAAGTTTCTTCCTCTGTCCTGCGGATATGTTCACGTTTTTAACCACGTATTCTGTCATAATTAGGTTTTTTTTAAAATATATTTACTTCAGTTGTTTCTTGTTTAATAATTATATTAAAATAATTTTGTAAAATTAATATTGCGTTTATTTTATTTTTGTTATCTATATATATAATATTTTTTTTTTTTTTTTTTTTTTTGCTTTTATATTTCTCTTATGTGAAATCGTATCGTCACTCTCTCTCTCCGCGAAGATCTAACAGTTCACCATTTTGATCCGTCAACGTGGTTTTCAGACTATACGTGTCTAAAATCACTGGTAGATAAACTAAATTTCGAGGTCGCTCCACGATCTTATAACCCGGCGACACGTTTGGAAAGAAGGAATAGATCGTCGGTTGAGCGCTACCATTCACGTAGCTTCCAGCAATCACGTCCCCGTTCACCAGAATGCTATTGACAGCGAGAATGTCGACCGTATTTTCAGATGCCGCGTGGCCTCGATACATCTTTCGATCGAATCCCAACATCTTGCCTATAGAATCGTTCGTGTTGAAATCCACTCGAAAATTATCTTCCAAATCTAACATCATCTGTAAGGTATTAGGATTGGGAGCGAGTCTGATCTTGTTGCTTCCCTTTCCATCCGTCTTCATTCGCGTCTGAATGTAATGGTTCAAATCGTCTATGTCGTAACTCCCTTTGGGAATTCGAATCTCCAACCAATCCACTCCGTCGGAATACTTGAACAAGTTATTATTCTTTTCGGTGACGTTGGGAAAGGAATAATAAGTCTCCAGATTCACCAACGCCATCTCGTATCTTTTCTCTCTATTCAATTCGATGGAAGGTTCGAATTTCATAGCGAATCGAGTCGAATCGCCACTCACCACGATTTGAATGGATTGTTTCGCAGCCGTATTCTCGGCTATCCGTTCTAGCAATTCTCCATGTTCGAACATTATATTTTAATTTTATTTTTTTATTCAAAACTAATTATTTGAAGATTTATTATTTTTCTAAATTTTATTTTCACGCTCTATCTTATTATTATTACCATCGGAAACATAAAACTTGTCGAATCCACACCGATATTTTCCGCGATTAAATTCGCTTGTCAAATCGATCATGACGAAATTGTAAAGTCCACCATCCCAAACCCTCTTGCAGAATCTCCTGAATTCCGCAGCGCTCATGTCGTTTGCGATGTGATCGCCGTAGATGTGATTGAGATTCTTGAGATGTTGGCGAAAGAGACATAGAAAATTAGCATTCTCCCTTATCGTCTGTCTGGGCAATCGAAAATAATTCTGCAACAGGTAGAAACAGTCCACGTTGCTGTGTCGACCCCTAACGTAATACGATTCGCATCGGTTCTGTCTCTCCAAAAGCAGATCGTCGAAAATCATGAGATTCTTATCTTCCGATTTCAGTTCTCTAGGATCCGGAACGTCGCAAGCATTCTCATAAAATTGACACTCGACATTCGAAGATGCATTTCTCTTCATCAGCTTCGTCGCCGTGCCGTCCAAAATGGTCGAGAGTGGAGCTCCACTCTTGTCGAATTCCTCCCTACTGTCAAAGATTCTGGCTATGACGTCCTTGGGCAATCTGCGATCCATGCACTCTCGAAGCAATCTGTATTTGGGTTGAAACAAGCTCTTGCCAAACACGAACAATCTGTCGTAATCCAACCAGTTGGGTCGGGACAACAGATTCATCAACAGATTTGTCTTTCCACAATTCGATTTTCCCACTATCAAACCTCTTATGCTCTTGGGAAAGAACTCGTTATTCGACCTCTTGGTCGCGGCGTCGTTCCAAGACATATCTTTAATGTTCATCTTTGTTTTATTTTTGTTTCTTTGTTATTTTAGATTCTTTTCAAACACAAATTTTTTTTTTATGTTTTTCAAACTCTGTTTTTTTAATGTTATTATTATTTATTTATATCGCACCGTCACGAGTTCTCTTCAATCCGGATCGACTCGTCATTTTGGATAAATCTTGTATGGGCACCATGGCATCCTTAAAATCTTTCCAACTTTTCGGCGTTCGCTCTAACGCAGCTCGCTTCGCCGGCGGACTGATCAACTCGTCGATCAATGCGTCGGCTGCCCTCTTGCCAGCCACAGAAGCTATCCTACCACTGGCTTCGGAAGCGGCTTTCTTACCAGCATCCAAAGCCGTCTTCTTACCGACCTCAAATGCGGTCAATGCGAGTTTTCTACCCGCATTGCTCGTGAACGCTCGCATTATAGAATCGACGATGCCAGAACCGCCTTGAACGTAAGTTCTGACGTATCCCCTGTTCTTTATCACTAACATATTTTGTTTTTATGATATATTTTGTGTTTTTTTCACTGGTAAATCGTTTTTTTGCCGTTTAAATACTTTTTATTTTTCTAGTGTAAGAATTTACTGTTTTATTTTTGTCTGTTTGTTTGTTTGTTTCTCTCTCTACTTATTATATACACATCAATCCTTCAATTCGTTCATCAGCCTTTTATACTGGTTTTTATTCAAAACCTTCTGTCTCAACAATTTGTCAGATACAGCAACTATCTGATTATCTAATCCCGTGTTACCAGCCCGTCTGCTCGCCATCAACAAACTCAATCTCTGAGACAGAGCGTCGGAATCACTCGGAAGAAAAGTGGTTTTCACCCCTTTGCCGGTCACCGATTCGACGAACTTCTTGTTCATATCCCATATGGGTTTCACCACTTTCGTCCACTTGTAACCTCTGTTGGCTTTGGGTCTCGTTATTTCTCTTCATGGCGTGAGTTTGAACTAGAATGTTGCCGTAATTGTCGAAATCCTGTTCCGTGTAATTTCCAGGCTTGTCGTAAAGGAGCAATCTCCGCAGGCCATCAGTTACTTTATATTTATTCGAACCCACGATCAATTCATCATCATCCATTTCCACCTCCGTATCACCTACAAAAGTTCTACCCTCAGAATCCTTATAAATTCCATACGACTGATCTCTCTTACCGCCATCATCATCGTACGATGCGACGCTACTAGTGGTGATAGTCGAAGCCGTATCGGTGTCGCTCTCGCTCATATCTGTTTGAATTCCCGTGGGAACGTAATCCGGTGTAGATTGAACGGAATACCGATTTCCAAAACTAGGAGGCAACGAACCCATTCTCAAAGAACTCTCCTTTATGGGTCTCAATTCTTCGACTATCTCCTTCCTGCTTCGCTCTTGACCCTCCGTCACGGGTTTAAATATTTTTGTGGCTTCGCGTCTGAGTTCCATCTCACCAAGACGTCTGCTCCTATCAGCTGACTGAATCCCCTTCTTAGCACGTTCATACTGTTCTAAAATTCGATCTCGGTGTCTAGAATCCATCTGTAAAAACATCTTTCATTTTAATTGTTTTTATTTATTTTTCAAAATTAAATGTTTAATTATATTTTTTATGTTTTAAGTAATAAAAAAAAAACTCTTTCCGTCTTAATATAATAATCTGAAAATATTCACATCTCAACTGACTGTGTTAATTGAAGTTTAAAAAAATACGTTTAAACAGTACATGACAAACCGGTTTCTGATTTAACGCATTTTGTCAGTAGTGTTTACATTTGTCAAAAGATCTTCATTCATTCACACATCAATTCACCGATTGTCGAATTAAGAGAGAATCCTTTTTGATGACTGCGATTGCTATCATGAATATATTAAAAATTTTACCACTCAAAACCTAATTGAGCGGAAAATGCATTTTAAACATTCCGATAAGTGTTTGAACGAACGCTTAACAGTCAATCTCTCTCAATCAAGGCAAAACACAAATATCTATTACAGATCATCTCTTTCGAACAAAAAACCCTCAAAACTCAATTTTTATCCGTCCCATCAACAGAAAACATCAATGTCTATAATACAGACTATATTCATAATCGACTCTTTTTGAACAAAAAAACTCATTCACTCATTACGATAACATGTGTTAGTTTTTTTACTTCAGGAAGACGTGACTGGATTTGCGAATTTCCAACCACACCGACGACAACAACACTCTTCGTTCAGATCGAGTTTTTACGAGAATTGAGCGATCCGATCGCTCGATCAGCTGAGTGTTTTTTTTTTGAGAATTTCTCATAGTGGAGGAATTCCCCTAATAATGTCATAAATGGGAAAAAAAACCCACCGCCTCAAAAAACAAGGGAGAGTTCTGGACCATCTGTACCAACACAATTGCGGGTTCTGAATCGCTGATTTAGAGTCCCCAAAACTGTTGTTTGATGATGACTCAGAATTTTTTGCTTTTGATCGCATTCACCAACGATGGATCCATGGTCTGATCTGCGATGGGAATGTCAACGAAAAATTACGTACAAGATACAAGTGAAGATGTACGATTTCACCCTTTTTTTAAAAACGTGCGTTCACCACGGGTATTTGAACGTTAAAAGTGCGATCTAGGAGTCACAATTGTACATGGGGGGGATTCAAGATCATGTACAGTTTTTGTGAACAAGCGTGTGATTTAACACTGAATTCCACGTTGGTGAACGCATCGTGAACGTATGTTGTACACGTACATGTACAAGTGATAGTATACTCTCCTTTTATACCTACTGTCATTTGTATTACCTTGAAACCTGAGACCTTGAAAACTTGGGCCTTAAGTTTACATACTTGTGGGCAGTTGGTATCCGACCTCTCTGATATGAGAGATCCCCAAGAAGTCTACAAACAACTGCGCCACAAAGTGAAGGAAAAATCTAGAATTGCTGCCGACAACCAAGACCACATCGGTTTGCGGAAAACGTTGCAATGGGTTATAAGTCCCCTGAGTCCTGATGACCACCCTGATGGTTTGGTTAATATTGCTACTGGCTTGATATCTCCACCCACCGTTAATGTAGATGACGCCCTTGGTCGTGGGTTAAAGCAAATGAATGAATTTGAAAACACTCTCCCAGAAGGGTTCTATGAGAAAATCTCCATGGCTGTACAGACATTGTCCGGTTCCAGGAAGGGAATAAAACTTGGTGACAGTCGAGTGTACGATAGTAACCTTATATATTCCAGAATAATGGCACTTCAAGCAAGTACAAGACCTGTAGATGTCAATGAGGTCCTCAAATATGAAATGTCCCACATCCCAAGGGCATTGTTTGATGATCAAGGAGACTTATGTACATCAAAATCAAAAGCAATCCCGAAAATCCAGACCACAGTGCTTGTTTCTGATAGACAAATGAATTGTTCTGCTGAGGTTCATACTGCTACAGTTATTGATGGTTGTGCTCTGCTTTGGATCCCACATTGGCCAACAACGAGTACATTACTCAAGCCAACTGTATTAGACTTCATTGTAAAATGTCAAGAACTGGTGAAACAGAGACTAGAATTTGGAGATGTTTATTTGATATGTGATAGATATAATGAATTTAGTACCAAAACTTGCACTAGAACAAATAGAAGGTCTGAGAATGGCTGTAAAGAATTTAAGCTAAATCCGTCATCAACACAACAACCACAAAAACTAACATTAAATGTAAGTGTTAACAAAAAGCAGATAGTTAACGTTATTTGCCAGTATTTTAGAAACAACAGTAATTTTGTTCTTGAGAATACGTTGTTCGTGGCTGGTCATGATAAAGCATCAAACAAAATCAATAACAGCATTGTTATCGATAGGTGTGATATGCCTACGACACACGAAGACGCAGACAACATAATCGTTAATCAGGCAATTCGTGTTGCTGCTGAAGAGAGAAAGCAAGTGGTTGTCTTAGCCGATGTTTATGTCTTATTACTGCACCATTATCTTAGACGAAACATGAAAGTTACTATGTACATGGAATCTCCAGTAAAAAAACAAAATGTTGTTGACATACAGTAGATGAGCACCAAAACATTATTCCTTTTATGTTAGCAGTTCGTGCTATTTCAGGTTGTGATACGGTTGGTGCATGTATTGATATACGCAAGTCTATTGTACTAAAGGTTTTGAAAGAGGGCGATATCTCATTGTCCAAGATGCTGTATGGCAGGACTTCGCCCAAGGTACTGATTTCATACTTGCTTATTATGGGTGTCATAAATCTAAGACAATGTCTGATGCTCGGTTCAGTGTATGGGCTGATAGAGTCAGTCGCAAGGGGGTGACGACCATTCTGAAATTGTGTAGTTTACCCCCAAACACAGAGGCATTCACCGAGAATGTAAAGCATGGCCATCTTCAAGCATGTATTTGGAAGAATGCATTGAAATTAGACACTCCAGCTCTGGACCCTGTAAACTATGGTTTTGTTAAGAATATAGAATCCCAATCACTTTTACGCACAACTGTGCCATCTGGTGTGTCACCAGCACCGGACAGGATCCTCAGATTGATAAGGAGTTCCTGTTCCACTATGCAGCTATGCAAAATGTTGCAATGCTGTTGTAATGCAGCCATAATTGCATAAGGGGTTCCTGTTCCACTACGCAACTATGCTAAACATTGCGATGCAGTTGTAATGCAGCCATAATTGCATGCACTGTGTTTTGTATGTGTCGTGCAGAGATTGAATGCTGCAGTGAGCAATGAGTAATGCAGCCAGTGAATTATCAGCAGTCCAACACGATGCAAAGGCTCAGTTTTGACCAATGCTCACTTCCTGATTATTTTTTTTATAATTCTATATACTGGCTTGAAGTCTTCTAACTTACTTTTGTAGGATTCATTTCACATTTGTGTCATCTATATCAGTAAGATCGCCATTTTGTGACCATTCTAAATCTTTCACATTTCCTGAATTAGTATTTCTTCAATGTTCTTATCTCAACTGACCTGCCACCTCATTAATATATGTTAACCAAATGGATATGTCTCACAAACAATCTCCCCAAACTCGTCTTTTAGCATTTTCGTTTCCAAACTATTGTAGTGCAGGCCATTTTGATGGCAGCCATCTTGCATAGAAAACTCTCAAAATATTTACCACAATAATGTACATAATTAGAATAATTCCTTTCTGATATAGACGTTGCATTTTTCGTCCATAATATAGTGCTTCTGTATACAACTATCTTTGAAAAAATCAAGAGACCGCCATATTGGCAGCCAATTTTGGTTTGTAGTTTCCACATAAATAACATTCTGAAATACTTTTTTCACATCTCATCGACATTTCAGACTGTATGATGAAGATTGTCCTTCCCATTACGCTACTACATGTAAAAATATGCTTTTGCTGACCAAATATTTGTGTAAATGTTAAAAATTTATTATTTTTGGTGGCCATCTTTATTTTTGACAATATCTCAATTTCCGCAAAGCTGCGTAAGATGCAGCCAATTGGATATTCAAAAGGACACCTTTGTAGACTGAAAACCCTTGACAAAAAACCTTTATAGGCCAAAACAAGCATTTGCTCTCTGGCTTCTGGACTATCAAGTATTGTTTTCAACGACAACTGTTTGGGCAAATTAATCAAAAAGGAGGTGTATTCCAAAACGGAATAAAAGTAGTTTCAGATGCGGAACCTCCTCAAACTCTTTTCCTATCAAAATTTCCGAATCACTGCCAGTCGAATTGAAACCTCGGTACGATTTTGGATCGAATTGAGTTTCGAAGCTTCACAGGGCCATGGTTTAGTGCAGGGGCGGACTGGGCCAAGAAAGGTTATTGGGAAATGCACCAATGGAGCCCCAAATCCGGAGAAAATTTTGATTTTTCAAACTGAACGAACACGGCTTCCTTGCATCTGAGCGATCAATGGCAGTCCATAAAGAGAACATTTTGATATACCGACAGTCTATGCAATCAGCTCCGTGTCGCCTTTTGGTTATTTTCATGAAATTTCACGAGCCAACAGGTGTTGGGCTGCCTCACTTTTGGGGTCCGTGGGGTGGGGGTGGGACACAATAGGGAGCCTTCCCCCTCCCCCCCAGGAAAATTCATAAGGCCAGTCCCCCTCTGGTTTAGTGTATTTGTGACATTAGCCCTACAAACTGCTGTATTTCTCTTTGTTACCCTT
Source organism: Pictodentalium vernedei (assembly GCA_031216915.1). Classification (NCBI taxonomy): domain Eukaryota; kingdom Metazoa; phylum Mollusca; class Scaphopoda; order Dentaliida; family Dentaliidae; genus Pictodentalium; species Pictodentalium vernedei. The sequence goes on along the minus strand of CM062296.1, from coordinate 124,497,233 downwards.
TCTCTATGAAGCTTAATGTCAGCAATCCTATTTGAGAAAAATATTATGTAGTGATTGTACATTGAACAGATTAGGGATCGGAGTGGCTCACTAGTTACCGAATGGCCCACGATCGGAGTGGATCAGTAGTGAGCTCACTGGCTCACCGAATGGCCCACGGATCGATCCCCACCAGTGGTAACTGTGCTGTGTCCTTGGGCAAGGCACTTAATCCCGATTGTCCAACATGGGGTTACGGTGGTGCCGTGTACTAAATCATACTGCTCGCACTGTACCTGCCTTCAACCAAAGCTAACCCAACCTGTGCGGAGTTGGTGAGTCTGACAGTGACCTGCCACTGCTCGGTGATTCTCTCCGGGTTTTTCGGCTTCCTCCATGCATAAAACTGTTCGACACGATGTGATCATGTCTTTCGAAAGTGTCGCCAAACCCCAATGAAAACACTGAATTGGACAGATTAATTATCCCTAATAAAGGAAAATACCTGTACTGCTAATCAAAATGTTTGAAGTATGAATTTGTCATAATGAAAAGATTTTCTTCGTGTTTTTTACTGATATACCTGGTTTCAGATATTGCTATAGCTATTTAAGTGAATACAAGCCCACTCACGACCACCTTAACCAATATTTGGATAAAGTAAATACACAAAACGACAACGTGTATGAATGGGTTCATCGATATGGAACGAGTGCCAGCTTGGAATGATAGAACGAGAGGCCGCACGCGGCCTTGAGTTTTATCTGTCAGTGATAGCACAAGTGCCATATTGATTAACCCATTCACTCACGTGTGTCTTTCTGTGTTTATTACACGTCTATAAAACACTTGGCAATTCATTTGACAACAATCAACAAAAGAACACATTTTATCGCCAACCAAATTTGCAAGGGAAACCCGTGTTACTATTTCGTCCCCCGAGTTCCAATGTGTTCTATGTGCCTATTGGCACATAGAACACACTGGAACTCAGGGTACGTTCTTTAGCCGTCGCTAGCGATTCAAATTGTAATTGTGGTGCACGATTTGTAGAAAATTCCGGAAGAATTTCGCTTCTATTTAAAAATAGTTTGTCAACGATTTCCCTTCCGCACATATGTGCGGAACAGATTTTCATTTTCCATATGGTTTAGTTTTGCTGTAGATGGGGATTTCATAGAACAGGCTTGTAATAAAGTTCAGACCCGAAGCTAGATGAATGGCCGGTAAGGGGTGGGGGGTGGGGGGGTGGGGTGTTGGTCCGGCCTTCACGACCTTGTCTGTCGGTTTTTGATCGTTGGACGAAACCACAATTTTCATTTTGCAAAAGTACCGCTCGTTATAAGTACAGTACAGCCGCTGTGGACCTGTCACTGTCCACGGGGGACAATATTTCCACACACGCAATAATAGCAGATTGCAAACACCAGGATGACCGGATCCGAGTACAGATCCACCCTTTTCAGTCTGTTTGAACCAGACTGTGACCTTATTCCAAACAAGTCTGTCCCGTTGGTCAGTTTTGAGATGATTATGATTCCTAGCACATTTAGACGATTACGTGGGATGTATTGATTTCAGCATACCGATTGATTTGCACGAATAAAAGAAAAAACATTTGGGCTCCAAAGTTCACGCGAACGATTGTTCTCGTGAAGATTACGTTGAACCAAATTCATGCAAACTGTCTATTGGTTAAAGAAAATCTTCCAACATCTAAATTTCAATATAGCAAACTGGCCCAAGTATATGTGTACTAAACAGTCTTGGACAAAAAGTGTCATCTCCCATCTGAAAGGCAGTTGAACAACATTGATACAGTGTAGCCCGGGTAAAAATCAGAAGTTTCGCCAATTTATCCTTTTATCGATTCCTTTTCCATTACATATAAAATGTTTGGAAGATGGAATCTTTCAGGGTGGATACCAGTTGTGCATCTAAATATTCTAAATCCTGAATATTTTCCAAGACCTGGTACATGTGTGAAATGAGCGGTTAGCCATTTACCTAACATGAAAAGCAAACGACACGAGCTCGTTCCAACGAAGGATCATAACCTATGATTTTCAGACACAAAATGAAAAAATAATGAAAATTAATTGGAGATTTTTTAGAATAGAGCTGGCCGGTTTTGGACTTTACGTTAGATAAAGGGTTAGAGCAAATTCTGAAAATTGTTCAGAGATTTTGGAACACCTGGAGTCTCGAAACAAAAGCAAGATTATACACGTGGGCGTAAAACGGTGTCTATTTGAAGACAGAGTGTGTAGAAGGGCAGTGTTCTAATCCAGATGGTGACACCAAACTCCTCATAGTAGAAAAGTCGGGCGATCACCAGTATTGAGGTTGGGTGGGAGGAAGTATAAGATTCATGGGAAGAGGTATCTACAGAAACCACATAAATAAACTGAATTTGAAGGGGAAACAAATTCTTAACGAACTGAAACTTTTAGGAAAGGATCGCTTCAATTTGTTATTTTTTGGTAGAAACCATGTGGGCACTGGTGGATGTGCAGAGTGTAACATATGACAACGAAGGGATACATCTAAACAAGAAGGTTGTAAAGATTTTGAAAACTATGAAGGACGATTACATTTGGAGGAATTGGAATGTTGGTTTCTGACCCCCACCCCCACCACCCCCTACCCCCATCAAGAATGGAATCCTCGTCAACTCCGTTAAACTCCCAGACAAATGGACACCGTCAAAGACGTTGATTGGAATCTATACTTTTAGATGAAATCCTTGTGATTACTTGGTTCACTTTCCTCAAAGCAGCTACATGAACGTGTGGAAAACACGCTAGCTATAGTACGACGAAAGTGCTGTGGTTTGCCTCACACGAAGGCTGGTATGGGCCTGGATGTGTGTTTTGAAGGACACAGTCATCCTTTGGAGGAATTAGAATGTTGATCCCTCGGTAACACCGCCTGGTATTCGGAGGTCCAACACATAAACAACTAGATCATTGCACACCGTCAAAACAAGGCAGCAGTCTAACGGTTTAGATGAAGTTGTCACAATTACTTTGTTTACTACTGTCCTTGTCTCAGACGTGTTCTTTATAATATATATTCATTCTCAAAAGGTAGGAAAATTTGTTTCGTTCCGGCGATAAAATTGCCAGCGGAAGTACTGCCCACCAGTGCTCATGTAAACAAAAACAGATTCGCATGTGTGAATATTAATTTATTTAACATTTAAACTCTTATTAATTTGACGATCATGGTATAAATAAAATATACTCAAAGTAGTTTTGTGTACCAAATGTTCACCACTCATGGTGAAATGGAGTTAACTGCATGCCAAAGGCTCGTGGTTAACACCATTTCACCATGAGTGGTGAACATATGGTACTCTAAGCCACTATGGGTATATTCTATATGTATACCTGTTACTTTCAGAGTTCTGGACAAAAAAGAACTGGGAAAGATAACCATCCGAACAATGTCTGAAAGTGATTTGGACAACGTCCATGCACTCATTGAGACAAGGGAACCGACAGATTTTTCTGAGTCAGATATTTGTGCTATCTATCGTGACCCTCGCTTTCTTGGAGTGGTAGCTGAAAACGAAGAAAAGGAAATTGTAGGTGAGTAGTATATATCGCACACTTAATGCCTTTTGATGGAAACTGCATTGGGGGCCCCGGAAGTCTCGTCATGTCACATGACCCAGTTACGTCATGTCAAGTTGTCATGGTAGCACACATGAGTAGCCATGATGTGATGCCATTGCCGTAGTGATAGTATACAACGAGATAAGATCCGACTTTTTTGAGTCTGAAATCAGAGGGGAAATCGAATCGCCGATAGAGATACTCTGAGGATCTGTCCTGTCTTGTCAGTCGAGATCGAGCAAAAATAAAATCTTAGAAAATTTCGAAACCACCCAGTTCTGGCCCAGTCAGATAATTCACTGCATTTTGTCCCGGGATGACATTGACAATGGTGAAGATACCGCAAATCCGAGATTAGAAGTCCCAGGTTTCAAACCATGTGTGTTTTACTCATCTTTTTAAGTGTTCCCTCGCTCGAATTCATCGATTTTGCCGAGATATCTCTGATGCGAACTTACACATCGTGACATAAGGTGTAATTTGTTTGTTAGTTTTTAAGGGACTCATCGACGGAGTTGGTAGATTTGGCCGTGATGTCTCGAATGCGCAAGACTAGAAATCGTCAGAATTGAAAAAAAACGTCATTTTCTGCTTGCGTTTCGCAGTGTGCTAACAGTTCCCGAAGTCGATAAGACAAAGAACACTTGGATGTGTGAGTATATTTCCCCTCATATTCGATCGATCGCGGTTCTGTCTGTCTGTGGTGAAGAAATATATATATATGTACATATATATTAAATGTGGGTTTTTTTCTATATATTATTAAGTAGAAGGAACAAAAATAAAAATAAAATTCAAAAAAAAAAATTTAAATATTAAAAAAAGTATGTCATTTTTAAAGATCAAAGATTCCAAGGAGAAATCGGAAAATATGAAGAAAGATCTTCTGCACAAGAAGTTTCTAAGAAATGTCTTCTACAGAGTGTGTGCCCATCTCGTGGACTTGAACCTTCCTTGATCGAGATCGAGAAATGTCTGGGTTGCATGTCGGAAGGACCGATCAAAGCACTGACCTGTTACATCGTGGATCACAAAGATGATATAATCATGTGTTTTTGCGTTGGTGTTGGAACAGATCGACGAGGACGAGGTAACAGAATGGTGGAAAAAAATAATCAAGTCTGGAGGGTAATCGCAGCCTTTGGATTTCGAAATTGAGCAGTTTTGGAAAATGCCGAGAAATCTCAGGAAATATGATCGAGGAAGTATTTTGCATGAATGACTTGATAGAGAATATCCAACACAAATCTTGTGAAGGGGAGAAATAAAAATTATTAAATAGGAAAAAAAAGTTTTAAAAAAAATACGAAAATAAAAATATTGACATTTAGAAACATTTATTTCTGAAATAAAAAAGCAATTCAGCACTTTCTTTTACAATTTTTTTTTACATTTTTTTTCAGAGTAAAATATTTTCTTTGTATGCAAGCTGTCACTTTTCCTCTTCATTTTTGTGTAGATGCTCAATGATCATGTCCACTTTCGTTAACTTTTTCACATTTTTGGGAGCTTCTTCTCCGAGTCAATCTTCGATACCTTTGTCGATTTTAGGATATATCTTGTTTTTACCAAAATCAGAATAAACATCTTGAAATTGTTTTCTTCTTCCTTCAGGAGTTTGCGACACAAATTTTCTAAATCTGAAAATAAATCGATTTAATCTTCTTTCAGTATTAATCCCATGCTATGATTATCATGTTTATATTCAAACTTTGTTACTTCGACATCTTTCAGTTGGACTGGATTAGGTTTCAAAGAAAAAGTTTTACTATTAATTGTATGAATAGATTCTTTTCAATTCGAGTTTTTTCCATTGCCTTTTCTTTTTTTTTATTTTGAGTAGAGTAGTAAAATTACTGGTTCTGTGTAGGGTTGGGGTATTCGTATTCAGCATTCAGTTGTATTCAATACATTTTTTTCAAGTATTCGGATGTATTCAGAATTTATGCAGTTTTAAAGTATTCATATTTGCATTCGAATACAGTCAAATATGAGGTGTATTCATGAATAGTTTTGAATACCTGTCGATAACTTTTCTTATTTTTAATATATGGAGTATTTTGTAATGATTATCAATATCAGAGAATAATCAGAATAATCAAGACTTAAACTAGTTCAACTGAAGTGCCTGGTTTTCCAATATATTAAAATAAAATTTGAAAACATTAAATTAAAATATTTAATAATAGAATATATTTATTTTCTCATATCTGTTACAACAATTTTGACTGCAGCAGGCTAATTCACTTCAAAGGCTGATTGATAATAGCAGTTTTGTCTGGACCTTCAAAGAATATTTCTTCAATAACTGTGATCCTTATATGCTCGGTCATTTTGTTAATAATACAAAATTGCTCAACTTAAAAACTGTTTCTTATCAACCTACCTTACAATTGTTTACTACAGGCTTGCACTACAGTGGAAGACCCTAATACTCTCTATTTTAATCTTTCCCAAGAGATGTTTGATGTTTGAAAGAAAAGTGGTATAAAAAACACCACGAAAAAATAAGCCAAAACTGGGCCGTGCGCCATCGGCGCACACCCAGTATGGGACGCTCTTCCCTTAGTACAAATCCACGACTTCTGTTAACCAATGCGCAGTGCATCATCAATTCATCATTCTTTTTTTTGTCCGCACACGTGGAGGATGTGTGGCCATTTTTGCTCTTCGAAACAGTGATAATTCAACTCGTTGATTATGGTTTTCCTGTGACTGGATTATGGATCTGAAGATTGTATAATAACAGGACTGTGTTTTATATATTCTCGTTAATATTTTCAACCACATTCTCATTGTATATTATTTATTATTCCGTTTTCGTTCAACGCGGTTCGACAATGAAATTTTTCGGTTGATAAATTTAATTTGTTATTGGAGTTAGGTGTCAATGAGGGACTGTCTGGAAGGATTTCTTCACTCTGTTGAGGGCTGAATTTCTGTTTTTTTTGGTCCCTGTCGGCCGTCTGGGTTCTGTCGTGTACCCACCGTTTTTTTCCTGCCACCTTCTCTCGTAGTTGAGGGTGTTCTTCTACTTTCTGTATCTGTTGAGTTCACCTTTTTCTTCTACTGCTCTCACCTCTGTTATTTCCAGTTCGGTTCCTTTAGGGCAATTCCTTTTGCCCTCGCCTTGGTGCGTTCTCGTGGCTGTTTCTTCCGCACCCGCGGGTGGTGTGGAACACTGTCATTTCGGGGCCTCCCGAGTCGACCACATCTGGTGTGAGTTATACCCCCTCTATGGGGGATGTGCAGCTCCTCCCGCACCCGCGGGCTATGGGGAATGCTGTCGTTTCGGGGCCTCCCGACTCGACCACGTCTGGTGTGAGTTATACCCCTCCGTGGGGGATGTGCAGCTCCCCCCGCACCAGCGGGGGGTGGGGAATGCTGTCGTTTTGGGGCAGTTTTTTTTACCGTGGTGGATACTGCGGGAGCTGTTGGATTTCTGGTGAAGAGATGCCTGATTTTGGGACTATGCGCCCTCTCCAGTGGACATCTGAGGCTGCTACTAGGGTTGTGACTCCTCCTTTGGAGGCCGAGCTAGGTGGCTCTTTCCCCTTTTCCTTCAGTTCCAACAGCTCCCGTCGTATCTGCTGCTACTGCTGTTCCGTCTACAACGTAATCGGGCACCGTTTTTAGCCGGCCTCGGCTTATCCCTGCAAGGGTCTGAAGGGATGTCTGTAGTGTGGTTGTGGGGTATCGGCCTCAGCCTTCCCCGACTTCAACTCGGCGAAGTCGGACGTGGCTGCCGACTGAACCCCCTGCTGTGTCCTCTCAGCCATTGAACACAGCAGTTTTATTCCCGCAGTGGTCTGCAGCGGTGCCTGGTAGTGTAGACGTGGGGGTATCGGCCTCAGCCTTCCCTGACTTCAACTCGGCGAAGTTGGAAGTGGCTGCCGGCCGGACCCTCTGCAGTGGTCTCTGCGCTGTTGAGTACCACAGTTTTGTCATTGGCGTTTTCCGTCCACTCATTCTGGTCACACGGCCAGTTTTGCGGGACCAACGCTTTTTGTGCAGCCTGGACCTTTTGCCCCGCAGAGGTCCGCGGCAACTCAGTCCTTCTGTTGTTCGACAATTCGACAGTGGTTGCTTCATTCGGAACCAGGGCGGCACGCACGTCTTTGCGACTCGTTGGAACCATCAGGTGGACACTTTCGTGTCCCTGTGTCCAGATGCTCAGGCTTTCGCCGTGGATGCTCTGGCCCTCCTTTGAGGATATCTTGTCGGCTATGCCTTCCTGCCGGTTCTGATTCTGCCTCAGGTTCTAGCCCAGATATGAACCTGCAGTCATCGAATCCTTTCGATCTCACCCCTGTCGCCTCGGTGGGTGTGGATCAATCTGCTCCGCTCTCTGTTAGCGGCGGTTCCGGCATGTCTCCCTCTACGTCGCGGCATTCTTTGCCAAAGTCGCCCGATGAGGTTTCAAGTTGATCCGACTTCATTGTGCCTTTGCGCAAGTCTTTATCGGGTCCTGTCTCCTCTGTAGTGGTTTTTAGAGACAAGCTTTTCTTCTTCAAGGAGGCACTCACTCCACTGGTTTAGCCTCTGTGGCTAAGTTGAAGGTTCTTCTGTCGATGGTGTGCGATCACTGTGTTGCTTCTGTCATTCCTTCGATCACACCGCTTTCGGAGTTTCTGGTATATGTTTGCTTCTGGGGGTCTCCTTCAATGGGTACAAGTCTGGGGGTCTCCATCAATGGGTACAAGTCCATGCTTCGGAGACCTTTTTGATATGTGGTACCATTGTTTCGACACTCATCCTTGCCTCTCCAAGCTTGTTCAGCCCTTTTCCTTGAAAAGGCCTAGGACTTTGCAGTTTACTCCAAGATGGACACTTTCTTGGGCACTGCTCTGCTTGGGGAGAGGGGGGGTAATTATCCTGGATGGATATGCGTTTTCTCACATGCCAGATCTCTCCTGCATCCATTTCTCGATGGATTTGTCTTGCTAGTCATGCAGCTTCCGCTCGTCTAGCTACTGGTGATTGTATTACCAATCGTTTTTTTTCGGCCACGAGGTGCGTGCATTGTCTTCCTCTTTTACTGACTCCGTCATGTTGTCGGATGTTATACTGGCAGCTTACTGGAGAAATGCTACCTTCTCCTTTTATCTGCGGCAGTTGCAGGAGCCGACAGAGGACCTTTGTCCTACGGGCCCTCTTTCTTCGGCTCAGGCTGTTGTCTATTCCAGCCATTCAGCTTTTCTGTCTGTGCGTCACACTTCACCATACGCCTCATCTTTCATTGTCTTTTACTAATGTTTGTGATGCTATGGTTTGATAGGCCTAGGGATCTCTTCCTCTGTCCACGGCTCCAGTGCAATTGAGTTATGTGTGGGTTGGTTATGTGATTCTCTCCATCCTATTGTCTATTCAGCCTGTAGAAAACAATTGTAAGGTAGGTTCATGAGAAATATAAATTTTATAGTGAATTTCCTTTCTTATTATACCTACTGCAATTGTTTACACGAAGGCCCTCCCGTCTTCTTATTCGGGTAAGAATCCTTCTTCCCTGCTGATCACATAACTCCTATGTTGGCGGACTCAAAAGAATGATGAATTGATGATGCACTTCGCATTGGTTAACGGAAGTCGTGGATTTGTACTAAAGGAAGAGCATCCCATACTGGGTGTGCGCCGGTGGCGCTCGGCCCAGTTTTGGCTTATTTTTTTTGTGGTGTTTTTTACACCACTTTTCTTTCCCACATCTCTTGGGAAAGATTAAAATAGAGAGTATTTTATCCGAGTTAGGGTCTTCCACTGTAGTGCAAGCCTGTAGTAAACAATTGCGGTAGGTATAATAAGAAAGGAAATTTACTATAAAATTTATATTTTCGAATGCACGATCTGCTGTCGAGAAATTCTTCTATTTTTACAAGGGGCGACAGGAAGACAGCTAACATTGCTATGTCGCTTCCTTGCAGTATATCAAAGTATGTTAAAATGAATTGTTTAGTTTACCTACTGTATTTTATATGTAATTGATATACTGCAGGGGTTGAAATTGGATTTTTTTCCAGGTCGCCAAAGTGTCTTCCTAGGCCCTAAATCTGGTCGCCAATTTTGTAATCAGATCGTCACATGAAAAGACGTGTACTGAAGCAGAGGCTGAAGGCATCTGCAGCGAATGCCAAGGGCATGAGCAATTTTAGTGGGGTTTGTGGGGGGCGGGGGGGGGGGTCCTCCCCCCAAGAAAATTTTGAAATCTTCTATTAAATGGAGCCTTCTGGCGGCTTCTGGGCTGAAAATTCACCGTATGTTTTGGCCGGCAAAATGTCATTTTCAGCAGCATGTTTGAAATTTGCAAGTTCGTCGGTGGGAATCCTATGATCTTCACTTATAAGTTTTTCACAATTCTTGACAGTTGACTTATATTGTTTGATACAAAATTAATACACGGAATTTGTTGACAGAAAAGAATTTCATCGTGCCATTCATTATTAACGAATGGAATGTTGAGGTTCTTTTCTATCAATAAATTGGCAGCCATAATATTTTTTTACTTGACCCAATCACCTGAAGTCCGTGAGAACTGATCATCCAACCCTACATAACATATGTTTCATAGGCATAACTGGTTATAAAATCAATATTTGTGGAAATATCTAATATTAATTAATTTGAAAGTAAGTTTGTACAAAATGTATGTGGTTGAAAAACTGTTCATAACCAGTTGTTTTTCGTTTGTTTGTGTTTTTTCGAAAGACCACCCTTGTTGACTGTGATGCACGGTTAAAATAACCCAGGTATTCCTGGGCAATTCCCTTTTGACGTCACACCTTACATAAATACAACCAATCGAATTCTTCGTTTCATGAAAGTATGCTAAATTGGTGTACTGGGACAATGCAGCAATTCTATTGGTCACTGATGTAATCTCAACAGAGCACGTGGTCATGTTCCATTTTAATTTTAGCAATCTCCACTTGTGGCATAATGTAAGCTGTACAATCTCAAACAAACTGAATTGGAAAACAATCAATCGGTTCAATAAAAAAAACGCATTGAGCACAAAACAAGGGTGAGTTGGAAAATTCTTGTTGTGTTTATCGGGTCAGAGTCAACTCGCCCCGGGTTGATGTGCAGTGCAAATATTTCTGTCTCTAACAGTTACTGTCAAAACCGAGAGGCTAATAATGCACGGATGCGAGTTACAACCAGCCCCAAAAATTAGGTCAACCAGTCAGTCAATTGATCACGTGATCGAACTACAGCTTTCCAACTGACCACCCGCCAGTGATCTCTTGTCCATTCGAAGTCAGCTGTTCTGATTAATGATTATTATTCACTTAGTGTCATAATACTGTCATCCAAACATGAAACAACTCAATTCAAACGTGCCGTCGCTGATAAAAATTTGCCGTCGCAGAATGTTTGGAGGCGGCAATGTTGTGCCGTCGCAAATTTTCCTAATTCCGAGGGCTGAAGATACTTGTCCAAAAAATAATACTGGTATAGGTTTCTTCCCACATAATGTGTTATTTTATGTAGGTATTGGTGTTTATATCTGACTGATGTGAAAAAATTTATGGTCGCCAATGTGGCGACCACGTAACGCAAGTAAGTCGCCAATCATGAAAGCCAGTCGCATTTGGCGACCTGGCGCCCGCTAATTTCAAACCCTGTACTGTGAATAAAGGTGAATTGAATTGAATTGAAGAATTGTTTCCTATCAGATTATCAGGCGTGATATGGATTCATGATGAAGACAATGGTTAGATAAAAGACTAATTATTAAGATTATTCTAAGGACAAAGGATATCAGTCTGGCCACTGAAAAAATTCCTAATCCTCAAACAACTCCAATATCCATTTAACACTAATCTCATATGTTTCTACAGTACTAGTAGAAATATGGCATAGACTGATAGACCTGAAATATTATTGTGGTTAAATTACAACTTAATTCCAACAGTACAGTAATTGCATAATTGATTAAATGTAAACTGAGTTATTCCTTAATTTACCCAATACAGTGTTCAGAACCCAAAAATTATTATTAGCTTGATGAGCTTGTTGTAATGAAGAACCATGAATTTATTTTTTGGGATTTAATGTCACTTTCGACAGCCATGGTCCCTCCTCCTGTCAGACAGTTTTATGGGTGGAGGAGGCCGGAGTACCCAGAGAGAACCACCGAGCAACTGCCAGACTCCCCAACAGACTAATTCCACACAAGCAGGGTTAGCATTGGTTGAAGACAAGTACACCATCGATGTGCAGTACGCCTTAGTACACAGCGCCACCGTGCCTCCATATGAGCAATCGGGATAAAGTGCCTTGCCCAAGGACACAAGAAGTTACTTCTGGCGGGGATAGAACCATAGACTTTTCGGTTTGAAGTTTAATGCCGTAACCACTGAGTCACCAAATATTATTGTGGTTAAATTACAACTTAATGCCAGCAGTAGAGTAATTGAATAATTGATCAAATGTAAACTTAGGTATCTGACAAAGTGTTCCGAAGAACAAAAATTATTTTTTATTTTTTTCATATTTTCATATGTATGGTTGTCATTGGAACGAGCCTGGGGAGCTGGTTCCACAGGAGTAGGTGATAATTGCGGGTGCAAGCGTACATGTACATGTACGGTACATGTACGTGTACACGTACATTCGTGTACACCTCCATAGGATTTAGTGTTAAACTCGTGTACAGGTACACGATTTGAACGTTTTTTAGAAACGATAAAACGTTTTTTGCTTGCAATTTAACACTGAATTGTATCCTAGACGCCTGTAGTTTTATGTACGCGTTCATGTACCGTTTTGATTGAAATAGGCAAATGAGTTTCCCCCATAGGATTCAGTGTCAAATTGCGAGCAAAAAACGTTTTGTCGTTTCTAAAATCATCGTCTTACCAATTCTAAATAATCCGCATCCGTACACGATTTTAACACTGAAACCCTATGGAGGCGTACACGGAGATCCACTTGTGGATTTTAAGTCGGAAATCGACTCATGTAAAGAGGTTGTGTTAGAATTCGCAAACCCACTGTCACGTTTTTGATTGATATATAGGAGAGAAAAAAAAATATAAATAAATAGTTATTTAAAAAAATAAATATATCAAATCAAATAGATAATAAAAAATACGTAAATTATGAGCGATTCTCAGACTATTAGAGTAAGGTTTCTTTTAAAAATGCTGATGAGAGCCTACGCATTCTGCGTGAACGAACAACTAGGTTGTCTCTTGTTAGAACGATGTGTCGGATGTCGGGATCATCTAGACTTCGATTACGAGAATCATTTGTGTCTGTGGATGGAAAGGGAAGATATGGTCAACAAGTATTTCGAACCGGCATTCGAACGCGTTCAAATCAATGAAGTGGTCGCGTTTTGGAAGAGATTACTCTTCTGTAAGGATCAAAGCAAGCCCACAGTTTTGGAAGAACAGAAATTGGCACGTAAAAGTCTGACTTTAAAAGATAAGAAATTATTATTCAATGAAGCATACGTCCAAGTTTTCTCGTTGATATAAAATAAGGGAGAATAGAAAATAAAATAAATACACACATAAACTTTTTATCTAATATTAGAAAGAAAAAAAACAAAAATGAGAACCAGAAATAAATTGTATCCAACGTTAGTGGACGTCGAGGATGAGAAGCCGATCAACGTTTTGCCGATGGCACCGTCGCTAGAAGAAAGAGAAAGAGGAGAGAGGTATCACATCGATCAAATCAGTAGAATCCAAGAGTATCTAACTCGAGAGAGAGATTCTCGTCATTCCCTCAAGAAGTATTCGCGTTTCGTGAAATTCGTCAATGCGATTGACACGACACTCATCACGATTTCCATGGGTTTACACGCAGCCGGCATCGTATTGTTGTCGACCGCGGTCGGCATTCCGATCGTGTTGACCGTAGAAGGAGTGGCTCTTGCCGCTGGATTGTTTAGCACGCTCGGAAACTTTTTGAGTAGGAAATTATATCTGAAGGCGAGGAAACATGACAAGATTCGCGTCTTGGCCGACTCCAAGATCGACACGATATCCGAAATGATCTCTATGGCGTTGAAAGACGGTAGGATATCGGACGGTGAATACTTCGCGATATTGAGCGAGAAAACGAAATACGATGTCATGAAAGAAGCCGTGAGAATCAAGACTCGTCAGATCATCAAGGAAGAGATGAAGGATTCTCTCGTGGAAAAGGGGAGGAAAGAGGCTAGGGAGGAATTCAGTAAGATGATAGAACTCAAAGCAGCGATTGAAAAAAAAATATATATATATAATAAGAACAGAATTGATTAATTATTAAATTTATATATAAAATAAAAAACGAAATTAATTTAAATAACTCTTAAAAAATGTATTGCGTAAGTGTAAGAGAGTTACCGAGACGAGACAGATGCTTCGCGGAATTTGCAACGTGTGTGGTTCTGTCAAGACTCGATTCGTCAAAAAAAAGAACGCGAGCAAAGGTAAAGGCATCGTGAATAAAATGATCAATAATCTACCTTTCGAAATGCATCTGCCCGGTCACAGTTTCACGGGACCCGGAACGAAATTGAACAAGAGACTCAACGCCGATCTGACTCCCAAATCTTGGAGCAAACCTGTGAATAGGGTGGACGCGGCTGCGTATGATCATGATCTGTGCTACGCCGGACATCCGACACCAAGACTCTCAACGACGTCTGCGATAAAAACATGTTGGGGAAATTGAGAGGCATATCAAATCCGACCAGGAGAGAGAAGATAGAACGTTCGCTGGTCGGCAATCTGATCGGTGCAAAACGTCGATTTGGATGGGGCATTCAAAAAAAAAGCGCATTTGAAAAGAAGAAGAAATGATTAATGACGAGCGAATTGGCCGAGGAGTTACGCAAACCCATAGTGTGTAAATTTCGAAAGAGAAGGGTGTTCATGAAGGGTCTGGATGATATTTGGTCTGCCGACTTGGTCGACATGAGATCGTTTTCGAGGTGGAACGAGGGCGTCAAATATCTATTGACGGTCATCGACATGTTTTCCAAATACGGTTGGATCAGAGCTTTGAAGAATAAATTGGGACCTTGCGTCGCCGAGGCTCTGAAGAGCGTGTTCGACTCGTCTTCTCGAAAACTGAGTAAATTGTGGGTGGATAAGGGAAAGGAATTCTACAACAAGCACGTTCATCGATTGGTCGACCTCTACTCGATCGGAAACGAAGAGAAAGCCAGCGTGGTGGAACGCTGGAATCGAACGATGAAGGAAAAGATGCACAGATACTTCACGGCGAATTCGACCAAGAAATACATATACGCTCTGAACGGTCTGGTCAAAGATTACAACAACACCCGACACAGATCGATCAAGATGACTCCCGCGGAAGCTAGCGATCCTCGAAACGAAAAACAGGTCTACGCGAATCTATATCCTGAGAGATCTAAGATCAGGAAGAAGTCTAGAATGCCGAAATTTGCCGTCGGTGATCGAGTGAGAATTTACGCTTATAAGAAGCACTTCGAAAAGGGTTATACTCCTTGATGGACCTCGGAAATCTTCGTGATAATCAAAATATTTCACACCAATCCGGTGACTTACGAAATTGAAGCTTTGGATGGAGAAGAGATCATCGGAAAGTTTTACGAACAACAATTACAGAAGACGAAGTTTTGATAAAGAAAACAAAAATTTTTTTAATTACTTTCTTTAACATTTTCTTGTTTACACACATATATATAAGAGAGAAAAAAAAATAATAATAAAAAATAATTAAAAACTATTTTTTAGATAAAGAAAGCAAGTTAATTAATAAACAAAAAACTAAAATCCTTTAAAATGACAAATATACTAGATATAGCACAAAGCATAGTGAAAGATGAAAGTATTCAAGAATATGAGGTTCATGAATATGAACCGGTAACCAGAACGAGTTTGAACAATGCGGGAGAGATAAGAATCAACGTCGAAACTCAAGATCTATTCATACATCCTAGCGAGAGTTACATAGTGGTGCAGGGACGTCTCACCAAGGAAGATGGGAGCGACTACGCCGACGACGACACGGTTACTCTAGCCAATAATGGCATCATGCATCTATTCAGTAATATAAAATACATGCTATCCGGACAAGAGATAGAATCTGTTTTTCATACCGGTCAGGCCACCACGATGTTCGGACTCATGACGTATCCTGATGATTTTTCGAAATCCAGAGGACTTAATCAGTTGTGGGTGAAAGACACCATAGTCCCTGCTAGCGCCGGTGCCGCCTTGATATTCGACTACGTCGTGCAGACCTAAAGGAACATTTTCGTTCAGGATACCTTTGAAACACATCTTCGGATTTGCGGACGATTACAACAAGATCATGTACGGATTCAAACACAATCTGACATTGATTTGAAAAGGAAACGATGACGCAATAGTGAGACTCACTGCGACCAATGTGGGTAAGATAACTCTACACAAGATATCGTGGTTCGTTCCGCACGTGGAGCCTTCGATCGTGGAAAAGCGCGTCTCTACAAGATCATAGAATCCAAGAGTAAATTACCCGTGGGATTTAGAATGAGACAGTGCAACACGGCTAGCATTCCTCTCTCCACGAATCACTTCGATTGGAGATTGACAGTGAAATCCGCTTCTGAGAGACTGCGTTTCATCGTGGCCGATAGGGACGGGTCTCAGGAAAAGAATGCGTCGCTGTTCGATCACTGCCATTTGAGAAACATGCAAGTGTTTCTGAACGCCACGAGATATCCAGCAATCGATTACAACACGTCGTTCGACAAGAACGATTTCTGCAGACTGTACGGCAAAGCGGCTGATTTTAGAAAGAAGTATCACGGTCTAGACGAATTGATGAGCAACCCTAACATATCTCCCGGCGAATACAAGTCGATGTATCCCATGTTCGTATTCGACGTTAGTAAACAGAGTGAACGACTCAAGAGTAGCGTCTTAGACATTCAGATCAAGATGCAATTCGATAGGAACATGCCGAGAAAAACCGAAGCCTTCGCCCTGGTCCTGTCGGACAGAGAATTACAATTCGAATCGGACGGAAATAAGATGTCGATCATTCGATGAGAGACGAGTGTGAAAAAAATAAAAAACAAAAAAAAAAAAATAAAAAGTAATGAGTAATTATTAAAAAACAAAAAAAAAAAACAAAAAAACAAATAAATAAAGTAATGTGATCTAGAGAGATTGAACATCTTTCTAAATCTCATTACTTTTTTTTTTTTTTTGTTTTTAATAATCATACATTATTTTTTAATTCATTATTTTCCATGCGTTCATTGTTTGTTCAAAGGAACTAGTTTGATCAGTAGACTCACCACAGAAGTGGCGGCTTCGGGATTATTGGTTTTCGTAACGAAATTAATTCTGTCTCCGGCGTTCACTTTGAGAGGCGTGCCGAACGTGCTAACATTCGCATGTTGATTCTCAGTCTTTTCGACGCTGTATCTCTTATCGCTCTCTACTCCATTCACCATGAGATTGACGTCCGCTCTGTTATTCAAATCTGAGGAAGCCAGACTCATTCGAAGGATTTCACCTCCCAGTGGCATGGGATATCCCACCTGACCATGTTTCGATCCGCTACCTCCATTTCCGAAAGACCACTCAGCTTTTCCTTCATCTAAGGTGCTGGCCTCTTCGGCCCACACAGTGATCAATTGTCTAGCATATTTGACTTTCTCCACCACCGAAATCAGGGTGCAGGCATCCGTCATGTTCACGGGATCCAGTAGATTCGTGAGCGCGTGTCCACCCATGTCTAGTTTACCTTCCATGATGTCACCCTTTCCCCAGACCGAGTTGTCGTCCACATACTTTCTGCTGACCGCGCTGGAATCGAATTCGGGATCGTGATCGAGACCGAATAAATTGTGACCGTTCATGTTGATGCCACTCTCCATGGTTCTGCCAGATTGTTTGTTCAGGTGGAGATCGTCCACTTGTGATTCTAGGTATTCTTGTGATTGTATCACGGCTGAATCTACGTAGCCCTTGTTGACCGCGGTTGAGTCTGTATCCGTGTCGTGGATCTCCGACAGATTCAATATCTTGTTGAATCCCACATTCAGATCCGATTTCATTTCTCGTCTGTCAGACTTTCTCTGTTCCAGATCTACGTAGTGTTTGGTCGCCACATCCTTGGGATTCGTGGGAGTGGCCACGTTCGCTATCTTGTTAGAATTGGCGTTCAATTCCGAGTGCATCGTTTTCTGAACGTATCTATTTCTCAGGTGTTCGCTGAATCTCGCGTGAGAGTCGTCCGCGTATTTCTTGGTCGCGGCATGGTGGGATCTATGGGATTCGCAACGTTCACCAAACGTTTCGATTTCAGATCGAGATCGTCGGTCATGGTTTTATCCACATAATTATCTAGCAGGATTCGTTCAAAATCGGCTTTCCCCCTGTCAACGTATTTTTTAGTCACAGCATCTACGAGATCTATCGGCTCGGGAAGATTGTAGAGCTTCTTATCGTTCATGTTCGAAGGTTCTTCTCGAGGTTCGTATCTCCAAACGTAACGTTCGTCCAAGTTGGCAACGTCGTAACCATCGTCGACTTCGAACGTCTTCCTCTTCTTTCTTAGGTTGACTTTTTCGTCGTCACTTCTACCAAATTTATCGACTGGCATGTTGTTGTGAGATTTTTTTTTTGTTTTTTAGAAAAAATATATTCAAAACGCAGTTTATTAAAAATGAACTATGTTATTTTATTTTTCGTTTTTATTCGATTAAAATTTTTTTAAAATAATTTTTTATCTTTATATATACTATAAAAAAAAACAATCTCTCTCTAATGTAAATCATTGAGAATGTCTTGAAATCGATCTCCTTCAGACCATCTCTTGAGAACGTAGAGACACAGGTGACCGCAAAACACTTGATCTGGTGATTGCACTTGTTCCGTGTTGTAAGGAACCATCGATTTGTTGAAATAGTTCTTTATTTCTTTTGGCGGCGAGATTCCGTAGCTGTCGAATTAATAATTTTTCTTCTTCCCGTTCTTGATCCACGCCACCCAGTGAGTGCCTTCATCCGATGAATCATCTAAATTTAAAATTCCGCATTCCGATTGTCGAGGTCTTCTCTTGAGCAAGGCATCTCTGGAAAACACGCCTAGAAAATCTTTGATTTTCAAATCATTTGCCGCATTCAACAGATCGATGTTGGATAGGGGTTCATAAGGTAAGACGACACCTTCTACGGATATCTTTATTTTCTTATTCATAATGTGTATATATTTTTTTTTAATTTATTTTATTAAAATTTACTAAAAAATGACGTTATTTTTTTTTTTTTTTTCTCTTTTTTTTTAAACTAACATTCTCGATGTCACTATCGATTTCTATAATTTTGTTTCCATCTAATTCCTCTTGATTTTCTGGACTCTCGATGTCTCTATCGGTTTCTATAATTTTGATTCCATCTAATTCCTCTTGATTTTCTGGAATCCTATCATCCACAATCGTATCTGGAATCCAATCATCCACATTCATATCGTCTCTAATTAGATCTACAGTCCAATGTCCGAGTGCCAAAGTGCTTATTTTATCGTCTAACACGAATCTCCTATCTTCGTCGGCTGTCAGCGAAATCTTGTTGACTATTTCGGTATACAAGTCGTGATTTTCACTTCGAATCGATTTCATAGTCTTATACACCGGACCACTTCCTAACAGACAATCTTTGTACTCTTGGAAAGAGATGTTTTTCTTCACCACGCACGCTTTAACTCCTTTACACTTCTTGATCTCTTCATCATCTTCTAGACGATAAGCATACAGTTTGGGTCTCAAGCCCACGAATTCGACGATTTGTTTACCACCGCTCTCGTCCTTAAATTTACCCAACACCTTCTTGTTGTCGTTCGATTGAATGTTGGATGGGTGATCGACGGGATAATTGCGCGTGTCGAACCACTCGACCACGTCCTGAGATATATCTTGGTAGACGTCTTTCGTCTCTATCTCGTAAACTAAACTGTCCGTGTCGGTGAACAGTAGTTTGGCTTTATCACCAAATTTTCGTTTGACGTAATCGTAGTGAAACTCGTACATCAATCGCTTGCTGATATCTAAGATGATCGGACCGAGATAATAGAGTTTGTCGAACTTCAGGTGAGTGTTTTGCATGTGAACGGCCACTAGATTTTCATTGAATATGGTTCGGTGTTTGTAATTGGGTTTCGCCACTAATTTTTTAGCACTTTTCTCAGACGAGACGAGTCGAACGTCGGTTCTCTTCCTGATGTTTTCCATTGATTTACCGTACACGCAGTTGTTCATGAGTTTGAAGAAATCTTTTTTGAAATCGTTCTCGGCTCGAATTCTGAGATTCGTGTTGAGATCGATGTATTTTTTCATCCAAGGCTCTTCGTCGAATCAAATGATGCGATGTATGTTGACTAATTTCATCCCATAATCGGGTACTGTTTCAAATTCTCGCTGTAGACGACGTAGTTACGTTTGTTAAATAAATTGGGAATGAGTTTTTCCTCGTCTCCTTCGTTCGGTTCCTTTCTTTCGGGAGCCATCGGATAATCGTTGTGTGGATCGTGTAATTCTTCCGGATAGTTCAAATCGACTTCTAAAATGCAAGGATAGTCTCTCCATTTTTGCATCTCTTCTGGTTCCTTCACCCATTCGAAATTTCCAATTTGTAAAGGATGACTCATAGCCCAACCGTACAGACTATTGGCATCCCAATACTGTATGTATTTAGTCAACCGTTTCGAATCGAAACCTTCTTTCGTGTAGGGATTGTTAGCTTCAGAATATCTGTGAGAGATCATCGAGACGCCACCTCTCGCAGCCCTTTCAAACATGAGTAACATGTTCACGTCGGATAATAATTCCAATTGGACTTCGGTGGTCTTCAACAGAACGTCCCACGCTAGACCGGGTGCGGTGAAATGCCAAGCGGGATCCAGATCGTAATTTCGACAACAGACGTCTCGAAAATTTTCGTACACGTCTGCCAAGAGCAGAACGTCAGTATTCAGATAGAGATTGTGTAATCTCTCATGGTTTTCGTATCGAATAATTTCCACACGTTTTTAGCGTGTTCGTAATTCTCATCGGAAATGTCGGATTCGTATAATTTAGAATAAAAATCTTCTTTCGAAGGTAGTGCGGTATCTTTGAATCTCTTTAGATCGTTCATGTAATCGTAAGGATAGACTCCTTTCCTCAACATGATGTCTACTCGTTCTCCGAAATGTTCGCTCACGATTTTAAATTTATCCTTGCTCATATTATCAACTAATTTTTCCAGACCGGTCGACATGAATTTAAAACTGTCGATGAAACATGTGCCTCTACGAATGAATTTCGTTTTTTCTTCCAACTTCTCTCTGTCGATTACTCTTTTCTCCTCCATGAGCTTCCATTTCGTGAAGGAAATATATCTTTCTTCGCTGTTCGCAATGCAATTTAATTCTTCGTGTGAGGTGCCGAGATTTTTCACGAACAGATGACTGTCGTAACCTGAGAGATTGTGAAACATCACCGGATAGAAAACGGTGTCTCGATATTTTAAATTACACTTGCTGTGAGCCGGACCGCATTACAGACCCGTGTAATGATCGTGGTCTCTCACCTTCTTATTTTCCTTCGAATTCTCATCGAACGATTGTCTGCATATGTGACATTCGGTGGCTCTGTTATTTTCGTCCTGCTGCTCTCGCGTGATGATAATTTTTGCTGGAGTTTTGAATTTGTCGTATAACATTTGAAGTTTCCATTCTAACTCTTCCAGGAACCTTTGGGCCATGTCGTCGTCTTCATACTGTTTCGTGTAGGTGAAGGGACCCATGTCGTGTTGCGAGTCGAAAGCGCATTTCACGTAAATGCAATAGCCCGAAGGTATGTGTTTTTGATATCTTTCGACGTAACTTTGAAGAGTGTTGGGTTGACAGGAACTCATTTTTGCGGTGAAACAATCGAAATCAGCGTACACAACGAATGGTACTTTTAACCTTCTATTGTGATTTTCAATCTTCACGATGGTGTTAGGTTTAGGCATTTCGACGGCGACACCTTGATTTTCGTTGCAATATTCCTGATGTTTCGCCAACGAGTCTTCGCTGTGAAACGTGTTCATGCAATTGAAACATAAAGATATCTTTTATGTTTATTATATTGTTTCGACAGTAATCCGCTCGGATTTGAAACCCAACAATAATGATGATTGTCACCATTTGAAATCAATAATGAAATAATCGTCTTTTCTCTTCCGAGATACGAAGTCAGTCTGAGAGGATAGATCTTTTGTTTTTCGTCGTCGTATCCCAAGACATTCACCGCTACGGTGGGATTTTGAACCTCGAAACATTCGATGTGTTTTAACTGCATTGGAAAAGTCACTCCGGTCCAATCGAGATTTTTAGAAGTCTCCTCGTAACAAGAAACTCTATCGGAATTCATTTTGACAGGGTATAAAGCGGAGGCGACTGCCCATTTAAAACACTGATCATCTTTATTTCTCACATTGACCACAGATTGTTTTTTAGCTAATAAGTACGGTAATTTCACGTGGGAAGACCCTTTCAACAAATCGTTTTTAGTTATGTGAATTTCAAGTTTCAACACCTCATCGAACGTCCAATTACTACCTTCATGTTGATAATTCACGAGAGACGTCAACATCTTGTCTTTCATCTTTTTGAAAACGTCCGATAAATCTGAACCTTGAAATACGGGTTCGACGTTAGATCTGAAATATGCATTTTTCACGATGCTCTCGCCGGACTTCACGTCGATTTTATTCATCACGCAATGGAGTATCATCTTAATTTTTAGTCCCACGTTCATGTATTCGCAAAACAAATCCAATACTTTTTTCTTCACCCGTTCCATGAACAATTTCGAATCGATTTTTTTCAATGAGGGAATCACGTCGAAAGTTTTAAAAATGCCTTTGATCGCATTCTCCCATTCCACAGACTTCGATTGAAATAGTTCTGCGGCGAGTCGCGCTAGATATTCTTCTCCTTTCCCTTCGTCTATTGCTCGTCGAAGTTCGCTCGATATATCTTGTTTGCCTAGAATCTGATGTGCATCACTCGTTTTCGTTTTAGTTTTTCTTTTCTTTTCTTTGGAAACTTGAAGTTCTTCAATGCCTTTTCGTTTAGTCGTCTTCTTATTTTTCACAATCGAAACGTTTTTGGTTTTTTTCGACGTCGGCATTTCGATTCCTTTTACTATCTTTTTCTTCTTCTCATTTTTCACAACCGATGCATTTTTTGAAGTCGTTGCTATTGGCATTTTGTTTTCCTTTCCATCGTTTCGCAAATATTCCTGTATGACTTCAGTCTTTTTTTGATTCAGTTCTATGATTTGTGAAATGTCAAATTTTTAATAGTTTACAAATCTCGTTTAACTGAGGTATGGTTTTCTCATTTAAATTTTCCAATTTTTTTTATCTGTTTGCTTCATTTTGTAAGAATATATTTTTTTCCAAATTTTGTATTAAATAATTTGTTTAAAAAGTTTTGTTTTTACTCTTTATATAAAAAAAAAGAAAAAAGATTTTTTTTTCAATTCAATTTTTTTTCTTTAATGCGTTTTTTATTCAAAACAATTTACGATTGCTTTTATTTCTTGTTTGCAGAACGAACATGTTTTCTCGTCTCTAGAATAACATTCCTTACAATAACACAAATGTGTGCACGCTAGAAACAAAACGTTTGCAACATTTTCGCAAAGCAGACAAGTGTTCGTGTTGCTCGACTCGTTTTTGACACACGACGATAACTCGTCCGCTTGTGTCATGAATTTAATCAGATGTTCTAAAGTCAAAAATTGAGATAAGGTCTTGTTTGCGTTATTTAACACATTGTACAATTGTTCCTTAGTGTACCCTAATTGTAACATATCCATCAATAATTTTTGGTTTTTATTTCTATCCCACTCTTCGTCTTCGATTTTAATCAATCCCAATGTTAGGATCTTGTTCAAATAATCACATTCGCCTTTTTTGATATTATTTATATGTTCTAGTAAAGGTCTGTCGTGAGGTTCCCAATTCATCAAATGTATATTACAACAAAAACATTTAACTTTGTCGCTTTTACCCACATAAATGAAACCCGCAGCGGCTAAATCTTCGGGTTTTTGAGCAAGCTGCAAAGGCCAATTTTTAAACGTTTGAAGTCTTGCACGTTCTAAACTATAATTCAGATGTTCGGACTTGATCATTATTTTTACCTCAAAATTGAGTTTGTAAGAATATTTTTTTCGAATTTTGTATTAATGATAATTTGTTAAAAAGTTTTAAAATTGTTTATAATATGTTTTAATTCCTTCAAAAAGAATTAATCAATTATATGTTCTTAACGTGAAAAAAAAATTGAATTAATTCGAAAAAAAAAAAAAAAATTATTTATATATAAAGAGAAACTTTTTTTTAACAAATTATTATTTAAACACAAAATTTAAAATATACATTATTTGCAAGAATTCATAAAAACCAAATAATTGATCATGACAACAACACCTAAAAGATGTAAATTGAAAGAATGTTTTTTTAATATGCTATCAGATACTTGTATCTATAGAGTAGAACACGATCCCATCGAATTGAACGATGTTAAGATGGTGTACTTAGAGCACTACGACTACAAATATATAATGTGTTTGAAATTGGATGAAGCCATGCTCGATTTGTTTTACGAGTACTGAGACGATCTGCTGAATAATATCTTCGACAAATACAGAAGACCCTACATGAATGATTTGATGATGATCCGTGAAAAAAAAATATATCCAATGATCTCACATGAACTCGTGGACAAATCAGGTGGTGAGAGCGCGTTCACTGATGTAGAAAAACTCAAAAGAGTAAAGATAAACATTCAAGACATTTTGAT
Organism: Pictodentalium vernedei; assembly: GCA_031216915.1. Taxonomy (NCBI): domain Eukaryota; kingdom Metazoa; phylum Mollusca; class Scaphopoda; order Dentaliida; family Dentaliidae; genus Pictodentalium; species Pictodentalium vernedei. Next base: position 124,472,815 of record CM062296.1, on the reverse strand, counting down.
AAGAGGAAGAATAATGCAGGTCATCATGCAAATAACAGACTTGGAAATATATGGGTTTCAAAGATGATCACATTACTTTTACAAAAAATTTTTTACATTAAAGAAAATTAAAATTTAAAAAACTTTTTTTTATATATATAAAGAGCAAAAAAAAAAAAAAAAACAAAACTTTTTTTTAAACAAATTATTAAAATACAAAATTTAAAATATACATTATTTTGCAAGAATTCATAAAACAAAAAAAAAACCCAAATAATCGATCATGACAGCAACACCTAAAAGATGCGAATTGAAATTGAAACGAATAAGAAATTAGGTTTTAAAATTTATAGATTACAACGACACGATCCCATCGAACTGAACGAGATCGAGATGAAGGATTTAGAGCATAAATACGACAAATATAAGATGACTTTGAAATTGGAGGAAGCCGCGCTCGATTTGTTTTACGAGTATCAAAGCGATCTGCAGAAAATCATCATCGCTAAAGAATTCGACAAGGACGATCTGACGTTGTTCTATGGAAGTTACATATATCCAAAAATCTCACGCGAACTCGTGGAGAAATTGGGTGGTGAGAGTGAGTTCACCGATGTAAAAAAACTCAAAAGAGTAAAGATAAACATTCAACACATTTTCGAAAAAGGAGAATACACGAGTGTCAACATGCTAATAATGGACTTGGAAATATAAACAATAGAGTGATTGATTTTTTAGCGAAGAAGAAGGAAAAAAAAAAAGTAATGAGATCATCTTTAGATCTCATTTTTTTTTTTTTTTTTTCCTTCTTCACTATTATCCATATAATATAATAACGTTTCCTTTTTTCTTAAATTTCAGCGTCGATTCTTCTTCTTTTCTTTTTTTTGTGATATGATACGTTTTTATAACAACACATTTGTTTATCCGAATCATAATTATGTTGTGCATCTCTTGGTAACACTTGCATCATTACCATTCTCTTTAGAAGGTAGTGGTGACGGTGGAAAGCATCTCATTCTTTTCAATTCCAACAGTCTATCCTGCTCTTTATCTATATCTTTCATCAGTTCTTTCCTTAGATATCCATCATTAGCGTCTAACCATTTTTTTGTTTTTTCGGACTCTGTCTCGCGATATTCGTCATTATCGTCAAATTGTTTCTCCACCTTTTCATCCAGGTGATAAAATTGTTTCTCCACCTTTTTACCCATTTTAAATATATTATTTTATACTTTCTCTGATTTATATTTTATTTAATTATATAATTTTTTATATTATATAATTTTATATTATAATAACATATTCAAAATCGGTATATTCTTAAACGGCAAATTCTCACCAAACCACAAACCCTTGCCGAGTCGCTCAACGTTCTGTCCACTCTTCAGATAGAGACCGTTTCCTCTCAGAGAGTTGCCACCTCTAACGGGTTCTAGATACAATCCTTTACCGCTGTCGTCTATGTGGACGTGACACATGGCTCCTCCCTTCTTCAAAAACAGTCTGCTGCCACCCATTAATTTCTCAACTGCCGAACTAGCGAGTCCCGTGAGAGCTCCCACGCCGAGAGTCTTTCTGAGAAAGGGTAGTGCCTTTGTGGCGAAGGGTAATGCTTTTGCGGCGATTCCTGCCAATAGCGGTAGGAAACCACCTTTCATTCTCAAATTGTATCTCAATTGAGCGGGACTCACCGTCAACCCTCTTCCATCGCGAATCGCTTTCTCCATCCTTTTGATTTGACTTCTGGTCCAGACGATCGAATCCTGACCGCCTCTCGTCAGATTTTCGTGAGTGAATTTGAATCTCACCGCCTCGCCTCGAGTTGTTAACGGTCTCTTAAGTTTCTTCCTCTGTCCTGCGGATATGTTCACGTTTTTAATCATGTATTCTGTCATAATTCTGTTTTTTTAAAATATATTTACTTCAATTGTTTCTTGTTTAATAATAATTATTTATATTAAAATAATTTTGTAAAATTAATATTGCGTTTATTTTATTTTTGTTATCTATATATATACACAATATTTTTTTTTTTTTGCTTTTATATTTCTCTTATGTGAAATCGTATCGTCACCCTCTCTCCGCGAAGATCTAACAGTTCACCATTTTGATCCGTCAACGTGGTTTTGAGACTATACAACGTGTCTAAAATCACTGATAGATAAACTAAATTTCGAGGTCGCTCCACGATCTTATAACCCGGCGATAGTTTGGAAAGAAGGAATAGATCGTTGGTTGAGCGCTACCATTCACGTAGCTTCCAGCAATCACGTCCATGTTCACCAGAATGCTATTGACTGCGAGAATGTCGACCGTATTTTCAGATGCTGCGTGGTCTCGATACATCTTTCGATCGAATCCCAACATCTTGCCTACAGAATCGTCCATTTTGAAATCCACTTGAAAATTATCTTTCAAATCCAACATCATCTGTAAGGTATTAGGATTGGGAGCGCATCTGATCTTGTTGCTTCCCTTTCCATCCGTCTTCATTCGCATCTGAATGTAATTATTCAAATCGTCTATGTCATAACTCCCTTTGGGAATTCGAATCTCCAACCAATCCACTCCGTCGGAAGACTTGAACGAGTTATTCTTTTCGGTGACGTTGGGAAAGGAATAATAAGTCTCCAGATTCACCAACGCTATCTCGTATCTTTTCTCTCTATTCAATTCGATGGAAGGTTCGAATTTCATAGCGAATTGAGTCGAATTGCCTCTCACCACGATTTGAATGGATTGTTTTGCAGCCGTATTCTCGGCTATCCGTTCTAACAATTCTCCATGTTCGAACATTATATTTAATTTTTTTTTTTTTTTTATTCAAAACTAATTATTTGAAGATTTATTATTTTCTAAATTTTATTTTCACGCTCTATCTTATTATCATCAGAAACATAAAACTTGTCGAATCCGCATCGATATTTTCCACGATTAAATTCGCTTGTCAAATCGATCACGATGAAATTGTAAAGTCCACCATCCCAAACCCTCTTGCAGAATCTCCTGAATTCCGCCGCGCTCATGTCGTTTGCAACGTGATTGCCGTAGATGTGATTGAGATTCTTGAGATCCTTGCGAAAGAGACATATAAAATTAGTGTTCTCCCTTATCGTCTGTCTGGGCAATCGAAAATAATTCTGCGACAGGTAGAAACAGTCCACATTGCTGTGTCGACCCCTAACATAATACGATTCGCATCGGTTCTGTCTCTCCAAAAGCAGATCGTCAAAAATCATGAGATTCTTATCTTCCGATTTCAGTTCTATAGGATCCGGAACGTCGCTAGCGTTCTCATAAAATCGACACTCGACGTTCGAAGATGCATTTCTCTTCATCAGCTCCATCGTCGCACCGTCCAAAATGGTCGAAAGAGGAGCTTCATTCTTGTCGAATTCCTCCCTACTGTCAAAGATTCTGGCTATGACGTCCTTGGGCAATCTACGATCCATGCACTCTCGAAGCAATCTGTATTCGGGTTGAAACAAGCTCTTGCCAAACACGAACAATCTGTCGTAATCCAACCAGTCGGGTCGGGACAACAGATTCATCAACAGATTGGTTGTGAGTTCTCTTCAATGCGGATCCACTCGTCATTTTGGCTAAATCTTGTATGGGTACCACAGCATCCTTAAAATCTTTCCAACTTTTTGGCGTTCGCTCTAACGCAGTTTGCTTCGCCGGCGGACTGATCAACTTGTCGATCAATGCGTCGGCTGCCCTCTTGCCAGCCACAGAAGCTATCCTACCACGGCCTTTGGAAGTGGCTTTCTTACCAGCATCCAAAGCCGTCTTCTTACCGACCTCAAACGTGGTCGATGCGAGTTTTCTACCCGCATCGCTCGTGAATGCTCACATTATAGAATCAACGATGCCAGAACCGCCTTGAACGTAAGTTCTGACGTATCCCCTGTTCTTTATCACCAACATATTTTATTTTTATAATATATTTTTGTTTTTTTCACTGGTAAATCGTTTTTGCCGTTTAAATCCTTTTATTATTCTAGTGTAAAAATTTACTGTTTTATTTTTGTTTGTTTCTTTCTCTCTACTTATTATATACACATCAAACCTTCAATTCGTTCATCAGCCTTTTATAGTGTTTTTTATTCAAAACCTTCTGTCCTAACAATTCGTCAGATATAGTAACTATCTGATTATCTAATCCTGTGTTACCAGCCCGCCTGCTCGCCATCAACAAACTCAATCTCTGAGACAGAGCATCAGAATCGCTCGGAAGAAAAGTGGTTTTCACCCCTTTGCCAGTCACCGATTCACCGAACTTCTTTTTCATATCCCATATGGGTTTCACCACTTTCGTCCACTTGTAACCTCTGTTGGCTTTGGGTCTCGTCTCTCTGGTATCGTTATTTCTCTTCATGGCGTGGGTCTGAACCAGAATGTCGCCGTAATTGTCGAAATCCTGATCCGTGTAATCGCTAGGCTTGTCGTAAAGGAGCAATCTGCGCAGCCCATCAGTCAATTCGTATCTGTTCGAACCCACGATCAATTCATCATCGCCAATATCTACTTCTGTGTATCCTACAAACATTCTTCCCTCTGAATCCTTATAAAATCCATACAACAGATCTCTCTTACCGTCATCATTATTATCAGACGATGCGACGCTATCCGTTTGAATCCCCGTGGGAACGTAATCCGGTGTAGATTGAACGGAATGCCGATTTCCAAAACTAAGAGGCAACGAACCCATTCTCAAAGAACTCTCCATTATGGGTCTCAATTCTTCGACTATCTCCTTCCTGCTTCGCTCTTGACCCTCCGTCACAGGTTTAAATATTTTTGTGGCTTCGTGTTTGAGTTCCATCTCACCAAGACGTCTGCTTCTGTCAGCCGACTGAATGCCCTTCTTAGCATGCTCAAACTCTTCTAAAATTCGATCTCAGTGTCTAGAATCCATCTGTAAAAACAGTTTTCGTTTTTTAATTGTTTTTATTATTTTCAAAATTAAATGTTTAATTATATTTTTATGTTTTTAAGTTAATAAAGTCTTTCCATCTTTAATATAATAAACTAAAAAATATTCACATATCAACTCCATGTTGATTGAATTAGGAAAGTTTAAAATACGTTTTAAGCAGTACATGACAAACCGGTTTCTGATTTAATGCATTTTGATAGTAATTACGTTTTGTCAAAGGATTTCCATTCACATATCAAAGAACCATTCACTCAGTGTCGAATTAAGAGAGAATCCCTTTGATGACGGTTAAAACATTTCAACACATAAAAGAAAACTGCTTTTTTTTCTACTTTTAACGTTAAAGGAAATTATTCATTCATTTTCAAATTTCTCTGATCGCTATCGTGAATATATTAAAAATTTTACCACTCAAAACCTAATTGACCGGAAAATGCGTTTAAACATTCCGTTAAGTGTTTATTAAGATTACTTCACAAGAATTCTGATTCTTTTCTCTAAACTCAATCTCCTTTCGTCACATCGAAACAAGACATGAATGTTTATTTTTACAGATCATATTATAACTGACTCTTTTTGAACGAACGCTTAAAGTCAATTTCTCTTCTTTACATCAAGACAAAACACGAATGTCTATTTACAGATCATATTTATAATCGACTCTTTTGAACGATATCCCTAAACTCAATTTCTCTTTGTCACATCGAACCAAGACATGAATGTCTATTTTTTACAGATCATATTTTATAATTGACACTTTTGAACGAAAACCTCATTCAGTCATAACGATAACATGTGTTAGTTTTTACTTCTGGAAAACGTGACAGCGAGTTTGCGGATTTCTAACATCCTGGCAACACTGGCAACACTCTTCATTCAAAACATTTCCATTAAGTGCTTATTAAGATCACCTCGCAATAACGTGCGTTAGTCTTACTTCGAGAAACGCGACAGTGGGTTTGCGAATTCTAACACAACCTCTTTACACGAGTCGATTTCCGGCTTAAAATCCACAAGTGGATCTCCATAGGGTTTCAGTGTTAAAATCGTGTACAGATGCGGTTTATTTAGAATCGGTAAGACGATGATTTTAGAAACGACAAAACATTTTTTGCTCGCAATTTAACACTGAATCCTATGGGGGAAACTCATTTGCCTATTTCAATCAAAACGGTACATGAACGCGTACGTAAAACTACAGGCGTCTAGGATACAATTCAGTGTTAAATTGCAAGCAAAAAACGTTTTATCGTTTCTAAAATACGTTCAAATCGTGTACCTGTACACAAGTTTAACACTAAATCCTATGGAGGTGTACACGAATGTACGCGTACACATACACGTACATGTACCGTACATGTACATGTAAGCTTGTACCCGCAATTATCACCTACTCACAGGCATTGATTGATATTTGTATGATTTTATTGGCAATGTCCCAAGATATTCTAGTTTTTTTCAATTTGACCCTTTGAACCCTAGCGGCCGCTTTTCCTCCCAGGAACATGATACGTCATAATTTTATTAAATAGTATGGATGCTAAATACATTATAAAAGTATTCGTATTTGTCTTCAAATACATTAGTACTTTGAATATTTGTATTCATATCCATATTCATAAAATTTCAAAGTAATCGTAGAATTCATTTGCAGTGTATCCACCCCAACCCTGGTTTTGAGCCACCGGAAATTCACTTCTGAGACATCTCAAAATTTAAGCTTGAATGCAACGGGAATTATTTTCTGGGCCAACGAATAAAGCATTTAGTCCATTCTAGACCTCTTTCTGCCTTGCCTGGTATTTTGGCTAAAGTTAATCCAATCTGGATTTATTTTAGAAAATAAAAAAATACAATTTAAACTTGAAGTGGCCTGGAAAAGATGATTTCAAAAAACCTCTATTTTTATACTGTACCAATGACCCAGACATAGCTGGTGCTAACTCTTAAAATATAGGGCCAAACACAACTTTTGCCCCCCAATCCCCAAAATTTGCATCTAAAACTAAAGAAAACATGTCCTGAAAGGCCCTCCACACCTCGCCCCCACTGCGCATGCGCAGTGTCAAGGACGTTCCGAAATTGGCGCCATTTATCATTCTAAGTTTGGCCCTTCATCAGTTAACATCTGACTGATCTTTGTGCTTTTAAATCTCAGTTTAAATGATGCCAGACACATAAATATTAGTGAAATGGTGATTCTAAGGAGGATAGAAAAGGAGGAGAGGAAAAGAATGTGTGACAGAATATTATCAGGGCTGTAACTTAAATATTTTAATGAAATTATGTTAAGTTACCTATTTTCAAGGCAGCAGCCATTTTGTTGTCATTCTGATTATTTGTTACACTGTTTTTTCAAGTGTTTTTCCTCTCTCCCTGTCCTTTAAGTTCCCCCTTGCTATTCTCCCATGCTTTTGGCATAGTTTCTATAATTATTATTACTAAAATTTCTTGGGAGTTTTAGCTTAATAACAGAATGAATTCTGTTCTTTCCCCATGTTTACGTCTTCACCTACGGGTGGTTAGGCGTTGTGTTCTGCATCTACCATCTGATGTTCTGCAGTTTCTTCCCTGGAAGTCTCTGTTTTGGATCAGATGGTGTATTTTTGGTAACTGATTTCGGGCCTGGGTGCCTGGAGTCTTATTTTAGTGTTTTTACACTCATTGTTTACATTTACAACAGCCCTCTGTGTGAGGGGGGGATTTCTAAATAATAATATCTTTATGTTATTTTAATCATAACTAGATACATTATTATTGTTCGTAAGTGTTGAATAAATTGTTTAAAATATTTTTAAAATTTTTGTCCACACTTAGGCTTGGGATCCATTGGGGCTCAACGTTACTTTTCAGAAACTTGGGCTGTTCTGAAAAAATATTTTTTCAAAATATTTTGATTTCAATTATTTTTTCTATATTAATGGATCATATTATTATTATGTATTTTGATTGCCAGGGGTTAGTGCGAGTACCAGGACTTGTTTTCTTTTCACATTGAAAGGATATTGATCAATTGTTTTAAGAGGAAGTCTTCCTCTGACCTTATTATCATTCTATTTGTGGTCAGTGTACTCGCATTAACTCCTGTTCTGTATCGTATGATTTCGATGACAATATGGGAAGCGTATGTCACGGTATGTTGTTGGGGATTTGGACACTCCGGTCCTTTCCCCGCAGGGTCACTCTACTTTATCAATTTCTATTTCAGACGATCAAGATTAGGGTGATGTATCTGTGATGCCTTCCAACAGTGTGCCTCCGTCGTCACAATTAATGAAGGGCTAGCGGAAAAGTGCTCATGTAATACGCCAATTGCCTAAGAGGACCCTAGTAGGTTCGACGGCCTTTGACGTCCGCTAGCTCGCCCGGTGTAGCGTCCATTCACCGAATGGTTCGGCAGCCGGGTTCGTCCGTTGCGGTCTAGAAGGAATTTTGGGGTGATGCGAGCACTATAAAATTAACTTAATGCACACCCAGTGACGGCGGATCGGAGGGAGAACGGAGGAAGCCTTTTAGTCCGGTTCATAGCTCGTTCCGGTCCATCCGGACGGCAAGCGAGAGAGGCCCCTCTCTCGTTCAACAACATCTGGCCCCAGATGTTGTGGTACAAATGTGTCGTTAGCGGAGCATACGTCCGTCGCTCGGGACGCTCCGTTGTATAGGCAGTCCGCTGAGACTGCTAAGGCTTCCTCTTCTCGTCAGCGCACACGACCGCACCTTGGCTGCGTGACCGCCGATATATTACCAGCTTCGCCGATCAAGGATTCTTCGGCGACCAGGTCACACCATCCGGCAGCCAGGGATTCGAGACCGATGGACTCCGGACGTTCGCATAGGAAGTATGCGGGAGCCATCTGATGCGGAGCTGCCCTCGGCGAAGCACCGATAGACTGCGCCTCCGCAGGTCTCGACGCCGGACATTCTTGTGCACATAGCACAGCTTATCGCAGCATCCCAGCAGCCGACAGAAACGGTGTCGGATCGAGAATTATCCGACAGCGCTGGGTCGGTAGCCGGGGACTCCAGGCCTGCAGACTCCGGACGTTCGCATAGGAAGTGTGCGGGAGTCAACGTACACGGAGCTTCCAGCGGCAATGCATCGTAAGTCCGCTACTGCACAGGCCTCGGGAACGGACGTGCTTTCCTTAATAGCACAGTTTATCGCAGCATCCCAGCATCAACTGAATCTGTCGCATATATTTTATCCGACGATGCTGGGTCGGGACGCTCCGCGGAAGCGGGTACGGACGTCCGAAAGTTTCATCCGGTCCGACGGGATACCGAAAGGGATTCGGTGGATTTCAAGCTTTCCCTTTCGGAACAACATATGCTGCGATGCCGGATAAGAAACTGATAGCGTCGGTGGACTTAGAAATTTTTGGTTCGGTTCAGGGACATCGTCCCTCAGTTCCGACATAGTCCAATAATGTCACACAAACTTTCGAATTATTGAACGACGCTATATATATTATTATTTTATGCTTGCTATCCAAGCATTTCTGGTTTCTTGTTCGAAGAGTTATGGAGATGTCTTTCAAAAGTGTGCCTCTGTCGTCATAGTTAATGAAGAGTTAGCGGCAATAAGTGCTCATGGAATATGTCTATCGCTTACGGAGTGACATTCGCTAGCTCACCCGGTGTAGCGTACATTCATCGAATGGTTCGGCTGCCGGGTTCGTCCGTTGCGGTCTAGGAAGGAGATTTGGGTGATGCGAGCACTTTAATTACTTTAGTACTCACCCAGTGACGGCAGATTGAGGACAGATCGGAGGAAGCCAACAACATAGGGGACCGCATGTTGTGGTTCAGATATTTTACATTCGGAGCATATGTCCGTTGCTCGGGACGCTCCGTTATATTGACAGTCCGAGAGACTGTCTTTAATGCTTCCTCATCCTCACAGCAGGGCACACGACCGCACATTGGCTACGTGACCTCGAGTATCCGATCAGTTTCGGCATTCAGTGATTCCACAGCGAATAGGTCGCGCCATCCGGTAGCCAAGGGACACGAGGCCTATACACTCCGTTCGCTCGCATATTGGAAGTATGCACGGGGTAACGATCTCGGAGCTTCCTGCGGCAATGCATCGTAAGACCGCTGCTCCTCAGGCCTCAGTGACGGACGTGCTATCCGAGTTAGCACAGTTGTTTCGCAGCATCCCAGCAATTGACGGTTTCTCGGTCGAATCAGGAATTATCCGACGGCGCTGGGTCGGTGCGGTCCGCGGTTGCATCAAGCTACGGACGACCGAACGCTTTATAGGGACCGACAGGATGGCGAAAGGGATTCGAAAGATTTCGAGTTTTCCCTTTAGTAGTATCGGAAGATGCCTTTCATATCTTCTGGCATTTCTTCCAGTGATTATTTTTCGGACTTCATTGCTGCGATCTTGGATAAGAGACTTATAGCGTCATTGGACTCGGATTTTTCGATCGGTACAGGGACTTTGTCCCTGACTTACCGACGCAGTCCAATATTGTCATTACAGCATGTGTTTTATTTTTCGACGCTATATATTATATATATATATACAAGCCTGCTACTAAGCATGATAGTTTAGTTTCTTGTCCGCGTGGCTCATTTCTGCCATTTTATCTTTTTTACATATAGTTTATTTTGGCAGAGCAGGGCATACCGAGAGTTCATATGCGTCTAGACGGTGTGATTAAAGACTGCATATATTCTTTTTCGCCGTTTATGTCTTTTCCAATTTCAATGTTGGGAACGACATTATGTATAGTAGACTTAACTTAGACGCTTTATTATACGTAATCCGCCTTACTGAGGCGTTATCATTACGTCTTCAAGAAAAGATTTACGGGATATTATTCTCAATGTAATTTCTTTTGAGGCCAGTAGTTTGTTCACGTATAACTCCGCCCTTCAGTGGCTGATTGGACTTGGTTAGACGTGATGCAGCCCTAACTACATCCACGCGTGGATAGTAGGTTAAGAACTCTCTCAGAGTCGCTTCGTTCTCGGAGGAGCTTCTCTTCGACGGCAACTTTCCGGCAATCCATGAATTGCTTGATTTATACATTCTCTTGTCTATCTAGTGTTACAAGAGATTCAGACTGGGGCAAACATTCGGTGGTTGACTCAGAGAGTGCCGCCGCAGTTGCCGGACCCTAGTGTGGCTGTTATGACGGTTGCCAGTCAAACAGATTGGGATATATACTGATCCCTACGGATTCGAAGTGCCAGGGTCTTTGGGTTCCGCAGTCTTTTAGCTATCAGTTTAACTTCCGCGGAATAATGTTTTTTTTAGGCTTGCTTTATGTCATTGCATGAACATTATTCAGAAACGCATGCCCAAATTCCTGTCCTTTAATTCGACAGTAGTGGCGTATCTCCGGAACCAGGGAGGCACTCTTTCGTTTCCGTTATTCAATTTAATGGAAAGAATCCGTCTGTTGGTTATAGTACACCAAGTTCAGTTTTGGTCCGTCATATTCTGGGTCGTCTGATTGTTTTATCGCACTCCCGTTCTCTTACGGGTCCCTTGTTGCTGTCAGAATGGACTCTCAACAAACAAGTATTTAATCAGATTTGCTATCTATGGGAGCGCCCAATGATGTTTTATTTATGACACAGCTTGCTAATCAATTGCAGACGTATGTGTTGGCTTGTCCAGATCTCTGAGCTAATACTGTTAACGCTCTATTGATCTATAGGACGGAATGATAGGATACGCGTATCCTCCGGCGCTGTTGTTTTAGCAGGTATTGCTAAGATAAACAACCACAATACATTTCTGTTGATAGCATCTCTATCTTCACAGAGATCATGAGTAATTTACTCTCTTGTCTACTGTGGATCTTAACGTGAAATCTTCCTCTATGTGAGGATCTTTTTTCACTGGGTAAATCGTGTCATCTTTATCACAACCAGCAAGGTCGCAACCTTCATGTATTCCGTTGTGTGGTCCGTATTGCATTGTAAGCACTGTACTGGACGAGCTTTGGACGCGATTCTTACTATAGGAGATCCTCTTCTTCGCTATTCTATGCGACTAAAGTGGAGGCTCTTCCGTCGTGGTGTAGGGATCATTATGTTCATATGGTTGATCCCTCCATACTACGCATTGCTAGTTTTTAGTATACTTGTTTCACAAGATCTACTGCAGCCTGTTGTTTTTTAGGTTATAGGTTTATGTTACCTCATACCTATGCACTCTACGATAGTTTACAATTGAGTCTTTTGTCTCTTTATCTAAGTCAGTTAGTAACTTTTTGATAAATAGACTTAGAATCTTTAGATTAAATTCCTATACGGATTTTAACTTCGGTTCTTATTTAGCTAAGTAATCATTTGAGCCTCTGGAAACAGTAGTTTTCAAATTCTGACCTTTTAGACAGTAATTCTGTTGGTTTCTCTTTTACTGTAGAGTCAGTGAGTTTCATGCACTATCGATGGATGATTTTCACTTTCATAGTTTCGGAATCAATACTTCCGTTACTATTTAGGTTGGATTGTTGCATAAGAGTTAGGCTCCTATTATCCGGAACCTATTATTTTAAGGTCCTTCCGTCTTCGTATGGGCATAGGCCTTTACTCTTTCCGGGTACAGTTTATGTATTTATAAACAGATATCTGTTGATTACAAGGGCGTAAGCTTCTTCTGTCTTTGATGTCTAGTAGAAGGACGTTACGCTCCATTTTATTGTTAATGGATTCTATTAACTAGCGTACTGCTTATGGTATATCATTGGCTTAGCAGTTGTGCTTAAGATTTCGGCTCATGAAGTAAGAGTTCTTCTACTTCTTGGGCTTACATTAATAGTGTTGCTATTATAGATTTTTGAAGGCTGCTCATTGCGCTCAGCCATCCATTCATGAATTTTATCTCAGAAATATCGAGTCCATTTCTGGAGGCCTCTATTGTTAGGTCTATTATCTACTGCTCAGAATGTCATTCACTTAACAGTTGCTACTATAGCTAGGTAGGCTGTCTGTTTCGGCAGTGTCTCCGTTCGGCTGCCCTCTTCGCTCTGGGCTATTTGACCCAGGGCAAGAAAAAGGGGGGGGGAGGGTGTTCCCTTGGGTCACCTGTTTTTACTATGAAAACAAGGGGATACCTCCTCCGGAGTTAGTAATTCTGAGCTGTTATTGGGATGGTTGTTTAGTGAGAAGTTTAAGTTTATAAAATTCATTCAAGTTTTAGTTTTTAAAGTATAGCTTTTGAATATTGCATATGTCAACGGACATGATTATGCAATTCTCACACACTTTTAGGAGTATAAGAGTCTCTATTCTCTAGACTTACTTTATTATTGGCTTACTTTAAAAATTATTAGTATAAGGATTATTGGATATTAATAGAGTACATGGATGTATGAAGCTCAATTTTTGGAAGGTGTTGTATCTTTCTAATTTATCGTAAATAAGAAAGATACATGTAAGGCCTATTACTTCTTTTCCCTACAGGGGATGACTCTATTTTATTTTATTGAGCGTATTCCATTTTGCTTTATGTCCTTGGCCCTCCAGCCTTTTTACTATTCAGCTATGTCTGGGTCATTGGTACAGTATAAAAATGTTAAAAAATTTATAGTAATTTATATATTTTTTATACTTACCAATGACCCAGACGGGGATGGCCCTCCCAGGAGTTGGGAACTCTTGCCTCCCCGCTGAGTACATAGCGCTTACCAGGCACTGGTTTTTAGAATGATAAATGGCGCCAATTTCGGAACGTCCTTGACACTGCGCATGCGCAGTGGGGGCGAGGTGTGGAGGGCCTTTCAGGACATGTTTTCTTTAGTTTTAGATGCAAATTTTGGGGATTGGGGGGCAAAATTTGTGTTTGGCCCTATATTTTAAGAGTTAGCACCAGCTATGTCTGGGTCATTGGTAAGTATAAAAAATATATAAATTACTATAAATTTTTTAACTTTTCCATAAAATTTTTCTATAGGAATGTGTAAAAGTGTGAAGATCGCTCGCCTCAAACGTGTGCGAAAATGAATTTTTTCCCCATCATTGCCTTTTTGCTGAGTGTTATTCCAGTGATCATATGTCGAGAATTGTAGAGAAGTTGATTTCTCCCCCCACTGCATGTGTAACATACGTCTGTCCAGAATGAGATAGCAGGGAGAGACAGATATATCCCACCCCACCCACGTGACGTTATACATTTATAACGTTATTATGACATTATGCACATCATATCAGTTTCTTGCTACCAACTAATTCATATTGACGTCACCAGAATGCCGTGTGATCAAAGTTTGATGCTCTAAAACTCTTTAAATCCCAAGATGCCACCGTTCCTAATTGATTTCATGGTATATATATTTGGCATATACTTAACTTTTGCATGCTCTTTCCGATGGTGCCATTAGTTTTTCAAAACAACAAATACCAAATGAGTTGATTATATCAGCACGTGACAGTCAATTACCTCTGGCTAACGTAACCGCTGTATGGTGGGGGTAGAAAAATAATCCCTGATGGGTATGGGTATGGGATGGGAAAATCTCGCCCTCGGGACAAGATATTTGGTCCAGACACTCGGCAAGCCTCGTGTCTGGCCCAAATATTTTGCCCTCAGGTGAGATTTTTCCATCCGACACCCGTACCCACCAGGGATTATAATATTTCCTCCTTTCATTTTACTCCCCAGTTCGTGTCCTAGAAAATACGATCTCGATAAACCTCTTTTTCCATACAAATTTTCCATAGGAATGTGTGAAGTGTCACAATCTCGGCATCCGTCAAATTTGTAATTTTCCAATTAACACCGTTTTGCTCAGTGCTAATCCAATGGGAAATTTTGAAGAAGTGTAAGAGATGGTGACTGGGGTTCCAACAGCTGACAGTGCTAATCCAATGGGAAAGTTTGAAGATTTGCGACGAACTGCTCCCTCCTTCTGAGACATCGTGAAGTTGAGGGAGATATTGACGTCACCATTGCCACAAAGAGTGAAAAAACAATTATCAGCTTGTGTTTTTTAGCTCATATTGACAAAGTCGAGCTGAGCTAATCTCATCGCTCTCTGTCCGTCGTCCGTCAACACCATGTTTTGGTCTTCTCCTCCAAAGCCACTGGGCCGATTCAAGTGAAAGTTTGTGTGAGTGATGGTCCCAAAGGGGCATTTCATTTTTGTTCAACTCAGCATGCCCAGCCCCATAGAGAGGGTGTGGAGGAAAATGCTCCAAAATATTTTTAAAATCTTCTTCTCAAGAACCAGTGTGTACAGTGACTTGATATTTGCTATGGAGCTTCCATATGAGGTGTAGAATCAGGTTTGTTCAAACGAAGTTCGTGAAGTAATATTTGGCTTTGTAATAGGAGGGATAAGATTTTTGGCCCCGCCCAAAATTTCTATTTTCTGAACCGATGGTCCGGTATGAACCAAATTTGGTTTGTGGTAGTATTGGGTCATAAGTACTTGACCCATGCAAAAAAAAAATTCCTGCATCCCCATGGAAACCCTGGGAGCTAAAAATAGAAATATTTTCAAACGCCCATATTTCCCAAACCCCACGGAACAGAGAGCTTTTATTTGGTATGAAGTATCCTTATGACCAGTAGAATTGAATGGTAAAAAAAAATTGCCATCGGTTATGTTAGGGTGATCTGTAATGGGCATCGAAAAAATGCTGAGTCAGCATATTTGCAAAAATTTAAAAAATATTTTTCTCCAGAACCAATCATCAGAAACTTTTGATATTTGGTATACAGCATTCATAGGGGGGTCAGATAAAAGTTTGTTGAAATAAATCTCATTGGTTCATATTTGGGCTCTCTACAGGAGCCCGAAGTTTTAACATAGGGTAATATGGGGAATATTCTTTAAAAATCTTCTTCTTCAGAACCACCAGTCAGAATCTTTTAATATTTTGTATACATCATTGTTATGAGGGTCAAATTCTAGATTGTTCAAACCAAGTCTCTAGGTTAATGTTTGGGCTTCCTACGGAAGCCCAAATTTTATCTTTGTTCAATATGGAGGGTAATTTAAAAAAAATTTCTTCTTCAGAATGCTTTGATATTTGGTATGCAACATCTCTATGGGGGTCAGATTCAAGGTTGTTCAAATCAGATCCCTAGGTATATATTTGGGCTCACTATGCTAGCCCAAATTTTTACTTAGTGCAATATGAGGAAATTTCTTTAAAAATCTTCTTCAGTTCCACCAGTCGGAATGCTTTTATATTTGGTATACAACATCTCTAGGGGGTCAGATTCCAGGTTGTTCAATTCGAGTGCCTAGGTTAATATTTGGGCTCCATATGGGAACATGAAATTTAACTTAGTACAATATGAGGGAATTTTTTCAAAAATCTTCTTCTTCAGATTCACTTGTCAGAATGCTTTCACATTTGGTATACAACATCTCTGGGGGGGGGGGGGGGCAGATTCAAGTTTGTTCAAATCGGATCCATAGGTTAATATTTGGGCTCGCTATGGTAGCCCAAATTTTAACTTAGTGCATTTCGAAGAAATTTCTTTACAGTTTCTCTTCTTCAGATTCAACAGTCAGAATGCTTTCATATTCGGTACACAACGTCTCTAGGGAAGTCAGATTTAATTGTGTTCAAATCAAGAGCCTGGGTTAATATTTGGGCTCTCTATGGGAGCCGGAATTGGCCATTTTGCTGAAGAATTAAAAATTTTGTATTCGGTACCCTCTATAGGTACTAAGATTAATCCACATAGGTTGTATCAAGGGGCTTCATAGGGGAGCTCTACATTTTACTTATGATCAACTGAAGAAAAGGCATGATGCCCAGATTATTTTTGTCACTCCTGAGGGACTCAAGGATTGACAGTATAGCCTATGGAGATGGCTTGCTTAATGTAGACTTATTCTTGGACTCTGTTTAAATTGTGTTCTGTACAAGATGAGCGCTTCAGGCCCCGTGGGGCCTCTTGTTTTCTCTTATATATTAAATTTGAAAAGAAAAAAACATTTCAAATGAGAAAAACTTGAAAAAACATGTCATTTTTAAAGATCAATGATCCTAAGGGGAAATTGAAAAATACGAAGAGAGATCTTCTGCATGAGAAGTTTCTTAGATATGCCTTCTACAGAGTGTGTGCCCATCTCGAGGATTTAAACATTCCAAGAGCGATGAGCGAAAGGTATTTGGGTTGCAAGTCAGAGGGATCGATAACAAATCAATAGATGAAAAAAATTACTAAAATTAAAAAAAAGGGTTATTCAAAATATGATGTATATCACAATATCAGGGTGGAATATTATCCAGAACACAGGCAAAATCTTCCTGAGTATTTTACTGAGATTTCTCCTGAATGTGTTTGGATAAATGAGTGTGATTATACTTATCATCGTAACAAACTTTGATTAGTTAAATTAAAGAAAAAAAATTAAAATCGATATTAAAAATAATTTTTTAATGTAAATGAAAAAAATAATTTCAAATTTTTTTTTATTCTTTTTACACAGTCATATCTTTTATTTGTATGTGATCTGTCACTTTCCCATTCTATCATTGTCGTATTTATTTTCAAACTTTGTTACTTCGACATCTTTCAATTGGATTGGATTGGGAGCACAGCACAGTGGCTCAGTAGGTAGATACAGAGGCTGCAAGCCAAGAGGTCCTCGGTTCAAATTCCACTTGTGGCAACTGCGTTTTGTTCTTGGGCAAAACAATTAATCACAATTACCCATGTGGGGCACGGAAGTGTTGTGTACCAAGCCGCACTTCACGTCAATGGTGCACTTGTCTTCGACCAATGCTAACCCCTGCTTGTGTGGAGTTAGTATGTTGGGGAGTCTGACAGTTGCTCACCGATGCTCGGTGGTTTTCTCTGTGAACTCCGGTTACTTCCATCCATAATATTGTCCAACACAAGATGTCGAAAGTGTCATTAAACCCCCTACAATATAATAAATAAATAAATAATTGGATTGGATTAGGTTTCAAACGGAATGTTTACAGACAATTTAGACTGTATTACCCCTACTGTGTTCGGGTGTGAGTTGTTTAATGATGATGACACTCATTTTACACTCCATAGGGTTAGAAAGTATATCTTTGCCCTTAAACCCAGGGGCACTTCGGTTTTAAATCGGTAAGCACTGCCGGGACTTTATTGTCTTATTAGAAGTTCTCGAGGCGAGCTGATAGGAATGACCAGCCGAGTTGTCTCATTGGTGGGTGCATGAAGACTTACAATTGTACTCCCAACAATGCTTCTGGTGCAAATGTTTGATTTGTAGAGCTCAGTGGTGGGACAGACCTTGTGGCCAATCGAATAATGATAATGATATGTTTATTCACTTGTATTCTAAAAGCATACAATGTTAACAAATGTACATACATATTTATACCATATTTATGTCCATAATAACAGTAACAAAACACAAACATACCATCATCGAAAGACAATATGTACACTGACAGAGAAAGGTGTGGCCAGACTGGCTGTCTTCCTGCCTTCCTCAAAAGGAGAGGAATGAGAAATAAATTAAAAAAGAAGGTTGGAAAAGAAAAACAAACAACCCATGTTCAACAATGTTGATTTTAGTTTTTCGTTCACAGCATTCACCAAACAGATGTTGACAACATTCGCGAGAACCTGTATGCATGGGTGTATATGATAGCTGACTTCCGAAAGAAGCGGGCTCAGTTAACACGGCCTCAACCAATCACCAATCAATAATTTCTAAAATTCGAGTTAAGTGTATGCATATATACATACATATACACACATGTATATATCTGCTCCTCCATCCGTCCATCCGCACGTCCATTCACGCTGCAATACAGGCATTACGAGTTTGATTTTTTGCCCGGACAGGCATTATGAGCTTAAGGACTTCCGGAAAAAATTAAAGCCACAACTCCCATTTTTAAGAATGTCTGTCCGCGCGTCCATCCGTCTGTCCGTCCGTCCGTCCGTCCGTCCGTCCGTCCGTCCGTCCGTCCGTCCGTCCATCCATCCTACATTCATCCATTGGCAATGACAAATGAAGATAACGTGGCATGTGCCTTTTCGGCGTTAATCCTTTACCCAATGTAACGGCAAAAACCAGTCTACGTTATTCTCAAAAATCTCGCAATTAATTTTCATTATATTTTCATTTTATGTCTCAAAAACATAAGTTATGACCCCTCGTCGAGCTGGTTCCAATGAGGGGTTATAACCTATGTTTTTGAAACAAAACAAGAAAAAAGTTAGTTATTCAAGAATTTTGTTTGCAAGTGTCGTCTGCTTTTCATGTTAGGCAAAGGGTTAAGGAACTGTGTTCTCCACTTCCAAGGATACTTCCCCCGCTTCCATTACAGCACGCTCGTTGTACAATACCCACCTTCTTGGTGTAAACTCATTTCCCTAATGTCATTTACTCTGTCAAACGATTATATATACATCTGTTGTCTTACTACCAAGTTCAAAAGAAAAGTAGAATTATATAACACCACCTTGTATATTCTGAAATAAGTATTTAAACTGAATATTATCAAACATAGCTTCAGGACTGGATAAAACCCACGCATTCTATTTAACTATTTACCCAAAACGAGTGGAGGACGACACTTGGCAACAAAACTCTTCAATAATTAGCAATTTCATCTTTTGTCCCGAAAACATAGCTAACGACCCCTCCTTGGCACGAGCTCGACAAGCTAATGTCTAAGTAAAGGATTAATTTAATTTAGGTGATGATCATTTTGCTAACATCAGTGCATCTATGTCTCCATGTACGTTGAAAAAATGTAACAGTTGCTACTTGGCTATTTTATAAGATGTGTTTTTCAGGATACTTTGCCTTTCTTCGATATGATGAAGATGTTATGCTTTCTGGACATCTTATTGTCAAGAAATCACACAGAGGATCAAATCTTGCAGTAGATATGTGGCAGTTTTGTCCGAAATCAGATAAAGTGAATTCGATAAATGCAGCTTATGGTAATAATTATAACAGTTTAATCTACGATAAATACAATAAAGGTTTGAAAAAGGGGTATGGTATGTATATAAAACTTGCAGGAAGGTTCAGTGAGAAGTATATCAACGAGAAAGCGGATTGCAGTGCAGAACTTTTAGAAGTTGAGAAAATAGATTTCAGTACCCTAGCTGTTTATGACGAATGCATCCATATAAAAGCAAGACATTCTCTGCTGCAGGCTATGTGTGCCCATCCAGCAACAGTGGCTTACGCTGCAGTAAAGGGAACGGATATCGTTGGCTATGGATTACTACGGAAGTGTTCGCGATCATACAAAGTTGCTCCATTGTTTGCTGATAATCCTGGCATTGCACAAGCATTGTATCAGAAACTAGCAAAGCAAGTACCCAAGGAATCTATAGTGTCTATGTTTGTGAGTTTGAACAACAAGAACATAGCTGATTTTATGAACAAAAACGAGTTCGATGTTGATTACAATCTGTGGCGGATGGTGTATCCCAAACGATTAGGGTTGAACTTTAGAATCGATTATAAGAAGGTATATAGCCTAAGTGATTCAAACTTTTATCTATGTTGACAAATATTCGTAGTGTACTCATTTTATGTTATAAACTGAGAAGAGGTTGTGGAATACTATTTTATACCACGATTACCTATTCTACTATATATAAAAATCCTATGACATAAATTTTAGCTTTACACACCAAAGCAGGATATATGTGCGGGTTTTGGCTCACTTCAGTCGTGTGAGCCAGAAATTTAGGTGAGCTAGAAAAGTTGACTTATTTTTGTTAAAACCCAAATTTCTCTGATAAAAAAGTTGATTTTCTTGGAAAATGTTGGGTTTTTCCCCCAAATAATTCAATTTCTCCCTGAAAACCCTGGGTTTTTCCCGGAAAATGTTTAGAATTCGAACATTTCTGGCTCACTTTCGGCGGAATTCATCGAAAATGTCTAAAAAATTCCCGGTTTGACAAACCTGCTTTTTTGATAAATTTAACACTGATTTTCCCATTGGGGTAAATTTTTTCGACATGCCTGGAATGGGATTTTCCACAATTGTGACCAGCTACAGATTAGCACTGAGATTTCAATTGGGAAAAATTCCGAAAAGACAGTGTTTTTTTTAAATTTCGAGCTGGAAAAATACGCGATCGAACGTTGATTCCCACAGTTCGATCGAGGTGAATACGAAAATTGAGCCAGTAAAAAACTTGATCCGGTATGCAGATTTCCCATGGGAAGAGTCGACGGTTCGATCGAGGTGAATTTGTAAATTGAGCCGGTAAACTCAAACGTTAGAGATCGAGCGCGCAAGTCCGATTGAAAACAAACAAACAAAATGTATGTAATATTATTATTATTATGAGTTGCGGGACGAGTGAAGAAAAAAAATTAAACGTTTAAAAAAATAAAAATTGTAGGCGTGACCATTACGTGCTTCTTCTTGTCATTAAAGAAAAAAAAAATGTAAAAGTTGTTATTTTATTTTTTTTTACATATATATATAAGAAGAAACGAAAATAAAAAAAATAATTTTACAATTAATAATAATTATCATTTAAAAAAACAAAACATAAAATTTAATATTTTTAGCACACCTGAGCACAGCTCAAGGGGAGCTTTACTAATCACTTTCCGTCCGCTGTCTGTCGTTAACTTTACATTATCGACTTCTCCTTCAAAACCACTAGCCCAATTTTATTCAAATGTTGGGTAAATGTTTATTACCTAATGCCAATTCAGATTTGTTCAAATGAAGTTGCCCCTCCTTCTGTGTGGTGCCATGCCTCCAAGGGACACCAAATTGTTTGAAAATCTTCTTCTCATGAACCAGCAGTAGCAGAGAATTGATATATGGTATGCAGCTTCCTTTTACGGTGTAGACTCGGATTTGTTCAAGAGAAGTTTGATGGGCTATATTGGGCTGGTTTGAACCAAATTTTATGTGAGGGGTTATTGGATCATAGGTACCTAATTTATGCCGAATTTTTTTCCCGTAGCCTCGTGGGAGCCGCAGGAGCTAAAAATAGAAAAAATTAAAACGCCAATATCTCCAAATTTCACGGCACTGAGGATTTTTATTTGGTGTGCTGCTTCCTTAGGACCAACAGAAGGATTGGTAAAAAAAAATGCCATCGGTTTTATCATAGGGTACAGTTTCGGGACTTTCAAAAAGTGCTGAGTCAGCACTTTTTAACACTGTAGGCAATGGGAAAACATTAAAAAATCTTCTTCTCCGGATCCAGCAGGCAGAATCTTTTGATATTTGGTATGCAACATTGTGGGGTGGATCTGATTCAAGTTTGTTCAAATCGGCCCCCTGGGTTTATATTTGGGCTCAGTATAGTAGCCCGAATTCGAACTGAGTGCATTTCAGGCAAATTTCTTCAAAAATCTTCTTCTCCAGATCCAGCAGGCAAAATCTTTTGATATTTGGTATGCAACATTGTGTGGTGGATCTGATTCAAGTTTGTTCAAATCGGCCCCCTGGGTTCATATTTGGGCTCAGTATAGGAGCCAAAATTTGAACTTAGTGCATTTCAGGCAAATTTCTTTGAAAATCTTCTTCTCAAGATCCAGCAGGCAGAATCTTTTGATATTGGGTATGCAGCATGCTTGGGGGGGGGGGGGGGGGGGGGGGGGGTGAGATTCAGGTTTGTTCAAGCCAAGTCCCTGGGTTCATATTTGGGCTCACTGTGTTAGCCCGAATTATAACTTAGTTAAAAATGAGGAATTTTCTTAAAAAATCTTCTTCAGATCCAGCAGTCGGAATGTTTTGATATGTTGTGTGCAGCATCCTTAGGGTGGTGAGATTCAAGTTTGTTAAAGCCAAGTCCCTGGGTTCATATTTGGGCCTCCTATGGGAGCCCAAAAGATAACTTAGTTCAGTATGAGGAATGTTTCTTTAAAAATCTTCTTCAGATTCAGCAGTCGGAATGTTTTGATATTTGGCATGCAGCATCCTTAGGGGGTGAGATTCAAGTTTGTTCAAGCCAAGTCCCTGGGTTCATATTTGAGCTCACTGTGGGAGCCCAAATGATAACTTAGTTCAAAATGAGGAATTTTCTTTAAAAATCTTCTTCTTCAGATCCAGGAGATGAATGCTTTTGATATTTGGCATGCAGCATCCTTAGTGGGGTAAGATTCAAGTTTCTTCAAGCCATGTCCCTAGATCCATATTTGGGCTCACTGTGGGACCTTGAATTGTAACTTAGTTCAAAATGAGGAATTTTCTTTAAAAATCCTCTTCTTCAGATCCAGCAGTCGGAATGTTTTGATATTTGGTGTGCAGCATCCTTAGGGGTGGGGGTGGGGGGGGGGGGGAGGTAGGGGGGGGGGATCAGATTCAAGTTTGTTAAAGCCAAGTCTTACTCTGTGGGAGCCCGAATTATAACTTAGTTCAATATGAGGAATATTCTTTAAAAATCTTTTTTTTTAGATCCACTGGTCAGAATCTTTGGATATTTGGTATAAGCTTTTCTTAGTAGGAGCAGATGCAACTTGTTGAAATCAATTCTGTGGGTTGATATTTACGCTACCATGTCAGTTGAGCGCCCTCAGGCCCCCTGGGGCCTCTTGTTATAAAAACATTTTCTACAAAATGACGACAAAAAAAACAATAATTGGTCATGAAATCCTCCACACCTAAAAGCATTAAAATTCAAGAGGGTCGAAAGGTATTCAAAGTTTGATACTAAAATTTTTAGGTTAGAATCTCACGACCCTATTGAATTAACAGACGTGGAGACTAGTGGGTGAACACAGGAATATGAGAAAAGTGTTTTACCTCTAAAACTGAACGAAATTGCTCAGGATTTAATGTACAAATATCACGACGCTTTGTTGACGATCCTATCGGATAAGATTGAAAATTTTAATCCAGACGATTTATCACTGTTCTATGGAAGTAACATATACCTATATTTCTGAACAACTGATTCGCGAATTCAATTTGATCCCTGGAGAAAAATGAAATTGTGATATAGTGAATTTGATATTCCGCTTTGTATATCAACGTGGACAGAATACGTTCAAAACAAATATTTTAGTCACGAATTTGAGATTATGAAGTCCATTAGATGTTTAAATCACGAAAAAAAAATCCATTAAAAGTGCATTTCATTTCTTTTTATCTCGAAGAATGTGCTCTCACTTGATTGAAATATTAATGGAGCGTGATTGCTTTCACAACTTAGACTGTTCATTTTGTATAATAAAATAACTGGATGTTTTTCCTTACTTTGATGTACTGTGTACTATAAAATATAACCACGTTTAAAACATCTACATTCATTTCTGAATGAAGTGAAATGCAAAGTAGATATTTTAATATTTTCAAATCTAGAGTGAGTGTGTGTTTCTCATGCGTGTTACTCTATTCACCTTTGATTTGAATTGAGAAAGCGAGGTAGTACTGGATTTGTACGGTGTGCAATTATTATTTTTTTTTTGCTTTTTCACTTATGGGACTCAGTCGTCAAATGTTTTTTTTAGGTGAAGGTATAATATAATAAGTAGAGAGAACAAACAAAAAAAAAATAGATAACAAACAAAAAAAAAATAGATAAAATAAAAACAGTAAATTTACACTAGAAATAATAAAATTATTTAAACAACAAACGATTTACAAGCGAAAAAAAACAAAATATATTATAAAATAAAAATATGTTGGTGATAAAGAACAGGGGATACGTTAGAACTTACGTTCAAGGCGGTTCTGGCATCATTGATTCTATAATGTGAGCATTCATGAGCAATGCAGGTAGAAAAATTGCATCAACTGCGTTTGAGGTTGGTAAGAAGACGGCTTTGGATGCTGGTAAGAAAGCTGCTTCCGAAGCTAGTGGTAGGATCGCTTCTGTGGCTGGCAAGAGGACAGCCAATGCGTTGATCGACAAGTTGATCAGTCCGCCGGTGAAGCGAGCTACGTTAGAGCGATCGCCGAAAAGTTGGAAAGATTTTAAGGATGCTGTGGTACCCATACAAGATTTAGCCAAAATGACGAATGGATCTGGATTGAAGAGAACTTGTGACGGTATAATATAAATAAATAATAATATTTATAAAACTGCGTTTGAAAAAACATAAAAATTGTGTTTGAAAATCTGAAAATAACAAAAAAATAAAAAAGATGAACATTAAAAATATGTCTTGGAATGATGCCGCGACCAAGAGGTCGAATAACGAGTTCTTTCCCAAAAGCATAAGAGGCTTGATAGTGGGAAAATCGAATTGTGGAAAGACCAATCCATTGATGCAACCCGACTGGTTGGATTATGACAGATTATTTGTGTTTGGCAAGAGTTTGTTTCAACCCAAATACAGATTGCTTCGAGAGAGCATGGATCGTAGATTGACCAAGGACGTCATAGCCAGAATTTTTGACAGTAGGGAGGAATTCGACAAAAGTGAAGCTTTCTCTTTCTACCATTTTGGACGGTGCGGTGATGGAATTGATGCGGAGAAATGCATCTTCGAGCGTCGAGTGTCGATTTTATGAGAATGCTAGTGACGTTCCGGTTCCTAGGGAATTGAAATCGGAAGATAAGAATCTCATGATTTTTGACGATCTGCTTTTGGAGAGGCAGAGCCGATGTGAATCGTATTACGTTAGGGGTCGCCACAGCAACATAGACTATTTCTACCTGTCTCAGAATTATTTTCGACTGCCCAGACAGACGATAAGGGAGAACGTTCACTAATTTCCTGTGTCTCTTTCTCCAGGATCTCAAGATTCTCAATCACATCTACGGAGATCACATCGCAAACGACATGAGTATAGCAGAATTCAGGAGATTCTGCAAGACGGTTTGAGATGGAGGACTTTACAATTTCGTCGTGATCGATTTGACAAGCGAGTTTAATCGTGGAAAATATTGGAGCGGATTCGACAAGTTTCATGTTTCTGATGATAAAATAGAGAGCGAAAACAAAAAATAGAAAATAATAAATCATCAATAATTCAGTTTTGAAAAAATAAATAAAATTAAAAATATAATGTTCGAACAAGGAGAATTGTTAGAACGGATAACCGAGAATACGGCTGCAAAACAATCCATTCAAATCATGGTGAGTGTCGATTGAACTTGATTCGTGACGAAATTCGAACCTTCCATCGAATTGAATAGAGAGAAAAGATACAAGATGGTGAATCTGGGAGACTTATTATTCTTTTCCCAACATCACCGAAAAGGATAACTCGTTCAAGTATTCCGACGGAGTGGCTTGGTTGGAGATTTGAATTCCCAAAGGAAATTACGACATAGATTTGAACAATTACATTCAGATGCGAATGAAGACGGATGGAAAGGGAAGCAACAAGATCAGACTTGCTCCCAACCCAAATACCCTACAGAAAATGTTGGATTTGGAAGATAATTTTCGAGTGGATTTCAACATGGACGATTTTATAGGCAATATGCTGGGATTCGATCAAAAGATGTATCGAGGCCACGCGGCATCTGAAAATACGGTTGACATTCTCGCAGTCAATAGCATTCTGGTGAACGTGGACATGATTGCTAGAGTCTACGTGAATGGTAGCGCTCAACCGACGACCTATTCCTTCTTTCCAAACGTGTCGCCGGGTTATAAAATCGTGGAACAACCTCGAAATTTAGTTTATCTGCCTGTGATTTTAGACACGTTGTATAGTCTCAAAACCACGTTGACAGATCAAAATGGTGAACTGCTAGATCTTCGTGGAGAGAGGGTGACGATACGATTTCACATAAGAGAAATATAAAAAAGCAAAAAAAAAATATTATGTATATATATAAATAAGAAAATAAAATAAACGCAATATTAATTTACAAAAATTATTTAATATATATAATTATCATTAAAACAAAAAAAACAATTGAACAATATATATTTAAAAAAAAAGAAATATGACTGAATACATAAAAACATGAACATATCCAAAGGACAGAGGGAGAAACTTGAGAGAGCGTTTACTCGAGGCTAGCCGGTGAGGTTCAAATTCATTTACATAGATCTGACGAGTGACGGTAATGATCGATTCGCCTGGACCAGAACTCAAATCAAAAGGAAAGCGATTTGTGATAGAAGAGGATTGAGGGTGAGATTGAGTCCCGCTCAATTGAAATACAATATGAAAATGAAAGCGGTTACCTACCGCTATTGGCAGGAATCGCCTCAAAAGCATTGTCCTTTGCTGCAACAGCATTGCCCTTTCTCGGGCAGACTCTTGGCATGGGAGCTCTCTCAGGACTCGTGAGTTCGGCAGTTGAGAAATTAATGGGTGGCAGCGGACTGTTTTTGAAGAAGGGAGGAGCCGTGTGTTGTGTCCACATAGACGACAACGGTGAAGGATTGTATCTAGAACCAGTTAGAGGTGGCAACTCTTTCAGTGGAAACGGTCTCTATCTGAAGAGTGGACAGAATGTTGAGCGACTCGGTAAGGGTTTGCTGTTTGGTCCGGATTCGCCGTTTAAGAATATACAACTTTTGAGTATGCTATTATAAAGTAAAAAAAATTATAGAAAGTATAAAAAATAATATAAAAAAATGGATAAAAAGGTAGGCTTTTTATTGAACGATAATGATGAATATCATGGAATAGAATGGGAAAAAGATGTGGAAAAACAATTGGACGCTAATGATGGATATCTCAGGAAAGAACTGAAAAAAGAGTTTAAAAAAGATTGGGATAGATGGTGGAAATTAAAAGGAAGAAGAAGAATGAGTTGTTTTTCACCACCACCACTACCACCACCTTCTGAAGAGAATGATAATGATGTGAGTGTTGCCAAGAGATGAACCACATTCGTTCATAATTATGATAGAGAGAAACAAATGTGTTATAAAAAAAGTAATATATCACAAAAAAAAAGAAAAGAAGAATCGACTCCGATATTTGAGAAAAAAGGAGACGTTATTATGATATATATGGGCGATAGTGAAGAAGAAGAAGGAGGAGGAAAACCAAAAAAAAGTAATGAGATCTGGAGATGTTCAACCTCTCCAGATCTCATTACTTTTTTTTCCCTTCTTCTTCGCTAAAAATCAGTCTCTCTATTGTTTTTTATATTTCCATGTCCGTTATTAGCATGCTGTCAGTCGTGTCTTCTCCTTTTTCGCAAATGTGTTGAATGTTTATCTTTACTTTTGCGAGTTTGTTTACTTCGGTCAATGCACTCTCACCACCCGATTTTTTCACAAGTTCGAGAGAGATTTTTGGATATATGTAACTTCTGCAGGGCAACGACAAATCGCTCTTGTCGAATTCTCTGTCTTCGGCGACGATGATATTCTACAGATCACTTTCGTACTCGTAAAACAAATTGAGCGTAGCTTCGTCCAATATCAAAGGCTTGCTATATTTGTCGTATTTGTGCTGTAAGCCCTTCGTCTCGACCTCGTTCAATTCGATGGCATTGTGTCGTTGTAATCGATAGATTTTACAACCAAGTTTCTTACAAGTTTCGACTCATTTCAATTTCAATTTGCATCTTTTAGGTGTTGTTGTCATGATCGATTATTTGTTTTTTGTTTTATGAATTATAGCAAATAATATATTTTTTGAAGTTTGTGTTTAAATAATAATTTGTTAAAAGTTTGTTTTTTTTCTCTCTATATATATACAAAAAACTTTTTAATTTTAATTTTTAATGTGAAATTTTTTTTTGTAAAAGTGTTTTTTTCGCTTTATATATATAAATAAAAAGTTTCAATTTTAACGGCCTTTTTTTCTCGTATTAATTCAATTTTTTCTCACATTAAGGAACATAAAAAAATTGATTAATTTCACCCAAAAAATTTTTTTGTGGGAATTAAAACATATATATAAAGACTATTTTAAAACTTTTTAACAAATTTTAATTTAAATACAAAATTCAAAAAAATAAAATAAAATATATTCTTACAAATGAAGCAAACAAATAAACAAAAATCGAAATTTTACATGAGTATACCGCACCTCAGTTAAACGAGATTTGTAAAGAATTAAGAATTCCAAATTTCTGAAATCATAGAACCAAATCAAAAAAAATTAAAGGCATACAGGAGTATCGTTTGCGAGGCGATGGAAAGAAACAAATCGAAAGATTGAAAGTGAACAAACTTTAACAGATTCGAATTGCGAAAAAAAATAAGACAATTGCAGTAACACTTGTTGATAGAAAACGAAATGCAGAGCATGATGAAAAACTTAGAGAGATACTTGAGGAGTTACGTAGTTGGCTCGATGAAAAGGCGAACGAAATGCCGATAGCAACGACGTCAAAAAATGCTTCGGTTGCGAAAAATGAGAAGAAAAAGGTATTAAAGGGAATCGAAATGCTGATGTCGAAAAAACCGTTTCGGTTGTGAAAAATAAGATGACTTAACGAAAAGTCGTCGAAGAACTTCAAGTTTTAAAAGAAAATAAAAAAACTAAAACGAAAACGAGTGATGCAGTTCAGAATCTAGGCAAACAAGATGTATCGAACGAAATTCGACGAGCAATAGACGAAGGGAAGGAAGAAGAATATGTAGCACGACTCATCACAATCAAATCCTGTAGAACGGGAGAGTGCGAGCAAAGGTGTTTTTAAAACTTTCAACGTGGTTCCCTCGTTCAAGAAAGGCAATCCGAAATTGTTCATGGAACAGGTGAAGAAAAAAGTATTGGATTCGTTTCGCGAACACATGGACGTGGGACTAAAAATTAAGATGATACTCCATTGCGTGATGAATAAAATCGACGTGAATTCCGGCGAGAGCATCCTGAAAAATGCATATTTCCGATCTAATGTCCAACTCGTATTTCGAGGTTCAGATTTATCAGACGTTTTCGAAACGATGAAAGACAAGATGTTGACATCTCTCGCGAATTATCAACATGAAGGTAGTAATTGGACGTTCTATGAGGTGTTGAATCTCGAAATTCATCTAACTAAAAACGATTTGTTGAAAGCATCTTCCTATGTGGAATTACTGTATTTCTTAGCTAAAAAAAAGCTGTCGTCAATGTGAGAATAAAGATGATCATTGTTTTAAATGGGCAGTCACCTCTGCTTTATACCCTGTCAAAACCATCCCGAGAGAGTTTCTCGTTTCAAGGAGACTTTTAAAAATCTCGATTGGACCGGAGTGACTTTTCCAACGCCATTAAAACACATTGAACATTTCGAGGTTCAAAATCCCATCGTAGTGGTGAACGTCTTGGAATATGACAAGGAAAAATGAACGATCTATTCCCTCAGACAGACTTCGTATCTTGGAAGAGAAAAGACGATTATTTTATTATTGATTTTGAATGGTGACAATCGTCATTATTGTTGGGTTAAACATCCGAGCCAATTACTGTGGAGCCAGAGTAGTAAACATAAAGAAAGGATAAATTCATGTTGCAACTGCATGAACGTGTTTCACAGCGAAAAATCATTAGCGAAACATCAGGAATATTGCTACGAAAATCAAGGCGTCGCCGTTGAAATGCCTAAACCTAAAACCATCATGAACTTTCAAAATCACAATAGAAGGTTAAAAGTACCATTCATCGTGTACGCCGATTTCGAATGCTTCACCATGAAAATGAGTTCCTGCCAACCCGATGCTCTTCGAAGTTACGTTGAAAGATATCAAAAACACATGCCTTCGGCCTATTGCATTTACGTGAAATGTGCTTTCGACTCTCAACACGACATGGGTCCCTTCACCTACACGAAACGGTGCGAAGATGATGACATGGCTCAAAGGTTCATGGAAGAGTTAGAATCGAAAATTCAAATTTTATATGATAAATTCAAAACTTTGGCGAAAATGATCATCACCTGAGAGCAGCAGGACGAAAATAACAGAGCCATCGAATGTCATATATGCAGACAATTGTTCGGTGAGAACTTGGAGGAAAATAAGAAGGTCAGAGACCACGATCACTACACAGGTCTGTATCGCTGTCCGGCTCACAGCAAGTGTAATTTAAAATATCGAGACGCCACTTTCTATCCGGTGATATTTCACAATCTCTCGGGTTACGACAGTCATCTGTTCATGAAAAATCTCGGCACCTCCCACGAAGTATTGACTTGCATCGCGAACAGCGAAGAAAGATACATTACCTTCACGAAATGGAAGCTCGTAGAGAAGAAAAGATTAAAGGACAGAGAGACGTTGGAAGAAAAAACAAAATCCATTCGTAGAGGCATACGTTTCATCGACAGTTTTAATTTCATGTCAACTGCTCTGGAAAAATTAGTCGATAACATGAGCAAGGATAAATTTAAAATCACAAGCGAACACTTTGGAAAACGAGTAGACGTTATGTTGAGGAAAGGAGTCTATCCTTACGATTACATGAACGATCTAAAGAGATTCGATGACCCCGCGCTACCTTCGAAAGAAGATTTTTATTCGAAATTATAGAAATCCGACATTTCCAATGAGAATTACGAACATGCTAAAAATGCGTGGAAATCGTTTGATATGAAAACCATGAGAGATTATCACGATCTCTATCTGAAGACCGACATTCTGCTCCTGGCAGACATTTTCAAAAATTTTCGAGACGTCTGTCATCGAAATTACTATCTGGATCCTGCTTGGTATTTAACTGCACCCGATCTGGCGTGGGACGCTCTTTTGAAGACCACTGAAGTCCAATTGGAATTATTATCTGACGTAGACATGTTGCTCATATTCGAAAAGGCCGTGAGAGGTGTCGTCTCGATGATCTCCCACAGATATT
The DNA here is from genome assembly GCA_031216915.1 of Pictodentalium vernedei. Taxonomy (NCBI): domain Eukaryota; kingdom Metazoa; phylum Mollusca; class Scaphopoda; order Dentaliida; family Dentaliidae; genus Pictodentalium; species Pictodentalium vernedei. Next base: position 124,441,305 of record CM062296.1, on the reverse strand, counting down.
CTGAAGCCAACAATCCCCACATGACAGAAGGTTTTCGATTCGGAACGATTGAATAAATACATACAATATTGGGACGCTAATAATCTGTATGGCTGGGCCATGAGTCATCCTTTACTGATTGGAAATTTTGAATGGGTGATGGAACCGGAAGAGATGCAAAAATGGAGAGACTATCCTTGCATTTTAGAAGTCGATTTGCACTGTCCGGAAGAGTTACACGATCTACACAATGATTATCCGCTGGCTCCCGAACGAATGGAACCGATCGAAAGAGACAACTAAAAACTCATTCCCAATTTATTTAACAAATGTAAGTGCGTCATTAACAGTGAGAATTTGAAACAATACATCGATGACGGGATGAAATTAGTTGACATACATCGCGTCATTCGATTTGAAGAAGAGCCTTGGATGAAAAAATACATCGATCTCAACACAAATCTCAGAATTGGAGCAGAGAATGATTTTGAAAAAGATTTCTTCAAACTCATGAACAACTGCGTGTACAGTAAATCGATGGAAAACATCAGGAAAAGAACCGACATTTGACTTGTCACATCTGAGAACAGCGCTAAAAAATTAGTGGCGAAACCCAGTTACAAACACCGAACCATATTCGATGAAAATCTAGTGTCCGTTTGCATGCAAAAGACACACCTGAAGTACGACAAACCCTATTATCTCAGACCGATCATCTTGGATATCAGCAAGCGACTGATGTACGAGTTTCACTATGATTACGTCAAATGGAAATTTGGTGAGAAAGCCAAACTACTGTTCACCGACACGGACAGTTTAGTTTGTGAGATAGAGACGAAAGACGTCTACCGAGATATATCTCCAGACGTGGCGCGTGGTTCGACATGAGCAATTATCCCATGGATCAACCATCCAACATTCAATCGAACGACAACAAGAAGGTGTTGGGTAAATTTAAGGATGAGAGCGGCGGTAAACAAATCGTCGAATTCGAGGGTTTGAGACCTAAACTGTACGCTTATCGCCTAGAAGGTGAAAAGATCAAGAAGTGCAAAGGAGTTAAAGCATGCGTGGTGAAGAAAAACATCTCTTTCCGAGAGTATAAAAATTGTCTGTTCGGAAGTGAACCAGTGTACAAGACTATGAATCGATTCGAAGCGACAATCTAGACTTGTATACCAAAATAGTCAATAAGATTTCACTGACGGCTGACGATGATAAGAGATTCGTGTTAGACGATAAAATAAGCACTTTGGCACTCGGACATTGGACTTTGGATATGATTAAGGACGATAGGATTCTAGAAAATCAAGAGAAATTAGACGGATTCAAGATTATGGAAGTCGATAGTGACATCGAGAGAGTTAGTTTAAAAAGAAAAAGAAAAAAAATAACGTCATTTTAGTGAATTATAATAAAATAAATAAATAAAAACAAAATAATATATACATTTATGAATAAGAAAATACAGATATCTGTAGAAGGTGTCGTCTTACCTAACGAACCCCTATCCAACATCAAACTGTCGAATGCAGCGAAGGATTTGAAAATCAAAGATTTTCTAGGTGTGTTTTCCAGAGATACCTTGCCGAAGATAAGACCTCTACAATCGGAATGCGGAATTTTAAATCTAGACGATTTATCGGGTGAAGGCACTCACTGGGTGGCGTGGTTCAAGAACAGGAAGAAGAAGAATTATTATTTCGACATCTACGGAATCTCACCGCCGAAAGAAATAAAGAACTATTTCGACAAATCGATGGTTCGTTACAACACGGAACGAGTGAAATCACCAGATCAGGTGTTTTGCGGTCACCTGTGTCTCTACGTTTTCAAGAGATGGTTGGAAGGAGATCGTTTTCAAGACATTCTCAACGATTTACATTAGAGCCAGATTTTTTTTTTTATAGTATATATATAAAGGTAAAAAAATTATTTAAAAAAATTTTATCAAATAAAACAAAAAATAAAAATAAGTGAAATAATTCATTTTAAAAAACCTCAAAACAACATGCCAGTCAATAAATTTGGTAAAAGTGACGATGAAAATCGACCCAAAAAGAAGAAGAAGACGCTCGAAGTCGGCGATGGTTACGATGTTGCCAACTTGGACGAACGTTACGTTTGGAGATACGAACCTCGAGAGGAACCTTTGAACATGAACGATAAGAAGCTCTACAATCTTCTCGAGCCGAAAGATCACACAGATGCGGCGACTAAAAAATACGTCAACAGGGGGAACGTGGATTTCGAATGAATCATGCTAGATAATTTCCGTGGATAAAGCCATGACCGAAGATCTCGATCTGAAATCCAAACATTTGGTTAATGTCGCAAATTCCATAGATTCCACGAAAGCCACGACCAAGAAATACGCGGACGACTCTCACGTGCGATTCAGCAAACATCTGAGAAGTAGATACGTTCAGAAAATGATGCAATCGGAATTGAACATCAGTTCTAACAAGATAACGAACGTGGCCACTCCCACGAATCTCAAGGACATGGCGACCAAACACTACGTAGATCTGGAACAGAGAAAGTCTGATAGACGAGAAATGAAATTGATCTGAATGCGGGATTCAACAAGATATTGAATCTGTCGAAGATCGATGATGCGGATGTGGACTCCACCGCTGTCAACAAAGGCTATGTAGATTCCGCCGTGATATGAGCTCAAGAATATGTAGAATCGCAAGTGGACGATCTCTACCTGAACAAACAATCTGGCGGAACCATGGAGGGTGGCATCAACATGAACGGTCAGAATTTATTCGGTCTTGATCTCGATCCTGAATTCAATTCCAGCGCGGTCAGCAGGAAGTACGTGGATGACAACTCAGTCTGGAGAAAGAGCGACATCATGGAAGGTAAACTGGACATGGGCGGACACGCGATCACGAATCTACCGGATCCCGTGCACATGACGGACGCCTGCACCGTGATTTCGGTGGTGGAGAAAGTCAAATACGCCAGGCAATTGATCACTGTGTGGGCCAAGGAGACCGGTGCGTTAGAGGAGTGAAAACCGAGTGGTCTTTCGGAAACGGAGGTAGCGGATCGCAACACAGTAAGGTGGGATATCCCATGCCGTTGGGAGGCGAAATCATTCGAATGGGTCTAGCTTCCACGGATTTGAATAACAGAGCAGTCGTCAATCTCACAGTAAACGGAGTAGAGAGCGATAAGAGATACAGCGTCAAAAAGACCGAGAATCAACACTCGAATGTTAACACTTTCGGCACGCCTCTCAAAGTGAATGCCGGAGACAGGATTAATTTCAAGACGAAAACCAATAATCCCGAAGCCGCCACTTCCGTGGTGAGCCTACTAGCTAGATCCTCTGAACAAACAGTGAATGCGTGGAAATAATTAATTAAAAAAATAATGAGTGATTATTAAAAACAAAAAAAAAAAAACAAAAAAATCAAAAGTAATGAGATTTAGAAAGATGTTCAATCTCTCTAGATCTCATTACTTTTTATTTTTTCTTGTTTTGTTTTAATACGTTATTTCTCGTAATATTTTATCTCGCAAAATTGGATCACCTATCTCGAAACACGCGTCGACATCTATTTTAGCATTTCGAAGAGCTTTTATAAGTCCGTGCTATTTCAGATTGTGATACGGTTGGTGCGAGTTTTGGGATGAGTAAGTCTACTTTACTAAAGGTTTTGAATGAGGGTGATATCTCATTGTCCAAGATCGGTGACACCGATGCTGTATGAGAGGACGTCTTCGCCAAGCTACTGTTTTTATTCTTGCTTGTTATGGGTGTCATAAATCTAAAGCAATGGCTGAAGCTCCGTTTAGTGTATGGGCTGACAGAGTCAGTCGCAAGGGAGTGACTACCGTTCCGAAACTGTGTAGTTTACCCCCAAGCATAGAGGCATTCGCCGAGAATGTGAGGCGTAGCCATCTTCAAGCATGTATTTGGAAGAATGCATTGAACTTGGACCCTCCAGCTCAGAAACCTGTAGACTATGGTATTGTTAAGAAAATAGAATCCCAATCACTTTTACCAACGACTGTGCCATGTGTGACTAGCACCGGACAGTGTCCTCAGACTGATAAGGTGTTCTTGTTCCAGAAAGCAGCCATGCAATACGTTGCGATGCAGTTGTAATGCAGCTAAAATATTGTTTATTGTATATGTCGTGCAGAGATCGAACGCTGCAATGAGTAGAGTAATGCAGCCAGTGAATTATCAACAGTCCAATACGATGACTGATGCAAAGACTCTGTTTTGGCCAATATTCATATCCTTTTATAATTCCATATACGACTCATATGGCTTGAAGTCTTCTAACTTACTTTTGTAGGATTCATTTCACATTTGTGTCATCTATATCAGTAAGATCGCCATTTCTAAATCTTTCCTGAATTAGTACAAGTGTTCTTATCTCAAGTGACCTGACACCCCATTAATATATGTTAACCAAATGGATATGTCTCACAAACATTCTCCCCAAACTCGTCTTTTAGCATTTTCGCTTCCAAACTATTGTAGTGCAGGCCATTTTGATGGCGGCCATCTTACATAGAAAACTCTCAAAATATTTACAACAATAATGTACATAATTAGAATAATTCCTTTCTGATATAGACGTTGTATTTTTCGTCCAGAGTATAGTGCTTCTGTATAAACCTATCTTTGAAAAAATCAAGAGGCCGCCATTTTGGTGGCCATTTTTGGTTTGTAGTTTCCACATAAATAACATTCTGAAATACTTTTTTCACATCTCATCGATATTTCAGACTGTATGATGAAGATTGTCCTTCCCATTACGCTACTACGTGTAAAAATATGCCTTTGCTGACCAATTATTGGTGTAAATGCTAACATTTCAATATTTTTGGTGACCATCTTTATTTTTGACAATATCTCAATTTCCCCAAAGCTGCGTTTTACGCAGCCGTTTGGATATTCAAAAGGACACCCTCGTAGACTGAAAACCCTTGAGAAAAAAACTTTTTACGCCAAAACAAGCATTTGCGCTCTGGCTGCTGGACTATCAAGTATTGTTTTCTACGGAGACTGTTTGGGCAAATTAATTAAAAAGGAGTAGTATTCCCAAACGGAATAAAAGTAGTTTCAGAAGCGGAAACTCCCCGAACTCTTCTTCTATCAAAGATTTCCGAATCAGTGTGATTCGTGTTAAATCGAAACCTCGGGACGATTTCGGATCGAATCGAATTTCGAAGCTTCACGAGGCCTTGGTTTAGTGCAGGAACGGGCTTGGCCAAGAAAGGTAAGCGGGAAATGCACCAATGGAGCCCCACATCCGGAGAAAATTTTGATTTTTTGAACTGAACGAACACGGCTTCCTTCCATCTGAGCCATCAATGGCAGTCCACAAAGAGAACGTTAGTAGGTGATATTTGCAGATTCAAGCATCAACGTACATGTACGTGTACGTGTACATGTACATCTCCATAGGATTTAGTGTTAAAATCGTGGACATGTACAAGATTTTAACGTTTTTTAGGGTGCTTTAGAATCCACTTGCGGATTCAAACATCACTGATTGTATCCAAGAATGACAGAAAACGCATGAAATTTTACGTACAGTACATGTACCGTTTTGATTGAAATCGGCAAGTGAGTTTCCCCCATAGGATTCAGTGTTAAATTGCGAGCAAAAAAACGTTTTGCAGTTTCTAACATTCATCCTCTCGCCGATTCTAACAATCCGCGTCCGTACACGATTTTAACACTGAATCCTATGGGGGAAACTCGCTTGCGGATTTTAGGTCTGAAATCGACTCGCGTGAAGAGGTGATGTTTGAATCCGCAAACCCACTGTCGTGTTTCTCGAAGTGAGACTAGCGCACGTTATTGCGAGGTGATCTCGATGAGCACTTGATGGAAATGTTTTGAACGAAGAGTGTTGTCGGTGTGTTAGAAATTCGCGAGCCCGCTGTCACGTTTTTGATTGATATATATAGGGGAGAAAAAAAATATAAATAAATAGTTATTTAAAAAAATAAATATATCAAATCAAATAGATAATAAAAACGTAAATCATGTGCGCTTCCCAGACTATTAGAGCGAGGATTCTTTTAAACATGCTGATGAGAGCATACGCAATCTGCGTGAATGAAGAACTACGTCCCATCTTGTTAGAACGATGCGTCAGATGTCGGGATCATCTAGACTTTGATCACGAGAATCATTCGTGTCTGACGATGGAAAGGGAAGATATGGTCATCATGTATTTCGAACCGGCGTTCGAACGCGTTAGATTCAACGATGTGATCACGCTTTGGAAGAGATTAGTCTTCTGTAAGAATGAAGACAAGCCCACAGTTTCGGAAGAACTGAAATTGGCACGTAAAAGTCTGACTTTAGAACACAAGGGATGCATCAAGAAATTATTGTAGAATGAAGCATACGTCTAAGTTTTCTCGTTGATATAAAATAAGGGAGAATAGAAAATAAAAATAAATACACACATAAATTTTTTATCTAACATTAGAAAGAAAAAAAAACAAAAATGAGAACCAGAAATAAATTGTATCCGACGTTAGTGGACGAGGACGAGAAGCCGATCGACGTTTTGCCGACGGCACCGTCGTAAGAAGAAAGAGAAAGAGGAGAGAGGTATCGCATCGATCAAATCAGTAGAATCCAAGAGTATCTAACTCGAGAGAGAGATTCTCGTCGTTCCCTCAAGAAGAAGTATTCGGGTTTCGTGAAATTCGTCAACGCGATCGACACGACACTCATCACGATTTCCATGGGTTTACACGCGGCCGGCATTGGATTGTTGTTGACCGCTGTCAGCATTCCGATCGTGTTGACCGTAGAAGGAGTGGCTCTCGCCGCCGGATTGTTTAGCACACTCGAAAACTTTTTGAGTAGGAAATTATATCTGAAGGCGAGGAAACACGACAAGATTTGCGTCTTGGACGACTCCAAGATCGACACGATATCCGAAATGATCTCTATGGCGTTGAAAGACGGTAGGATATTGTACGGAGAATACTTCGTGATATTGAGCGAGAAAACGAAATATGATGCCATGAAAGAAGCCGTGAGAATCAAGACTCGTCAGATCATCAAGGAAGAGATGAAGGATTTTCTCGTGGAAAAGGGGAGGAAAGAGGCTAGGGAGGAATTCAGTAAGATGATAGAACTCGAGAGCAGCGATTGAAAAAAAATATATATATATAATAAGAACAGAATTTTTAAAAAAATTAAATTTATATATAAAATAAAAACGAAATTAATTTAAATAACTCTTAAAAATGTATTGCATAAAGTGTAAGAGAGTTACCGAGACGATTAATTCTAGAGAAGTGTGAACTAAAAACGACAGACAGATGCTTCGCGGAATTTGTGACGTGTGTGGTTCTGTCAAGACTAGATTCATCAAAAAAAAGAACGCGAGGAAAGGTAAAGGCATCGTGAATAAAATGATCAATAATCTACCTTTCGAAATGCATCTGACCGGTCACAGTTTCACGGGACCCGGAACGAAAGTGAACAAGAGACTCAACGCCGATCTGACTCCCAAATCTTGGAGCAAGCCTGTGAATAGGGTGGACGCGGCCGCGTATGATCACGATCTGTGCTACGTCGAACATCCCGACACCAAGACTCGCAATGACGTCTGCGATAAAAACATGTTGGGGAAATTGAGAGGCATATCGAATCCGACCAGGAGAGAGAAGATGGAATGTTCGCTGGTCGGCAATCTGATCGGTGTGAAACGTCGATTCGGATGGGACGTTCAAAAAAAAAAAGAGCATCTGAAAAGAAGAAATGATTATTGACGAGCGAATTGGCCGAGTAGTTACACAAACCCATAGTGCGTAAATTTCGAAAGAGAAGGGTGTTCGTGAAGGGTCTGGATGATATTTGGTCTGCCGACTTGGTCGACATGAGATCGTTTTCGAGGTGGAACGGGGGCGTCAAATATCTATTGACGGTCAACGACGTGTTTTCCAAATACGGTTGGATCAGAGCTTTGAAGAATAAATTGGGACCTTGCGTCGCCGAGGCTCTGAAGAGCGTGTTCGACTCGTCTTCTCAAAAACCGAGTAAATTGTGGGTGGATAAGGGAAAGGAATTCTACAACAAGCACGTTCATCGATTGGTAGACCTCTACTCGATTGAAAACGAAGAGAAAGCCAGCTTGGTGGAACGTTGGAATCGAACGATGAAGGAAAAGATGCACAGATACTTCATGGCGAATTCGACCAAGAAATACATATACGCTCTGAACGGTCTGGTCAAAGATTACAACAACACGCGACACAGATCGATCAAGATGACTCCCGCGGAAGCTAGCGATCCTCGAAACGAAAAACGAGTCTACGTGAATCTATATCCTGAGAGATCTATGATCAGGAAGAAGTCTAGAATGCCGAAATTTGCGATCGGTGATTGAGTGAGAATCTACGCTTATAAGAAGCACTTCGAAAAGGGTTATACTCCTCGATGGACCTCGGAAATCTTTGTGATAATCAAAATATTTCACACCGATCCGGTTACTTACGAAATCGAAGCTTTGGATGGAGAAGAGATCATCGGAAAGTTTTACGAACAACAATTACAGAAGATGAAGTTTTGATGAAGAAAACAAATTTTTTTTTATTTACTCTCTTTAACATTTTCTTGTTTACACACATATATATAAGAGAGAAAAAAAAATAATTAAAAATAATTAAAAACTTATTTTAGATAAAGAAAGCAAGTTAATTAATAAACAAAAAACTCAAAATCCTTTGAAATGACAAATATACTAGATATAGCACAAAGCATAGTGAAAGATGAAAGTATTCAAGAATATGAGGTTCACGAATACGAACCGGTAACCGGAACGAGTTTGAACAATGCGGGAGAGATAAGAATCAACGTCGAAACTCAAGATTTATTTGTACATCCTAGCGAGAGTTACATAGTGGTGCAGGGACGTCTCACCAAGGAAGATGGGAGCGACTACGCCGACGACGACACGGTTACTCTAGCCAATAATGGCATCATGCATCTATTCAGTAACATAAAATACATGCTATCCGGACAAGAGATAGAATCTGTTTTTCATCCCGGTCAGGCCACCACGATGTTCGGACTCTTGACGTATCCTGATGATTTTTCGAAATCCAGAGGACTTAATCAGTTGTGGGTGAAAGACACCGTAGGCCCTGCTAGTGCATGCGCCGCCTTGATATTCGACTACGTCGTCAAGACGTCCAGACCTAAAGGAACGTTTTCATTCAGGATACCTTTGAAACACATCTTCGGATTTGCGGACGATTACAACAAGATCATTTACGGATTCAAACACAATCTGACGTTGATTCGAAAAGGAAATGACGACGCAATAGTGAGACTCACTGCGACCGATGCGGGTAAGATAACTCTACACAAGATATCGTGGTTCGTTCTGCATGTAGAGCCTTCAATCGTGGAGAAAGCGCGTCTCTACAAGATCATAGAATCCAAGAGTAAATTACCAGTGGGATTTAGAATGAGACAGTGCGACACGGTAAGCATTCCTCCCTCCATGAATCACTTCGATTGGAGATTGACAGTGAAATCCGCTTCCAAGAGACCGCGTTTCATCGTGGTTGCGTTTCAGACCGATAGGGACGGGTCTCAGGAAAAGAATGCGTCACTGTTCGATCACTGCCATTTGAGAAACATGCAAGTGTTTCTGAATGCCACAAGATATCCAGCAATCGATTACAATGCGTCATTCGACAAGAACGATTTCTGCAGACTGTACGACGACGCCGCTGATTTTAGAAAGAAGTATTATGGTCTAGACGAATTGATGAGCAACCCCAACATGTCTCCCGGCGAATACAAGTCGATGTATCCCATGTTCGTATTCGACGTCAGTAAACAGTGAACGACTCAAGTGTAGCGTCTTAGACATTCAGATCAAGATGCAATTCGATAGGAACGTTCTGAGAAAAACCGAAGCCTTCGCCCTGGTCCTGTCGGACAGAGAATTACAATTCGAATTGGACGGAAATAAGATGTCGATCATTCGATGAGAGACGAGTGTGTGAAAACTGGAGATTGATATATTAGTGGCATCGTTTATTTGATATTTTTTCTTTAGCGATTTTGGATTATATTTTTGAGGTTTTTTTTACTTATTTTTGCATCATTAAAAAAAAATTCATTAAAAAAAAATAACGCAAAAAAATCGTAAAAAAATAAATTCGTTTTTAATGATATTTTTTTAACAAAAAAAAAGTTTCATCCGAGAAAAAAATCGTCTTTTTTCAATATTCTCGACGTACAAAATGTTACAATTCCTAAGTAGTCACGTAGAAAACGAAATACACATTCCATTTTTGCGTTTGAAAAAAAAAATTTTTTTTACAGTTACGTTCTGAATTATTTAAAAGATCGCGTGCTATTCACTAGAGAGAAACAAAAAGGATATTTCGTGACGAAGATATTAAAACTCGAACAGATCTTAGATTGTTCGATGCTGTGCGATTGTCTCTCCGTTTCCGTCAGATGTTCCACCCTGTGTTGCAAGCCAAAAAACAAAAAAAAAGATGTGAAAAAATGGTTAGATAAACAGCGGGATAGACGGTTGGAAATGAAAAGAATGAGACCCTTTCCACCATCACCACTACCTTCTGAAGAGAATGGTAATGATGCGAGTGTTACCAAGAGATGCACAACATTCGTTCATAATTATGATTCGGATAAACAAAAGTGTTGTTATAAACGTATCATATCACAAAAAAAAAGAAAAAGAAGAATCGACGCTGAAAATTGAGAAAAAGGGAAATGTTATTATAATATATGGTGATAGTGAAGAAGAAGGAAAACAAAAAAAAATGAGATCTAAAGATGATCTCATTACTTTTTTTTTGTTTTTTGTTTTTAATCATCACACATTATTTTTTTAAACTCATTATTTTCCACGTGTTCACTGTTTGTTCAAAGGATCTAGTTTGATCAGTAGACTCACCACGGAAGTGGTGGCTTCGGGATTATTGGTTTTCGTAATGAAATTAATCCTGTCTCCAGCGTTCACTTTGAGAGGCGTGCCGAACGTGCTAACATTCGCGTGTTGATTCTCAGTCTTTTCGACGCTGTATCTCTTATCGCTCTCTGCACCATTCACCATGAGATTGATGACCGCTCTGTTATTCAAATCTGAGGAAGCCAGACTCATTCGAAGGATTTCACCTCCCAACGGCATGGGATATCCCACCTGACCATGTTTCGATCCGCTACCTCCATTTCCGAAAGACCACTCAGCTTTTCCCTCATCTAAGGCGCCGGCCTCTTCAGCCCACACAGTGATCAATTGTCTAGCATATTTGACTTTCTCCACTACTGAAATCAGGGTGCAGGCATCCGTCATGTTCACGGGATCCGGTAGATTCGTGAGTGCATGTCTACCCATGTCTAGTTTACCTTCCATGATGTCACCCTTTCTCCAGACCGAGTTGTCGTCCACATACTTTCTGCTGACCGCGCTGGAATCGAATTCGGGATCGTGATCGAGACCGAATTAATTGTGACCGTTCATGTTGATACCACCCTCCATGGTTCCACCAGATTGTTTGTTCAGGTAGAGATCATCCACTTGCGATTCTAGGTATTCTTGTGATTGTATCACGGCAGAATCTACGTAGCCCTTGTTGACCACGGTTGAGTCTGCATCCGTGTCGTCAATCTTCGACAAATTCAATATCTTGTTGAATCCCACATTCAGATCCGATTTCATTTCTCGTTCGTCAGACTTTCTCTGTTCCAGATCTACGTAGTGTTTGGTCGCCACGTCCTTGGGATTCGTTGGAGTGGCCATGTTCGTTATCTTGTTAGAATTGGCGTTCCGAGTGCATCATTTTCTGAACGTATCTATTTCTCAGGTGTTCGCTGAATCTTGTGTGAGAGTCGTCTGCATATTTCTTGGTCGCGGTATCAGTGGGATCTACGGGATTCGCGACATTCACCAAACGTTTGGATTTCAGATCGAGATCGTCGGTCATGGTTTTATCCACGTAATTATCTAGCAGGATTCGTTCGAAATCGGCGTTCCCCCTATCGACGTATTTTTGGGTCGCAGCATCTGGGAGATCTATTGGCTCGGGAAGATTGTAGAGCTTCTTATCGTTCATGTTCAAAGGTTCTTCTCGAGGTTCGGATCTCCGAACGTAATGTTCATCCAAGTTGGCAACGTCGTAACCATCGTCGACTTCGAACGTCTTCCTCTTCTTTCTTGGGTTGACTTTTTCGTCATCACTTCTACCAAATTTATCGACTGGCATGTTGTTGTGGGATTTTTTGTTTTTAGAAAAATATGTTCAAATGCAGTTTATTAAAAATGAACTATGTTATTTTATTTTTCGTTTTTATTCGATTAAAATTTTTTTAAAATAATTTTTTATCTTTATATATACTATAAAAAAAAAATCTTTCTGTAATGTAAATCATTGAGAATGTCTTGAAACCGATCTCCTTCAGACCATCTCTTGAGAACGTAGAGACACAGGTGACCGCAAAACACTTGATCTGGTGATTGCAATTGTTCCGTGTTGTAACGAACCATCGATTTGTTGAAATAGTTCTTTATTTCTTTTGGCGGCTAGATTCCGTAGCTGTCGAAATAATAATTTTTCTTCTTCCCGTTCTTCATCCACGCCACCCAGTGAGTGCCTTCACCCGATGAATCGTCTAGATTTACAATTCTGCATTCCGATTGTCGAGGTCTTCTCTTCGGCAAGGCATCTCTGGAAAACACTCCTAGAAAATCTTTGATTTTCAAATCTTTTGCCGCATTCAACAGATCGATGTTGGATAGGGGTTCGTTAGGTAAGACGACACCTTCTTCAGATATCTTTATTTTCTTATTCATAAATGCGTATATATTTTTTTTATTTATTTTATTATAATTTACTAAAAATGGCGTTATTTTTTTTCTATTTTTTTCTTTTTCTTTTTAAACTAACACTCTCGATGTCTCTATCGATTTCTATAATTTTGAATTCGTCTAATTCCTCTTGATTTTCTGGAATCCTATCATCAACAATCATATCTGGAATCCAATCATCCACATTCATATCATCTATAATTAGATCTAAAGTCCAATGTCCGAGTGCCAAAGTGCTTATTTTATCGTCTAACATGAATCTCATATCATCGTCGGCCGTCAGCGAAATCTTGTTGACTATTTCGGTATACAAGTCGTGATTTTCACTTCGAATTGATTTCATAATCTTATACACCGGACCACTTCCTAACAGACAATCTTTATACTCTTGGAAAGAGATGTTTTTCTTCACCACGCATGCTTTAACTCCTTTGCACTTCTTGATCTCTTTATCATCTTCTGGACGATAAGCATACAGTTTGGGTCTCAAGCCCACGAATTCGACAATTTGTTTAACGCCGCTCTCGTCCTTAAATTTACCCAACACCTTCTTGTTGTCGTTCGATTGAATGTTGGATGGGTGATCGACGGGATAATTGCTCATGTCGAACCACTCGGTCACGTCCTGAGATATATCTCGGTAGACGTCTTCCGTCTCTATCTCGTAAACTAAACTGTCCGTGTCGGTGAACAGTAGTTTGGCTTTATTACCAAATTTTTGTTTGACGTAATCATAGTGAAACTCGTACATCAATCGCTTGCTGACATCTAAGATGATCGGTCCGAGATAATACGGTTTGTCGAGCTTCAGGTGCATCTTTTGCATGTGAACGGCCACTAGATTTTCGTCGAATATGGTTCGGTGTTTGTAACTGGGTTTTGCCACTAATGTTTTAGCTTTTTTTCAGACGTGACGAGTCGAACGTCAGTTCTCTTCCTGATGTTTTCCATCGATTTACCGTACACGCATTTGTTCATGAGTTTGAAGAAATCTTTTTTGAAATCGTTTTTAGCTCGAATTCTGAGATTCGTGTTGAGATCGATGTATTTTTTCATCCAAGGCTCTTCGTCGAATCGAATGATGCGATGTATGTCGACTAATTTCATCCTGTAATCGATGTACTGTTTCAAATTCTCGCTGTAGACGACGTAGTTACGTTTGTTAAATAAATTGGGAATGAGTTTTTCCACGTCTCCTTTGTTCGGTTCCATTCGTTCGGGAGCCAGCGGATAATCGTTGTGTGGATCGTGTAATTCTTCCGGATAGTTCAAATCGACTTCTAAAATGCAAGGATAGTCTCTCCATTTTTGCATCTCTTCCGGTTCCTTCACCCATTTGAAATTTCCAATCAGTAAAGGATGACTCATAGCCCAACCGTACAGATTTTTGGCGTCCCAATACTGTATGTATTTAGTCGACCATTTCGAATCGAAACCTTCTTTCATGTAGGGATTGTTAGCTTCAGAATATCTGTGGGAGATCATCGAGACGCCACCTCTCGCAGCCCTTTCGAACATGAGCAACATGTCCACATCGGATAATAATTCCAATTGGACTTCGGTGGTCTTCAACAGAGCATCCCACGCCAAACCGGGTGCGGTGGAATACCAAGCGGGATTCAGATCGTAATTTCGACAACAGACGTCTCGAAAATTTTCGAACACGTCTGCCAAGAGTAGAACGTCGGTCTTCAGATAGAGATCGTGATAATCTCTCATGGTTTTCATATCGAATGATTTCCACACGTTTTTAGCATGTTTGTAATTCTCGTCAGAAATGTCGGATTCGTATAATTTCGAATAAAAATCTTCTTGCGAAGGTAGTGCGGTGTCTTCGAATCTCTTTAGATCGTTCATGTAATCATAAGGATAGACTCCTTTCCTCAACATGACGTCTACTCGTTCTCCGAAATGTTCGCTCATGATTTTAAATTTATCCTTGCTCATATTATCGACTAATTTTTCCAGAGCAGTCGACATGAATTTAAAACTGTCGATGAAACGTATGGCTCTACGAATGAATTTCGTTTTTTCTTCCAACGTCTCTCCATTGATTACTCTTTTCTTCTCCATGAGCTTCCATTTCATGAAGGAAATGTATCTTTCTTCACTGTTCGCGATGCAATTTAATTCTTCGTGTGAGGTGCCGAGATTTTTCACAAAGAGATGACTGTCGTAACCCAAGAGATTGTGAAACATCACCGGTTAGAAAACGGCGTCTCGATATTTTAAATTACACTTGCTGTGAGCCGGACCGCGATACAGACCCGTGTAATGATCGTGGTCTCTGACCTTCCTATTTTCCTTCGAATTCTCGTCGAACGATTGTTTGCATATGTGACATTCGGTGGCTCTGTTATTTTCGTCCTGCTGCTCTCACGTGATGATCATTTTTGCCGGAGTTTTGAATTTGTCGTATAACATTTGAAGTTTCCATTCTAACTCTTCCACGAACCTTTGAGCCACGTCGTCGTCTTCATACTGTTTCATGTAGGTGAAGGGACCCATGTCGTGTTGCGAGTCGAAAGCGCATTTCACGTAAATGCAATAGCCCGAAGGTATGTGTTTTTGATATCTTTCGACGTAACTTTGAAGAGCGTTGGGTTGACAGGAACTCATTTTCACGGTGAAACATTCGAAATCGGCGTACACGACGAATGGTACTTTTAACCTTCTATTGTGATTTTCAAACTTCATGATGGTGTTAGGTTTAGGCATTTCGACGTTGACACCTTGATTTTCATTGCAATATTCCTGATGTTTCGCTAACGATTTTTCACTGTGAAACGCGTTCATGCAATTGAAACATAAAGATATCTTTCCTTTATGTTTATTAAATTGTTTCGCCAGTAATCGGCTCAGATGTTTAACCCAACAATAATGACGATTGTCACCATTCGAAATCAATAATAAAATAATCGTCTTTTCTCTTCCGTGATACGAAGTCTGTCTGAGAGGATAGATCGTTCGTTTTTCATCGTCGTATCCAAAGACGTTCACCACTACGGTGGGATTTTGAGCCTCGAAACGTTCGATGTGTTTTAACTGCGTTGGAAAAGTCACTCCGGTCCAATCGAGATTTTTAGAAGTTACCTCGTAAGAAGAAACTCTTTCGATGTTCATTTTGACAGGGTATAAAGCGGAAGTGACTGCCCATTTAAAACACTGATCATCATTATTTTTCACGTTGATCACGGCATGTTTTTTTGCTAGGAAATACGGTAATTTCACGTAGGAAGACCCTTTCAACAAATCGTTTTTAGTTATGTGAATTTCGAGTTTCAACATCTCATCGAACGTCCAATTACTACCTTCATGTTGATAATTCGCGAGAGACATCAACATCTTGTCTTTCATCTTTTCGAAAATGTCCGATAAATCTGAACCTCGAAATATGTGTTCGACGTTAGATCTGAAATATGCATTTTTCACGATGCTTTCGCCAGACTTCACGTCGATTTTATTCATCACGCAATGGAGTATCATCTTAATTTTTAGTCCCACGTTCATGTGTTTGTGAAACAAATCCAATACTTTTTTCTTCACCCGTTCCATGAACAATTTCGGATCGATTTTCTTCAACGAGGGAACCACGTCAAAAGTTTTAAAAATACCTTTGATCGCACTTACCCGTGCCATGGACTTCGATTGAAATAGTTCCGCTGTGAGTCGCGCTAGATATTCTTCTCCTTTTCCTTCGTCTATTGCTCGTCTAAGTTCGCTCGATATATCTCGTTTGCCTAGAATCTGATGTGCATCACTCGTTTTCGTTTCAGTTTTTCTTTTCTTTTCTTTGGAAACTTGAAGTTCTTCTTCGATGGCTTTTCGTTTAGTCATCTTCTTATTTTTCACAATCGAAACGTTTTCGGTTTTTTTCGACGTCAGCATTTCGATTCCTTTTACTATCTTTTTTTTCTTCTCATTTTTCACAACCAATGCATTTTTTGACGTCGTTGCTATCGGCATTTCATTTGCCTTTCCATCGTTTCGCAAATGTTTCTGTATGACTTCAATCATTTTTGATTTAGTTCTATGATTTCTGAAATGTGAAATTTTTAATAGTTTACAAATCTCGTTTAACTGAGGTACGGTTTTCTCATTTAAATTTTCCAATTTTTTTTTATCTGTTTGTTTCATTTTGTAAGAATATATTTTTTTCCGAATTTTGTATTTAAATGATTTGTTTAAAAAGTTCTGTTTTTCTTTAATATGAAAAAAAAAAAAGATTTTTTTTAAATTCAATTTTTTCTTAATGTGTTTTTTATTCAAAACAATTTAAGATCGCTTTTATTTCTTGTTTGCAAAGCGAACACGTTTTCTCGTCTTCGGAATAACATTCTCTACAATAACGCAGGTGTGCGCACGGTAGAAACAAGACGTTTGCGACACCTTCGCAGAGCAGACATTTAGTGGACGTTTTGCTCAGCTCATTTTCGACGAGTGACGATAACTCGTCTGCTTCCGTCATGAATTTGAGGAGATGTTCTAAAGTTAAGAATTGAGACAGGGTCTTGTTCGTGTTGTTTAACGCATTGTACAATTGTTCCTTGGTGTATCCAAGTTGTAACATATCCATCAATAATTTTTGGTTTTTATCTCTATCCCACTCTTCATCTTCGATTTTGATCAATCCTAACGTTAGGATCTTGTTCAAATAATCACATTTGCCTTTTTCAATATTATTTATGTGTTCTAGTAAAGGTCTGTCGTGAGGTTCCCAATTCATCAAATGTATGTTACAACAAAAACATTTGACTTTGTCGCTTTTACCCACGTAAACGAAACCCGCGGTGGCTAAATCTTCGGGTTTTTGAGCAAGATGCGAAGGCCAATTTTTAAACGTTTGAAGTCTTGCACGTTCTAGACTATAATTCGGATGTTCGGACTTGGTCATTGTTTTTACCTCAAAATTAAGTTTGTAAGAATATTTTTTTGTTGAATTTTTGTATTTAATGAAAATTTGTTAAAAATTTTAAAATTGAGATGTTAAATTTAATTTTTTATTTATATAAAGGGAAAAAAACTTTTACAAAAAAAATTTTTCACATTAAAGAAATTAAAATTAAAAAAACAACAAAATTATTAAAATACAAAATTTAAAATATACATTATTTGCAAGAATTCGTAAAACAAAAAAACTAAATAATCGATCATGAAGACAGCAACACCAAAAAGATGCGAATTGAAATTGAAACGAGTCAAAACGTATAAGAAATTCGGTCATAAAATCTATAGATTACAACGACACGATCCCATCGAACTGAACGAGGTCGAGACGAAGGGCTTAGAGCACAAATACGACAAATATCGCATGCCTTTGAAATTGGATGAAGCCGCGCTCGATTTGTTTTACAAGTACCAAAGCGATCTGCAGAACATCGTCATCGCCAAAGATAGAGAATTCGACAAGGACGATTTGTCGTTGCCCTATGGAAATTACATATTTCCAAACATCTCATTCGAACTCGTGAAGAAATTGGGTGGTGAGAGCGAGTTGACCGATGTAAAAAAAACTCAGAAGAGTAAAGATAAACATTCAGCACGTTTTCGAAAAAGGAGAAGACACGAGTGTCAACATGCTAATAACGGACTTGGAAATATAAACAATAGAGGGATTGATTTTTAGCGAAGAAAAATGAAAAAAAAAAAGTAATGAGATCATCTTTAGATCTCATTACTTTTTTTTTTTTATTTTCCTTCTTCTTCACTATTACCATATATTATAATAACGTTTCCTTTTTTTCTCAATTTTCAGTGTCGATTCTTCTTTTTCTTTTTTTCTTTTTTTTGTGATATGATTAAACGTTTATACCAACATTTTTGTTTATCCGAATCATAATTATGAACGAATGTTGTGCATCTCTTGGTAACACTCGCATCATTACCATTCTCTTTAGAAGGTAGTTGTGGCAGTGGAAAGCGTCTCATTCTCAACCGTCTATCCCGCATTTTATCTATCTCTTTCATCAGTTCTTTCCTCATAAATCCATCATTAGCGTCTAACCATTTTCCATTTTTTTTTGGTTTCTTCGCACTCTGTCTCGCGATATTCGTCATTATCGTATAATTGTTTCTCCACCTTTTTATCCATTTTAAATATATTATTTTATACTTTCTATGATTTTATATTTTATACTATTTTATATTATAATAACATATTCAAAATCGGTATATTCTTAAATGGCGAATTCTCACTGAGCAACAAACCCTTGCCGAGTCGCTCAACGTTCTGTCCACTCTTCAGATAGAGACCGTTTCCTCTCAGAGAGTTGCCACCTCTAACGGGTTCTAGATACAATCCTTTACTGCTGTCGTCTACGTAGACGCGACACACGGCTCCTCCCTTCTTCAAAAACAGTCCGCTGCCACCCATTAATTTCTCAACTGCCGAACTAGCGAGTCCCATGAGAGCTCCCACGCCGAGAGTCTTTCCGAGAAAGGGTAGTGCCTTTGCGGCGAAGGGTAATGCTTTTGTGGCTATTCCTGCCAATAGCGGTAGGAAACTGCCTTTCATTCTCAAATTGTATCTCAATTGAGCGGGACTCATTCTCACCGCCAACCCTCTTCCATCGCGAATCGCTTTCTCCATCCTTTTGATTTGACTTCTGGTCCAGGCGATCGAACCCTGACCGCCTCTCATCAGATCTTCGTGAGTGAATTTGAATCTCACCACCTCGCCTCGAGTTGTTAACGCCCTCTTAAGTTTCTTCCTCTGTCCTGCGGATATGTTCACGTTTTTAACCACGTATTGTGTCATAATTCTGTTTTTTAAAATATATTTACTTCAGGTGTTTCTTGTTTAATAATTATATTAAAATAATTTTGTAAAATTAATATTGCGTTTATTTTATTTTTGTTATCTATATATATACACAACTTTTTTTTTGCTTTTATATTTCTCTTATGTGAAATCGTATCGTCACTCTCTCTCCGCGAAGATCTAACAGTTCACCATTTTGATCCGTCAACGTGGTTTTGAGACTATACAACGTGTCTAAAATCACTGGTAGAAAAACTAAATTTCGAGGTCGCTCCACGATCTTATAACCCGGCGACACATTTGGAAAGAAGGAATAGATCGTCGGTTGAGCGCTACCATTCACGTAGCTTTCAGCAATCACGTCCACGTTCACCAGAATGCTATTGACTGCAAGAATGTCGACCGTATTTTCAGATGCCGCATGGTCTCGATACATCTTTCGATCGAATCCCAACATCTTGCCTATAGAATCGTCCATGTTGAAATCCACTCGAAAATTATCTTCCAAATCCATCATCGTCTGTAAGGTATTAGGATTGGGAGCAAGTCTGATCTTGTTGCTTCCCTTTCCATCCGTCTTCATTCGCGTCTGAATGTAATCGTTCAAATCATCTATGTCGTATCTCTCTTTGGGAATTCGAATCTCCAACCAATCCACTCCGTCGGAATACTTGAACGAGTTATTCTTTTCGGTGACGTTGGGAAAGGAATAAAATGTCTCCAGATTCACCAACGCCATCTCGTATCTTTTCTCTCTATTCAATTCGATGGAAGGTTCGAATTTCGTAGTGAATCGAGTCGAATCGCCACTCACCACGATTTGAATGGATTGTTTTGCAGCCGTATTCTTGGCTATTCGTTCTAACAATTCTCCATGTTCGAACATTATATTTAATTTTATTTTTTTTTATTCAAAACTAATTATTTGAAGATTTATTATTTTCTAAATTTTATTTTCACGCTCTATCTTATTATTATCATCAGAAACATAAAACTTGTCGAATCCGCACCGATATTTTCCGCGATTAAATTCGCTTGTCAAATCAATCACGACGAAATTGTAAAGTCCACCATCCCAAACCCTCTTGCAGAATCTCCTGAATTCCGCCGCGCTCATGTCGTTTGCGACGTGATCGCCGTAGATGTGATTGAGATTCTTGAGATCTTGGCAAAAGAGACATAGAAAATTAGCGGTCTCCCTTATCGTCTGTCTGGGCAATCAAAAATAATTCTGTGACAGGTAGAAACAGTCCACGTTGCTGTGTCGACCCCTAACATAATACGATTCGCATCGGTTCTGTCTCTCCAAAAGCAGATCGTCGAAAACCATGAGATTCTTATCTTCCGATTCAGTTCTCTAGGATCCGGAACGTCGCTAGCGTTCTCATAAAATCGACACTCAACGTTTGAAGATGCATTTCTCTTCATCAGCTCCATCGCCGCACCGTCCAAAATGGTCGAAAGTGGAGTTTCGCTCTTGTCGAATTCCTCCCTACTGTCAAAGATTCTGGCTATGACGTCCTTGGGCAATCTACGATCCATGCACTCTCGAAGCAATCTGTATTCGGGTTGAAACAAGCTCTTGCCAAACACGAACAATCTGTCGTAATCCAACCAGTCGGGTCGGGACAACAGATTCATCAACAGATTGGTCTTTCCACAATTCGATTTTCCCACTATCAAGCCTCTTATGCTTTTGGGAAAGAACTCGTTATTCGACCTCTTGGTCGTGGCGTCGTTCCAAGACATATCTTTAATGTTCATCTTTGTTTTATTTTGTTTGTTTGTTATTTTAGATTCTTTTCAAATGCAATTTTTTTTATGTTTTTCAAACTCTGTTTTTAATGTTATTATTTATTTATATAACACCATCGTGAGTTCTCTTCAATCCGGATCCACTCGTCATTTTGGCTAAATCTTGTATGGGCACCACAGCATCCTTAAAATCTTTCCAACTTTTTGGCGTTCGCTCTAACGCAGCTCGCTTCGCCGGCAGACTGATCAACTTGTCGATCAATGCGTCGGCTGCCCTCTTGCCAGCCACAGAAGCTATCCTACCACTGGCTTCGGAAGCGGCTTTCTTACCAGCATCCAAAGCCATCTTCTTACCGACCTCAAACGTGGTCGATGCGAGTTTTCTACCCGCATCACTCGTGAACGCTCGCATTATAGAATCGACGATGCCAGAACCGCCTTGAACGTAAGTTCTGACGTATCACCTGTTCTTTATCACCAACATATTTTATTTTTATAATATATTTTGTTTTTTCACTGGTAAATCGTTTTGTTGTTTTAAATACTTTTGTTATTCTAGTGTAAACATTTACTGTTTTATTTTTGTTTGTTTCTCTCTACTTATTTTATACACATCAATCCTTCAATTCGTTCATCAGCCTTTTATAGTGGTTTTTATTCAAAACCTTCTGTCTTAACAATTCGTCAGATATAGTAACTATCTGATTATCTAATCCTGTGTTACCAGCCCATCTGCTCGCCATCAACAAACTCAATCTCTGAGACAGAGCGTCAGAATCGCCCGGAAGAAAAGTGGTTTTCACCCCTTTGCCAGTCACCGATTCGACGAACTTCTTGTTCATATCCCATATGGGTTTCACCACTTTCGTCCACTTGTAACCGCTGTTGGCTTTGGGTCTCGTCTCTCTGGCATCGTTATTTATCTTCATGGCGTGGGTCTGAACCAGAATGTTGTCGTAATTGTCGAAATCCTGATCCGTGTAATCGCTAGGCTTGTCGTAAAGGAGCAGTCTGCGCAGTCCATCAGTCAATTCGTATCTGTTCGAACCCACGATCAGTTTATCATCGCCAATATCTACTTCTGTGTCTCCTACAAAAATCCTTCCCTCCGAATCCTTATAAAATCCATACAACTGATCTCTCTTACCGCCATCATCGTCAGACGATGCGACGCTACTAGTGGTGATAGTCGAAGCTGTATCGTCGCTCTCGCTCAAATCTGTTTGAATTCCCGTGGGAACATAATCCGGTGTAGATTGAACAGAATACCGATTTCCAAAACTAGGAGGCAACGAACCCATTCTCAAAAAATTCTCCTTTATGGGTCTCAATTCTTCGACTATCTCCTTCCTGCTTCGCTCTTGACCCTCCGTCTCGGGTTTAAATATTTTTGTGGCTTCGCGTTTGAGTTCCATCTCACCAAGACGTCTGCTCCTATCACCTGACTGAATCCCCTTCTTAGCAAGTTCATACTGGCCTAAAATTAGATCTCGGCGCCTAGGATCCATCTGTAAAAACATCTTTCGTTTTAATTGTTTTATTATTTTCAAAATTAAATGTTTAATTATATTTTTATGTTTTTAAGTAATAAAAATCTTTCCGTCTTTAATATAATAATCTGAAAATATTCACATCTCAACTGACTGTTAATTGAATTGGAGAAGTTTAAGAATACGTTTAAACAGTACATGACAAACCGGTTTCTGATTTAACGCATTTTGACAGTAGTTTTTACATTTTGTCAAAAGATTTCCATTCACACATCAAACAACCATTCACTCAGTGTCGAATTAAGAGAGAATCCCTTTGATGACTGTTAAACAGTTTCAACACACAAAAGAAAACTAATTTTAACGCTGAGAACTTATTCATCTCTCTCTGATTGCTATCATGAATATATTAAAAATTTACCACTCAAAACCTAATTGAGCAGAAAATGCGTTTTAAACATTCCGCTAAGTGTTTGACTCTTTCGAACAATATCCCCCAAAACTCAATTTCTATTCGTCTCATCAAGACAAAACACGAATATCTTTTACAGATCGACTCTTTCGAACAATATCCTCCAAACTCATTTTCGATTCGTCTCATCAAGACAAAACACGAATGTCTATAATACAGACCATATTCATAATCGACTCTTTTTGAACAAAAACCTCATTCAGTCATAACGATAACTTGTGTTAGTTTTACTTCAGGAAGACGTGACAGCGGGCTCGCGAATTTCTAACACACCGACAAGAACACTCTTCGTTCAAAACATTTCCATAGATCACCTCGCAATAACGTGTGCTAGTCTAACTTCGAGAAACGCGACAGTGGGTTTGCGGATTCAAACATCACCTCTTCACGTGAGTCGATTTCAGACCTAAAATCCGCAAGCGAGTTTCCCCCATAGGATTCAGTGTTAAAATCCTGTATGGACGCGGATTGTTAGAATCGGCGAGAGGATGATGTTAGAAACCGCAAAACGTTTTTTTGCTCGCAATTTAACACTGAATCCTATGGGGGAAACTCACTTGCCGATTTCAATCAAAACGGTACATGTACTGTACATAAAATTTCATGCGTTTTCTGTCATTCTTGGATACAATCAGTGATGTTTGAATCCGCAAGTGGATTCTAAAGCACCCTAAAAAACGTTAAAATCTTGTACATGTGCACGATTTTAACACTAAATCCTATGGAGGTGTACATGTACACGTACACGTACATGTACATTGATGCTTGAATCCGCAAATATCACCTACTAACGTTTCGATGTACCGACAGTCTATGCAATCAGATCCGTTTCGCCTTTTAGGCATTTTCACGAAAGTTCACGAACCAACAGGGCTGCTTCAAATTTGGGGTCCCCGGTGGTGGCGGGGGGCACAATAGGGAGCCCCCTCCCCCCCCCCCCCCCCCCCCCGGGAAAATTCATACGGCCAGTCCGCCTCTGGTTTAGTGTATTCATGACATTAGCCCTACAAACCGATGTATTTCTCTTTGTTACCCTTTCTTTATGAAGCTTCATGTTAGCAATCCTATTTGAGGAAAATATTATTTAGTGATTGTGCATTGAACAGATTAGAGATCGGAGTGGCTCACTAGTTACGGCACTGGACTTCCAACCGAATGGCCCACGGTTCGATCCCCACCGGGGCTTACTGCATTGTGTCCTTGGACAAGGCACTTAATCCCGATTGTCCAACATGGGGTTATGTGTTTATTACTGATATACCTGGTTTCAGATGTCGCTATAGCTATTTAAGTGAATAAAATTCCACTTACGACCACCTTAACCAATATTTGGATAAAGTAAATGCACAAAAAGACACGCGTGTGTGAATGGGTTCATCGATATGGCACGAGTGCCTGCGTGGAAGAATAGAACGAGAGGCCGCAGGCCTCGAGTTTTATACTTCGTCGATGGCACAAGTGCCATATCGATTAACCCATTCACACGCGTGTGTCGTTCTGTGTTTATTACACGCCTTCACGTCTATAAAACAATTATTGGAAGGACACTCGACAATTCATTTGACAACTATCAACAAAAGAACACATTTTATCGCCAACCACGTTTGCGAGGAAAACCCGTGTTACTATTTCGTCCCCTGAGTTCCAGTTTGTTTTATGTGCCTACTGGCACATAGAACACATTGTAGCTCAGGGGACGATTTTTAGCTATCGCTAGCGAATCAAATTGTAATGCAGTGCACGATTTGTAGAAAATTCCTGTGAAATTTCCCTTCAATTTAAAAATATTCTGTCAACAATTCCCATTCCGCACATTTGTGCAGAACAGAGTTTCATATTCTACATGGTTTTGTTTTGCTGAAGATGAGGATTTCATAGAACAGGCGTGTAATAAAGTTCAGACCCGCAGCTAGATGAGTGGCCGGGAAGGGGGCCCGCCCTTCACGACCTTGTCTGTCGGTTTTTTGATCGTTGGACGAAACCACAATTTTCACTATGCAAAAGTACCGCTCGTTATAAGTACAGTACTGCCGCTGCGGACCTGTCACTGTCCACGGGTGGACAATATTTCCACAGACGCAATAATATCAGATTGCAAACACTAGGATGACCGGATCCGAGTTCAGATCCGCTAGTAGTAGGAGAGGGATGGACCGTGCCACACTGGGGGGAAGTGACATCATGTCACGTGACCTGGTGGCGCCATGTTTGGTTGTCATGGTAACCCGCGTGAGCGGCCATCTTGTGACGTCATCTCTATAGTGATACATGGTGTGAGTGCGCATGCGCAGCGCGTTTTGTTAGGGCGATACGTTTTTCCGTCGTCCATTTTGTATGCTGGAGGCCGCCATCTTGGTTTCTATGGTACCACGTGCTTGCTATGTGACCACAAACCTCCTAACAAGGCAGGGGTATGTTCGGAGGATGTGTTCGATTGAATCGGAGTATTTTTCTGGCTTAGAATTCTCCCAGAATCCTCGTTTAATTACCACAAACAACCCGTCAACTTGTACTATTTCGAATTCATTCAGAATTCTCTGCTTCTATCTATATATGCAATAGTTTTCGTCTACCTACGCATGTTCCTTTGTCCTGGAGTATACTCCAGTAGCGTAGAAGATCCTATCAACTGGAACAGCTTTACTTATTATTACTATATTTAGCTTTTCTGATCTATTCTTCTTAGTTCTGACCCTATTCCGTGCACTCTTTGAGTTTCCTTTATCTAGATCCTTTATATAGATTATAACTAACCAATCAGATTGCTTGATTTCCCATAATCTGTATGCAGAGTTATCTCCCCTTATAACAACGAAGTCGTATCCGATTCTCATCACCTCTCTATCCAATGGACACGTCCCATGGAATCCCATTTTTGGGAAACACCCGTGGCTATGGAATCCCTTTTTTGTCGTATGAGGCCATGAGGGCTATGTAAAAGCCCTCAATGAGGCCTCTATGAGGTATAATTTACTACGACTCTTAGCCTCATTTCGGTATTTAACAGGTATATCCTATGGAATCCCATTTTGGGAATCGCCCGTTGCTATGGAATCCCTTTTTTGTCGTATGATGCCGTGAGGGCTATGTAAAAGCCCTCAATGAGGCCTCATTTATTATCCCTCATAGCCTCATTGAATTTTGAGGCTATGAGGACCATGAAAAATCCCTCATTGAGGTATAATTTACTACGACTCTTAGCCTCATTTCGGTATTTAACAGGTATATCCCATGGAATCCCATTTTGGAAAATGCCTGTGACTGTGGGGTCCCTTTTTTGTCGTATGAGGCCATGAAGGCTATGCAAATGCCCTCAGTAGTGCTTCATTTACTATCCCTCATAGCCTCATTGCATTTTGAGGTTATGAGGACCATGAAAAATCCCTCAATGAGGTGTAAGTTACTACGACTCTTAGCCTCATTTCAGTATTTGAGGATACCTATGGCCTGGTATTGTATTATTCGAGGATACCTATAGAGGATACCCTTTGGAGAATACCTTTTTTGTCGTATGAGGCCATGAGGACCATGAGTAATCCCTCAATGGGATCCAATGTAGTCTTACCAACGGCTTCCATCTTGTCGCCAAAGCTCCAAGGCCACTACAGGTCTATGACCTATCTGTCCTATCATTAGCTTCTACAGCAGGCTTGTTCCACTGCGGCCTTGTATCAGTACTATTGACTAAACTATCATCCATTAATATTGACTTGTATCACTACATCATAGCTTCACGCTTTCAAAATGTTCAATCAGATTTCCCCTGTATACATATGAGTCATTCCGTAATTGAGATTCCTAGCCGAGTCCGTAAAATTTGGATTCCGTGATTTGACATCAACACTCGTGGGTATGGACAGGGATTGATAACACCTAATTCAACAACTACAACAAGGACCTGAACAGAGACAACCAGTCACTACAAAATAACAAAGGTACAGAACGAAGATCCAACGTAACCAAGATTGAAGTGAACATAACAAATTGAAAGGAGGTCAAACTACACTGCAAGAAATATAGGTTCTCTTTAGAACCCAAACTGGTTCTAATCTTGTCCCTGAGATGGAACCAGTTCTGTTTAAACAGTATTTATTTCAAATCAAATAAATTTATAAAGATTAACATTAAATATTAACAGAATTAAACATAAATTGAGGGGGTTTCAGCCGTAAGTTTAGAGCTCATACGAGGTTGTCTCAAATCATTATTAAGCAAAGGAGATATGAACAGTTGGCATATCGAACCAGTTTTGGTTCTCTTCAGAACCAAAACTGGTTCGATATGCCAACTGTTCATATCTCCTTTGCTTCAAAATGTTTGGCGACTGCGTTGAATAAGCTCCAAGTTTACTGCTGAATCTACTTCAGTTCATGTAATATTCTGTCAATTTATCTTTAATTCTGTTAAAATTGAATGCTAATCTTGGTAAATTTATTTGATTTGAAATAAATACTGTTTAAACAGAACTGGTTCCATCTCAGGGACAAGATTAGAACAAGTTTGGGTTCTAAAGAGAACCTATATTTTTTGCAGTGTAGTCGGATTGATCGAACTAGTTGGACAGACTGAACAGAACAAGGTGAACAAAGATTCAACACAACTAAGATCGAATTGACCATAACAAAGTTTTCAACTGAATGAACTATAACCCCTAAATATAATCCAATGTTAACTGTTTGAACTCTTTGAATGAACTATAACCCTAAATATAACCCAGTGTTAACCCTTTGAATTGTTTGAATGAACTTTATTTCTGAACTATAACCCCAATGAAGGTATATAATATTAACACCTTTGAACTGAACAAAGTTTAACTGAATGAACTCTATTTTTGAACCATAACCTAAATGAAGGTATTAACACCCTTTGAACTGAACAAAGTTTAACTTAATAAATTTTTAAACTTAATGAAAATATAACGAAGGTGATCTGAATTAAAGTTTTAAACTACAGCCCATTGAACTAAATGCTTCCAATAGGGAAGGGGAATACCCTCGCGTGTTGATGTCAAATCACGGAATTCAAATTGTACGGACTCGGCTAGGAATCTCAATTACGGAATGCCTTATATGTACACAGGGGAAATCTGATTGAACATTTTGAAAGCGTAAAGCTAAGATGTAGTGATACAAGTCAATATTAATGTATGATAGTTTAGTCAATAGTACTGGTACAAGGCCGCAGTGGAACAAGCCTGCTGTAGAAGCTAATGATAGGACAGATAGGTCATAGACCTGTAGTGGCCTTGGAGCTTTGGCGACAAGATGAAAGCCGTTGGTAAGACTATATTGGATCCCATTGAGGGTTTACTCATGGTCCTCATGGCCTCATACGACAAAAAAGGGATTCTTCAAAAGGTATCCTCGATAGGTATCCTCGAATAATACAATACCGGGCCATAGGTATCCTCAAATACTGAAATGAGACTAAGAGTCGTAGTAAATTATACCTCATTGAGGGATTTTTTATGGTCCTCATGACCTCAAAATTCAATGAGGCTATGAGGGATAGAAAATTGCCTCATACGACAAAAAAAGGATTCCACTGTCACATGCGTTTTCCAAAATGGGATTCCATAGGATATACCTGTTAAATACCGAAATGAGGCTAAGATTCGTAGTAAATTATACCTCACTGAGGGATTTTTCATGGCCCTCATGACCTCAAAATTCAATGAGGCTATGAGGGATAATAAATGAGGCCTCATTGAAGGCTTTTACATAGCCCTCATGGCCTCATACGACAAAAAAGGGATTCCATAGCCACGGGTGTTTCCCAAAATGGGATTCCATAGGATATATATACCTGTTAAATACCGAAATGAGGCTAAGAGTCGTAGTAAATTATACCTCATTGAGGGATTTGTCATGGTCCTCATAACCTCAAAATTCAATGAGGCTATGAGGGATAATAAATGAGGCCTCAGTGAGGGATTTTACATAACCCTCATGGCCTCATACGACAAAAAAGGGATTTCATAGCCACGGGCGTTTCCCAAAATGGGATTCCATAGGATATACCTGTTAAATACCGAAATGAGGCTAAGAGTCGTAGTAAATTATACCTCATTGAGGGAATTTTCATGGCCCTCATGACCTCAAAATTCAATGAGGCTATGAGGGATAATAAATGAGGTCTCATTGAGGGCTTTTACATAGCCCTCATGACTTCATACGAAAAAAAAGGATTCCATAGCCACGGGTGTTTCCCAAAAATGGGATTCCATGGGACGTGTCCATTGGATATAGAGGTGATGAGAATCGGATACGACTTCGTTGTTATAAAGGGAGATAACTCTGCATACAGATTATGGGAAATCAAGCAATCTGATTGGTTAGTTATAATCTATATAAAGGATCTAGATAAAGGAATCTACAAGAGTGCACGGAATAGTGCCAGAACTAAGAAGAATAGATCAGAAAAGCTAAAGATAGTAATAATAAGTAAAGCTGTTCCAGTTGATAGGCTCTTCTACTCTACTGGGGTATACTCCAGGACAAAGGAACATGCCTAGGTAGACGAAAACTATTGCATATATAGATAGAAGCAGAGAATTCGGAAAGAATTCGAAATAATACAAGTTGACGGGTTGTTTGAGGTAATTAAACGAGGATTCTGGGAGAATTCAAAGCCAGAAAAATACTCCGATTCAATCGAACACATCCTCCGAACATACCCCTGTCTTGTTAGAAGGTTCGTGGTCACATAGCAACCTCGTGGTACCATAGAAACCAAGATGGCGGCCTCCAGTATACAAAATTGACGACGGAAACACGTATCACCCTAACAACACGCGCTGCGCACGCACACTCACACCACGTATCACTATGGAGATGACGTCACAAGATGGCCGCTCACCATAACAACCAAACATGGCGACCAGGTCACGTGACATGATGTCACTTCCGCCCCCCCCCCCCGGGGGTCCCCCCAATGTGGCACGAACCATCCCTCTCCTACTACTTCCATTTTTTCAGTCTGTTTGAACCGGACTGTGACCTTATTCCAAACAAGCCTGTCTCGTAGGTCAGTTTTGAGATGGTTTTGATTCCTAGCATATTTAGACGATTTTGGGGGATATATTGATTTTTGCCTACCAATTAATTTGCACGAATAAATAAACACCTTTTTGGCTCCAAAGTTCACGCGAACGATTGTTCTCGTGAAGAATATGTTAAAACAAATTCATGCGAACAGTCTATTGGTTAAAGAAAATCTAAATTTCTATATAGCAAACTACCCAAGTGCATGCGTACTAAACAGTCTCTGACATTACAAAGTGTCATCTCTCATCTGAAAGGCAATTGAACAACAACGATACAATGTAACCCGGGTAAAAATCAGAAGTTTCGCCAATTTATCCTTTTATCGATTCCTTTTTGCATTATATATAAAATGTTTGGGGTGAACTCTTTCAGAGTGGGTAGTAGTTGTGCACCCAAATACCTAAATTCTGAGTATTATACATGACCTGGTACTTGTATGAAATGAAGAGCGGGTAGAGAAAATGATAGTAACTGTTCGGAGATTTTGGGACACGTGGAGTCTCGAAAACAAGATTATACCGTGGGCGTAAAACAGTGTCTACTCAAAGAGAAGTGTGTAGATGGGCAGGGTTCTAATCCCGATGGTGACGCCAAACTGCTCATATTAGAAGAGGCGGGCGATCACCAGTATTGAGATTGGGTGGGAGGAAGTATAAGATTCACGGGAAGAGGTATCTACAGAAACCACATAAATATACTGAATTTGAAGAGAAAACGAATTCTTAACGAACTGAAATTTTTAGGAAAGGATCGCTTCAATTTGTTCTTTTTTGGGTAGAAAACATGTTTACGCTGGTGGATGTGCAAAGTGTAACATTTGGCACTGTTACAACCCACTTTGTAATAAAAGTTGCAATATGTAATAATTATTACAAAATGCAACTACATGGACGGGAAAAACGTGCAATATGTAATAATTATTACAAAATGCAACTACATGGACGGGAAAAACGTTGCAAAATGTAATAAACTTTTTTTTCAAAGGGGCAATCAGAAACTAATTCATGTTATTGTTAAAATAAATTTGCGTCTCTATGATTCTATGACTGTCTTCGGGTATGTTATACGCATTTCTACGTGTATTTGAGCGAGTTTCGTATATATTCGAGGGTTTATTACAAAATGTGCAACTACATGGACTGGAAAAACGTTGCAAAATGTAATAAATGTTGCAAACTGCAACTACATCGACTGGAAAAACGTTTCAAAATGTAATAAAATATTTTCAAGCAGAGTAATCAAACTAATTCATTGTATTATACAATTATTAATAGCAAATTGTATCTGAATGTCTTAACCAAATGCTGTCAATGTGTATTGTTTGTAGAGATGACCACTGGTGATCAGTATAGTGGCGATGACAAGAAATGGCCAGTGATCGTGTATGTCGATCACTAAAAATCGTTGGGAGCGAGATGAGGATTAGAGGGCTATGAGTACTAGCCGCACTGGGGCCTGTCCTCACCTCCTTCACAACCTCATACGAGGATATGGCCATTGGTGATCGCCATTGGCGATCACCAGGGATGCCTAGTGATCACCTCCCAGTATGAAAATGGGAGGGCTGTGAGGAGAGGCTCCATTGTGTCCTCACCTCATAGCCCTCACATCCATATCTCGCCCCCAATGATCACTGAAGATCACAGATTTCTCCCCCCACTGCATGTGTAACATACGTCTGTCCAGGGTGAGATAGCAGGGAGAGACAGATGTATCCCACCCCACCCACGTGACGTTATACATTTATAACGTTATTATGACGCTATGCATAATATTTGGCTACCAACTAATTCATATTGACGTCATCAGAATGCTCTAAAACTCTTTAAACCCCAAGATGCCACTGTTCCTAACTGATTTCGTGGTATATACTTTTGGTATATACATAACTTTTGCATGCTCTTTCCGATGGTGTCATTCGTTTTTCAAAACAACGAATACCAAAGAGTTGATTATATCAGCACGTGACCGCCGATTACCTCTGGCTAACGTAACCGCTGTATGGTGGGGGGAGAAAAATAATCCCTGATGGGTACGGGTGTGGGATGGGAAAATCTCACCCTCGGGACAAGATATTTGGTCCAGACACTCGGCAAGCCTCGTGTCTGGCCCAAATATCTTGCCCTCGGGGGAGATTTTCCCATCCCACACCCGTACCCATCAGGGATTATAATAATCCCACAGTTGACCGGATCAGAACCAGATTAACCGCAAAAGCAAATCACCACCAGACATCGTAGCGCTGCGATTTATAGAAATGTCACTCTTTAAGATTTTGTGTGTGTGAATCGGGGACCAACATGTAAAAGTCTGGTTGACGTAGTGTTTTGATATTTGTGTATTGATTTTAATAGGCTTTGACGCACTGTTATTTATTTGGGTTTTACGACACTTTCAACAGCCAGGGTCATATCGTGTCGGTGGAGGAAGCTGCAGTACTGGGATAGAACCGTCGAACAGCGGCGAGTAACTGTCAGACTCTCCAATGCACTAACCTGAGTTAGCATTTGTTGAAGGCGTGTGCACCATCGACGTGTCATACGTCTTAGCACACTTTGCCATCGTGTTCCCACATAAGCAATCCGGATTAAGTGTTTTGCTCAAGGACACAGGGTGAGAGACGCGGACCCGGATCGAACTTTTGAACCCTCTGTCTAAAGTTCGACAATATCGTCAATGTGCCACCGCGCTCCGCTTTACTTCGTTGAAATGAATAAAGAAATTTTGAGCAAAGCAGCTGAACTGTTTGGGTGAACAACGTGTTATTAATTTTTGCTTGTTGGTGTGTGTGCGTAGTCAAGGCGCACGTGTCCGTCTATATGGGTGCTAGCTCCACTTACATCCTAAATTACTTACAGAATATTTTTCATGCAAAATCGTAAGCTAAGATAGGCGGGAACAAGAGAACTGGGAAGGCCGCCAAAACTCAAAGAGCCATCCGCCCATGAGATAGAGAAGAAAGAGGGATGAGACCGCAATACCCATCCACTACTTGGAATCACCGAAGCGAACTACAGGCGCCCTCTACTCCCGACTCGGGCTGCGGCGAACAGACCTAGACCGCTCATGCGACATCACGTTGAGTGCTAAAGGGAATTGACATTGTTCTCAGGAAAGTCGGTCACTAGACTTGTGTCCACTAATTCCGTTGATATTGAGAGTCTTGAATCACTAAGCCTGGTCGACTGAGCCTTCAAACGCAGCTATCCCACCCCAAGGCCAGTCGTACTAATCTAGGATCGGGGCTACTCAACGGCACAGCCCAATCGCTGGGGCCGAATAACGTCCTGAAACTCAGCTCCCCGGACAACGACAGTGCGCCCACCATGACATCGCCGACGTCATCGCTCCTCTAACCCACTCTTGATACTTATTGTTTTTTCATTCACATACACCATGCATTAAGCATCCACATCAGTCAGCGATGCAAGCGGTGCGCACTGTACATAGCCATGTAACTAGAGTTGGCCATTGAAACTATAGTTGTTGTGTTAGCGACAGGACATTGGGTGCTCGGGCCCGGGAGGAGCGGGGATCCAGATGTGGGTGAGGATAAGTTGGTTACATAACATACCACTAGCGTGTCCGGCATGCAAGGGGGCAGGAGAATGAATAACTTTGGCCCGTAAATCGGACACCTTAACGCTTCTGGCGACAACCAGAAGGGTGTTTTTTAGTTTACAGCCGGGCCCGAAGTCCCAGGGGCACATGGCACGTCCATTCCCAGACTCCACTCCACCCGGGGTGGATTCTATCAAGGTTTTGGTACCCTTTTGTGAGATCGTTCGTGATTTGAGGTCAGAAAGTCTTTTCCCCAAGGTTGGTGGGGCGCTCGTGGAGTGTTTCAAGATCCGATTCTTCTGAGTTGGGTGATGCGAGTGTGCCGAGCACCGATAGCTCCAGGTTGGGGGCTCCTGCTCCGTTGACTTGGTGCGCTTTAGTCCGGCTAACACAGTATGTGTGTGTGACTACAGCAACATAACTACAGCAGCATAGTCGAAAAAGGGCCTGACAAGCTCATGAAGAACCTCAGTACAAACACTCTATCATACCCCCCCCCCCCCCCCCTCCCCCATCTTTCCTATTAGAACCATCGAGTGCTTCGAACAGGCACTTGTAGGCTATTGCTCTGCTGGTTATTTTATCACAAGACGTCTTGAGGGTCAGGTTCTTGTCAATGACGATGTCCAGAAAACAGGCTTCCTAACGGTGATTTATCCTCTTCCCAACGATTTCAACCGTTCCGGTAATTGGTGGAGCTTCTACTGTGGGGTTTCGATCGTTTAAACTGGGGGCTATGGAATGACTGCAATTTACTTCATATAGCGGCAATGTGCGCCTCGCTAAGAAATAGCAGCTGATTGAATTGACGTTTTCCAACAGAACTGGCTTGTGCGCTTCTGTTATCACGAGGTCTCAAGTCTTCCAAACTCAATGAAACAAGAACAGTTTCATTGGATGGATTTAAAAGGTTCTGATTTTTAAAAATGTTTATTTCATGTTAAGTAAACAAGGCTGTCATCGTTTATTCAGAGTGAAGTGTCTGATGAGTAGGCAAAAATGTTAAAAATTTTTAACTGTTCCAGACAAGTATATTTGCGACAGCAATTTTTGGATGGCTGGAAAGATAGCAGTATGCGCAGAATAATTGAAGTTTCATGAAACTAGTGAAATGATAATTTCAGATACTTTTCAATATCATTTCAACTCCAAGTGGATGATAACGCAAGCAGCACAGGTGATGGTTATTTTTTCGGATCCGATTTCAGTTGTTTGGGGTATATGGGGTACAAACAGCAATATTAATTTAATCTTTCACATGCATTCTTTTTATTAGTACACTACTCAAAGTTTGCTAAGCGCCAAGTGCATCCAACTGCCTGTTTTACGTTTTAGTTGAAATATTGTAATGAAAAGTGTATATATTTTTTATTTAATTGTATCTTTAAAGATTTAAGTACAGAAATTAATATTTTGTTTGTGTTTGCCATTATCATTTAGCTTTTGAATACCATAACCATGGAAAGTGGATATTAATGGTAAAAGAGGATTTTTTTTTTCAATATGCCAAAAAGTTGACGGAGCGAACTCATATGGGTTCAATATCGAGTATCAGGCCATTACTGTTAATTACAGCTTGACAACACCTTCTCGTGCTCCCATTCAGGTTCCTGGTGGTCCTTTGTGGGATGTTGTTCCATTCTCCATTCTTAGACCAGCATGGCACCGCGCTCCTCAACACTTCTTGGCTGGACTGTATGGGCTGAAATTGCAAGCTGCAACTCATTCAAGACATGTTCGATTGGATTGAGGTCAGGGGATCCTGCAGGCCAGTCCATACGCTCAATCCCCTCCCTCTGTCGGTACTCCCCGACAGCATGGGCAACATGCGGACGGGCATTATCGTCCATCAGAATGAACCTATCACCCACTGCACCTGCATACAATCTGACGTGGACATCCAGGATCTCATCAATATACCGTTGTGCAGTCAATGTACCACGTTCAAGGACACAGAGCTTTGTACGTTCATCCCAGCTGATGCCGCCCCAGACCATGATTGACCCTCCACTATAGCGGTCATGCTCAGCAATGTTGGCCGCATGGAATCACTCCCCTGGTCTTCTCCATACCATAGAACGCCTATCTGCGTGGTCTAGGCAGTACCTTGACTCATCTGTAAAAAGGACAGGTCGCCAATCTTCTCTGGTCCATCCAACGTGGCCCATGGCCCATTCATGTCGTGCCTGGTGGTGGTTCTGGGATAGCAGAATGCGAATACATGGTCTTCTCGATCGAAAACCACCTTTGTGCAACCTTGCCCGGATAGTCTGCGTCGAAACCTTTACCCCGGATGCATTCTGAATGTCACTGCGAAGCTGGGTTGCTGTGACAATGCGGTTCCTACGGGCCTGAATGACCAAAACCCGGTCTTCAGCTGCAGATGTTGCCCCGTCTCTGTCAATACCATGCCGACTTACTGGTGTGCCACACTGCTAAAATCTTGCCCAGGCTCTGGTGATCACCGTATGGTGTACACCAAGGGCTTCACCAACATGACGATGGATAGCCCCTTGCTCCACCATCCCTACAGCCCCCCCCCCCCCCCCACATGTTTGCTTCAGACAAATGTCTTCTTATATTTGCAGTTGCCATATTCAATCATTAAATCACAAGGGTTTATGTTGAAATGAAGACTGAATACCCTACACTTGTCATGTACATGTAGACAGTACACGAAAACATCATGAAAATCAAGGGGTACATACTTTCCATGACTGTCACGAAACGTCTGCCTGTCAAGAGAGCAAATGAAAATGCTGGGGAAATTCTCAAAACATTCCTCAATCATATCCACCAGAAATATCGCAAATATGTCAAAAGCAAATTTTACAATGATGTGTCAAATATTTGGTGCTTTGCAAACTTTGAGTAGTATATTATTTCTCAAGACCTCAGATTCAGGGCCGCACTGTATATACTACGACTGGTATAAAGACTACTTGTAATTATTTCTCATTTTAAATTTACGAATTAAATTCGAAAATCCAAAAACCCAAAGAACAATACCCGAGTGGATACAGGGGATATCCGACGAGTGGCAGCGAGAAGCATGAGACACATTATTTTTACGAGCTACTTTCACGATCTAAAATACACTATTTGCAGTGGGGACGCGTGGGCTATTTCTGGTATGCACACGCAAATCACGAGATTTTCTTTTCCTCATGTGTGTCAGACCTCAGAAGGTGTGACATTACACCACTGACTGATTTCCTCTCCGTACAAGAAAGCATTTTAAAAAAATGTTTTGCACTCTCACTTGGAATAGTGATGCCGAACCATTTCACAATTTCGCATTAATACTACATCTAATTATAACCAGTTTCTACCCGTACTTTTTTATATTTGTGAAACTAATTATTTTCTGTTTTTCTAATTACCAATAAATAATGAGTGTTGTATTTTTATTCTATGTTTTCGTTTGTAATTCTTTCGAATGTGTTGCTAAATAGTTCCTATGAAAAGGGGTGCCAATGCCTCCCATTATCCTGACCCTGCACCTACCCTAAAACCACTAAAGCTGAACAAAATTTTCATCATGAAAACGCTTGCCTGGAAAGATTTCTTGTGGATGCATGGCTAAGGTAATATAATGAAATTAATAAAACCCAAAGAAAGCAAAGTGAAGTATTTTTGTTTCCATATCCTGCACGAGTAGTGTGTTATGTTCCCGAAAGGGCACTTTATGTGGCCCTCCACCTGACACCCATCCACATCCGGACCCCAGTCCACCCCTGTCCAAATTCCTATCGCTGACACAACCTCTGTAAGCTCATTTGCCAACTCTGGTCGACTGTCTATGTACGGTTCGCATCGTTTGCATCGCAGGCTGGGTGTGGATGCCCACTGCAAAGTTTCTGAAGATGCAGGAAAGTCGGGAATCGACAGAGAAAAATGGTTGAGTAGCTATGACGTCTCTGACGTCATGGAGAGCATGCAAGGTCATGGCGACGTTGACCGCTGTCGATGTCCACAAAGGTGACTGACTGGACGTTGATTGGGCCCAGCATCACCGCCCTGGACTATGTCAATACTCTCGTAACACTGTGCACACAGTGATAGCCTTTAACCACAGTAACTTCAGACCATGTCTGCCTTACCCTATGCCATTTCGCACAGAATTTGTGTCAGTAGTGCCATTTCCCCCAGTAAAATTTGACTGTCGCTATCCCACACCATGGTAGGATCGCCGAGTGATTGTGTCGCTTTCGATTGGGTCACTCATTGGAGGGCTTCGGGTATAGGGTCACAGTTGGGAGCAGAGGGAAGTACGACTGTGTCACTCTCGGTCGGGCGACTGGTTGGAGGGCTTCTGGGATAGTGTCAACGTTGGGAGCAGGGGTGACGCTACTGTGTCGCCAGGTCTGGCCACTGGTTGGAGGGCTTCTGAGATAGGTTCACCGTTGGGAGAAGAGAAAGGGGGACTTTGTCGCTGCCGGTCGGGCCAGTAGTCGGAGGTCTCTGCGTCGCCGGGTCACTAGGTCCTTTTAAAGTAGGTCGGGGTTTCTGGACAGGACAGCGACAGTGGCGCTGTCCGTCGGAATACTCGGAGACCAATGGGGTATATGAGGTGATGCCTTAATGAGGTCTCTTATCGTAGCTCTCACATCCTCATTTCGCTCCCATCCCCACCCTCCCCCCCCCCCCCCAACAATCACTAGAGAGCACCATTAGCAATCATTAGGCATCCATAGTGAACGCCACTGGCAATCACCAATGATTATCTTCCCAATGAGAATAAAAGGGCTGTTTGGAGATGCCCCAGTGAGGCCTCATCTCATTGCCCTCACATCCCCATCTCGCCCCAACAATCACTTGATATCGCTATTGCCAATCAGTATGGACGTCTGTGATCTTTAGTGATCGTTGGGAGCGCGATATAGATGTGAGGGCAATGAGGTGTGGACTCAATGAGGCCTCTCCTCACAGCCCTTTCATCCTCATACAGGGATATGATCACTGATGGTCGCTAGTAACGATCACTAGAGATCGCCATAAGCGATCACTAGGCATCCCTGGTGATCGTCAATGGCCATCACCAGTGATCACCTCCTCGTATGAGGATGTGGGAGGGGGGTGAGGAGAGGCCTCAGTGCGGCTAGTACTCATAGCCCTCTAATATTTATCTCGCTCCCAACGATCACTGGAGATCGTCATAGACGATCACTAGCCATTTCCTGTCATCGCCACTATACTGATCACCAGTGGTCATCTCTACAAACAATACACATTGAGAGCATTTGGACATTGTATAATATAATAATTGTATAATACAATGAATTAGTTTGATTGCTCTGCTTGAAAATATTTTATTACATTTTGAAACGTTTTTCCAGTCGATGTAGTTGCACTTTGCAACATTTATTACAATTTGCAGCGTTTTTCCAGTCCATGTAGTTGCACATTTTGTAATAAACCCTCGAATATATACGAAACTCACTCAAATACACTTTGAAATGCTTATAACATACCCGAAGACAGTCGTAGATTCATAGAGACACAAATTTATTTTAATGGTTGTATAATAACATGAATTAGTTTTCAATGTCCCCTTTAAAAAAAGTGTACGTTTGAAAAAAAAAGTTTATTACATTTTGCAACGTTTTTCCCGTCGAAGTAGTTGCATTTTGTAATAATTATTACATATTGCAACGTTTTTCCCGTCCAAGTAGTTGGTTGCATTTTGTAATAATAATTACATTTTGCCACTTTTATTACAAAGTGGGTTGTAACATGACACCGACGTGATACATCTAAACAAAAAGGTTGTAAAGATTTTGAAAACTATGAAGAACGATTACATTTGGAGGAATTGGAATGTTGGTTTCTGCCCACCCCCCACCCCCCACCCCATCGAGAATGGAATCCTCGCCAACTCCATTAAACTCCCAGACAATTGGACACCGTCAAAGACGTTGACTGGAATTTAGATTTTTAGATGAAGTCCTCGAGATTACTTGGTTCACTTTTCTTACAGCAGCTACATGAACGTGTGAAAAAAACACTAGCTATAGTACGACGAAAGTGCTGTGGTTGGCCTCCCACGGAGGCTGCCATGGGCCTGGGTGTGTGTTTTGAATGACACAGTCTGGAGGAATTAGAATATTAGTCCCTCAATAATCCAGCCTTGCATTCGAGGGTCCAACACGTACATGTAAACAACTAGACCATTGCATACCGTCAAAACAAGGCAGCAATCTAACGTTTTAGATGAAGTTGCCATGATTACTTTGTTTACCACACTGGAGCCCACTTAATTTGATATCTCTTAATTGTATATCCCTGTTAATTGAATATAATTTCCCAACACAAAACCATTTACCATACCTCCAGTACAAATTTGACCTGTTAATTGAATATAGGTTATAAAGTAAACTCCTGTTAATTGAATAAAATATCTTGTAACCTATCGAGAAGTTACCCTGACTCTCCCCAGTTTTTCTTTGTTTTTGACCTATCTGCCCTCAGTACATCCAATACAGGTATTTAATCTATTATATCTTGTTTGACAGAGCTCATGGAGCTCTGTCAAACAAGATATAAGAGAATAAATGCTAAGTTTATCTCTAGAATGCAGGAAAGTGACAAT
Organism: Pictodentalium vernedei; assembly: GCA_031216915.1. Lineage (NCBI taxonomy): Eukaryota > Metazoa > Mollusca > Scaphopoda > Dentaliida > Dentaliidae > Pictodentalium > Pictodentalium vernedei. Next base: position 124,400,790 of record CM062296.1, on the reverse strand, counting down.
CCCTGTTAATTGAATAATTCTCAATGGCAAAGAGGCTATTCAATTAACAGGGTTTCACTGTACTGTCCTTGTGTCAGACGTGATATTGATAATATATATTTATTCTCAAAAGGTATGTATACTTGTTTCGTTTCGGCAATAAAATTACCAGCGGAGGTACCGCCCACCAGTGCTCATGTAAACAAAAACAGATTCGCGCGTGTGAATATTGATTTATTTAACATTTAAACTCTTATTAATTTAACTATCATGGTATAAATAAAATTTACCCAAAGTAGCTTTGTGTGCCAAATGTTCACCACTCGTGGTGAAGTGGTGTTAACCGTGCGCCAAAGGCTCGCGGTTAACACCACTTCACCACTCGTGGTGAACATTTGGTACTCCAAGCCACTATGGGTATATTCTATATGTATGCTTGTTACTTTCAGAGTTCTGGACAAAAAAGAACTGGGAAAGATAACCATCCTAGCAATGTCTGAAAGTGATTTGGACAACGTCCATGCATTCATTGAGACAAGGGAACTGACAGATTTTTCCGAGTCAGATATTTATGCTGTCTATCGTGATCCTCGTTTTCTTGGAGTGGTAGCTGAAAACGAAGAAAAGGAAATTGTAGGTGAGTAGTTTGTGTCGCACACTTAATGCCTTTTTGGGGAAACCCGAGGGGGGGGGGGGGGGCGGAAGTGACGTCTCGCCACATGACTCAGTTACGTCATGTCAAGTTGCCATGATAGCGCACGTAAGTAGCCATGATGTGGCACCATTGCCGCAGTGATAGTTTGATACGAGTTTACGTCGACACTAGAGTATAAAAAGCCGATTCTGGCTCACTTACCCCCCCCCCCCTCCCTCCTTCACCCCCCCCCCCCCCCCCCCCCCCCGTCAAATAAAAAAAAATCAGGTAATTTCTCGCGATTTTCGAGCTTATTTTCCCGAGAAAAATATACTGGCTCACTTGAGATAGAGATACTCCGAGGATCTGTCCTGTCTTGAAGATGCCGCAAAACCGAGATGAGAAGACCCAAGTTTCAAACCATGTATTTTGTACTCGTCTTTTTTAAGTATTCCCTCGCTCGAGTTCATCGATTTTGCCGAGATATCGCTGATGCGAACTTACATATCGCGACACAAAGTGTGAAAAAATGTAATCTTTTTGTCAGTTTTTAAGTTTTTCATCGACGGGGTTGGTGGATTTGTCCGTGATGTCTCGAATGCGCAAGACTAGAAATCATCAATATTAAAAAAAACATATAATTTTCTGCTTGCGTTTCGCAGTGTGCTTACAGCTCGCGAAGTCGATTCAACAGAGAACACTCGGATGTGTGGGAATATTTCCCCCTCATATTCGATCGATCGCGGGTCTGTCTGTCGGTGGCCAAGTGGTGTGCGTGGCTCAGTGCAGTTTCGCTAGGCGGTTGGTGCCGTAGGAAACTCTCTCGACGTGGGTTCGAACCCCCGCCATGCCATTGTATATATATATATATATAAAATTTAAGCTTGAAAGCAATGGGAATTATTTTCTGGGCCAGCGAATAAAGCACTTAGTCCATTCTAGGCCACATTCTGCCTGATCTAGTATTTTGGCTAAAGTTAATCCAATGGGCATTTATTTTAGAAAATAAAAAAAAACTCTTTAAACTCGAAGTGGCCAAGAAAAGACGATCTCGCCAAACCTCTTTTTTCCATACAAATTTTGCATTGGAATGGGAATGTGTAAAAGTGTGAAGATCGCTCGACTCAAACACGTGAAAATGATTTTTTCCCCATCATTGCCTTTTTGCTCAGTGTTATTCCAATGGTGATTTGAGAGAATTGCAGAGAAGATGATTTTCCTCCTTTCATTTTACTCCTCAGTTAGTGTCCTAGAAAGGACGATCTCGAAAAACCTCCTTTTCCATAGAAATTTGACATAGGAATGTGTGAAGTGTCGCAATCTCGGCATCCGTCGGATTTGTAATTTTCCAGTTAACACCGTTTTGCTCAGTGCTAATCCAATGGGAAATTTTGAAGAAGTGTAAGAGATGGTGATTAATGTTCCAACCGCTGACAGTGTTAATCCAATGGGAATTTTTTAAGAATTGCGACGAATTGTTCCATGTCGTGTATGCTGCCCATATGAACACAGAAATTGAGACCCCACTAATTACACTACGAGGTGGGGTCTCAAAACCCCACCACGTGACTTCAATTTGTCTATAATTAACTTGTGTTTTTTGCAAGTGCAGTAATCAGGTTTATTCTTCCACCAAAAATAGTTTCAGTTCACTGTTGTTTAGTGATTGTTAGGTATTGCACTTAAGAATAAATTGAATACGCATGCTCCATACATGTTTTTTGATAATAAAACGCATTATATGGCATATAAAACGATCAAAATATGGAGTTTGAATCGTGTTTTAATCTCGCATGAATATGTCAAACTGTGTGATGGGATGTTCGGCTGATGTCGGTTTATCTTTTGATCTCTCAGTCACCGGCTCTTAATTAAATCAAATTTTTTCACAGTCAGTGAAAATTTACTTTTACTTTTACTTGAAATATTAAAAAGATAGTTCTATATTTGAAACAGTTATTAAAAGCTATTGCGATTCCGAATGTTGTTCATCAAAATCTATTCAGAACTCGAGGAATTACGAAAAAATAAATTTTATACCGTACTGAAATCATGGATGTGAGTTGAAAAAATTATAACTTGACCAGAACAATATCTGGACATTCCCCCGACGGCCTTTCACCTTAATGTAGCTATTGACGGAGAAGAATCATGTTACCAGTACTGAATTTTGCATAAATTGTGGGTTGGGGAGGAAGAGAATCCGATTTACGATTTTAAGAGCTAAGTTCAGAGTGGAATGTTAAAATGTACATGTTGAGAGTGGAATTAACATAAATAAACTACATTAACGAAAAGGAAATGCTTGTGGTGGCCCTGGGACGTTTCATCCCAAGACGCTTCGGAATCCATAATATATTGAAGCACCTGCATGCACTAGCAAGGAAAACTGACCAAGTGTGTGTGTGTGGGGGGGGGGGGGGGGGCAGATGGGCAATCACTGATATAGGCCTATTTGTGCGTGTGGATTTATGGGAGTCCGTGGTCCAATTGCCTCGTTTCGGGGATGGGGAGGGGGGGGGGAGTACTATTTACTTCACCATTTAGGAGTGGTATGGTTGACTGAATCTTACACTGCCAAGACACTGACATTTTTGATGTGCTGGCTGCACGCAAAAATCAGGGGTGGAGTCAGAAAATCTCCGATAGAGGAACTAAAATTTCCAACGCGAATAGGGTCGTGGTGGCTACGTTCTCTGACAGTAGTGCGGCCTAGTATGAGAAAATCTGAAAATACGTTAATAAAATAAAGGCATTTCGGCTCAAGAATTTTCTGAAATAGTCACTTTTCAAACATCTTAGTGCTATTCAACTCAAAACTGAACACTCCACTATGAAGATCACAAATTTTTTAGTGTGATCTGAGAGTCACGCACGGCAGATCTGTGGGATCTCCACATGATATGATCTCCCCGACGAACTGGCCAAATTCCCCGATGAGGTGGGGAGGTGGGGAGGTGGGGTGTATCTCCCCGATGTGGGAGGGGGATTGTAACCCCCTGATCTCATCCCCACACTTTCGTGCCACCCCTGGCAAAAATCTCAAAAACAAGCATCTAAAATTTCAAATCTTACTGAGAGCAACTTTTCGTTTACATTCGTTCCAATTTTCAGTATGTGACATTCCGACATAATGTTTTGCTTGACGTCTGAAGTGGAAAAATGAGGATGGGTTCAAAAATTCACTGTCAGGCAGTCGATGGACTTGATCCCAAGAAAGAAGGAAAATTAGCACTCTATTCTCAAGCCATTGAAAGTTTTGTAAATAATAAACTAAGCTTTGTAAACTTCTGTGTAAATTTTGCAAGCCATTGACAACACACAGTTTTTACAGTAATAATGCGAGTTCATTGAGCTTCTGTTTCAAGTTCTTGTTGTTTTTGATTGTCATTATGAAGTCCTTTGTTTCTATGATCGCAACTGTCTTTTGGTAAGTGTCACATATTTTTCATTCACTGACGGACAGTTCAATCATGATAAAATACAAGTTGTGTGGTAGATGTGGTGACTTCTGTAAGGAAATTAATATGCAGCCAATTAAATGCTCCAACAATTAAAACAGTTTTGACACCTTTCAGTTTGGGTTAATTGCAAAATAATTTCTGGCTATTTCGTCCCCAGAACACATTTAAATAGTCGATGTGCACTTTGATTTTTATAGTGAAATATGTAGGAATTAGTTTCGAATTATTTACTGAAAAACACGGCTAGTTAGTTGCCTTGTTCTTCGGTGATTAAGTGCAAAGTAATTTCTGGCTATTTCGTCCCCAAAACACATTTAAATAGTCGATGTGCACTTTGATTTTTTTTATAGTGAAATATCTAGGAATTATTTTCCAATTATTTACTGAATAGCACGGCAAGTTAGTTGCCATGCTCTTCGGCGATTCACTGCAAAATAATTTCTGGCTATTTCGTCCCCAAAACATATTTAAATAGTCGACGTGTTCTTTGATTTTTATAGTGAAATATCTAGGAATTATTTTCCAATTATTTACTGAAAGCATGGCAAATTAGTTGCCATGCTCTTCGGCGATTAACTACAAAATAATTTCTGGCTATTTCGTCCCCAAAACACATTTAAATAGTCCATGTGCACTTTGATTTTTATAGTGAAATATCTAGGAATTATTTTCAAATTATTTACTGGAAAGCATGGCAAGTTAATTGCCTTGCTCTTCGGCGATTAATTGCAAAATAATTTCTGGCTATTTCGTCCCCAAAACACATTTAAATAATCTATATGAACTTTTGATTTTTATAGTGAAATATCTAGGAATTATTTTCCAATTATTTACTGAAAAGCACGCCAAGTTAGTTGCCTTGCTCTTCGGCGATTAATTGCAAAATAATTTCTGGCTATTTCGTCCCCAAAACACATTTAAATAGTCGATGTGCACTTTGATTTTTATCGTGAAATATCTAGGAATTATTTTCCAGTTATTTACTGAAAAGCACGGCAAGTTAGTTGCCTTGCTCTTCGGCGATTAATTGCAAAATAATTTCTAGCTATTTCGTCCCCAAATAAAAACAAACTTATTTATGTTAATATCTGTGTGTAGTGTATTATGTTTCTATAGTTTATCGCTTTTTAAAAGTTGAAACACTTGAAAGAAATAAAATATATCAAAAGCCAATGTTCTTGTTATTGTTGCTCTATTGTCAATGGAGATAAGTAATTAACTGTTCACCGCCCACTCATAAATAGTTCCTCTATAAATAGACAGGACTAATCTAAATTTAGCATCAATAACTGGGGTATTAATTGACCAGTCTCATATGGGTGGTGTACACGTAATGCTCTCCTTCTGAGACATCACGAAGTTGACAGGGATATTGACATCGCCATTGCCACAAAAGGTGAAAAAAATTATCAGCTAATTTCTTTCTCTTATATATTAAATTAGAGAATAAAAATTGTTAAAATAAGAAAACCTTAAAAAAAACATTCTGCGTGAGAAGTTTCTCAGAGAGGTCTTCTACAAAGTGTGTGCCCATCTCGTGGATTTAAACATTCCTGGAGCGATGAGCGAGAGGTGTCCGGGTTGCAAGTTGGTGGGATCGATCGAGGTGCACACCTGTTATACCACGGAACACAAAGACGCCATAATCATATGTTTTGCGTTGGTGTTTGAAAAGCTCGACAAGGGCGAGATGATAGAATGGTGGAAGACAATGATCAACTCTCGAGGGCAACCGTTGCCTTTGGATTTCGAAATTGAGCAGTTCAGGAAAATGCCGAGAAATCTCCCGAATAACTATTGAGAAAATATTTTGCATTTATTATTGGATAGAGAATATCCGATTCAGATCTTGTGAAGGCGATAAAAAATCACGAGATTAAAAAAATTATTAAAAATTAAAGAAAAAATTGATTATTCAAAATATGATATATATCACAATATCATAGTGGAATATTATAGAGAACACAAACAAAATCTTCCTAAGACTATGTAAAAGTATTTTACTGAGATTTCTCCTGAATGTGTTTGGATAAATGAGTGTGATTATACTTCTCATCGCAACAGACTTTTATTAGTTAAATTGAAGAAAAACATTTAAATCGATATTAAAAATAATTTTTTTTTGAAAATGAAAAAAATAAATTCAAAGTTTTTTGTTTTTTTTTTTACAAAGTCATATCTTTTATTTGTCTGCTAGCTGTCACTTTCCCATTCTATTATTGTCGTATTTATATTCAAACTTTGTTACTTTGACATCTTTCAATTGTATTGGATTGGGAGCACAGCGCAGTGGCTCAAGTAGGTAGATATACAGGCTGCAAGCCAAGAGGTCCTCGGTTCAAATCCCACCTGTGGCAACTCCGTTTTGTCCTTGGGCAAAACACTTAATCCCAATTACCCATGTGGGAGCACGGGTCGCGTTGTGTACTAAGGCGTACTTCACGGCAATGGTGCATCTGTCTTCGACCAACGCTAAACCTGCTTGTGCAGAGTTATTGTGTTGGGGAGTCTGACAGTTGCTAGTTGCTCAGTGGTTTTCTCTGTGTACTCCGGCTACCTTCACCCATAAAATTGTCCAACACGAGGTGACCCTAGCTGTCGAAAGTGTCGTTAAACCCCAATAGATAATAAATAAATAATTGGATTGGATTAGGTTTCAAATAAAAAAGTTATACTATCATTGCATGAAGTGATTTTTTTCAATTCGATTTTTTTTCCATTGCCATTTTTTTTTTATATTTCTTAGAAATAGAAGATATGGAATGAGTGTTTTTCTCCTATAATATTTATGAAACGAGTCTAAGAATTTTACGTTTCAAACGGAAAATTCGGACGAGTTTCATAAGTATTATATGAGAAAAACACTCATTTCTTATTCTATTTATCATATGACACACACACACAAATTAGCTGCTTAGTATGACTTTTTAACACATCACCTAACTTGAGTTGCAGACGGCACTTCGAAAAAACATCCTCGTATAACCAACAATTTTCATTTTTGCTCGTTTCATTCGAGCTCGTTCCAATGAGGGGTCATAACCTATGTTTTGGAAGCAAAAAGTGAAAATATAAAAAAATGAATGTCGTTTTTCTTGAAGGTAAAAGATTAATACAATATAACCAACCCTAACTTGGACAGATAACGTAAATTCTCCCTACTGAAATTATGCAAATGTGACCCAGTTGTATTTTGTTTAGCCAATCAAATTGTCCAGTTTTGAAATTGACCAATGAAAGCTTCCGACTCTAATTATGCAAATTATGAAAATGTGGCCCAGTTGTATTTTGTTCAGCCAATCAAATTGTCTAGTTTTGAAATTGACCAATTAAATTGACGGAAGGCTTTATGTATCACTGAGTAATATGAAAACAAAATATCAAATGTTTTAAAGTGAACAAAACGGACGAGTCATATGATAAATATATATATGAAATCCACTCAATAACCATCTCTCATGTTCAGTATCATTTGTAGAGTGTTGACGTTGGTAATTATGTTGATGGTGGTTCCGTCGTGACAATCGATATTCATTTTGGTCTGACTGAGTTTGTTCAGAAAGACTATGTCATAACTGCCTTTGGGAATGTGAATTGTGAACCAATCCATTCCGTTCGAATATCTGAACATATCATTTTTCTCTGTGATGTTGGGAAACGAATAGTACATCTCCAAATTCACCGATGCCATCTCGTACCTCTTACCCTCTTCAATTCGATTGATGGGTTGAATTTCGTCATGAATCGAGTCTTGTCGCCACTCAACATGATCAAAAAGACTCGTTTGCAGTCATATTATTGGTTGTTCTTAATAAGTGAGTTTCGTATTGTCGTGAGATTTTTTTAAAATTTTACTAATTATTTCATTTTTTATTTCTATTTTATTTTACACTTCTTCTTTTTTAATAATATTATTACTTTCCAAAGTGTGGTTTACTGGGGTTTCCCGGTTTGATTATAAACGATAACTTAACAAGTGAATTATGCAATTAACAATTGGTTCATGTATCCGTGCGCGCAAACGAAGACGCTTTGCCGTGGGTGTAATGGGGACTTCATTGTTTTATGGTTTTTTTTAACATGAAAAGCAGACGACACTTGCAAAAAAAATTCTTGAATAACTATTATTTTCATTTTTTTGTCTCAAAAACATAGGTTATGACCTCTTATTGGAACGAGCTCATCCCAATGAGAGGTCATAACCTATGTTTTAGAGACGAAAATGAAAAAAATAATGAAAATTAATTGGCGATTTTTGAGAATAGCGCTGACCGGTTTTTGCCGTAATGTTAGGTAAAGGTTTAAATAGTATAATTATCGTTAATAATGAAAAATATTAAACAGAGTAATCGCTTGACTTATTTAATAATAATATTATTATTTTCTCTATTCATTATTAATTGCAACTGGATTGCAATAATTGCAATATAAAATTCGCCGAATCCGTTGCTGTATTTTCGATGACATTTGCTTTTCGTCAGATCGATGACTACGAAATTATACATACACATACACATACGCAGGCAGCGAGTGTGATCCGACAATCTTGTCACCTCAACGAGACGTGATACAACGACAGGGATCAACACACTGTTATGATGATAGATTTATTATATGACTTACTCACTAACAGCAACTTGATTTGCTTACCTCGATTTACTTATTCCCTTGAAAGCAGAACATAAAAATAGCAGACGAAACTTACCTAGTTGCGAAGTCTATTTTTAACGGATAAATAGTCCGACGTTATTCATACGGAAATTCTCGGCAATTTCCGTAGGAGTGTGATATGGTTTTTTTGATCCAGGAAAATCTCACCTGGTGTGATCCGACAGTCTGGGTAAAATCGTCAAACTGTAGTGGTATTTAGGGTAAAAATATCACAGTCTCTTAATAAAGTGCACTATCCCAAAACAACTTAACAAAATCTCCTGAATTCATATTTGCTCATGTCGTTGGCCACGTGATCATCGTAAATGTGATTGATATTCTTGAGATCTTGACGAAACAGGCACAGAAAATTTGCGTTCTCTTTTATTGTGTGTCTCGGCAATCTGAAATAATTTTGTGATCGATTGAAACAATCCATATTGCAGTGATATCCTCTAACGTGGTAAGATTCACATGATTCTGTGCCTCCAACATCAGGTCGTCGAAGATCATGAGATTTCTGTGCTTTGAATTCACGTAATGAGGATTGGACACGTCGTTTGCATATTCATAAAATTGACATTCCACATTTGATGCTTTATTATTTCAGAGTTCTCTTGAAATCTCCTGAAAGACCGCTGTGCGCATTTTTCAAACTCGTCCCGGTGATCAGGGATTCTAAGTATCACATCCTTCGGTAAGTTTGCACCTTAGGGCTTTTCGCAATAATTCGTATTCGGGTTGAAAGAGACTCTTGCCAAACATGAACATTCTGTTGTAATCCAACCATTCTGGTTGCAACAACAGATTCGTCTTTCCACAATTCGATTTCCCCACTGTCAATCCTCTTATGCTTTGGGGAAAGAGTTTGTGATTCGATATCTCGGCCCTCTGTGCATTCCATGATAAATCTTTGATTTCCATTCATGATGTTTTGAGGGTTTTTTACGTTTTTTAACTAAGTTTTTTTATGTTGTTTTTTTTTTTATTTTATTTATTTTATTAGGCTTTCTCAAACCCAGTTTTGGAAAGACTCTTGTTATTCTTCTTTTTCAAAATGTTTCTTCTCTATTTTTTTAGGCTTTCCCAAACCCAGTTTGGGAAAGACTCTTGTTATTCTTCTTTTTCAAAATTTTTTTCTCTCTTTTTTTTTCTTTTTATTTATTTATTTTTTTTTTTTAGGCTTTCCCAAACCCAGTTTGGGAAAGACTCTTGTTATTCTTCTTTTTCAATTTTTTTCTTCTCTATTTTTATTTTATTTTTTTTTCCTCCTCGAATTGTGTCTGTTGAACTGCTCAAAAACAAGCTGTACGATTTCAACCACATTTGGCATTCTTATGTAATGTCATAAAATCTAGTGAAGTGCGGTATCGTCATGTCTCTGAAAACTCGTATTTTCAAAATATTCTGCCATAACCGTCAAAATTTCACCATTTTTCAAATGTCTCAAAATTGTTTACAGTTATTTAGCTAAAATTTTCCACACATTTAGAGCATAATGTAATACACCACGAATACTACTCAAATTTTTCAACTTTAACCCCCATTGGCCAAAAATGACATGAATAGAGATTTTTTCTTCAAAATTGACCAACTTCAAGAGCAAATTTATCTAATTACAAGGATGTTGTAACAATTATTTTGGTATGGATAGATGCAACAATGATTGTGCAAGAACGTTACAGTTTACTTTTTAATCTCAGATTTAACACTCAAGCATAATGAGGGCGAGAATAAGAGTACCATTTGAAAATTCCAAATTTGGCCAACTTTGGTTGCTTTTTCTATCATTTTGGAAAGGGTTAATGTCAAACACCTTTCATTTACGTATTCACAATTGACTACCAAGCATATTTGCTGTTGTAAGTTTGGTTATAAAGTTTGACCCTATCCCATTCTGGTTGCATAAAAGCAGGTACTGTCCAAAAAAATCCATTTTTTCAGAATTTGCTAAGTTTAGGTGACTATTTACTCCATTTTAAATTGATTGAGCTTTGAATGTTTTCTACAGCTGCATGCAGCAGTCACAGTATGACAAATTTAGTTCTATATGTTATTATTGAAAGTTTAACCCTTGGCAGATTTGAGACTTCCTATAAGGGTGCTGTCGGAATAATTGTTATTTTCGCCAAAATTTACCAGCAATTTCTCAGCACTTGAGCCATATTTTCTCAAAATGTTTTCCATGAGAAGATAGGACATTTATCCAAGAACAAGTTTGCTGTTATATGTTTTATTCCAAGTTTTAACCCCCACCCAGTTGACGTGCCTTGACTTGGAGTACCCTCAACTTGTACATGTTCATTCAAATACCAAGATTCAGGATTGCTCCAGGTCTCTTATCAGACACTCAGTCTGTGATTGATGTTCACACATTTAGAGCATAGTATGATACACTAAAATTACCACGCAAATATTTTAAAATTAACCCCTATTGATCACAAATGATATGAATATAGCATTTTATCTTCGAGATTTACTAACTTCAGGCACTAATTTCTCTAATTGCAATGTTGTTGTAACAATTTTGTATGCATAGATGCAACAATGCTTGCAAAAGAAAGTTACTGCTTATTTTTTAATCTCATCTTTAACCCTCAAGCACAATGAGGGTAAGAGTTCCATTCGAAAATGCTAAAATTAGCTAACTTTGGTTACATTTTCCTGTCATTTTCGAAAGGGTTAATTTTAAACATTTTGTTTTGCTATAGGTAGGGATGCTTAATGAACAAATCCGCTGCTGTAAGTTATGCTTTGGGGCTTAACCCAACATATGCTTTGGCCACTTAAAGAATAGTATTGTCCAACAAAAATTGATTTTCAGTGAATTTTGCCAACATCTGTACTCATTTCCTCTAATTGTAAGGTTGTTGTAGCTTTTATTTTTGTGTGGATAGATGTAACAATGATTGCAGAAGAAAGTTACTGTTTACTTTTTAATCTCAAGATTTAACTCCCAAGCACAATGAGGGTGAGAATAAGAGTACCGTTATAGAATGCCAAAAATAGCCAACTTTGGATGTTTTTTGTCTATCATTTTGGAAATGGATAATTTCAAACATTTTGCTTTGCTATATGTAGTCTGCATTTTCACATTGGAAAGTTGGGAAAGGCCGTAATTTGTCCATCAAATTACAATTCTCTTTTTATATATAATCGCTGTTGTTCATCGTCTTAGCAAGTTCCTGTGTCAATACAACACTTTTATTTTATTATTTATTTATTGTCGTTCATTCCCAAACATGGGTATATGACATGAAACATATAGTAAAACATATTGAAATATGAACACATGAATGATACAAAACAAACAAACAAACAAAACAAAAAAACCCCAAAAAAACAAACATTTGCAAATATCAGTTTAGTTTCAACGCAGTTTTGTGGACAGATGCACCTGTGTCTTGTCTCTGTGTATGTATTTTGTAGACGTAACGCACAACTAGTGGGGGTCATGTCGTAGTTGAACTCCTCGATTAGTATTTTGGCTAGATCCTGGTAGCTCATATTTGCGCTGTCTGACATGATGTGATTCATTTCCCGTAAGAGTGCTCACCGCTCCGCGCTATATAACGGACATTCAAACAGGAAATGTATCTCATCTTCAACCTTGTCATTGCAAAACGAACAAAACCTTTGATCTGAGGGAACCGGTGGTTTTTTGTGCCTATCAGTTTCAATGGCCAATCTATGGGTGCTAATTTTCAGTTTTGTGAAGGACTTCGTATGGCGCTGTTCTGTTCTACTGCGAGATAAGCTTCTGGCTGGAAACAATGTTCGGTATTACTGTAGAACGAAAATTTAGATGAATTTGGCAAATTAGTATACCACCAGTCTGAATAGTTTTCTTGTAATTTTTTAGACAGGGTGAATAGTAATTTCCTTATGTCAAACGTACATTTGTTTAACCAGACATACCCAACATTCAGATAATGAAAGATATTTTCAATAGCTTTTAACCAGGTACACTGCAAAAATAAAGGGTCAGGGATAACCCGCCACCAGGACAACCCGCCACCGCTCGATTTTGGTGGCGGGTTAGCCCAGGTTTTGGTGGCGGGTTAGCCCAGGTTTAGTGGGCGGTATGGAGGCGTGGTTTTATAGATTATTTCATTCTTTTAACTTAAAATTCGACTAAATTTGTTTGTTTTGTAACCTTTGAATACTTTTTAAATTGTTTGTTATTCTTATTGTATAAACTGATGGCTTCATGAAACTTGTTTGTATATCGGCATTCTTTGATAAATAAAGATTCAGTATAGTATATGGAGTTGTTTTTGTAAGTGATATATAATCAGGTTGTATTTTTTTAACTGACAATTAATCAGATAATTAATCATGTTGTTTTTTACTATGATGCGGCACTGTGCCTAAAGAGATGATTGTTTTTTTTAAGTGATAACAAATCATGTTCTTTGATTAGAAGCCATGTTTTTAAGTTTATTTAGCGGCACACCAAAGTTGTTTGGAGGGATAAATAGGGGCCATGCATTACTGCAAGCATCATTCACCATCAACATGGAACTTCGTCAACGTTCCAGAGACATAGAATATCCATGCATAGAATGCGAGAGGAATGTTAGGCCTCGGCAACAGGCTCTTGATTGTGACGGATGTGGTCGGTGGCAACATCGTATTTGTAATACGGGAATTGAACAAAGTATGTACATAAATATTTATTTCGCTTATTTTCCCGCATTATGGTGTGTGTGTGTGTGTGTGTGTGTGTGTGTGTGTGTGTGTGTGTGTGTGTGTGTGTGTGTGTTTGTGTATGTATGTTTGTGTGTATGTATGTGTGTATGATCTCGAGAGAGAGAGAGAGGGAGAGGAGGAGAGAGAGCGTGTGAGAGAGAGAGAGAGAGAGAGAGAGAGAGAGAGAGAGAGAGCGTATTATCACAGAATTAAAATATGTACATTAATTGTATTTAATATTTATTTTCACAGGAAAGTACAACGACGCAAACAAAGGTTTATGCACAATATACTTCAATTGTAAATTATGCAATAGAGAAACACCAGGCGTGTGTTCTGCAGTATATATATATTCGCCATTCCAGCTAAGATTGCTCAGTCATGCAAAAAGATGGTTCATTGACGGAACATTCAAGGTAAATGTCGGTTACTAGTACAAAAGAGAAAGAGAGAGAGAGGGGAGGGGGGGAAGTTGGGGTGAGAGAGAGAGAGAGAGAGAGAGAGAGAGAGAGAGAGAGAGAGAGAGAGAGAGAGTATTAAATAATCAACATTAATTCTAATCACTTTTTTTCATTTCTATTTAACAGATTTTGGGTAAGCCATTCAAATCACGGAGCAGTCAGCTGATGTCCATTAATGCATTCGTACAAAAAGACGGCAAGAAGAAACAGTTTCCATTGGTATTTGCAATTATGTCCCGTCGCACCAAACAAGACTATGTTGACGTACTAAATGCGGTGAAGGATAAACTAGACGACCAGTCTGTCACACATTTCGTCTTGGACTTTGAACAAGGTAAATATTTCCCTCCCTCTCTCTCTCTCTCTCACACTATCTCTCTCTCTCTCTCTCTCTCTCTCTCTCTCTCTCTCTCTCTCTCTCTGCAGTTATAAAATTAATTGTTTTCTTTTTTTTTCAGCAACATGGCAAGCAATCAGAGATGTCTTTCCAGGAACAGATATCCGTGGATGTTGTTTCCACTGGACACAAGCTGTGTGGAAGCATGTGGGCAGCGTTGGGCTCCAGCCAACATATCACGAACATGGGGAAGTTCATAATTTCATAAGACAGGTTTTGGCACTGCCTTTCTTGCCGTCAACACATATAACAGAATCCTTCTCCAACCTTTATGACAGAACAGAACCGGAAACAAAGTTGCGGGAATTGATGGACTACGTGAAGAGTCAGTGGATACAATCAAGCGTATTCCCCCCAAGAGACTGGAGTATTTACAACCATACCATCAGAACGAATAATGATATTGAAGGTAAGTTATCCATCAAAACTTTTTTGTAAAATTAGTTTAGAAATTTTTTTTTTCCTTTTCAATTTATGAAAATTTCAATTTTTATTAATAAGTATATTTTTTTCTCTTTTCAGCTTGGCATAGAAGAATAAATATGTGTCGAGCGAATTTAACGTTTTACCGGCTGGTACCACTGCTCCACGCTGAAGCGAAAGAAGTGGAAGTAAGAGTCAACGCTGCAGACTTAGAGACGGAAACACGACAAGCGTACACAACACAGTCTAAGAAAATTGAAGAGTATTGGAGAAAGTACATGGCCGACCCACCAGAATTGACGACAGGAGCTTTCTTGAAGAAATGTTCTGCACTGTACATTTCAAAAAAGAAAAAGTAGATTGTATATTTTCAGATATTTGTTTCATTATAACTGTATTCACTGTATTGTCATTGTATTTATTTCTTTTATATTTTGTATATTTTGTAACTTGTTCTTTTTCAATTTGTAAAACGTATTCTTTTTAATTTGTAAAACGTGTAATAAATAAAACTACTGCTCATACACGTTTCCAAAAGCCATCTTTGTCATGTAATTAGTTTTCCTAAGTTCTTTGTTTTTTGTTCAATAAAACCATTTATTAGACTGAAGAGATTACTTGTTGTTTTTTATCACCAGGACAATGGATTCAATCACTCGACACATAATCCTTTCACACCTCATAATCCCCTTTCGCTGTGCTGTAAATTGGTGGCGGGTTGTCTCAGTGGCGGGTTGTCCCGACCGCTTGGTGGCGGGTTGTCCTGGTGGCGGGTTATCCCGATCCCAAAATAAAGGGTTTTTTTAGAACCAAACCTGGTTCTATCTTGTCCCTGAGATGGAACCAGTTTAGTTTAAACAGTATTTATTTCAAATAAAATAAATTTACCAAAATTAGCATTCCATTTTAACAGAATAATACATGAACTGAAGTAGATTCAGCAGTAAACCTGGAGCTTATTCAACGCAGTAGCCAAACATTTTGAAACAACGCAAGTATAAATACCTGGTATATTGGTTATACAGAACCCAAACTGGTTCGATTTGCCAACTGTTCATATCTCCATTTCTTAATAATGATTTGAGACAACCTCGTATATGCTCTAAACTTACGGCTGAAACCTCCTCAATTTATGTTTAATTCTGTTAATAGTTAATGTTAATCTTTATAAATTTATTTGATTTGAAATAAAAACTGTTTAAACAGAACTGGTTCCATCTCAGGGACAAGATTAGAACCAGTTTTGGTTCTAAAAAGAATCTATATTTTTTGCAATGCAGATGATCCTGATTGGCGTGCGTCAATCAAACTGTGTGATGCGATTGAATTCGTACCCATGTTTTGCAGGCGAAACCAATAGCTAACAATCTGTTTGATTATAAAGATATCATGGGGTAGGCACCTAATTCATCCCGTATGGGAAGGGTGCTGGAATATTTAGTTACGCCTAGTGCCTGTTTAAAAAAATTTGTATTGAACAAGATCATATTTATTTTTGTCAAATTAGAAGCCTTAAAATATCCAAGTTTCATGTTCGCTAGAATATCTTCTGTTTTCGACGATAATTTCGGTCGTTTAATGTCTTTTAAGTCTTATGAACTTCTGTATTAAATTGGCACTTCTCTTGCCGACTTCTGAAGTGATTCGGGTGCTCGCTTCTGTTGCGGCTTTTTTGCCCACATCCATCGCGGTCCTCCTTTCGGCCTTCGTGGTGGCTGAAGCAGCGATCTGTTTTGCTACATCACCGGTGAAGGCACGCGACAGAGCTCCGATCATCAAATCCAGCAAACCCAATCTGCCGAAGACATAAGATCTCGTAAATCCTCTGTTCTTTATCACTGACATATTTTTTTCTTTTCTCTTTCGTTTTAATTTTTTAAATAATTTTATTTTTTTTAATCTTATTTTTATTATTTTTTTTATTTCATATTTTATTTTTTATTATTTTATTTCCCCTCTTCCTTTGGCGTATTCGTGATCAATTTATACGTTTCTCTTTTCAATACTTTCACCAACTCGTTTCGCACTCCGGTACACGCTAAAAACTAAAGTGTTAAAAACTACACTTGAAGTGCTGTATTTAACACTTACTAAGTGCTGAACTAGCACTTTGTTCAAGTGTAGATATCCCAGAACTTGACAGGTGTTACAATAATACCACTTCACAAGTGTAATGTCGCGACACTTAAAAGGAAACAACGCAGATGACGCGGATCAGGCTCGAACTCTCGAGCCTGATCCGCATCATCTGCGTTGTGTCCTTTTAATTATGTACCCACCAAGCGCAAATCAAATTATGGACGATTCTGGAAGAACCATCAATGCTAGACACATGGGAAGTGCCATCCATTCAAGTTTCAGATGTCTGACGATTGTAATGTCTAAGTGCTTAAAGCAATGCACTTTGGGTGTTAAAATCAAACCCTAAGAGTTAGAATGGGTTTAACACCTTGAAAGTGTCAGTTTTAACACTTTAGTTTTTAGTGTGTATTGCCGGCTTCTCGGCTCGCCATCAATAGATCTAATCTCTCCAACAGTACATTGGGATCTCAAGGAATGATCGTAATGGTAGTTGTCATTCCCTTACCTTGTGCTTCCCACACGGTTTCAACACTTGTTTCCATTTCACACCTCCATTCACTTTAGGTCTTCATGACGTTCCTCTGAATCAAGAGATTGACAGAATTATCATAATCATTGTCACTGTAATAGCTAGGATCAGCCAGCACGATCAGATTCCACAAATCCTTAGTGCCTTTGTACGTCCGACATTCAAAGATCAGATCATTATCGTCGATTATTTTTACCATCTTATCACCCATGTAGACTGCACGCTCATTCGATCCTCGACAGAAACCATAGAGAGGGTTCACCATCGATGGATTCGTCGCATATAAATATACGATAATACCATAGTGTGTTTTGATATGTTTGATATTTCAACGAGTTGAAAGTGAGTTTTTTTCGCGAGGCTTGCCGAGCGAAAAAAACTCACTTTCAACGAGTTGAGATATCAAACATATCAAAACACACTATGGTATTGTTGTATTTATCTTATACCGACCATTTTTGTTCTTTTCTGCATTTTTAAATGGGTTTTGGGGATGATTTCGTGTCAAAATGTCGACTCATCTGGAGTGGAGTCGACTGCTTTCTCTTGTTGGGCATGAATACATGTGATGTGCCCGGAAAAGCTGTTGGTGCGTAACAAGATTACAAATTCAAGTGAATGATAGAGTATAGTTCCCCTTAGAAAGTGGCCCTGTAACTGGGAAAACAATTACAGAAATATACTTACGCCTCAATTTTGATGATTTATGACAAAAATATGTTTGATAATCAATTTCACCAGATTTGATACGATTTATAAACAATTTTGCGAATGTCATCATTATATTATAATATAGAAAAAGACTATAGTCCGTTCTCCAATCTATATGACATAGGGGTATGTGTTATAGATAATCTATAACACATGGGCTATATCTTCAACGGGTATAAGATAAATTCCCATATTCTCCAGGTTCCATATCTTTAACATCACCTACCGCGCTAACGCTGGACTTAACACTGACAGAATCGTCCACATCGCTACTTAGACCAGTCTCTATTGCCATAGGACAATATCCAGATGCGTCTCTCAATAAACTCAACAGAGAACCCTCTCTTATAGGTTTCAGTTTGTCGACGATTTGTCTCTTCGCTTGCTCCCGAGTGTCTATCACGGGTTTGAACAACTTTGTCAGGCCTCGTTTCATCTCGATCCCACTCATTCGTTTCGCCAAAATGCTCTCTCGAATATTCCTCTTCAATTTGTCTCTCAAGTTAGGATTCTTGATCCTTATAAATGGCATATTTATTTTAAAATTTAATTTTTTTTTTATTTTGAATTTTATTTAATTTTTTTTTCTTTCTTTTTAATAATATATAGAAAAAAACAACATATAATATATATATATATATATATATATATATATATATATATATATATATATATATATATAGTCCTTTGTCACAGACAGACAAACAGACAGACAGAACCGCGATCGAAGGAATTGGAGGAGGGAAATTATCTCCTCTCTTTTGCAGTTTGTGATATTTCTTGTGTTCCACACAGTAAGGATCACTGTCAAAATCACTGCATTTTCTCCCGAGATGACAGTGACGGCGGTGAAGATACCGCAAATCCGAGATGAATAATCCTAAGTTTCAAACCTTATATGTTTTGCTCGGATTTTTTGTGTGTTCCCTCGCTCGAGTTCATCGATTTCGACGAGATACTCTGATGCGAACATACACATCGCGATGCAAAGTATGCAAACCGTGATTTTGGGGTCAGTTTTTTAAATGTCTCATCGACGGAGTTGGACAGTGGTTGCGTATTCCAGTTTATGGGGTTGCGGCGAATGTCAACGTCTTCTGAGAGCAGCTTCGCTGTTGGAGATACGGTTGAATCTGATGAGCGGGAATTTCCCAGTTTAATACTAGACTTAATGCCCGGGAACTTCGTAGACAAGAATCGGGAATCAAAGGACGCAGAAGCACCCTTTAATATCCGGTTCTGTTCTATGAAAATGCCGGGTATCGGCACTGATATTTAGAAACGAGAATCGCAAATACCCCGTTTTGTTAGGGTATTTAAAAAACGAGAACCGGGAAATTCCCGTTCCCGGAATTAAACCCAACTCTAAATCCACAAATCATCAATTACTTAACCCTTTACCAAACGAATCGCCCGCATCCGCCCGCGTAATATGAAAATTCAGCAGTTGAAAAAATATTATTTTTTCAAAAACTTTAAACAAAACCATATCATGTGACCCCCCCCCCCCCCCCCCGTTGGAACGAGCTCGTTGAGCTCGTTCCAATGAGGGGTCACATGATATGGTTTAGTTGAAATTTTTTGAAAAATTTAAAAAAATGATATTTAAAATAATAGATTTTGATATCGTCTGCGTTGGGTAAAGGGTCAAGTTTGTTTTTATCTGCGCCATTGAACAAATGCATTAATTCATTTTTCAACGACTTTGTGGGACTGAAATTAGATTTCTACTTGATACATTGAGATGATGAGATAGGTCGAGTCTACCCAGTCCAGAACGGAGATGAAAAGCATGCAGTAACTATTACAACAAAAGGATTGTCGTCTGCTTTCCTCCAAAATCGATTTGACAGATCCCAAATTTCGAAACGCTAATTTTGCTGTTTATTATTACCAGGGCTCAAAATAAGTGTGTCGCGTCGCTTTTTGCTATGCAAAACTTGCAAAAAGCTACACAATGTTCAATTATGATTAGCATTTTGCGATACAAGATAATCAACTGCAGCCTATTAGGCTGCAGTTGATTATCTTGTATCGCAAAATGTAAATGAAAATTTGCAAACAAATTTGAAAACTAATTCACTGATGCTTTACTTCTGATTGTGTAACATTCCATGCATAACTCAGATTAACTCTCCATCCAGCATCATTAGCAATTTCATATGTAAGATGAATTCTATTGGTTTAAATGTTTCCTGTTTATACAACATTTTGCATAAAATGTCCATTAAAAATAACTTCAAGCCCATCAAATTAAAAACCCCAACTTCCATTTTGAGACCTCTATTAAACAACCAAGACGCCATTTGAAAATACCCAAGTCCATGCAACCTTTAAAGGTAGTTCAGTTAAAAAAAACATAGTAAACGTTTCATGTGTTGCTGATCATTTGGAAATGCCCAGAAATGGATGGAAACTATTCTGTCTACTTAGAATTCAATACAAAACAGCATAACATAACTCTGGTATACAAAAATAGCTATGTAATTTTTACAAAATGCTATTCAATTTTTTGGAAATGTGTAGAATTTTGCTACACAAAGAAAAAAAGTTATTTTAAGCACTGATTATTACTTGAGGGCAAGTATGTTACTTTACTGTATCGATAATATCTATATGCCACCATCAACCAAGTTTAGGAAGTATATTCCAGCTCATATTGGAAAAAATATAATTCTTTCAAACTTTAAAGCATACATTAACACGGAGGAGCGTCGCCCATCCTTTCGCCTCCAATCTGAGACTCATTTCGGGAAAATGTATCACTGCAGACAGCAACTGAATTGTAGAAACCTGAATGCCCACCTATCTGACAATAACCTTATGCCTTTCTCATTCTGCTCACCTGGAATATTGAAAACAACTGAACATTTTCTACTGAACTGCGTAATCTATGCAGATTAGCACCAGGAAGCCCATGGACCCGTTTCCAGACAATTTAAATTGTATTATCCCTGCTGTGTTCGGGTGTGAGTTGTTTACTGATGATGACACTCATTTCACACTCCATAGGGTTAGAAAATATATCTATGCCCTTAAATCCAGGGGCGCTTTCGTTTTAAATCTGTAAGCACTGCCGGGGCTTTATTGTCTTATTTGAAGTTCTTGAGACGAGCTGATAGGAATGACCACCGGAGTTGTCTCATTGGTGGGTGCATGAGTACTTACAATTGTACTCCCAACAATGCTTCTGGTGCAAGTGTTCGATTTGTAGAGCTCGCTGGTGGGACGGGTCTGTTGGCCAATCAGATAATGACAATGATATGTTTATTCGCCAGTATACTAAAAGCATACAATGTTAACAAATATACATACATATTTATACAATATTTATGTGCATAATAACAGTAACAAACACAAACATACAATCATCCAAAGACAATATTATACTGGCAGAGAAAGGCGTGGCCAGACTGGCTGTCTTCCTGCCTTCCCCAAAAGGAGAGGAATGAGAAATAAGTTGAAAAAAGAAGGTTGGAAAAGAAATATAAAAATAAAAAACGCATGTTCTACAATGTTCATTTTAGTTTTTCATTCACAGCATTCACCAAAACAGATGGTGACAACATTCGCGAGAACCTGTATGCATGGCTGACTTCCAAAAGAAGCGGGTTCAGTTAACACGGCCTCAACCAATCACCGATCAATCATTTCTAAAATACGAGTTCAGTGTATACATATATACATACATATACGCACGCATACATATCTGCACACCCACCCCCCCCCCCCCCCCGTACATCCGCACGTCCGTCCGCCGTTCGCGCTATAATACGGGACTTACGAGTTTTTTCCGTCCGTCCGTCCGTCCGTCCGTCCGTCCGTCCTCCATTCAACCAATGTCATTGACAAATGAAAATAACGTGGTGTGTCCCTTTTCGGCGTTAACCCTTTACCTAACGTAACGGCCAAACCGGCCAACGCTATTCTCAAAAATCGCCAATTAACTCGTCGAACTCGTTCCAATGAGGGGTCATAACCTATGTTTTTGAGACAAGAAATGAAAATAATTAATTATTCAAGAATTCTGTTTGCAAGTGTCGTCTGCTTTTCATTTTAGGTAAAGGGTTAAGGAACTGGTTTCTCCACTTACAAGGATACTTCCTCCGCTTCCATTACATCACGCTCGTTGTTCAATACCCGCCTTCTTGGTGTAAACTCATTTCTCTAATGTCATTTACTCTGCCAAAAGGTTATACATACGCATATTGTCTTACCACCGAATTCAGAAGTAAAGTAGAATTATGTAACGTCATCTTCTATATTCGGAAATAAATATTGTTTAAAAGATAGCAACAAGACTGGATAGAACTCACGCATTCTATTTAACTATTTACCCAAAACAAGTGGAGGACGACACTTGGCAACAAAATTCTTCAGTAATTAGCAATTTCATCTTTTGGCCCGAAAACATAGCTAATGACCCCTCATTGGCTCGAACTCGACAAGTTAATGTCTAGGTAAAGGATTAATTTAATTTAGCTGATGAACATTTTGCTAACATCAGTGCATTTATTTATCCGTAAACGTTGAAAAAACGTAGCAGTCGTCACTTGACTATTTTAGAAGATGTGTTTTTCAGGACACTTTGCCTTTCTTCGTTATGATGAAGATGTAACGCTTTTTGGTCACCTTATTGTCAAGAAATCACACAGAGGATAAAAAATCTTGGCCCAAATATGTTGCAGTTTTGTCCGAAATCGAATAAAGTGAATTCGATAATGGTAGCTTATGGCTTTAATAATTACAGTTTCTACTACGATAAAAACAATGGAGGTTTGAAAAAGGAGTATGGTATGTATATAAAACTTGCAGGAAGGTTCAGTGAGAAGTATATCAACAAGAAAGCGGATTGCAATGCAGAACTTTTAGAAGTTGAGAAAATAGATTTCAGCACTCTAGTTGGTTATGACGAATGCATCCATATAAAACCAAGACATTCTCTGCTGCAGGCTATGTGTGTCCATCCAACAACAGTGGCTTACGCTGCAGTAAAGGGAACGGATATCGTTGGCTATGGATTACTATGGAAGTGCTCGCGATCATACAAAGTTGCTCCATTGTTTGCTGATAGTCCTGGCATTGTGCAAGCATTGTATCAGAAACTAGCAAAGCAAGTACCCAAGGAATCTATAGTGTCCATGTTTGTGAGTTTGAACAACAAGAACATAGCTGATTTTATGAACAAAAACGAGTTCGATGTGGTTTGCAGTGCGTGGCGTAATGTGTATCCCAAACGATTAGGGTTGAACTTTAGAATCGATTATAAGAAGGTATATAGCATAAGTGATGCGAACTTTTATCTATGTTGACAAATATTCGTAATGACTCATTTTATGTTATAAACTGAGAAGAGGTTGTGGAATACTATTTTATACCATCATTTACCTATTCTACTATATATAAAAATCCTATGACATAAATTTTAGCTTTACACACCAACCGTGGTGAACATACCAGCAACGGGATTTCAGTAGTTAAAATTTACACCTACAGTGGAACTACATCCAAGTTGACCTTTGGTGACCTCGCCTTGAATGCAAACTTGTCTAAATTTATCACTCATCGTCTCGTGGAGAGTGAAATGAAACCGGTAATTATTTATTACGTTTTTAAATACGTTTACCTCATAAGCTACCAAAAATTAACAAACATACGTTTTCTGATGTTAACAAAGCATCCATAACTCGAAATAGTATGTTATTATGTTATTAAAATGGAAAAAAAGGCCGCGTAACTTGCGCGTTTAGTTTTCTATTTCGTTTCGGCGATACAGTTGCCAGCGGAAGTACCGTCCACCGGTGCTCATGGAAACAAAAACAGATTCGCACGTGTGAATATTGATTTATTTAATATTTAAACTCTTATTAATCTGACGATCATGGTATAAATAAAATATGCGCAAAGTAGCTTTGTGTACCAAATGTTCACCACTCGTGGTGAAGTGGTGTTAACCGCGCGCCAAAGGCTCGAGGTTCACACCACTTCATTACTCGTAATGAACATTTGATACACCAAGCTACTATGGGTATATTCTATATAAAGCCCCGTCGAAGACGGTGTAATCTGGGCGTTAACAAACATGTGTAGTTTTTCAAGGTCTGAAGCATGGAAATTGTACGTTTCGGCCTTGGGACGTTTCGTCCTCGAGACTTTTCGGCCTGCGCCGTCTCGGGCTCCCAATAGTGTAAATCTGCGATTGATTAGAAATAGCTGTTTTGTCAAGGAATCGAAACATGGACGACTTGGAGTAATCCAAACTTTGACTTAAAGACTATTAGTTAGATTTTTTATTTTCAATTGACCTTCAAGGTCGAATGAAAATTTAAGAAATATAAATAACGGCGTTTAGTCCACGTTGAAACTTAGGGATGGAGTCAAAGGAAACGGGAACGTCATGGAGTCGAGTCAGTGGAAACAACAAAGACTGGATCGCTTGCTGCAAAATTGCGATGGATATATGTATAAAAACAACTGAATGTTTTTGTTGTGTTTTTTTCAAGAGAGGAACCTCATACAAGGACATCAAAAAATCTTCTTCAGTCATGTATTGTGCGGCAGCATTTAAGTGCTATTTAAGAAAAGAAATATTCAATCAAAAACAAAAACAAAAAGAAACAAAGAAAAAAAAACAACAAAAAAAAAGGAAACAAGAGGTAAATAAATAATTTCCCGCTATTTAACCCTTTACCTAAGATGAAAAGCAGACGACACATGCAAACAAAATTCTTGAATAACTATTTTTTTTCATTTTTTGTTCCGAAAACATAGGTTATGACCCCTCTCGGAACGAGCTCGACGAGCGCGTTCCAAAGAGGGGTCATAACCTACGTTTTTGAGACAAAAAAATGCAAAAAATAATGAAAATGAATTGGCGATTTTTGTGAATAGCGCTGGTCGGTTTTGGCCGTTATGTTGAGTAAAGGGTTAAGAAAAACAGTACTTCATTAGAAAAAAAAACATTAAAGGTGAAGTCAATATATTTTCTCGTAATCACAATTTTTTTAAACATTCACTTGCAGAAGTAGCCTTTGTAGTTGATGGAGTTATGGAGGTGAATTGCTGTTGTGTGCGCGCGTGGTGTGGGGGAGGGGTTTACAACTTTTATTTGTTTATTTATCTGGTGTTTGAAGAACTGCATTTATATTGGGCGGTTTTGTTCCGTGTAAACATTCGTAGACGAATTAGAGGTTAGTGTTATCGCTAGTATTACACGACACTCAGTGGGCTTAAAAACACCACAAATATCGTCAACGCTGCTATTGAATTAAAACTGAATCAGAAGATAGAAGGGTTAATGATAACGTTTGTTTTGGGGGTTTAACGACACTTTCAGCAGGCAGTTTTAATTCGCTTCATGCCATTTTATCATTGGCAGCAATACGAGGACCCGTGAAAACCATCGAGTAGCAGCGAATAATTCATTAGTTATTGGTTATTTAATGATGATTTACGACACTTTCGACAGACAGGGTCGCCTTGTTTCAGACAGTTTTACGGGTGGAGAAAGCCGGACTACCCGGAGAGATTTTCCGAGTAGCGGCGAGCAACTGTCAGATCCCCCAACGTACTAACTCTGCGCAAGCAGGTTTAGCATTGGTTGAAAGCAAGAACACTTCGAACTTTGGCGCGCATTAGTACAAAACGCCACCGCGCTGACACGTGGGTAATCGGGATTAAGTGCCTTATCTAGTGACATAACACAGTTCCAGTTGGTCGGGGTCGAACCTCTGACCTAACGGTTTGAATTCCAATGCCCTAACCACTGAACAATTGAGAAGTAAATAAACACACTGGAACTCGTGGATTAAGTTTCTTCCGTCGTTTATTTAGTAAAGTTCAAGAAAGCTTTCAGAGATTAAAATGCAACGATATCGTTTATCACACCACACCAGTCGGACGTCAGCTTCTATACCAATACACCAGGACTTCTAGGGTTCAAATCGTTCCAACGCGACTTAACTATTTAACAAAGTTTTATCGGAGCGGCTTTTTCACTCAAAGACCATGCCAACGCTCCGTTCCTTTCTGCCCGTTGGAAAATCAGAATGCGACTAATTTTTACCCGACCGACCAGTTGATTATATCTTCCACTCGCCAGCATGACGAAGACTGTGTGTCTTAGATAAGAACAGAACGATGTTAGTAGTATGTAATGTGGTTTTCGAGGGTAGTTTGGATGACCCCGGTGGATGACCCCGGAAGTGACGTCATGTCACGTGACCCAGTGGCGCCATGTTGTGTTGTCATGGTAACCCGCGTGAGCGGCCATCTTATGACGTCATCCCCATAGTGATACGTGGTGTGAGTGCGCATGCGCAGCGCGTGTTGTTAGGGTGATACGTGTTTCCGTCGTCCATTTTGTATACTAGAGGCCGCCATCTTGGTTTCTATGGTAGCACGTGATTGCTATGTTACCCTAAGGCCTACAATAGGACGGGGTATGTTTTGGGGGTATGTTCGATTGAATCGGAGTATTTTCTGGAACGACTTCCCTGGATAATTACCACAAACAACCCGACAACTTGTATTATTTCGAATTCTTCCAGAATTCTCTGCTTCTATGTATCTATGCAATAGTTTACGTCTACCTAGGCAAGTTCCTTTATTCTAGAGTATATTCCAGTAGCGAAGAAGAGCCTATTAATTGGAACAGTTTACCTTATTATTACTATATTTAGCAATTTCTGGTCTATTCTTGTTAGTTCTGACCCTATTCCAAGTACTCTTGTTGTTTCATTTATCTAGATTATAACTAACCAATCAGATTGCTTGATTTCCCATAATCTGTATGCAGGGTTATCTCCCTTCTGTATAACAAAAGACTACATCCAATGGCCATATCCCATGGAATCCCATTTTTTGCAAAACACCTGTGGCTATGGAATCCCTTTTTTGTCGTATGAGGCCATGAGGGCTATGTAAAAGCCCTCAATGAGTCCTGATTTATTATCCCTCATACCCTCATTGAATTTTGAGGTTATGAGGCCCTTGAAAAATCCCTCAATGAGGTATAATTTACTACGACTCTTATCCTCATTTCAGTATTTAACAGGTATATCCTATGGAATCCCATTTTGGAAAACGCCTGTGACTGTGGAATCCCTTTTTTGTCGTATGAGGCCATGAGGGCTATGTAAAAGCCCTCAATGAGTCCTCATTTACTATCCCTCATAGCCTCATTGAATTTTGAGGTTATGAGGACCATTAAAAATCCCTCAGTGAGGCATAATTTACTACGACTCTTAGCCTCATCTCGGTATTTGAGGATACCCATGGCCTGGTATTGTATTATTCGAGGATACCTATCGAGGATACCTTTTATAGGATACTTCTCTGAGGATACTATATAGGCTGTACATATCCCTATAGGTCTCTTGCTGACCCTTAGTACTATTAACCCACCTGATGCTTTATGTTATCCTATGACTGGTATAGGTAGTATGCAATGCTAGGCATAGGGGTATTGTGGGTAGGGGTACCGCCTGGTAGTTTAGAACGGTACTATAGTATGGGCGGTATATACACCTATAGGCCCCTGTTAGTGCTTGGTACTATTAACCAACCGATTGCTTTGTTTTATTATATGGCTGGTATATGTAGTACGTTATGGTAGACCTAGTGATTTTGTGGGGGTGGGGGTAATGCTTGGTAGTTTAGAACGGTAGTATAGCATAGGCTGTACATATCCCTGTAGGTCTCTTGCTGGACCTTGGTACTACTGATCCACCAGATGCTTCATATTATTGAGCGGTATTCTGGGGTGGAGTCAATGCCTGGTAATACAGAACGGCAGCAGAGTATGGTTGGTATATTCCCCTAAAGGTTCCATCCTAACCGTTCATAGTATTAACCTACCAAATGCTTTGTATCATTCTGTTACTGGTAAGGTGGTACGTAATACCAGTAGTTCCTACCTTATTCCGAGTACTCTTGTTGTTTCATTTATCTAAATCATTTATATAAATTATAATTAACCGATTAGATTGCTTGATTTCCCATAACCTGTACTTAATCGTACAGAGTTATCTCCCTTCTGCATAATAAAAACCTATATCAATGGCAATATCCCGGCACCCCCAATTTCGGCACCCCTTTTTTGAAAACCATATGGCCTTCGGCACCCCTTTTTCTGAAATGAGGATAAGAGTCGTATTAAAAATCCCTCAATGAGGGGTTTTTAATACGATTCTTATCCTCATTTCAGAAAAAAAGGGGTGCCGAAGGCCATATGTTTTTCAAAAAAGGGGTGCCCAAATTGGGGTGCCTTCTGGAGAATCCCTTTTTTGTCAAATGAGGATAAGAATCGTAGTAAATTTGACCTCATTGAGGGATTTTTAATACGACTCTTATCCTCATTTGACAAAAAAGGGATTCTCCAGAAGGCACCCCAATTTGGGCCCCCCTTTTTGAAAAACATATGGCCTTCGGTACCCCTTTTTTCTGAAATGAGGATAAGAGTCGTATTAAAAATCCCTCAATGAGGTCAAATTTAATACGACTCTTATCCTCATTTCAGAAAAAGGGGTGCCGAAGGCCATATGCTTTTCAAAAAGGGGTGCCGAAATTGGGGTGCTGGGATATTGCCATTGATATAGGTTTTTATTATGCAGAAGGGAGATAACTCTGTACGATTAAGTACAGGTTATGGGAAATCAAGCAATCTAATCGGTTAATTATAATTTATATAAATGATCTAGATAAATGAAACAACAAGAGTACTCGGAATAAGGTAGGAACTACTGGTATCACGTACCACCTTACCAGTAACAGAATGATACAAAGCATTTGGTAGGTTAATACTATGAACGGTTAGGATGGAACCTTTAGGGGAATATACCAACCATACTCTGCTGCCGTTCTGTATTACCAGGCATTGACTCCACCCCAGAATACCGCTCAATAATATGAAGCTTCTGGTGGATCAGTAGTACCAAGGGCCAGCAAGAGACCTATTGGGATATGTACAGCCTATGCTATACTACCGTTCTAAACTACCAAGCATTACCCCCACCCCCACAAAATCACTAGGTCTACCATAACGTACTACATATACCAGCCATATAATAAAACAAAGCAATCGGTTGGTTAATAGTACCAAGCACTAACAGGGGCCTATAGGTGTATATACCGCCCATACTATAGTACCGTTCTAAACTACCAGGCGGTACCCCTACCCACAACACCCCTATGCCTAGCATTGCATACTACCTATACCAGTCATAGGATAACATAAAGCATCAGGTGGGTTAATAGTACTAAGGGTCAGCAAGAGACCTATAGGGATATGTACAGCCTATATAGTATCCTCAGATAAGTATCCTATAAAAGGTATCCTCAATAGATATCCTCGAATAATACAATACCAGGCCATGGGTATCCTCAAATACCGAGATGAGGCTAAGAGTCGTAGTAAATTATGCCTCATTGAGGGATTTTTAATGGTCCTCATAACCTCAAAATTCAATGAGGCTATGAGGGATAGTAAATGAGGACTCATTGAGGGCTTTTACATAGCCCTCATGGCCTCATACGACAAAAAAGGGATTCCACAGTCACAGGCGTTTTCCAAAATGGGATTCCATAGGATATACCTGTTAAATACTGAAATGAGGATAAGAGTCGTAGTAAATTATACCTCACTGAGGGATTTTTCAAGGGCCTCATAACCTCAAAATTCAATGAGGGTATGAGGGATAATAAATGAGGACTCATTGAGGGGTTTTACATAGCCCTCATGGCCTCATACGACACAAAAGGGATTCCATACCCACAGGTGTTTTGCAAAAAATGGGATTCATGGGATATGGCCATTGGATATAGTCTTTTGTTATACAGAAGGGAGATAACCCTGCATACAGATTATGGGAAATCAAGCAATCTGATTGGTTAGTTATAATCTAGATAAATGAAACAACAAGAGTACTTGGAATAGGGTCAGAACTAACAAGAATAGACCAGAAATTGCTAAATATAGTAATAATAAGGTAAACTGTTCCAATTAATAGGCTCTTCTTCGCTACTGGAGTATACTCTAGAATAAAGGAACATGCCTAGGTAGACGTAAACTATTGCATAGATACATAGAAGCAGAGAATTCTGGAAGAATTCGAAATAATACAAGTTGTCGGGTTGTTTGTGGTAATTATCCAGGGAAGTCGTTCCAGAAAATACTCCGATTCAATCGAACATACCCCCAAAACATACCCCGTCCTATTGTAGGCCTTAGAGTAACATAGCAATCACGTGCTACCATAGAAACCAAGATGGCGGCCTCTAGTATACAAAATGGACGACGGAAACACTATCACCCTAACAACACTCGCTGCGCATGCGCACTCACAGCACGTATCACTATGGGGATGACGTCATAAGATGGCCGCTCCCGCGGGTTACCATGACAACACAACATGGCGCCACTGGGTCACGTGACATGACGTCACTTCCGGGGTCATCCACCGGGGTCATCCAAACTACCCTCGAAAACCACATTACATACTACTGATGCTGAATTATCTGAAGCCAGCGGTGGGTCTACCATATCAATTCAAAGGGTAATCAACCTCCCCATTATCTCTAGCAGTTAGCGATTATAAGCTATTCAGATGTCATGCTATGTCCAGTGTTCGGGAGAATACATGACATTCCGATGAACAGTTTCATAGACAATCGTCTATGAAACTGTTCGGTTTTATTAATTCCCCGTTAAATAGTCTGTGTGAAACACACAGACTATTGTCTTTGAACGTTTTTTTTTTCTTTTTCTTCTACTTCTTCACTCTTCTTCTTCTTTTTCATCATCTTCTTCTTCTTCTTCTTCTTCTTCTTTTCTTCTTCTTCTTCTTCTTCTTCTTCTTCTTCTTCTTCTTCTTCTTCTTCTGACTCTTCTTCTCCTGCCTGCTGTCTTCTATAACGTACTATCTCACTGATTTTGGCATATGGACATACAGACACAATTTCTAAGCAGTCTATGTTTTTCAGGTCGCTAGAGCCCTCGAGTGTGGCCCAGTCGGCCACAAGGTTTTCAAAGCCTCCAATTTCTTGATACAGTAAATTCTCCCCAAGCAATACTATATTATGTTATTCAAACTGGAGACAATGTAAACATCAGTGGAGTTAGCTGTCAAATATTAAATATAATCTTGTTATTATAATCAGATGTCTGCTCTTCAAGCGAAGTTGAGAGAAACCCTTTGCTTTGCAAGGAAATAATGTACACATCATTCAGTTTAATGCTTTTAACCCTCTCAAGACTTCGCTGTGGGTTCAAAGATTTTATTCCAGTAAGAATATTGTTAACCCTTTCCATAAAACTGCACTGAATATTTGTTGAAACCTATCAGAACACGGTCATGGTGCCGATAAAAGATGCAATATTGGCATTGTCGACAGTACTGTTAACTGTGTTAGTGCTATGACTGTTTAAAACTCATTTATTAGAGGAGTTCTGTAGTATTCTCTGTGCTCGGCTCAGTCTCATTGAGAGTACAGACAACCTTGGTGCCAAAGTGCCATTAAGAGAATGTCTCTGGTGCTGTTTCGTCCCTCCGGTGTGTAAAAGCAGGTACTGTCAGCTGAGAAACTACGGTTCATAGCTTTGCCAAGCTGACTACATTCACTACTCTCAAAGTACTGTCTGTGAGGACGACCACTCCCACTGAACTCTCATAAAGAGCTAAACTCTCCTAAAGAGATCATGTGTGCTATATTTTTGGGTTAGTTTTAATTACCCGTGTTAGGCTAATATGGCTAAAGAGTTTATAACCTAATTTTTATTATAATCAATTAAAAAATTTGGTCTACTGCCAAGGAAGAGCTATAGTTCCTTAAAATTGTACCTTGGTATGTATTAAAATGTTTCTCTCATCTGGAATGTAGAAGAATAGTTTGATTTTTACATTAAAATGCATAATATGAATAACATGTTTTTAAACCAAGTCATCCGTGAAATTTTGACTAGTCTTTGTTGGTCTATTAGCTGAAAATATATTTTATCCCTTTGAGGGCAAGTCCAATTTCAAATCTGAGTATTGTCCTTTAATTTAACACCAAGACATTACTTGAGAATCGGTCGTGATCGACCTCTACTGGTCATTTCCAACCACTTAGGAACTCTTGCGCTCTGTTACATGATTTATTCTCAATCATAACTCAAGATCGACTGGTTTCAAGAAGCAAAGATGGTGAGTGGCTTTCTCGAAACACCTGCCACAATTATAATTTAATACAATGGAATATTTAAATGGTCTCTTTTTAACCCTCTTAATACTTCAATGTGAGTCCAAATGCTTTCATTTAATTGATGTCAGCAGAACCTTTCGTACATTTTCTGTCACATTGCCCCTCTGTTCACAACCGACATTCTTGGGATCCAACCATCTTATTTCCCGCACGGCTTCTTTAGGACCCTAGATGCATTTTAAGACCTTTTAACCCTTTATCTAACGTAACGGCCAAAACCGGCCAGCGCTATTCTCAAAAATCGCCAATTAATTTTCATTATTTTTATCATTTTTTGTCTCAAAAACATAGGTTATGACCCCTCGTTGGAACGAGCTCGTTCCAACGAGGGGTCATAACCTATGTTTTTGAGACAAAAAATGAAAAGAATTAGTTATTCAAGAATTATTTTTGCAAGTGTCGTCTGCTTTTCGGGTTAGGTAAAGGGTTAAATGGATCAGACAGGCGCGTGATGGCTATGAGGTCACGACATTAGACTTCAAAGAGAAAGGTTCATGGTACCAACGTTGCCAGGTGTATCTGTGTTGTGTCCTTGGCAAGGCACGTTATCCAGATTGCCGCGAAGCGTCACGATGATGCTGTGTACTTTTTAAATGGCTTGCTTTTAAACCTCTCAATAAAGCATTCTTCACCTTTTAGCCCAACATAACGGCGAAAACAGGGAGCATACAGGGAGGATAATAGAATGTCATCTCGTCACAATGGCAAGTATGAGGTCACCTTGGGTGCCTGGTGCATGGTAATGACTGTCCGTGACCTCATTATATAACTGTATAATAAAAGAAAAACAAACCACACAATACTTAAAATGTACCCTTCACATACATGACAACAGCCTTAACTATATCAAGTATATATCATTCAGGTGGGGGAAAATGGATATAGATCAACGAACTATGTCCATATATGTTTATCTATCATTGTCCATACTACCCTGTGAGCTACACACACTGCCCTGCGAGCTATACACACTGCCCTATGAGATACGACCTCCGCTCCGCTCCAGTGAGTGTACGTGCTTCTAGTATCTTTTCTGACAATCAGACTGCACTCGTATAAGTTTTCCAATTGTCTTGTAATTGAGGGTCTCTGGTGAGTACTAAATAGTCTAAATTTCTTAATGATTTCGGACGTAAAAATTTTCGTAGTTAAATCGAATGGTAAAATGACCAAGAAAGACAATCACACGCGAACCCGTATCCCCCCCCCCCCCCCCCACAACATCTCCCCACACCTCCACTCTTCAAAACAATCTCATGAAGAGGTAAGTAGAGTCATTGACGGAGTACTTTCTGGAGCTATTAAACCTTTTACCCAACGCAGACGATATCAAATTTTATTATTTTAAATATAATTTTTTCAAAAATATTATTTTCCAAACACTTTCAACAAAACCATATCATGTGACCCCTCGTTGGAACGAGGCTCGACGAGCTCGTTCCAACGAGGGGTCACATGATATGGTTTTGTTGAAATTTTTTGGAAAATAATTTTTTTTCAACCGCTGAATTTGCATATTACGTGGGCGGATGCGGGCGATTCGTTGGGTAAAGGGTTAAAAGATACCACCCAGCGCTGCAGTGCACCCACCTATCAAAACCACTCACAGTTGGAATTTACACCGGTGGCACCCCCCCTCCTCCCCCCCCCCCCCCCACCCCCCAGCTGAAACCTTCTAGCCACATCCCTGGCAATGGAGCCCGAAAATATCAATTATCGAGATTTAGATATGAAATTAGAGCAGGAAAAAGATAGGACTTATGGTAATCAAAAAGAAATATCTTAGTAAACCAACATCAGTAGCAGATATATCATCCCCTGAGTCCCAATATGTTCTATGTGCCTACTGGCACCTAGAACACATTGGAACTCAAGGGGCGATATGTTGATAGATAAAGAGTTAATTTATGGGGATTTACTCATCGGGTGGTACGCCTGTAACATTATAAGTCCTATAAATTCTCCCTGGGCGTGAATAAAAATGAAAGTGGAATCCATAATAAGCTGGATGACGTTGACTATACAACACATTCTTCTGGCACCCTGTGGGCAACCCAAAGGAATTTAAGTTAGGCCTGGTCCTTCGTCGAATGTTGAGGTTTTTACTAGAAACGTGGTGATTTCGTTCTTCCACATCCGGCTCAGCTATGGGTATACACTCATAACTACAAGGTGCATCCGAACATTACCTTACCTCAACCTCAAAACCGCGCGCACCCGGTTCCTTCCGACATCAATTCATCGTTAGGCAGTAAAAAACCATATACCGTTCTATCTCAATAAACACGATTATGCATAAAATCAGCAAACATGCATCCAAATGTGGTCTCACTAGTTAAAGGATCAACATTATATACTCTACAAAAATCCAACTCAGGTGTATTTTGTCTCACTACGGAATAGTGCTGCCTCCTGGGTGCGCAATGAACAACACACTGTTCACAACAGGCATATCGACAGGCATACGTGTCGCATCCTCCACATATGGAAATAATTGTCAACGCAGGGGTCGCAAGCGACCCTCATAACCGGCTTGATATGCCTCATCATTGTCTTTGTCAAGATCATAGTCTGAGTCGGCCGTAGCCATTGTTTTTCTTACTATTTTGTTTACAATTAATCACTCTAAAATATTTATTGTCACTTACACAGGAGAGGTAGTCTCTCCTGATTCACCAGAATTGTCTCCCTTGTTACCCATTGTGGCACTCACGGTATCAGTTTCAGTCTTTCATTGCACTCTTGGATACAGTCTTTTCCTCAACACGGGTGATTTCTTTGCTGCTTGTTGAATAGCGTGTCGCATTAGTTCCAAAATTTCTTTTGGTGAAGTGTTATTTCCAAATGGTGCATCTGCTGGTGGAACTGAAAGGTTCTGAAGATAAAACTATCGTTTGGTTAGTTGACTGTACAGGTATACGAGGCAAATGTTCTCTCTTTCTCCCACCTGGCACAACATCACTCAACACTTCACACTCGCTTTCCGAAAAATCATATTTACCTCTGCGATTCTTATGTTTCCATGCAAGATCCAATTAAGTATTCGGACATGACCTCGTTTTCGAATACATTTCACAGCTATATAAATTGTCAAAACAATCAATACAGGCCCCTATGAAATATGCCCACTTAGGTATAGTGAACGGTTCATCGGGTATCAATAGCATTGAATCAAGTTCACGCACAAGTTCATTTATAGGTAAATTCTCGAGATGACTTTATGCCTCTGGACTTGTGAAGTTAGTTAAATTAACTCTCTCCATGACAGGTTTCCACACCAGTCCTGTTGTCGATTAAATGAAAAGTTAGGTAAACAGTCCTGGACATTAACTGATAGGTGGAATTATGGCGACCATGGAAATAACTATGCAGCAACAGTTGTCCACTTGTTTCCATACACAAAGGCTTCAATTCAAATTGCTCTATGGGTGGCATTATTTTATGTGGATTTGGGTTCTTGGGTTTTGGACAAGTTATTTTGAACCACAACGGTACATCAGTCGTAACGTGCCATAACCCTTCTTCGATGCGTGTCGCAAAGGGCAAGTCAATATGTAACTTAATTTCAGCTGTGTATAGGTTCACAATCTTATCTCGCATGTTCAGAAATAATGCAACTCGATGTTGTATGTATAGTCCAAACAGCTCTCAACAAAGGGCATAAGAGTTTGTTATCTACACATTTATCATGACCAATTTCAGGTATGTACCGAATCCTTTGTTTATGTGCGACTAACGTATCTGCTTCTAAGTGATATATTGCGACCAACTTACTCGCGTCAGGTGAGCAGTTCGCGGTGGCATTTTTTTTAAAGGTACAGGTAATGCCTGTATTCGAAAGATCTCGAACTGAAAATTAGTGTTCACCAAGGGTACCTTTAATATAATGACTAATTTATCTTGTCAACCTAGACACATTTAATTTGAATTCCCTGTTTTCTTGTACTGCTGCGTAGATCAGTTTAATCATGGTTAAACTCTGCCTTTGCACATGATGCATTATCTCTTAATTCCTCGACAATCGGTCCAAGTTTCTCATAATACCTCTTAGATCCAATTCGGTGACAGTTCCAAATAGATAAATTAACCCCTCTCCAATAAAATTACATAGTCCACGTTTCTTACGCAACGTCGAGGGTGTATGCCCACTTAATAAGCGATAATCGTTCAGGTCCTGTTTCACTAGTGTATAGCGATCATTAACGAACCTTATCTCTTGATATGTATCCGTTATCATAGATTGTAATGCAACATTAAGTGTATCATTCACACTGCCATGCATTTTACAGACTCGCTCAAAGTTTTCATTAATTAAGTCATAGTAACGATTTGTGTTTGACACTTCGTCCCCTGAGTTCCAATGTGTTCTATGTGCCAGTAGGCACATAGAACACAATGGAACTCATTTGGCGACTTGCTTCCCCAAGTGTTCCATAAACTGTACAAATGTTTTTAACTCTCGCACGGTCTACCAGTCACTATTGACCATATAAACGTCCTTCACCTAGGTGAATATCACATTGTTTCTAATTATTACAGTTCCCGTAGTCCAATTTATGGCTACCAGTAACAAACTTCCAATGAACCCCAGTACAACATCATGCTCCTTCAAAGAGAAGGAAAGTATGGGTTAACATGGTGGGTGAGGCTCACCCGATACAAATTGATCACTCCATAATTCACCATGCACCCGTGAATGTCTGGAAGTACTCTAAACCCAGCGAAACCATTTTGTTGGTTCACGACGCCAACAGCGACCTGGCTGAGATTTCAGTTTCCAACAAAACATAACATAATTTCGTCACCCACTCTAGCACCCCCCCCCCCCCCCCCCCCATGCAGAACTGTTGTACTTTAATCGGCGGTACTCCTGGGAACAACATCGGTGACCTCTTCACCGTGAGTTGTTTCCTCTTCGCCGTTATTATGTAACACATTTCTAATATTACTAATTAAATAACCAATTTATTTACTTTTAGTATTCTCCATCTTACACTGAATATTTACATCCATCGGCTCGTCCAATAGAAGTACCTGAGGGGCTTTCTTATTTCCTCTGTAGCCTCGCAACCGACGCCTTCACTCTTCTAGATACACACTCTTCTTCAGACGAGGAGTGCTCACTTATCTGTCTTTTATTTATAATCAGAGGGGCTAATGGATTCTGTTATCCATTCTCCTCTCCTCTCCCACTACTGCCTTCACTGGCAGTAGCTGACTGTACTTGTGATGGTACATACATCTGTAATCTATGCCCTTTATCTGGTGCTGCCCCCCCCCCCCCCCCACCCCCCATCCCTGTGGAGCTAAACTAAGATTTCTCCCATGGCACTTGATAACTCGTGTCAACTGACCTTTATGCTATAGCTCACTCGGCCTGTTTTCTCGAAAACTCGGAAGGGATATTCTCACTTTTTCTCCAACTTACCTTTTGACCTCTCGTCTCGATACATAGCAGGGTTACCTACTTCAAACTGAATGTCTTTTGCTTTCTCATCTCCTAAGTGTTGTATCGCGACACGTTTTGTTCTGTCACTCTTGCTGTTGGGAAAATGCCCTATGCTTTTCTTGGGTAGCGATCTTATGGTGTTCTTCTCCAATATATTTCTGTCTAGGTTTTAAAATTGTATCTAGAGGCAAAACCACATCCCTTGCGTACAGCAGATACTAGGGAGAAAATCCAGAGGATTCACTCCCATTAAATCTAATGGCTGCAAGAGCTTGGTTAATGAACAAGTCCCAAACTTCAAGGTTTTTCTGTGACATTTTAGCTGAGACATCATTCAGCAT
Organism: Pictodentalium vernedei; assembly: GCA_031216915.1. Lineage (NCBI taxonomy): Eukaryota > Metazoa > Mollusca > Scaphopoda > Dentaliida > Dentaliidae > Pictodentalium > Pictodentalium vernedei. Next base: position 124,362,737 of record CM062296.1, on the reverse strand, counting down.
TCTGTGGAACCGTTCCACTTTCGCATTTGACTGAGGATGGTAATATGAAGTGGTAACATGATGAAATTTTAAATGTTCAGTCAAGTATTTCATTACTTCATCTTGGGAATATTTGGCCTATTAATAGATTTGCAACCGTTTCCGCTTTCTTATCTGGTACCGGAAACGCTTCAGGCCATCCAGAATACATATCAATAACGGTGACTACACACTAAAAACTAAAGTGTTAAAACTGACACTTTCAAGGTGTTAAACCCATTCTAACGCTTAGGGTTTAGTTTTAACACTCAAAGTGCAATGCTTTAAACACTTAAACATTACAATCATCAGACATCTGAAACTTGAAAGGATGGCACTTCCCACGTGTCTAGCATTGGTGGTTCTTCCAGAATCGTCCATAATTTGATTTGCGCTTGGTGGATACATGATTAAAAGGACACAACGCAGATGACGCGGATCAGGCTCGAGAGTTCGAGCCTGATCCGTGTCATCTGCTTTGTTTCCTTTTAAGTGTCGCGACATTACACTTGTCAAGTGGTATTATTGTAACACCTGTCAAGTTCTGGGATATCTACACTTGAACAAAGTGCTAGTTCAGCACTTAGTAAGTGTTAAATACAGCACTTCAAGTGTAGTTTTTAACACTTTAGTTTTTAGCGTGTATGTATTTGTTCCCTGAGAGTGTAGTTGGGAACGGACCACTCATATCCAATGCTATTTTAGCAAAAGGATATGATGGGTTCTTGCCTTGGTAAGTGTACTTTTCTCGTGTTCTGAGCTCGACAGGTAAGACATTTTCCCACATAATTATAAATATGTTTATAAAAATCGGGTCAGAAATATTTTCTACTAATATTATAGTATACTTTATCAATCCCTAAATGTTCTAAGTCGTCATGGTATTGGCTCAACACTTCACCTGTTAAATGATCAGGTATACATAACCTCACTCGTGGGTTATCGTCGGTAGCACTAATATAATGCAATGCTTCTTCTATCAACATATCGCCCCTTGAGTTCCAATGTGTTCTAGGTGCCAGTAGGCACATAGAACACATTGGGACTCAGGGGGTGATATATCTGCTACTGATGTTGGTTTACTAAGATATTTCTTTTTGATTACCATAAGTCCTATCTTTTTCCTGCTCTAATTTCATATCTAAATCTCGATAATTGATATTTTCGGGCTCCATTGCCAGGGATGTGGCTAGAAAGTTTCAGCTGGGGGGGGGGGGGGGGGGGGGGTGCCACCGGTGTAAATTCCAACTGTGAGTGGTTTTGATAGGTGGGTGCACTGCAGCGCTGTGTGGTATCTTTTAACCCTTTACCCAACGAATCGCCCGCATCCGCCCGCGTAATATGCAAATACAGGTGCTGAAAAAATAGTATTTTTCGAAAAATGTCAACAAAACCATATCATGTGACCCTTCTTTGGAACGAGCTCGTCGCGCTTGTTCCAAAGAGGGGTCACATGATATGATTTTGTTGAAATTTTTGTAAAAAATTATATTTAAAATAATGAATTTTGAAATCGTCTGCGTTGGGTAAGGGGTTATGAACCCTTCTAAAAATTTTCAGTAGTCCTGAAACGGAAAAAAGCATCATTTATAATGTGTCTGGGTCAGAACATTTACCGGATTGATGTCAGAGTCGAAATTTTGAGGCCATGTCAATTTTAGAGTAGGAAATTTGAAACTCAAGTTTCCAGTTGAAAATAAAAGATCAAAATTTCTCATCATTAGTTGGAATTTTAATATTTTTCATGAACAATGTTAATTTATTGAATTTCCAACCATATGATTTTTTACCTCGGAATTTCCAACTATTGAAAAAAAATACCCCTAGCTGGGGGGGGGGGGGGGGGGTGAGGCATCCCCCCCCCCGCACGCACACACACACACACCCTGTCGCCACATCCCTGTCCATTGCTGAATTTGAACTTTGCTTGGGTACTGACATGTGGGCAAATTGCTTCGGATCGATTTTATCACCATTAATCACCCCCACTGTCAGGGCCTTATCTGTATCTACATCGTCCATATTGTAATTTGGGTCGACAATCGCTAAACTCTCAGGTAACCTGGATAGCGTATCTGCACAGGTATTTTGTCTCCCAGGTAAATATTCAATTTTGCAATTATAGCTAGCTATTTTTAATGTCCAACGTTGAATTTTGGCATTATCAACAGGTATCGCAAGGGGGCGTGGTCTGTCTTGATGCCAAACTGTGCACCCTGTACATAATTGTTGAGTTTGTCCAAGGCATATGAGATGACAAACGCCTCTTTATCTTTGTTCTCATCTGTACAAAGTTTCTTCACTTCCTGCTTCCTGTTTAATATCTACTAAGTCTTCCTCGGCAGCTAAAGGTTAAACTTTTCCCACAATACAACCTCTTTTCAATGAATGCTTATTAGTTCTGTTAATCGACATAACTGGTATACTACCACAGTTGTTACTCACAATACTTACCATTAACCCTGCTTGCTCTGTAATATAACCTTGCTTTAACCATTTACCTAACATGAAAAGCAGACGACACTTGCAAAAAAAATTCTGGAATAACTAATTTTTTTCATTTTTTGTCTCAAAAACATAGGTTATGACCCCTCGTTGGAACGAGCTCGACGAGCTCGTTCCAACGAGGGGTCATAACCTATGTTTTTGAGACAAAAAATGAAAATATTTTGAAAATTAATTGGCGATTTTTGAGAATAGCGCTGGCCGGTTTTAGCCATTACGTTGGGTAAAGGGTTAAACCAAGATGTTCTAAAAATTCAGTGTCAAAAGTTGATCTTACCACTACAACCTTAGCTGTACAAACACAAGTACTTTGTGGTTTCAACTCAATGTTATTCACTAGACGGGTTAAACATGGTACATGCAAGTCTTTAACGAGAGGAATTAATTGTCCGTTCAATTTCATTTTTCTCAATCCCCAATAGATGTTAACAGTATTTTCTGATATCCAATCCAACTCTAAAATTAGACTCCTATTCAGTTCATCTAATACCAAGACTTTCTGGGACTGGGGAGAAATACAACCGAACCAATCCCCTGGGCTTAATACCTGTGCCAGCCACTCCTGTTATGCTAGGCAAATTATTTCTATCGCCTACTAATCGAGGGCGATTATGCATATTTTTCCAAACTTTTGTACCAATGCACGAGTCGAGAAGACCTCTGACTCGTTGTCTCCCCACGTGAATCATTATACTATCTAAGGAAGCTGTGCCGAAATTTAATTCTACTGTTCCAGGATTCCTCCTGGACTGTTTCCAGTTGATTTTCTCGTTTCTGTTTCCTTTTTCACTGTATTTACTTGTGAGCTCATTGAGCCCTTTTCTGGGGCTAATTTTTGCTCTTGTCCAGTAAAATTTTCTTGGATTGTGTGTAGTGGTCCGAGCTCCCACATTTCTCACACTTTTGACCAGACCGCCAAGAGTTACTTTCCTTGGGTTCAGTAAGTTGCTCTTTATTTATTTTATTTATTTCCTGTCCCAGAATTATTTCCTGCTTGAGGGGCCTTTTCCCTGTGGTGAAAGTTATTTGAAGTTTGTATATTTTGTAGAGTGAGGTCCTCGGTTCGAATCCCACCTGCGGCAACCGCGTTGTGTCCTTGGGCAAGACACTTCATCTCCATTGCCTGCGTGGGGGCACGATGACGCCGTGTACTAAGGTGTACTGCACGTCGATGGTACGCATGTCTTCAACCAATCTAACCCTGCCTGTGCTGCAATGCGGAGTTACAAAATTGGGGAGCTGGCAGCTGCTCGTCGTTGCTCGGTGGTTCTCTCCGGGTACTCCGGCTTCCTCCACCCGTAAAACTGTCATGGTCATGGTTAGCCATTGTGCATAAATATGTGACCTTAAACATCAATAAATAAATAAATTATTTTGTAGAGTCGCCTCCCTTCGATTGGTTTTATTCAAACCCGCTTTTCTGTGTTTTTGTAATGTACATTCGCTCTGTAGACATCTGTAGACATTTAATTTATTTCTGTTAGTTTCGTCTGTCACTTGTGTATTTACATAAATTTTACAAAGTTCTGGAGCCTGTTTAGTAGTTTTAACCCCTTGCCCTCTACCTGTTGCCTCGCATAAGTACAGTTTTGCCCGTTTAAATGCTCTGAACTTACTCGGAAAGAACGGGCCATGTGCACTACTGTACCACAATGAAAGCATCTAATATCAGCCATTGACTCTTCTACTGGCTTTTGCACTGTTATGACCCGCACCTGCTTCGCTATTCTCACGCGGCACTGGTCCCTCAAGTGTCCCACCTTTCCACACCGGTAGCAGATAGGTCTTCTCATGATTTGTCGCGTTTCTGATGTCGCACGTTTTGTTCGTCTGGTGTCTGTTTATTATACCTTAGAGTGGCGGGGCCTTTAGTAATTACATGTACCCTATTTTTTCTTCGCGAGATTTCGACGTCCATGGGTTGGATGTCTCTTGAGTCTTCAGGACTAGCTTCTCTACTTACATAATCTCGACGGTAGTAGTCTTGACGCAGGCTTGGCAATTTCAGGAGAACGATTTTTTAGCTCTCCTTACTGCCCTCCTGAAAGAATTAAGGAGAGCGAAAAATTGCCCTCCTAAATATTTTGGTCTGGGATGATTGAGATTACATGTATTATGGTCACATTAAATTTTTGTTGTAAAGCAAAAATGTAATTTAACTTCGAAGTCACATAACATCACGTAATTTCATTTTGAAAGTGGTTTAGTGGTAAAAGGTAATGGCTGCAACCATATCCAAACACAGTTGCAATCATTTGAAGCAAAATGGGTCACAGCAATATTTTTTTTTCTGTCAGTTTCAAGTTCAACAACTGACATCACAGTTTGAGGGGTAATTATTCAAGGAATATTGACACTATAATATACTACCATTACTACTATCCTGTCACTTGAAGCACTTGCATCAGGATCTGGCTGTAGATTCAATCAGACCTGTTGTCCAAGAAAGTCATACGCCTACCACTACCACCATCAACCCCCCTTGGGGGGTTGAAGGTGGTAGTGGTAGGCGTATGACTTTCTAGGACAACAGGTCTGGGTACACACACAGGTCTTGTCAAGTGTGTGTTCGGTTGTTGAGTGAGACATCTAGATGTCTAAGAGATTTCGCTTTACCTTAGTAAAGTTAATAAAATCACTGATGTAGTCTTTTGGTTTCAGTTTCAATGAGTTTGTTCAACTGGATACTTAAAATGCTGTGTAAAACTAATTGCTCTCCTAAGCTGATTGAGGAGAGCGATTTTTTGCCCTCCTGCATTTTTCAGAATGCCAGGCCTGTTGACGGTACGAGTTTGATAGGTACGCCGGCTCACTGCGTTTGCGTACCTTTTCCTTAACCCCAGTTTCAAACAGAGCCATGGACAGAGCCTTTTCTAAGTTGGAGGGAGCTTTTCTAATCAATTTCGCCTTGACGTCACTTTCATTCAGCCCATCATAGAAAGAACTTCCCATTGTTTTCTGGATTAACGGTTCATCCACACCTTTCCCATATGCGTCTTTTGCGAGATCCAATAGTCGTTCCCCATAATTGACTATTTTCTCATGGCTTTCTTGTTTCATATGGCGAAGATAGTTATTCGCCATGGTATCGTCGATAACCTCTGCATTGCGATACTGACGATCCTTCTTGAGGTCCTCCACGTCACTGTAGGGTCTGTGTCAAGGATGCGAATTATAAAATCGGCCACGACAAAATCGCTTGTCTGGGCGGCCAGCCAGCACTTATGCATATTGGAAATTTCATTTGTGACACAATAATGATCGAGTGCCTTCATCCAAGGTTTAAAGTTCGATGGGTGACCGTCAAAACGCCTGATAATGGTGTCTAGGGTTTGGGTCTGGTTGGCATTCGCTCTAGTGCCTGTATTCCTATTCCCCTGTTGAAGGGGGGTGGGGGGGGGGGGGGAACTGCACCTCCTGGATGGCTTCTATAATTTCCTGAGCGTTCTCACTTTTCTTTTTACTCCTACCACTGATAAATAGCTTCTCCCCCTGCGCCGTTTCTAAGTAAGCAAGCTGAGCATCTTTCTGTTTCAACTGAGCTTCTGCTTGTTCCAATTGGAACTTCATGCCCGAAATTTGAGTTTCCATCTGCGCCATTTCTTTCTGATGTTGTTGTTCCCTAATTAACTGTAACTCTTGCATTTGCTCCTCTAATTTAGTTGTTCTGTGCACAGCTTTAGCGCTAATCATTTCCTCTACTTCTTTTCGCATTTCAGGGTCTAGCTTTTGCCATATTTCCCACCCAAAAGCGTTCACAGGGAAACAGAACTTACACAGAGTTAACAGACTTTTCGGTAACGAAGTGTTAAACGAATCAATAAAATGTTGCACTTACAGTGTCAATTTTAGGAACAGACAGTACTCCACTGCCGCGCCGATGCGCCCAATGCGTTGTCTCAAAGTTCCGATGCTTTGTGTCGACGTTTCGATGCGTTGCCTCGTCTCCCAATGCGTAGTATCATTGGAATGATGTCCGTGGCATCACCAGTTCAAAATCATGGTCACGGCACCAAAGAAGACCTTTGTTACAAGGCCTTAACGATTGTCTAGGTTAGGACTCTAATAGCGTCTTCTGAGGGTGACTCCTTTGTTTTACATGAAGGGTAGAAATTTTGTTTTTGTGGCAAACAGTTTCTATTCTGAAATGGTAGTCACTGCTGAGCAATTGGGAAGTCAACAAACACACTGGAACTCGTGGATTCAGTTTCTTCCGCCGTTTATTAAGCAAAAACATGTGTCATGGAGAATCGTCATGGTACCTTTTTTCGTACCTCAGTTCCACAAGCCACAATTTTTTTTCGCGTTTCGTTTCGACTCTCCCAAAACCTGTAGAGTCACGGACGTTAGTAGTATGTAATGTGGTTTTCAGGAGCGAGCTAGTTGCAGAATCTCATGCAGGATCTCATATGACGTCATAGTCACGTGACCCAGTGGCGCCATGTTGTGTTGTCATGGTAACCTGCGTGAGCGGCCATCTTGTGACGTCATCTCCATAGTGATACGTGGTGTGAGTGCGCATGCGCAGCACGTGTTGTTAGGGTGATACGTGTTTCCATCGTCCATTTTGTATACTGGAGACCGCCATCTTGGTTTCTATGGGAGCTCGTGGTTGCCCTATGACCTAAAGGCCTACAATAGGATAGGCGTATGTTCTGAGGGTGTGTTCGATTAAATAGGAATCATTTTCCGTTTAAAAGAATCACCACAAACAACCCGACAAGTTTTACTGTTTCGAATTATTTAAGAATCCTCTGCTTCTATCTATATACGCAATAGTTTTCGTCTATCTGACCATGTTCCTTTGTCCTGGAGTATACTCCAGTAACGTAGAAGAGTCTATCAGTTGGAACAGTTTACCTTATTGTTACTATATTTAGCAATTTCTGGTCTATTCTTGTTAGTTCTGACCCTATTCCGAGTACTCTTGCTGTTTCATTTATCTAGATCATTTATATAGATTATAACTAACCAATCAGATTGCTTGATTTCCCATAATCTGTATGCAGAGTTATCTCCCCTTATTACAAAGAAGTCCTATACCATTCCCAAATTCAATAAGCTATCGAGCAGTTACTGAAAAGTCATTGCTCGAACGACTCGAAGGCCATCGTGCAAATGAGCGAACGAGTAATTGCTCGTTCGAGTGACTCCTCGAATGACTCTTAGCCTCATTTCAGTATATGAGGATACCTATGGCCTGCTATTGTATTATTATTTGAGGATAGGTTTCGAGGTTACCTTCTATAGGATACTTATCTGAGGATTCTATTACCTATTTGGCCCAACCTTCTAGGCCACGACAAGACATACCTATCCCAAATATCCGTTATAAGCTATCGAGCTGTTACTGACAAGTAATTGCTCGAACGACTCGAAGCTCATCGAGCAAATGAGCTATCGAGTAATTGCTCGATCGAGTGACTCGACATACTGCTCGAATGACTCGAAGTGCATCGAGCAAATGAGCTAACGAGTAATTGCTCGTTCGAGTGACTCCTCGAACGTCTCTTAGCCTCATTTCAGAAAAAAGGGATTCCGAAGGTCATATGTTTTTCAAAAAAGGGATTCCACAAACGGGATTCCAAAAAAGGGATTCGATAAGTGGGATTCTGTCTTACATCGAGTGACTCGCACATACTACTCGATCGATTCGAAGTCTACCGAGCAAACGAGCTATCGAGCAATTGCTCGTTCGAGTGACTCGACATACGACTCTTCGACTCATTTCAGAAAAGGGGATTCCATAGCCACAGGCATTTTCCAAAAAGGGATCCTTAAAAAGGGATTCTGTAAGTGGGGTTCCTAGCCGATTCCGTAAAATTTGGATTCCGTGATTTGACATCAACAGTCGAGGGTATTCCCCTTTCCTATTATGACGTCACATGAGATCCTGCACGAGATCCTGCAACCAGCCCCTGAAAAACACATTACATACTACTGACGTTGCGACTTTTTTCCCATTTAAAGCAAACATTTCTCCCACCGGAAAACGTTGGAAACTTAACCGCCTTACAAGACCAAAAGGAAACCCTACTGACTTTTGGAAGTCACACTACCATACCAGTGATTTCTAGCCAAATATTGGCTACCTACATAGGCAGCCAAGCTTTAACTAGAATCTGCTATACCACGAACATTTTCTAGGATTTCACAGTGTGAAGTTTATCAGAATTCTCTCCAGATCTCACACGCTTATTCAGCACGTTGATACTAGAACCTGGGAAATTCAAAGGTAGAAATTGGGAAAATATATGCCTAGACCTTTTTGGAAATTAGGCCCATATTCAGCACATGCACAGAAAATTAATGTGAGACGAACCAATGTAAGTAGCATGAAATGTGGGTTTCACCCCTCATTTGCAGGACCTCGGAAGTGTCATGTCACGCGACCCAGTGGCGCCATGTTGTGTTGTCGTAACGCGCATGAGTGGTCCTGTTGTGGCGTCATTACCATAGTGATACGTGGTCTTAGTGCGCATGCGCAGCGCGTGTTGTTAGGGTGATACGTGTTTCCGTGGTCCATTTTGTATATTGGAGGCCGCCGTCTTGGTTTCACGTGATTATGTGACCCCAAACCTTCTAATTGGACAGGAGTGTGTTCAGATGGTGTGTTCCTTTGTATAAGAGTAGATTTCTGGTTCGAATTTTCCCCAAATCCTCGGTTACTTCGTAGAATTACCACAAACAACCGGACAAGTTTTACTAGTTCGGATTCCTTTCGGAATCCTCCGCTTTATCTATGTATCTATAAGCTATACGAAAGGTTCTGTCTATCCAACCCTATTCATTTCTTCTGGAGTATACTCCAGTAAAGCCTATCAATCGGAACAGTTTTGCTTATTGTTACTATATTTCGCTTTTCTGATCTGTTCTGACTAGTTTTAATCCCATTCCGAGTACACTTCTTCTTGTTTCGAACAGCATGTTTCATTTATCCAGATCATCCAATCAATTCACTTTGCTGCAACCAACCAACCAATCAATCAGATCACTCCATTCATCTAAACCCAACCACTGTCACATCGTTCTCTAACACAAGGGTTCCTAAGAATACGTCCAAGAGTCAATCGAGCAGTAAGTTGAACACGCATTGCTCGGACGATTCGAATGTCATCGAGCAAATGAGCTATCTAGCAATGGGAAGCACCGCTATTACAAACTAATGATAGATGGCGCGAGAGTACTACTGGTTAGAAACGCAGATTGATTTTTGTTTACGCTTAACAACGCACACACATTAGCGGAAAGTCCAGTATTCAAAATATTGATAAAACGACTGTTCTCTCAATAATGCCACCCAATGTCATCGAGCAAATGAGCAATCTAGCAATTGCTCGAACGAGTGACTCCATATACTGTTCTACGACTCATGTTGGTATTTGAGAGTAGTATGTCTCGCACGTTTCACCCCCAGGTTGGGGGACCCCGGAAGGGACGTCATGTCACGTGACCCAGTGGCGCCATGTTGTGTTGTCATGGTGAGCGGCCATACCCGTATGTACTTATGTGCTGGTGCACAATGCGCCACATTGTGCCTTTTCACATAAGCACATATTGGCACATCCAGCATGTGCCTATGTGTTACCTGTAATGTCTACAATAGAACATAAACATATTTAGGGGCGTCAGAATAAATAGATCAAAAAAGGCATAACATAGCTTGTAGATACATGGGTAGAAACCGAGAATTTATATTGGGAAATCAGAGCCAAGTAAACAATTGTCGGGTCTATTTGGATAATTAGATGTACGCTAGTTCAATAGGACTTACCCCCAGGGGCCCCCTCTGCCCTCGGTGATTTGGGGTGTATTTTGGTGATTTGGAGGGATTATCGGGTTGTTTGTGGTAACGAATCGGGAAATTACTCCTGTTCAATCGAACAGACCCTCCGAACATACCCGTCCTATAAGAAGGTTTTAGGTCACATAGCAACCAGGTGCTACCATAGAAACCAAGATGGCGGCCTCCAGTATACAAAATGGACGACGGAAACAAGTATCACCCTAACAATATGAACTGCGCATGCGCACTACCACAACGTATCACTATGGGGATGACGTTACAACGTGGCCGCTCACGCGGGTTACCATGGCAACACAACATGGCGCCACTGGGTCACGTGACATGACGTCACTTTCGGGGTCCCCCAACCTGGGGGTGAAACGTGCAAGACATACTACTTTTGAGGATACATATGACATGGTTATGTACTATTTGTGGATACATTTTAGGATACCTTTTGAGGATATTTATGGCTCCTAACCATATTCAGCTCCTGGTTTCTAGGCTATCCATCACCTTCATAGCTCTAAGGCCCGCGCTTGTCCAATCACCACCATTTGTCCTGTAATCAGCTTCCACTGTATTTACCCAATACTGTTGTCTTCTACCACCCTTGCAGTCTTGTACCATTACTAGCCTTTACCATTACTACTGGTTAACACTATTCTGTCCTGTACTAGAGAGTTCCACCATTACTAAGTGGTGGTACACTACTGTCGCTAGGAGTCCCAATTCATTATACTATCATTTCACTACTACCTGCTCAAACAACCTTTTCATACCTATTCCAAGTTACCCTAACAAGCTATCGAGCAGTTTACTGAACAGCCATTGCTTGAACGACTCGAATCCCATCGAGAAAGTGATCTAACGAGCAGTTGCTCCATGAGCAAATGCTCTTGCGACTCTATCTCATCGAGCAAATGAGCCGCAGAGCAATTGCTCGATCGAGTGACTCCTGCTTGTGTGGAGTTGGTATGTTGGGGAGGTGACAGTTGCTCGCCGTTGCTCGGTGGTTCTCTCCGGGTACTCCGGCTTCCTCCACCCGTGAAACTGTCATGGTCATGATTAGCCATTGTGCAGAAATACGTGACTTTAAACACCAATAAATAATTAAATAAGTAAATAAATAAATAAATAAATAAATAAATAATTTCTTTCCACCGGCACATATTGTGATGATTCTAATTGACAAGTGAAGTCCGTCTCCAGAATAGGAAAATTTCCTCCTTGTAAATTGAATGGATTTTTTCACCAATGATCTCTCGAGTTAAAATGAATTTTTCATCAAATCCATCTAGTCATGGCTGCTTCAGAGCAGCCCTGACAACATTGCGTCTCTTGAATTCCAATGTGTTCTATGTGGCTACTGGCACATAGAACACATTGGAACTCAGAGGACGATTTGGTGAAAAATATCTTGAAAAGATTCAGTTGGTTAACAAGTTAATGTTAAAATTTCAACCCACCCCACTTACTGTTGTTCGCCCTGTTTCACCTTAATATTGAAATTTTACAGAAAACGTTACATTTATATACATTTAATATTGTATTGGTATCGTTGATAGTTAGTCGTTTGCCTATTAACTCGACTATGAAAAGGACATTTTCAAACTTTTGACTGCGCATCTAAAAAATACTACAGTTTACCTTTTCGAATCTACGGCCGCTCATTAGCGCCACATGATTTTTAGTTTTTAAATAGCAGCTGCAATTTAGCTAATTTGTAGCTACAATTTAGCGTCTTCACTCTCATTGGTTACCATTATCAGAAGCATCAGGAACCTTTCAGTGCATCTACTTTTCAATTGGGCACAGCCAGGGAGGTCTCGGTATACGTGTTGAAATTTGGTATTCAGGTGTATCTTTTAATGCGAAATCGTTTAGGTAAGTCCGTCGGGTCGCCCGATGTCATGCTGCTCTTCAAACAACATCCAGGTATATCAGGACTGACCGTGAAATCATACCTCGGAAACTATATGGCTGATCGGGATTAAATTTAGTGACTATAGGGGTATTTTGCTGCGGAAAATCGTCTGGAAGGGTTAGTCGGGTCGTCAGGGGTCCAGGCCTTAAAATTCGTCTCGATTCACGAGTATCAGTTTCGATTCTCGTGTGCTCTCGTTGCGAGAATCAATTTTCAAATCTTAAATATACTGAATTTGAGAGTACTGTGATCCCTTTGTGAGTGAAACATGTACATATGCCATAATAAAAGGCAAACGTCGTATTTTTTAAGAGAGTTTACCCATTGAGGCCCCAGTTTCCATTTTGTCGAGTTTCTCATACATGTGCATGTAGAATACATGTTCCATCATATAGGCTTTTGGTGGTCTTGATGATGGAAATTACAGTATCGGGGCAGCGATGAGGGGGGGGGGGGTGGGCAGTGGTGTCTTGTGAAGTCTTGGCTGCCCGTGTAGGCAGCCAAGACTTCACGAGACACCACTGCTAAGTGACCTTTTGTTACCTTATGAGGGGGCAAAGACAGAGTATTCTCCTGGTTTTTTAAAGCCACTTTTAGAATCTACGACAAGAAACATATGAACATTTTGCACGAATCAAACTTGATTCTCATTGTTTTCCTTGCGAGAATCATTTGCGCGAATCGATTTGGATTCGCGCATGAATTTTAAACCCTGGGGGTCATCCTGTCCCTCAAATGGCCTTCGAATTGCATTGGTATAACCTTGAAGTCTTTTCTAGATAACTTTCTTTGACCAACAAGAGTAATTGTTTATTTGTTTGATTAAAATTTTACGTCGCTTAACCCTTTACCCAACGCAGGCTATATCCAAATTTATTATTTTAAATATAATTTTTTTTAAATTTTCAAACAATTTCAACAAAATCATATCATGTGACCCCTAATTGGAACGAGCTCAATGAGCCCATTCCAATGAGAGGTCACATGATATGGTTTTGTTGAAATATTTTGAAAAATTTTATTTTTTCAACTGAATTTGCATATTACGCGTGCGGATGCGGGCGATTCGTTAGGCGAAGGGTTAAAACATCTATGGCTATATCACGACGTTGTTAGTTCCCAAGATGAAGGTGGAGTTAATAAAGCGAACCTACAGAATGGCCTAAAATCCATCAAGTACTGACAAGCTCATCCATACATACATCTCAATATCCCAACATAACAAATTCTTCAGAATGTGCTATATCAGTACACTGAGGCTATTATATGAACAGCCAGGTCATCTCTGCTCTTCATTAATAACTTGGCTTACAGAGGTGGGCCTGTTTAATAATATCGCGGGCTCCACGCGGGGGCCCAGTGAGAGTGAAGACGCAAAATTGCAGGTACAATTTAATAAATTGAAGCTGCAATTTACTAAATTGTTTCAACAATTCAGCTAAATTGTAGCTACAATTTATTTAAATTGCACCTACAATTTACTAAATTGCAGTTGCAATTTAATAGCTAAAAATCACGTGGCGCAAATAAGCTGCCGCACGAAAACATATGCAGCAAGGGAGATAACTATCGAGTGGGCATCCACAGGTGCTACTCACCAAAGAAAAAAACAAATCAAATTTTGTTGTTATTTTTTTTATCTTTTGTTCAAAACTGAATCTTATGTACCGGAGTGGTACAATATTGGGCTGTAAATGGGCAAACATGTGTCGCTTTTCTAAACTGGACCAACACGGGAACAAATCCCCCATACTTTTGTACTTTGGTTCCAGAATACATCCCCCATCTACGTAATCAGATCTCTAGCACTATGTGCCCTCATAGGAACCACACACCAAATTAAAAACCAATATGGAGGCCTCCAGCAAACAAAATGGACGACAGAAACACATAAAAACCTTACAAGTTCTGCTTATGCGCCCTAGCACGCGCGCTGGCACGACAATTCACGTGACAAACAGCATGCATCGCAACATGACGTCACTCCAAAGTCCACACTCCGAAGCAACTTCAAGTCAGCTTCCTTTATATTCGAAGACGATAAGTGCCGTAAGTTTTACAAGAATATTAGCGATAGTTTAGCGTGACTGCATGATTAGGAACATATAATATTGGCAAATCGATGTGATATGGTCTATTTAGAGCTCTGTGAAGCTCCCAAGTTTCGATTCGATGTCGACATCGATGACCCGATTCGTTATCGAATATCGACGTCGCATCTGCTTCCTGATTCGAATATTTTCGATTAGAGTAACTCTGTTTTTCACGGACGGACGGTGGCAAATAAATATTTTCTATTGGCGGAATAATCCCGCAAGTAGTATATGATACATGATGGGGACTGACGTGGTGAAAACAATGCTACTATACATGCGCGGGAGCCATAGAGTGACGTCGTTCCCCTGGTAATATGATGCATGATGGGTACTCACGTAATCAAAACAATGCTACTATACTTACGCGGGACCATATTCTGACGTCATTGCCCTGGTAATATGATGCATGGTGGGTACTCACGTGATCAAAACAATAGTACCCATGCTGGAGAACCATATTGTAAAGTCATTCCCCTGGTAATATGATGCATGATGGGTACTCACGTGATGAAAGCAATACTACTACCCCTGCGCGGGAGCCATATTGTGATGTCATTCCCCTGGTAATATGATGCATGATAGGTACTCACGTGATACTCTCTATATTTATTTATTTGTGTTTAACGACACTTTCAACAGCCAGGGTCACCTCGTGTCGGACGGGTTTCGGGTGGGGGAAGCCGGAGTACCCGGAGAGAACCACAGAGCAACGCCGAGCAACTGTCAGACTTCACAACGTACTAAGTCCACACAAGCAGGGTTAGCATTTGTTGAAGACAAGTGCGCCATCGATGTGCAGTACGTCTTAGTACACAACGCCACCGTGCCCCCGCGTGGGCGATTAGGATTAAGTGTCTTGCCCCAGGATACAACGCGATTGCCGCCGGCTGGGATTCGAACCGAGGAACTCCCGGCTTGCAGCCGGCATCTCTACCCACTGAGGCACCGCGCTCAAAGGGGCGCTCTCCAATAGTTTGTAATGAAACAAATTTTGAATAACAACTTCAGACCACAAAAATAATTTAGCCCTCAACCAGTTAACAATTTACCTAACGAATCGCCCGCATCCGCCCGCGTAATATGCAAACTGAGCAGTTGAAAAAAATTATTTTTTTTTAAATATTTCAACAAAACCATATCATGTGACCCCTCATTGGAACGAGCTCATTGAGCTCGTTCCAATGAGGGGTCACATGATATTGTATTGTTGTAAGTATTTGAAACATTTTAAAAAATGATATTTAAAATAATAAATTTTGATATCGTCTGCGTTATATTTTTATTTATTATTGGTGTTTAAGGTCATATACTTATGCACAATGGCTAATCATGACCGTGACAGTTTTACGGGTGGAGGAAGCCGGAGTACCCGGAGAGAACTACTGAACAACGACGAGCAGCTGCCAGCCCCCCAACATCGTAACTCCGCACTGCAGCACAGGCAGGGTTAGATTGGTTGAAGACTTGTGTACCATCGACGTGCAGTACGCCTTAGTATACGGCGTCAGCGTGCCCCCGTGTGGGCAATCGTGGTTAAGTGCCTTGCCCAAGGACACAAGGCGGGAGTTCGAATTGATCGCTCAGACGGTCACCTATCCAATGATTAGTTGCTGAACTGCGGTGATCTGACGAGAACCGGTTACCGCAACGCCACCGCGCCCCCGCATCGTCTGCGTTGGGTAAAGTGTTAAGTGGGATGGGTTCCGGGTTTAATTATTTCTTTTGAAATGTATTATTATTCCTTTTGTTTCTTCTGCAAGTATCATTTGCTATTGATGTTAAGTAAAGGTTTAAAAGCCCCAACGCCATAACTACTCTCAAATGCTGGAAAATTGAGCGGGCGGTTTTTTCGTCTTCCGGTTCGGTTCCGGTTTTGCGTCAAACCGGAAAACCGAACCGTAAGAATCGGCAAAAAAACTGGCCAAACGGTTTTAATGTGCTTGTGCATACTCTTGGGTGCCAAATAATCATACATGTATGAATATTAATTTTGAGGACTTGCTTATTCCTACCTGTATGATTATTAAATTCCCAGTTGTCATCAAGGAACAAAATTCCACAAAGTAACACCAGCTATTAATATTTAAAATTGGAAACATTCCAGTCCTTATATGATTGAACTAATATCAGACATCATCCATTGGAAAGCTCTCTGGGAGATCTTTCCAAGGAGTGATGTCTGAGACTTGAATTTTACCATGCATAAACTGACACACTTCAAGGACATCTTCCTCCCCCCGCCTGCACTATTATTCCGGTCTGTACTATTATTAAATTCAGGCTACTTTTTCGCCCTGTACTATTATTCCGGTCTGTACTATTATTAAATTCGGGTTACTTTTCCACCCTATACTATTATTCCTGTCTGTACTATTATTCAATTCAGGTTACTTATCCACCCTGTACTATTATTCCGGTCTGTACTATTATTAAATTCAGGTTACTTTTCCACCCTGTATTATTATTCCTGTCTGTACTATTATTAAATTCAGGTTACTTTTCCACCCTGTATTATTATTCCTGTCTGTACTATTATTAAATTCAGGTTACTTTTCCACCCTGTACTATTATTCCGGTCTGTACTATTATTAAATTCAGGTTACTTTTCCACCCTGTACTATTATTCCAGTCTGTACTATTATTAAATTTAGGTTACTTTTCCACCCTGTACTATTATTCCGGTCTGTACTATTATTAAATCCAGGTTACTTTTCCACCCTGTACTATTATTCCGGTCTGTACTATTATTCAATTCAGGTTACTTTTCCACCCTGTACTATTATTCCGGTCTGTACTATTATTAAATCCAGGTTACTTTTCCACCCTGTACTATTATTCCGGTCTGTACTATTATTCAATTCAGGTTACTTTTCCACCCTGTACTATTATTCCAGTCTGTACTATTATTAAATTCAGGTTACTTTTCCACCCGGTACTATTATTCTGGTCTGTACTGTTATTAAATTCAGGTTACTTTTCCACCCTGTACTATTAATCCGATCTGTACTATTTTTTGGGACCTAAGAGTAAACAGATCAAACTATCTTCGAGGGAGAGAACTGGAATAGTGACCCCTATGGGCTCTCGTCACTTGATCTAAAAGGTTAAGGTGAGAATACATCGTGTTTTCATGTCATATTTTCTTCCTGATTGGTGTGTCCACTGGGCGAGTCAACAAAGGAGAAAATATGACAATGATAACACAACATAGATTAGATGACCTTTATTTGGTTGTTACCCTAATTTATGTTTTTTATCTGACTCAACAGGTTGTGCAACTCATCCCCTAGAATTCCTAATAATAATAAAAGGGAAGTTAGGCTGAACCCAAAGGAGATACTTTCAGACAGGGCTTTCGAGGTGAGGTGTGACGTACAAACTGTTGCGGATTTCTCAAGTTAACCCTTTACCCAACGTATCGGTCAAAACCGGCCAGCGCTATTTTACAAAAAATCACCATACAATTTTCATTATTTTTTTCATTTTTGTTTCCAAAACATATCTTGTGACCCCTCATTGGAACGTGCTCGTTGAGCTCGTTCCAATGAGGGGTCATAAGCTATGTTTTGGATATTTAGTTATTCAAGAATTTTGTTCGCAAGTGTCATCTGCCCTTCGTGTTAGGTAAGGGGTTAAGGAGCTTAAAATTCTATTTATTATGTTATTAACACTTTGAAAAATTGAACTGAAAAAGAGCTTTTTCCCTGAAACCGAATAGAAATTGAAAAATCCCCCCCCCCCCCCCCCCCCCAACCAGCGTTGTTGGAAACCACTATCGTGGCCACGCGATACAGTGACAGAAATTCACGGTCTTTTCTCTGGTCGTCTCTGATCGTCGGGGTGGATGAGGGTGGTGAGGGCGCGAGACAATGGTGTTACTGTCAAAAACTAGTGATACAAAGCACTGATACTAGCCATTTGTGTTGTGTCGGAAATTATTTGACGATCTCGTCTCTCAATAATACGATTGCATATCCCCCCCCCCCCCACCCGCACCCCCCCCCCCCCCCCCCCCCCACCCACACACACTTAATGTATGTATGCAGCAGACATATAAAGTTTCAAGGTCTACGGTTTTTTAATTATCATTCTATACTAATTCAGTAAAATCCAAGAAATACACGGCCTGAGCCAGTTGGGGGTAAAAAATCGCCAGTCTTAATTCGAAAGTGACGGTCAAACTTAACCCTTTACCTAACATGAAAAGCAGACGACACTTGCAAAAAAATTTCTTGAATAACTCATTTTTTTCATTTTTTGTCTCAAAAACAATGGTTATGGCCCCTACTTGGAACGAGCTCGACGAGCTCGTTCCAACGAGGGGTCAAAACCTATGTTTTTTAGACAGAAAAATGAAAATATATTGAAAATTAATTGGCGACTTTTGAGAATAGCGCTGTCCGGTTTTGGCCGTTACGTAGGGTAAAGGGTTAATTAAATGAAAGAATTTCTAGCTCGGAGGCAACAGAAATATTATTTTATTAACATTTATTCGATATGTTCTCTGAGTCAGTCGGAGTCACATTTCCTGATAAGCTGAACTGAAATTCCAACATTTTTTTTTCGATGTCACGTTGTTTCAGTCAATTTTCAACTACAAGCCCATCGTCTTCAATTCTCTTTGCATCTGGCAGATAGAACATGGACCAAAGCAGGAACTTACCAAGCAGTCATTGCATATGGAGCCCTAGAGAGAGAGAAAAAATACAAGACCTTTAAGTGATTCTTTTCACAGCAAAACACACAAACCATTTACCCAGTACGAATTATTTATTTATTTATTTATTTATTTATTTATTTATTTATTTATTTATTTATTTATTGGTGTTTAAGGTCACATACGTATGCACAATGATTAATCTTGACCGTGACAGTTTAACGGATGGAGGATGCCTGAGTACACGGAGAGAACCACCGAGCATCGACGAGCAACTGTCACCTCCTCAACATTCTAACTCTGTTCAAGCTCCGCTCAAGCAGAATTACAGCGGTTGAAGACATCATCGACGTGCAGTACGTCTTAGTACACGGCGCCATGGTGCCCCCATGTAGGCAGCTGGGATAAAGTGCCTTGCCCAAGGACATAACGCGGGTCGTCCCGGACGGGGATCGAACTCAGGACCTCTAGCATAGATGTCCAACAGTTTACCACCGAGAACTAAATAATCGGGGGGGGGGGCGGAAAAATTGCATGAACATAGGTGGGGGTGGGAGGGTGGTCAAGTGCCAAAAAATGTGCGAAAACAATTAATGCATTTTTTTCCCTTTTTCACTGTTATGGCATCTTTTGTGTCCCAAACTGTAACAAAATGTCACCAATTGATCATAAAATCCCATTTTGAAGCATTATTAACAAAACTAATCCCCTTAATATAAAAATATTGGAGAATTTCACCCAAAACTGACTTATGGATGGGGTGGGTGCCCAATATTGAGAGTGAAAAAAAAAATTGCACGACAATTTTCTCCTAAAGTCAACAAAAATATCCACTCACAACATAATTTATTGATATCAAGTTTTTTTTATGGAACATTTTTTAAAATAAAGCGTAGTATGTATAATATTGTCTACTGAGTCATAATGGCTAGGTGGGACTGATTTTTCCAAATGTAAAAATTGAAAATATTAATTTTTATTTCAACAAAAACAAAAAAGTCTGATTTGACAACAAAAAACAAGCTATTAATTGAAAATAGAATATGTTTTCATTTTTGGAATTCACTTTAAAAAAAAAGTCCACAATCCTGTCTAAGTGTTTCTATTAGTTCCTTGAATCCTGCACCCTATATAACAACATTTCACCAACTAGCCTTGTGTACTTTTACTGCTCCAGTAGTGTAAATTTTTATGTGGCGTGTGATGGCAGTTACCAATTTTTTATAACAAGAAAGTGCGACTAATCCTGTACAATGCACAGGGTTAGTCACACTTTCTGGTCATAAAAAATTTTCATTTTTGACTGAGTAACTACTGTACGCTGCACAGCCTTAGTGTAAATTTCATCTATATCAACTCTTTACCCAACATAATATAATGGCCAAAACCAGCCAGTACTATTCAAACTCCGCTTAAGACCCCTCATAGGGTTTTTTAGTGGATTCCAACATTGAAAACATATTCTATTTTCAATTAATAACTTGTTAAAAGTCTTTTTGGTCGGTATCCTGGTATGCAGATGCGACAACAAAAACATTAGGTTTTGCCCTTCTTGAGCCAGAACCCAAAAAAAGTTCCTATTCACTCAAACAATATTTGCAACATATACACGGTTACAGTATAAGCAGTAGTAAATTAATTATGGGCATGCACAAAAGGCACAGTGCTCACATATGCTTGCTTAGTTTAAAAGCAAAGGTTTCTGGGAAAAAGAATAATTGAGTTTCATTTGTAAGGTGAACACCGAGAAACATAATTGTAAGAATATTAAGCTACACATTTAGTTTGTCTCAATTGTCTGATCTGGTTTGATTGGGGATTTACATTGCTTTCAACAACTATGGCTACGTGATGCCTATATCACAGTTAGTTAGTTGTTAGTTCCCAAAATGAAAGTAGAATTTTTCAAATAGATCCACTGGACGCCCTAAGGAATTTACCAACCACTGGAGGAACTAACAAGCTCATCCACACAGACACCTCAGTGTAAGGATAAAACAAATTCCTTAGAATTTGCTACATCAATATAGTATTAAAATGTCTGTATGAGAAGCCCAAAGCCAGGCCATTGCTGATGTGCGTTAACAACCTGGCTACCAAATGTGGACCTATTGTATCCGGGGTTCCAGCTTTTCAGTAACGTGTCTTTGTGAACGTGATGTGAATCTGGTAAGTCTTCAAAAATGCAACTGATAGACTCTGTCGCTGTTTTATTATTTCGAGCTATACGGTTTTGAAATTTTAAATCAGGTTTCGGTATTAACAAACACGGTTCGTGGTTTCATTTTCGCATTGCTTAGGCAGGCAAGATACTACTCAAAACAGTTTCGAACTACCAAACATTTTTGTGTAAATGACAAAACAATTGAAACAATGTTGAAAAGAAATATACCATGTGAAGGCTACTTTATTTATTCACAAAGGAATGATTATTATGAATATTTAGGACAAACTCATTGAAGAACGTACGAGGTATCACTCGCAACGCGAACGAGTGGACAGCATCCAAAAGCAATATTTGTACGAGTCGGTATCGGGCCTGTCGACCTCTAGCTTGAAACACCCCAGGCTCCTCTGCCTCATATTGTGCATATGAGTATGAAATTGATCCTGACCAATTTGATTCCATTCCTAGACAAGAATTTTCACCAAAATATCTAGCCACTCCTCTAGAAGGCTTTGGCATCCTTCGGAGGTACCAATTTGATACAGCCCGAGGGTCTTTCCCTCTAAAGTTTTCACTGGCCCCCAAAACATTGGCCCAATGCAAGGTTCACACGGCATAGAGCCCCAAACTGGTCTCCAATATAGGGGCTACACACGCTACAAATACCTCAGATTCGCTTTTAAGACCACTAAATTTTGCAAAATGGTCTCAGGTGAGGGGAGGGGGGGGGGGCTAGTACTAACTAGGACCCTTCGGTCGTTACCTCCTTCTCCCACTTCCCGTCGAGGAAGTGGGGGAAGGGACGACCGGAGGGTCCTTATTAGGACTAGTGGAGGCCCCCGAAACTCCACACGACGGCCCTTAAATTCACACCTTGCCCCCCCCCCCCCAAAAAAAAAAAAATCCCCGGCTAGGGCACCCCTATTATAGAATCCTGGCTACGCGCCTGTTAAGCTCACTCATGAACGGATAATACTATACTCTGGGGCATATAGTACGTACGTTCTCAGGCTTGGCAATTTCAGGAGAGCGATTTTTTAGCTCTCCTTACTGCCCTCCTGAAAGAATTAAGGAGAGCGAAAAATTGCCCTCCTAAATATTTTGGTCTGGGATGATTGAGATTACATGTATTATGCTCACATTAAATTTTTATTGTAAAGCAAAAATGTAATTTAACTTCGAAGTCACATAACATCACGTAATTTCATTTTAAAAGTGGTTTAGTGGTAAAATGTAATGGCTGCAACCATACCCAAACACAGTTGCAATAATTTGAAGCAAAATGGGCCACAGCAATATTTTTTTCTTTCTGTCAGTTTCAAGTTCAACAACTGACATCACAGTTTGAGGGGTAATTATTCAAGGAATATTGACACTATAATATACTACCATTACTACTATCCTGTCACTTGAAGCACTTGCACCAGGATGTGACTGTAGATTCAAGCAGACCTGTTGTCCAAGAAAGTCATACGCCTACCACTACCACCTTCAATCCCCCTTGGGGGGTTGAAGGTGGTAGTGGTAGGCGTATGACTTTCTTGGACAACAGGTCTGGGTACACGCACAGGTCTTGTCAAGTGTGGGTTCGGTTGTTGAGTGAGACATCTAGATGTCTAAGAGATTTCGCTTTACCTTTAATAAGTAAAGTTAATAAAATCACTGATGTAATAGTCTGTTGGTTTCAGTTTCAATGAGTTCGTTCAACTGGATACTTAAAATGCTGTGTAAAGCTAACTGCTCTCGTAAGCTGATTGAGGAGAGCGATTTTTTGCCCTCCTGCATTTTTCAGAATGCCAGGCCTGCGTTCTTAAAGTGTACAAAAGTTGCATAACCAACAGATCTAACGATGAAATGCACATCAGTAGTATAAAATGTACCCGAACGACCCTTATTACCTGGCTCAAGCGTTAAATTCCCATAGAAACGGGAACTTTTTGCCTAAGCCAGCATGTGGTATACGCACTGCATACATACTATAAAATAGTAAGGTATACATATTATGCAAGGGGATGGTTTTGGGTATATGGATATATATAATGGAAGATCGATGGGGAAGGTGGGTTTCTTGAAAGTATACCCCGCGAAATGGTTGACATTGCTCGTGACGTTGTGACGTCATGATGAGATGAGGCGCTGACTGTTGCTGTTGTCCACTGTACAAACAGACATGACGTTGTTCGGCTCCGAGTGTGTCAGGCTTCTCGTACGGGAATGATATGGGACTATAGTGGTATGATCGTTATATACCCCTGTAGGGCCTCTGTTAGCCCCGGGTACTACCAGCCTACCAAACAGCTGAGGATGGATGAGGATGGATGAGTGTAATGCATTACTGTCTAGTGTGGTAATACAGGATGTATGGGATGTATCCCTGCTTGTTCAATGTTAGCTCTTAGAACTATTGATCCATTCGAGGCGTTATACTGTCCTACAGTTGGTATAGTTAGTACGTAATGTTAGGCCAAGCGACATTGTGGGGATGTGTGGATGTAATGCATGGTCTAATGTGGTAGTATGGGAAGTGCGGTCTTTACCCAAATTGGTCTACTGTTAGCCCTTAGTACTACCAATCCGCATTCAACGTTATACTGCCCTACAGTTGGTATTGGTTGTCCGTAACGCTGGATCATGCAGTGTTGTGCTTGTCTGGTACATTAGTATAGGATGAACTGTGTCACCGTATCTCTACTGTTAGCTCTTAGTACCACTATCCACCCAAGGCGCTGTATTTTCCCACAGTTGGTATGAAAAGTACGTAACGCAAGACCATGCAGTGTTATAATTGGTTGTCTGGTATAGTAGTATAGGATGAAATGTCCGTACCACTGTCTACTGTTAGCCCATAGTCCCGCTATCCACCTGAGGCGTTGTGCTATCCCACAGTTGGGATAGATAGTGTGTAATGTTAGGTCATGTTGTGTTGTGTGGTATAGGCCACTATATGCACCCTGTTGTTCTGCTAGTCTTGTGGTGTGGTGGCCGACGGTGGGGTGTGTTTACTGTTTAGTTGTCTAGTATGGCAGTATACAGTGTACGACATTTACCCCTGGTAGTCTACTTTCAGCCCTTAATACTACAAAACCACCTGTCGTGAAGCTTTTGTACTTTCCTGTGGGTAGTTCGGAATGCTAGTTTAGTTCTCTATGGAGAAGAAAAGTCACCAAATTTCGGAATGAATTGCCCGGATACAAGACCTCTTGGTCAGTCGTATTAAAAACACATTGCTGAAGTACCGGGTCAGGTCATAGACAGGTTAGAGTATCCCCCCCCCCCCCCCCCCAGGGACCGACCTGGGCATGCGCCAGTGCGTATTTGGTTCTGAAACATCAGGACCTGGCTCTTAGATCTCAGAAATTGGCTTCTCAGTTGGCGCGTAACTTCTCAGGTCATATTTTGATATTCTTTCGATGGATAATCGAGAGAGACACTCTTACATGTATTATATATATGATTATCATTTATCATTGTTGTAGAGTGCTTAAGTTAATACTTCAAGTCTTAATTACCAAGCATTAATCTTCACTGTGGTGTCTGATCAAGTCTTGGCTGCCTAAATAGGCAGCCAAGACTTGATCAGAAACCACAGTGAAGATTAATGTTTGCTATAGTGTATTAAATGAAAATGATGAGAGCTATTACATACTTGCTGTGTGTGTTACAAACAGCACTGTGACTCCGTAAATTGAAATCTGGCGCATGAATTGAAAAAATATGCTCCGGGGCTAGAGCGTATTTTAAATAGTCCTGATCGGTCCCTGCCCCCCCCCCCCCCCCCCCCCCAAAAAAAAAAATGTTCTGTCCTCGCCACGATATAGCATTATGCGCTTATGTAGCGTTACATAAAATAAATAAATAAATAAATAAATAAATAAATATTTGTAAGTACCCATTTACCCATGAGGCATGACAGCAGTTTCGTATGTTCTTTCAATATATCCTAGAGGGCATCTCATTATTATCTCGAATGTCAGGCATTGAATGTTTGCTAGTTGGCAAGCATTGGTTTTGATTCTCACAAACTTCTGCTGCAAGAATCAATTTTTAGTTTTAAAATAATTTAAAATTTGAGAGGACTGTTATATTTTTGTGAGTTCAAGCAGTGCATATTATACGTTATTTCAACCCTTTACCCTACGTAACGGCCAAAACCGACCAGCGCTATTCTATTTGTCTCAAAAACATAGCTTATGACCCATCGTTGGAACATACAGGTGCTTGGTGGTCTTGCTGATATGAGTTACAGTACCTAGTGAAGTCTTTGTTGCCTGTACAACCAGCCAAGACTGCACAGGACATTAATGCTAAGTCAAAGAATTGCTTTATTATGATGTAGCAAAAATGAGTGAAATTCTCCAGGTCTTTAAGGATTCTTTCAGAATCTATGACAAGAATCAAATGAACTTTTTACGAGAATCGAAGTTGATTCTCATTGTTTTCCTTGCGAAAATCGATTCTGATTCTCGTATGGATTTTAAGAACTCACTGTAGACGAAAACTCTGAAGTCAATTCCGCGTAGGTACTGTTTTAGGGAGTACAACCCCCTTTGTCAGGAACGTAGTCCTCCCTCCCGGATGGGGAAACTGCCTCCTTTATTGAGAACACTCCCCTCACCGGAAGAATCCTAGCGCCTTCCCTGTCTGTAGGCCCCATTCCAACTGAGATTTACCCCGAAAATACACAATTATGTTCTGAAAATTCCCCTCCCGCTAGTCACGCTTCTTGTGATCGAGTAACTGGTGGTTTCTGATACGTTTGGAAAACTGAAATAATATGGTAGAAATAAAAAATAGTGATGTTTATTTATTTATTTATGTTTAATGTCACATACTTCTGCACAGTGACTAATCGTGACCGCAACATGGAGATAAAGTCAAGGTGAGTCAATCGTTTATACCAAAAGAAATCAGTACTGAAATTCTTTGGACCATGATCCGCGAGGGAAATTATGCGTTCCAACTGAGGTAGACTTGAAATTGTGAATTTCCCAGTGAGATATAAGATGATGTTAAATTATCAGTTGGTTGAGCCGGGCCATTTTCCCCGTGGAAGCAGATAAATCCCTGGAGTAATTTTATTGAAATTATTACCAATTCTCCAGTTCCAAATTAACGTATATAAATGTTAGAAAATATGCCAAACTCAAAGAAAAGTACAAGGTGGAATAAAAGTGCAGAGTGGCAAAGCGTGATAAAGCAGGATTCCTGCAGGCATGGACTGATAAAATTCAAGGCTATTCCAGGCCATTTCGCGATATTTTCAGCATTTTTCGAGGATAATAGTTAAATTCAATGATTTTCAGGGTCCTGCCTTCACTAGTCTTAACTAGACCTCCTACCCCCTCCTCCCACTTCCCGACAAGAGAAGTGGGAGGATGAGGTAATTACCGGAGATCCTAGTTAGGATTACGCCTTCACGAACTCTGGTATATAAAACTATATAGCTAGGATTAAGTCAGTGGCGGATCCAGGATTGAAAAAGGGGGTGGGGGGGGGTGGAAAATCGAGTGGCGGATCAATTTTATCCCCCCCCCCCCGCCACTCAATTTTCCACCCCTAATTTTATCCCCCCTCTCGTCTTGGGGGGGGGGGGGGTCCGGGAAATTTTGATCGCGGGAGACGCATTCTGCATGCATTTCCTTGTGTACTGCGTCCGGAGGATCCATACGTGGCTGCAAAGCAGCATGACAACTGAGCGTTTATCGGACCTCGCCGTTACCGCAATGCACGGGTTTGAGTTACCTGTTTCAAAACAGGAAATTTGTGAACGTTATATTTCCAAGCACCCTCGGCGTATGACCAGCCAGTCATTATTCATCGCATGAACTGTTATGGTGATAATATTTCATCCAAATAACATGTATCAGACTATTTTCGTTGATGAACCGACATTTATGTTGACTACGATTGGTACAATGTATGGTCTGTAGTCTGTACCTCATTGAGGTACAGACTACAGACCATACATTGTACCAATCGTTTATACGATTGTGTCTAGTCGCGAGAACTCCTCGTGTAAAGATAATTTCAATACAGATTGAATTTGACTTTGAAAAAATTGCTTGTTGTCTTCCCTTTCAAATATCAAAGGGGGTGGAAATCCACCCTATCCCCCCCCCCCCCTGTATCCGCCCATGTAAGTGCTTCGTCCGAATTTTTTTTTATATTTATTTTGTAAATATTCAATTCTTTTCAAGGCCTCATGGCACATTATCTAGGATTTTAAGGCCTTGAATGACTCTTAGTCAAATTCAAAACCATTCCTTAAATAGAAGACCCCACGGGAATCTTGTGAAGTTACTCTCAATGATTCCTCGTGAGAACCCCAGGAAGTGAAACAGTGCTCGTTTACTGTGGTAAACACCGTCTGTTTTACTAATATAATAGGACCCAGTCACCAAATGCCTGGGTGGAAACAGGGACGTGGCTAGAGGTTTCCGATTGGGGGGGGGGGGTAGTGAATTTCCACCTGCGGAGGGACCGGGAGGGGTAAATCACCCTCCCGGTCCCTCCCCTAGTTGGAAATTCATTACCGAGAAACATTTTGAAAATGAAGCCATGAAAGGGGGCATAAAATTGATTCCAGTAACTGAAATGCCAACACATATTTATGCTGGAATTATCAGGTTGTTATTATTATTTGGTATTATTCTGGGAATTGAATATGTGCTAAACAAATGCTGAAGCTGGGAACTTTCAGCAATTCACAGTGTCCTAACATTAAATCAGATCTTATGCAGGAATGATCAATTTTCGATGTTTCATCATTGTGTAACTGTGAATGATGGAATTAACTCAGGATAACGATTTTTTTTTATCTCGATATGTAACGTACTATAGAAATCTCGTACCGATTGACATCATGCATCCTTATGAAGCACGATATTGCGTACACTGCAGTTGTAAATAGTAACAGTTGGAATTTTTGCCAATTTGAAACCGAGTTGGAATTTTGGGAAGTAAAGGAGACATCAGCATCACCAAAGAGCCTCTAAAATCCAGATAGATGGAATTTCCAACTACTCATGACTTTCCCTCCGAATTTCCAACTGTAGGAAATTTTTGCTAGGATTGGGGGGGGGGGGGGGGGGTGACACGTGACGACACGTGCCCTGCTGGAAATCCTCTAAAATGGGCAACCTGGGTATAAACGATTGGCTGGGCATGACTTTATATCCATGTTGAGGTCACGATGAAAAATGGGGAAAAATATTACCTTAAACGCCAATAAATAAATAAACACTCACTCACAGTTACTCCAGGGAACAGGTCGTAAGAAGTTCTAAGAAAGTGGGCGATATTTTTATTTTTCCAGATTTCGGTACCCACCACCCCTATTTGTTTTATTTCAATTTTTTTTTTTTTCAACATTTTCGGACCCCCACCCCACCCCCAAACATACCTTTTCCAAGAGAGAGAACTGTTTACATCTATTATGAATGCTGTACATTATCAGGCCTAGAAATAAAAGGCTATATCGTAACTCGTTGACTCGCTATATAGCAATGAGGTAACCCATAGGAAAAAGGGTGTTGTGATGATCCTCCGTCTTCTTTGTTTTTACTACACCAGTCATGCTGTTTTACGTCTGAACGGGATTTCCACCTATAAATATCAACAACTAACGCGTGATCTCGCAAAAACGAGATCGCGCGTTAGTTGTTGTTGTTGTTGTTGTTGTTGTTGTTGTTGTTGTTGTTTATTTTGGCGGAAGTTCTTTCAAAATGGAAACAGCATGCCATGCTCTTCATTTGTGAATGCAATATACAATCTCTGAGTATAGACAGTTGCAAAAAATTGTCAAATCTTCCTAAAAAGGTCTTTGGTATAGTTTTGTTAAACCCTTTGAACTCTAGAGTTATCTTCCTTGCCAGTTCAATGGCAGCAATTAGAAGAGTCCATATTCATTATTTGGGGTACACAAATCAATATTTTCAACGTGCAGCCTCGGGGCTGCACGTTGAAAATATTGATTGCTCTACCCCACACATTTACTGAACAGCCATCCTATTTAATGACATTATAAGGTATCATGTTCCTGGTCAGAAAAGCGGCCAATCGGGTTCAAGGTGCTGAATGTATAAGGAATTGTTTTATTATGACAGTAACTTGCCACTGGCTGCAGAGTGCTGCTTTCTCAAAACAACACACATTCATGTACCCCCACAGAATATTAGTGCTCCACAATAATTTTTAACGAGTGCACTTTTTAACTCCCGTCAAATAAAAAACACGGGTGCTGACGGAAGCAATTGCACTCGCACCCGTCTCATTTCCAGGACTGGTTTTGTTGTATAACTTTGTCGTAATCTTTAGTTCATTTGTACAGTTTGCAATAGACGTAACCCACTCACAACCTGAACGGTCTTTCCCGGATTATTTCCAAGCCTGCATGGCTGTTTTTCAATGGTGTACTGAAATATGGGAGATACTTTTGAAAGCCAAATCTCAAGGGAATAATTAAGTGTTTGTGTTTTCTTCTGTCAATTCAACCAGAAGCAACAATGTTAAATTCTTTGACAACAGGTGAGTCTAGCAAAAAATAGATAAGACCTAAACAAAACTATTCCTGGATAATAAGTTACCACCCCAATGCTATGATTGCCGTTGAAAAAGTGAAGGAGAAAAAGAGCCGTTTGCCAAATAATTTGGAGGAAAAAAATCTGAAGAACTGACCAAACTAAGCCACTACTACACCCTAAAATGTGCTATGTTAAAAAGCAACCCAAAATCAGCTGGGTGGAGTGAATATAAACCCAATCTGGGTTCATATTCACTCAATCCAGTTGATTTGGGTTAAATTTTAACCCAACCGGTTTTATTTATTTATTTATTTATGTATTTATTTATTTATTTATTTATTTATTTATTTATTTATTTATTTATTGGGGTTTAAAGACACTTTCGACAGTCAATGTCACCTCGTGTCGAGCAGTTTTACGGGTGGCGGAAGCTGGAGAGAACCACCGAGCAATTGTGAGCAAATGTCAGCCTCCACAGCATAAGCCATACAAACAGAAGAAAATATCATAATAGGCCATCAATCAATACAGCGTTATGTGGTCCAAGTGGTTGACACAAAGGATCAAGTCAGTTTATAGTTCCAAATCATTGTTTAGAGCCTGTCAGTCCTGGATTGTATTTCCATGTCAGTGGTCTAAACTTTATTATTATGCCTCACATTTGTAACATCAGCCGCGATGGGTTAATTTGCCACCTTCTAAAAGTCACAGTACTTGCGTTTTGGGGCAAAACACGGGTATTATCGGAACGTTCTTCCCTGGAGACAAGAGAACAAAGAAAATATAAGCTCCACTTCCATTGATCGGCGTCGATTACGCACGCTCTGATTGGAATTTCTCAACTCCAAACGCTGGCGCCGTGTCCGTTTAACTTTTTTCGTCACCGATAGACACAAACTTACCAATAAATATATCATCTTCAGTGGGTGTGTTTTTAATTTTAACTGCAAACAATGAATTCAAAAGAATCAGAAATATTAAAAACTCACGTGTTGTTCACCACTTCAATGAATCTTGAATATGAATTATGACTTCAATCAATTATATTTCCAAAAGTTTACTACTCCTCGACCTCACTGAGCCTCCGCCTCAAGTTCAAAATAAATTGTTTCACTCCGCTTATTTCTAACAACTGTCGTCGTCCAAGAAACATGAATTTATATTCCATTATACCACTTATCACACAAGCATTTATAATGAACTATAACATGAACAGCATGATACAATTGTAAACACTGACATTTGGTGATATAGAAACTCCCAAAGCGACGGCATTTGTGACAAGTCATTTTCGAATTTGGTGATCTAGAAACTCCTAAAGAGACGTCATTCGTTCGAAATGACGTCATGTTTTTGGATTCGACTACATTGTTATTACAAGATTGATGGCATGTTGCAGTTAACGCTTAACAACGAAAGCTATTTTTTGTTCAGCATAATAAAATAATTAGAACGTTTCTTTTCATGTTCTATCGGTCGATAGTACCCGAGTTTGTGTGATTTCTGAAATAAAACCTTCAGCAGCTTCGCTGTTTCAGGTTTTATTTCAGAAATCACACAAACTCAGGTACTATCGACCGATAGAACATGAAAAGGAACGTTCTAATATTATATTAGACAGTTTCCCAGACAACTTTCTGAGATGTGCATCAGATAGCGACAAATTTTATTTTAGTGTTCTGTTCTGTTATCCCGTGTCGCCGATATATGGATGCACGAGGTCCTGCTACATGGACATGAAACGTGCAAGACATAATACTGCTACTACATCTTACCTGTATTCCGCCCAATGTTCTTATTCTTGCTCTCAGGGCAATATCACCTCCTGGTACACAGAAAGGCATTAATGAACACTCCCCTGTTTTAGTGGCTATGTCACACAGCGCACAAGGTAAACAAAAGTAAGTATATATGCCTGAAATTGAAAAGGGATGTTTTTGTAGAACAAACAATATAACTTTAGTGCACATGCATTTGCGTTCGGTCATAACTGTGTTGGAGGACTGGTCAAATTAGATTAACACTCGTTTCGTATAACTGACCTCATATAACATAGTGCAACTGATTTTCCGTTCGCCCGGATTGCAATATAAAAATAATGACCTGACTTAAGGGTAACATTACAGATGGTCTCGCAACAAACCAATGTCTCCGAGACTTGTGCTGCGGGAGACTTTGCTTTCAAGGGGAGGCAATCTTCAATATTACCCTCCAGCCAGGTCATTATTGTTTTTACCGAATGGTTTTTATTCTCCACCCCCCCCCCCCCAACCCTTCCCCCAGTCCGATGGATTTGAAATTTGAAAAAAAATGATATCCAACAACTCTACACTATTACTTGAGCACTTGATTTGATTTTCAACTCAAAGGTTTCAAATAGGCAAGAGACAATATTAAATAGCACCTTGGTTAATTTATTATGAATGGTTTCAGTCTGGTTGAAATTGATCAATGATCATCAATCTGAGAGAATGCAACATGAAAGCCTTGTCTTCTTCGGTCGTTATCGTTTCAGGGACCATCCGCTTGAGCAGAAGACATTGCCGAAAATGTGAATATGAGTTTATTTGACATATATAAGCAAAATGGGGTCCCCAGAGGGTGCATTTTCTGATACTATCCTATACAGTAGGCCAATTTATCCTCTAGGTACATCTTTCTGTTTTGGCTTGAGGTCTTGATTCAGACTGAGGTTCGCAGAGGGTAAATTTTGTGATGCTACCCTGCTGTGCAGGGTAGCATCACCAAATTCACCCCCTGGGGACCTCATTCTGCAGATGACAGTCTGCTTATTTTCAGGCTTGCCTCTGGCCCCTTTTGTATCGCCTCACTGTACACACTTACACGCATTCACCAAGAATGGATGACGAATTCAGTGGTAGCACTGCTGGTGGCATACTGGGGTATCCCCCAAACGTAGACGTCAACCCCATTTTCACTCTCTCCCGCTACACATACCTCTCAGCAAATAACCAGAAATATACACCTGGAACTTAATAAAGCACCCCGTTTTATTTTCGCAGTGGTGTAAAAAAAAAAACTGTCATTATTTCCACGCTATCTTTCACATGGCCAAGAGTGATTGTTTGCGGAAAGAATTGTCTATTGACAAATGAACACAATGATGAAAATATGCAGTATTTTAATGGCTCTAATTACACTTATCTGTCACTAATGCTTTTGATGGAAAAATGTTCTCTCTACAAGCATGGTGCTGGAACGATCCATGATTAAACAATGCCGGTAATTACTGACAAAAAATGTGACTTGTGATCTCCTCAAAACAACAGCAGTGTCTGACGTAAGAAGCGAGTGTATCCAACACGTGCCCCGATGACAGCCTGAACCTCCTCTTAATGCTACCAGTGAGCCTTCTGATACGGTCCAGAGGCAACTGCTTCCACTCCTCGTGCAAGGCAGCTTCCAAATCGGCCAGATTCTGTCCAGGCGGATCCCTTGCTTGCACACGATGTCCAAGAACGTCCCAGATGTGTTCTAGGGGATTCTAATCGGGGCTCATTACAGGTCAAAGTAGTGTTGTAATAGCGTTGTTCTGAAGGAATGCTTTCATAGCATGGGATCGATGTGGCCTTGCATTGCCGTCCATGAATACAGAACGAGTAGCCAACGGGTGGTTGTCAAAATGAGGCACGACAACCGGATTGAGAATGTCCTGGATGTACTGATGACCATTGAGATTCCCACGTACAGTCACCATATCAAGTTTACAATCATGAGAGAGGCATCTCCAGATCATTACTGTTCGTCCACCACAAGGAACAGTAAGTCTGATGTTTCTTGTCACGTAAGCAGTATTTCTATGCCTCCACACTCTCATGGGACTATCCGAGGCGTGAGGCAGGAACCTACTCTCGTCTGACCAATGAACTTTCCTCCACGTCCCGAGATTCCAATATTGTTGTGCCATACACCACTCCAAACGTCGTCTTTGGTGGTCATCGGACAGAGCAGGACGCCTGTTGACCTTTCTGGACCTCACATCCAGTGCTTTGAGACGGTTTCGGACAGTTGTGTTCCATAAACGCATGTTGGGGAGCCAAAGGCGTTTCAAAACCCCACTTGAAGCAAAGGGTTCACGCCTAACGAGGCGTGCCAGATTCCGATCTTCCCGAGGATAGGTCGTTTGGGGTTGTTCAAGCCTTGGTCGGGCCTTAACACCGTTCGTTTGTTGGTGTTTTCGGGCAAGTGACTACAGCCAAGTTGCCTTCCAGTAGCTTTGAATGACATGCCTGTTGCATGCATGCCAACGATTTGGCATCTTAGTGCCTCTGACAGTCTCCTCCTTGCCATGACAACATTTATTGATAAAATAAGTGATAAATTTTCTTGTTTCATACCTAGATATTTTATGTGGATGGTAGTGTTTTTTGTAACATTCGTAGGAAGCATGCTTCACGTGGATGTGTTTGGGGTACGCTATCAACCGGAAACATCATGTTTCACTAGATGAAATGCACTGCAAGACATAGCAATCATTAAAACATAATAATCAGTAACAGTAAAAACAGTAACTTCACTGTCATGAAACATTCCAGGGGGTGCTTAACCCTTTATCTAACACGAAAAGCAGACGACACTTGCAAACAAAATTCTTGAATAACTATTTTTTTCATTTTTTGGTTCGAGGAGCTCGTTCCAAAGAGGAGTCATAACCCATGCTTTTTGAGACAAAAAATGAAAAAATAATGAAACTTAATTGTCGATTTCTGAGAATAGCGCTGGTCGAGTTTGGCCGTTACGTTTGGTAAAGGGTTAATTAAGTTCCAAGTGTACATTTACACGCACGGAAGCAGATAATTATAAGCCTAGTACCTTCATGTACCTTTTCTCCAAACTATGGGTGCCAAATATCAAAAGATTCTGATTGGTGATTCTGGAGAAGACGATTTTTTTTGTCGTTTTAAGAGTTTTCTGATAGAGATATGCCCCTTGTGCCCCCGTAGGCGTGGCAACTTTATTTGATTAATCTTGAATAGACATATACAGAGGAACAAGCATATCAAAAGTAGTTTATGAAAAGACGATTATGTGAAGTTCACGCCGGACGGACGGACGGACGACGGGCGCAAAATGGT
The DNA here is from genome assembly GCA_031216915.1 of Pictodentalium vernedei. Classification (NCBI taxonomy): domain Eukaryota; kingdom Metazoa; phylum Mollusca; class Scaphopoda; order Dentaliida; family Dentaliidae; genus Pictodentalium; species Pictodentalium vernedei. Next base: position 124,327,963 of record CM062296.1, on the reverse strand, counting down.
CACAGAAGTTCCACTGAAAAAAGAAATGCCAAAGTTCAAGTCAGAAATATCGAAAAAGCAAGTGTTAACTTACCAAGGGTCCATTGAGAATAGAAGGGGGCGCGGTGGCGTCGCGGTAACCGGTTCTCGTCAGATCACCGAAGTTAAGCAACGTCGAGCGCGGTTAGTAGTTGGATGAGTGACTATTTCAGCGACTGATTCGCGCTCCCGCGTTGTGTCCTTGGGCAAGGCACTTAACCCCGATTGCCTACATGGGGGCACGATGACGCTGTGTACTAAGGCGTACTGCACGTCGAAGGTGCGCATGTCTTCAACCAATCTAACCCTGCCTGTGCCGTGGTGCAGAGTTCAGAGTTACGATGTTGGAGAGCTGACAGCTGCTCGTCGTTGCTCTGTGGTTCTCTCCGGGTACTCCGGCTTCCTCCACCCGTAAAACTGTCGCCGACATGATATGTCCCTGGCTGTTAATGTGTCCTTAGACCCTAATAAAAAATTTTTTTTAAAAATGAGAATGGAATCACTAACAGCTTTAGTTAAATTAGACGATCGACAAGGGGGAGGGAGGGGGGGGCGTCAATTTTTACCGGACACAAGGCGGGGGTGGGTGGGTATGTAGGTCAGCGGCTCTGAAAACACGTTTTTCCATGCCTTGAATTTTTTTCCTATGAGCTCTTTTCTTTCAAATAAGTGATGCAAATTGACTCCATGCCCTCTGGGTTTACATGGGGTGATTAGTAGTACAGGATAGGGGCTAACAACCAGGGATGTGGCTAGAGGGTTTCAGCTGGGGGGGGGGGGGGGGTGCCACCGGTGTAAATTCCAACTGTGAGTGGTTTCGAAAGGTGGTTGCACTGCAGCGCTGGTTGATATCTTTTAACCCAACGAATCGCCCGCATCCGCCCGCGTAATATGCAAATACAGCTGCTGAAAAAATATTATTTTTCGAAAAATTTCAACAAAACCATATCATGTGACCCCTCTTTGGAACGGGCTCATCGAGCTCGTTCCAAAGAGGGGTCACATGATATGGTTTTGTTGAAATTTTTTTTTTTAAATTTTAAAAAATGATATTTAAAATAATGAATTTTGAAATCGTCTGCGTTGGGTAAAGAGTTATGAACCCTTCTGAAAATTTTCACTAGTCCTGAAACGGAAAAACATCATTTATAATGTGTCTGGGTCAGAAAATTTACCGGATTGATGTCAGAGTCGAAAGTAGGAAATTTGAAACTCAAGTTTCCAGTTGGAAATAAAAGATCAAAATTTCTCAAGATTAGTTGGAATTTTAATATTTTTCACCGGATTGATGTCAGAGTCGAAAGTAGGAAATTTGAAACTCAAGTTTCCAGTTGGAAATAAAAGATCAAAATTCTCATCATTAGTTGGAATTTAATATTTTCACCGGATTGATATCAGAGTCGAAAGTAGGAAATATGAAACTCAAGTTTCCAGTTGGAAATAAAAGATCAAAATTCTCATCATCAGTTGGAATTTTAATATTTTTCATGAACAATGTTAATTTATTGAATTTCTAACTATTTGATTTTTGACCTCGGAATTTCCAACTATTGAAAAAAAAATACTCCTAGCTGGGGGGGGGGGGGGGGGGTGAGACACCCCACCCCCACCCCCTGTCGCCACATCCCTGCTAACAGCATGGGAATGTGGACAGACATTCACCGTTCCCCATCGCACCATCAGCATAAGTAATGCCATTTCCCTATGCAAAACTGACTACTTTCACAGACTCTCATTATGTAATTATGAATTTCATTCATATTCATGTATGAGCAAACTGTAGGGTTGTTATTGATCATTCAAGCCTTAGGCTTTGTGGGAAGCCTTCAAACCAATTCCTTTCAATTTGTGATATACTGACAGAAAGGCTGAAGCATCAAATAGTCAGGAGGACATTATATCTTATTGATAGAGGGTTTATTGACAGTGGAAACTATATCTTGTTGATAGCGGGTTTATCAACAAGATAGAGTTTCCCCTGTCAATAAACAGTTTGTTAACCCTTTACCTTAATTGAAAAGCAGACGACACTTGCAAAAAAAATTATTGAATAACTAATTTTTTTCATTTTTTGTCTCAAAAATATAGGTTATGACCCCTCGCTGGAACGAGCTCGTTCCAACGAGGGGGTCATAACCTATGTTTTTGAGACAAAAAATTAAAAAAATAATGAAAATTATTTGGCGATTTTTGAGAATAGCGCTGGCCGGTTTTGGCCGTTACGTTGGGTAAAAGGGTTAATAGGGAATCAGTTGAGTTAATATGAATTTCAGCCATTTACCCTGTGCTATAGCGTATAGCACAAGTTGAGGAAGATACTGAATGCCTGGAGACCAACCTGGCATATGGGATCTGAAAACTTTGCAAACACACGACACCTGCTTGGGTTATCTAAAAATAGGAATAAAATAAACTTCTTTTAAAATAAACTATAGCAATCTGTTGTAACAAAGAATAAAATTAATTCATAGAATAAAGTGTGTTGGGATCATCTGAGTCAGAAAGGATACGTATGTGCATTATGTTTCAGTGAGATCAAGCTGAATGTTGAAAAAAGACTACGTGGGAAGTGATTGTCCAGTCACTGGTCCTGTAACAGATTTTGAGCAAATGGGTTTCAAGCCTCTGAGTTGAATGAATAGCCTCCAATATATTGTAACACTGACATTCATCCCGTAATTTTAAGGTAATATATAAATCACAGGGGCGTCACTCGACACATCACAGCCCAGAAATTTCCATTATGCATCCAATACTGTGCACTCATAATGTCCTGAACAACGATTCAAACACAACCATTACCTTCCTAGAAATCATTTTTCGAAAGTGAAAGTGGATGTTGCACTCATTCAGCATTGCAACGGTGTCTGTTGCTGATCTTCCTCTTGGTCAGGTACTTATTTATTTTTTTGTTACTGTGTTCAACAAACGATATAATATGTTTGAGATTAGTTCTCAGTTGAGATAGTAAGTTAACGTAGCGCAGTGAACCAGGACACTTTCCAGGCCATAAGGGGGGGGGGGGGGGGGGGCAGGGGTACTACGATGCCGTATCCAAGGTGTCAGTTGTCATGACGCATGTTTTTTTTTGCACAACTGAAACTTGATCTGTCCCCGTCTTTTAACACCTGTTGTTATACATCGTTTGTTTTCATATCTGATCGACTGTCACTCACATTGAAATGTGTATAAATTGAGCAATCAAATATCAGTCCTAACACCAGGCCACCATTTTCAGGGGCGGGCAACCAGAACCCAAAAGAAGCCTGCCCGATGGGCAATCACGTTTTTTCACTATTTGCGAGCCCTGATCCTGACCAAATTTGGATACATATGGTAGACCTTTTCAACTCACGCAGTCATCATTTCTTTCTCACTTTCTCATCTAACTTGCTGAGATGAAACAACCAAAGCTTACTAACCGCTCCATCAAATAAAGCACTAGTCATATCGGCCAAGTTGCAACAACACAGTTTATGAGGGATGGATTCCAGATACCAAAGAATCACCCCTCATCATATTGACTGTAGGGCTGAAACGGTTGGCTCATTTTCACAACCGACTAACCGAGAGCTATAATCGGTTAATACCCGGTTATACGTAGCCATTATTTCACCGAATCTGGGATCAAAACTATAAGAATTGGAAAGTAGTATTCTCAGAAACTATTCCGTAGTGTGCATACAAACGAACGTTGTCGAGTAATCGACAACGTTCGTTTGTATACATACTACGGAATAGTTTCTGCGGTTACTCAGAACTCACGGAAATTGCCGATCATTAACGATGTCTTGAAGCCAAAGTCGATTATTTCTCAATATATACAACGCGGCTTCGAGGTGTAATCTATCCCAAAGGAGAAACGGCAGATTTACTACGTTTTAACCGTGGAATGGCGATCACTATCGATATCGGATAACCGGTTGACGTTTTTTTTCAAATCGGTTAGGTAGGTAACCGGTTTCAAACTGGTTATCCGGCTAACTATTTCAGTACTAATTGACTGTTGACAGGTTCAATACAACATTGCGTTTCTGTGAATTGTGCACTTGATAATGCTTAATAAATTCAGATTAGACCGGGGGGGGTCACACAATTTCTTTCCGGACGTCAGGCGGGGGTGGGTAGCCGAAAAGCAATTTTTTTCCACCCTCCAAAATTTTTTTCCTGTCTGCATTTAGCCTGATTTCGCTTGAAGTAACGTCATCCAGATTCATCAGTAATCCTTATTAAGCAGTTTCGCAATATCCAAGGCCTTCTAGGGGTAGGCATGAGATGGGTACAGGTCTGGGAATTGTATTATTTGTGGTCAAATAGCAATAGAATGTTGACATATCACCAAGAGTATGATCCCGTCAATATGTTTTGTGGTTTTGGGTAATAAGTTAAAGTAGTTAAACTGAGTTAAAATGAATTAGGATTGTATCTAGCTGTGTATCTGATTAAAAATTAACAGACCACACCAGTTGAGCTCACTGGATCTTTAACCCTTTGCACTCTGATGACAAAATCGTCTGTATGCAACACTATATGCAGTTTCATTTTGGAGTTAGCTGCCATTTTGTTCAGTGTTCTGTTGTCGAAAATTGTCAAAAATTCAACAATTTATATTTTGTTTAACGGAGCCCATGCAGGGAGCCCTGTTAAACAAAGTATACATTGCTCAGCATTGCTGCATATCTGACACCTCAAGGAGATACTTGGCATATCAAATGATAATTTGCGAAATGTGCAAATGACCAAACACAGTTCTTCGTTTAATAAAATATAATCGCTTCAGATCTGTTCAGATCTCTTTTAAAATAAATATATATTAACTATTTCAACAAATTTAACAAATACTTGACACAAAAACGAAAAATCTTAGACAACCTGTGTCCGCTAACAAAAGTCTTTTGGGCAAGTAACTGCAAGGAAGCTTATAATTGGTATGTGTGCTACAAGAGATATGACCATATTGCTATCTGAGTTCCATATTATCCAAAGCAACATGCTAAAAGCATGTCGCTTAGGACAATATGGAACTCAGGTAGTGATAGGTTTGGTTCTGTGTTTTTGTCACTGCCCAATTCATATATGTAAGTTTCATTAAAAGAAAGAAAATGCCAATGCTGGACGATCCAGCCGATCCACAAAAACGAAAAGAGAGAACCTGTCTCCCTGTTTTAGTTCACAAAAGTTTTTTGGGCAGAGAAGCTTATTAATATGTGTCCTATAAGAGATATGACCATCTTGCTACCTGAATTCCATATTACCCAAAGCAACATGCTAAAAGCGTGATGCTTAGGACAATATGGAACTCAGGTAGTGATAGGTTTGGTTCTGTATTATTGTCACTGACCAATTCATATATGTAAGTTTCATTAAAAGAAAGAAAATGCCAATGGTGGCCGATCCACAAAAACGAAAAAAGAGAACCTGTCTCCGCTCACAAAAGTCTTTCGGACAGGGAAGCTTATTGATATGTGTCTTGTAAGAGATATGACCATATTGCTACCTGAATCCCATATTACCCAAGGCAACATGCTAAAAGCATGATGTTTAGGACAATATGGAACTTCATTCAAATTGATACTTTGATCACATTTCTGCTGTTTAGATTGTGGAGGTTTGAAGTAGTCAGTTAAAGTTTTTGTTTTTGGAGGTGGTCGTTTACGACATGATGCAACATGCTACTCCATATTATAAATATTATCTTTGCTGAAATCTTTTCGGCAATGTGGACGTAATTTCAACTGTGTCTTCACTGTGCGTGAAATAGCCCCCGAATCACTCATTTTGATCTATTGCGTCAGTCCTGGTTTGTCCTGAAAATATTAAAAGCTGTATTCTTAACATCCGATACCTAGTGCTTTGCTGGAGAAGAGAAGCTACCACACACTCACCTAATCACTCCTCTAAATATGAATTGAACAGAGCTATTCCACTCCTCTAAACTTCCATAACCAAGAGTTTTACCTGTTGTTTCTTGCTGTGTCTGGCTGTTTTTTATAAATATATTGGACAGTATTGGGTAGAAAAAAGCATACTTGCTGATACTTGTTCATAAAACCCAGCTTGTGACAATTTATTGGATAGTGCCAATAGGCAGTCTCCAATAAATTGTCACAAACCAGCTGTGCAAACAATTTTTTTTTAAAAAAGGACCCATTTTAGAAGAGATATCAACCCTCTCAATCCATGATTAGAGGAGCTATTTGGCTCCTCTACATAATATTGCTGAAAAGTCTGAACACCTACAACTTTCCACTCTTTTATGGACAGATAAAAAAGAACCACCACTGTAGCACTTCACAAGCCGATTACTCCAATTTCAGGGGAGGGGGGGCCTCCATTTGAAAACGGAAGAAAATTTTTTTCCTGTCAAAAATGGGTGGGTGGGTGCCTGAAGAGCTGAAAGGTTTTTTTTGCGCCTGACGTCCAAAATTTTTTTCCTGACCTTCCCCCCCCTCTCCCCCCCCCCCCTGATTAGACCGATGAAACTAAAATGGAGTGTAGAAATGATGAAACCATGTAAAACATCAAAATTTTCAACATATTTCATACCTGTTCCTATTACACGTGTCTTAATACTGTTCAGGTAGAATGCCAGTATATGCTGTATACTCTCCTGATTACCCATGTATACACTGACTGTCAATGTCTGTTACAAAGTCTGAATAAATTCATAAACATGCCAAGAAATGGGACCAAATTCCAGATGCAAACTCTGGAGAATTCTGTTTTATCTCCAAGCTGGTTGTGGGTAGATTGAAGGTCGAGAATGGTTACTGGAACAATACAAATCATGTTCCAGCAAATATACCTGTCGAAATGGCCAATCAAAGCAGTTTACATGCGATTTACTCTAATTTTGGGGGGTAGGTACCAAATTTAAAAATGGAAAAAAAATATTTTCTTCAAAAAAGGTGTGGGTGGGTGCCCAAGGGGCTGGAAAAAACCTCTTGGACCTTGCGTCCGAAAATTCTTTCCTGACCATCCCCACTCCCCCTACCCCCCCCCCCCCCCCCACCACCTCTCCCGACCCCCGCCAACCCCTGCGGTCGAATCGATTATTTGAAAGGTTAAGTGATGCACAAAATAGTCTTCTAGGCTAGTGTGTAATTTTGTAAGAGAACAGATTGTTCACATACGATACAGAGGCGCCGGAACGGCCCAAACATTGGTCCGACTATAACCCAAATCCCTGTTTTTTCGAATTGTTGCCATCGATTATGTGGGGGAGATAAAAAAAAAAAATGACAGTGCATGCAGTTCGTTTTTCGAGGAACATGATATGACAAAATTCCTTGCCAAATTGGCAATTTGGCAAGGAATTTTCAGGCCTGGCATTCTGAAAAATGCAGGAGGGCAAAAAATCGCTCTCCTCAATCAGCTTAGGAGAGCAATTAGCTTTACACAGCATTTTAAGTATCCAGTTGAACGAACTCATTGAAACTGAAACCAACAGACAACATCAGTGATTTTATTAACTTTACTAAGGTAAAGCAAAATCTCTTAGACATCTAGATGTCTCACTCAACAACCGAACACACGCTTGACAAGACCTGTGTGTGTACCCAGACCTGTTGTCCAAGAAAGTCATACGCCTACCACTACCACCTTCACCCCCCAAGGGGGGTTGAAGGTGGTAGTAGTAGGCGTATGACTTTCTTGGATAACAGGTCTGCTTGAATCTACAGTCACATCCTGGTGCAAGTGCTTCAAGTGACAGGATAGTAGTAATGGTAGTATATTATAGTGTCAATATTCCTTGAATAATTACCCCTCAAACTGTGATGTCAGTTGTTGAACTTGAAACTGACAGAAAAAAAAATATTGCTGTGACCCATTTTGCTTCAAATGATTGCAACTGTGTTTGGGTATGGTTGCAGCCATTACCTTTTACCACTAAAGCACTTTCAAAATGAAATTACATGATGTTATGTGACTTCGAAGTTAAATTACAGTTTTGCTTTACAACAAAAATTTAATGTGAGCATAATACATGTAATCTCAATCATCCCAGACCAAAATATTTAGGAGGGCAATTTTTCGCTCTCCTTAATTCTTTCAGGAGGGCAGTAAGGAGAGCTAAAAAATCGCTCTCCTGAAATTGCCAAGCCTGAATTTTGTCATATTATGTTCCTCGGAAGACGAACTTTAATGTGGGGGGGGGGGGGGGGGCACATGCGTCCGCCCAGTCTGCCTATTCGTAAATCCGGCCCTGCCCCAGAAAATGTTTGAAAAATGACATATCTCAGACCTATTTTGGGGCTTCAGTCATTTTACCGATATCGAATCTTTACCAAATGCGGGTCACTTCAACTTTAATCACCTCGCAAAAATCGAAAGGTAACACAAAGTAACAAAACTTTGAATTAAAAGTTTCATTCATAATTTACTCTTTAAATGATAAAGTTACAGTGTTATCTGGCATCTGCATATTATGTTATTTAGTTGGAAATCATTAGCACCCTGTCTAGTTTCCAGATTTCGTGTATGGGAATTCCCCGTTCTATTTTTTTCAATCTTCGACAACAGGGTCATTCCATCGGACCGAGACTTACTTTTCAGCTGAAAGCATCACCATTTCATTCACCATTTAGCAGGAGGAAAAGTACATATTTATCTTCATTCTATTTTTCACGATGAATTTAGTTTTGCTTGCGTGTATTTTTACCTATTTCGAATCGGCAAAATCCACACTTGATCAATAAGAAATAACTCGAGATTGATTGTTTTTTCAGAACTTTTCTCTGTCAACTAGAACAACTGCGTAAATTAAAGAGACGTGAAATGTATCTGGGTGACTCTGTGGAGTATGTTGTGTTAGTGTTTGCAACAGCTCTGTCAAACTGACAAATTACTTGTGGTGGGGTGGGGGTTGGTTGCAATGGCAGAATTCCATAAGGTGAAGAATAATTGTGTAAATGGTGGAGTGGGAGGATAGGGTGGGGATTTGAGTGATTCCCAGGCCGCACAACCCCAAACTTTTTTGAATGTGATCAAGTTACCCTGCTATTACCTGTGGCACCACCTCTCCACTTGTGATCAAAGGAGAGTTGGGGGGTCATAGGCAAAACGCCAGTTATCTTGGTCAATATTATATGGTCACATTTAAAATTAGTGGTAGCGTGCCCCCCCCCCCCCCCCCCCCCCCCCCCACACACACATACGTCAGACTGGGATGCTCGTAAGTTGGCCAGATCACTACCATCAGGGTGATGGAAACAGTTTGTGGGGACTTTATGTCATTTTTTTTTCTTTTTGGGTGGTGGCTGGAGGAATAACATTGTTTCCTGCAACTTTGCCCCCCCCCCCTCCACAGAGAGAGAGAGAGAGAGAGAGAGTTATGGGAGACCGGCCATGGTACAAAAAGTAAATTACATGTCTCCTGACCCAGGGATTCCATCAGCAAGGCATGGGGCCCTTTTAGGGCATCTTTCCCTTAAATTCAATTTACTGTATCATTTTATTTGTTCACACTGCTGTAGATGAGTTGGCAATGGTTCTACATCTTTGCTGCCTGTCTGTTCATGCAGCCAGCAATGATGTAGAACCATTGCCAACTCATCTACAGCTATATAGATAATTTTGAGCTTTAGGATTTCAAAAATGTACTTGTAGTGCCCCCGCCCTCGCCTTAGCTGAGGCTCCAAGGAGTTAAGTGAGGCATCAAGGAGACATAATTACATTAAAATGTTTCACCCACTGCACTCTGATGTCGATAATTCTCACTTTTTATGCAGGATCATCTCCCCTGTGTTGGGAAAAAATCATCAATTTGTATTTTGTTTTACAGAGCTCCAATGGAGCTCTGTAAAACAAAATATGAATTGATGAATTTTTGCCAACATAAGTGGGGTAAACCTACATAAAAAGTTAAAAGTTTTACATCATTGGAATTTTGACATCAGAGTGCAGGGGGTTAAACAAAGGTTTATTTCTTATACAGCTAAATGGAATGCCAAAGGCCAAGAAAAAGAGTGCAGAAAGTCCTGTTGTTGAGCTTGCCTCAAAAGTGAAAAGAAAATATGCCAGGGGGTTCATAAGATCACCAACAAAAGGTACAAGGGCCAGGAAAGCATTGTTTGAAGTTGGGCGGGTAAGTCTGTCCTATAGTTATCTTCAGAGGTGGCATTCAGGCCACGTGTCCCCGGACAGGCGACCAGGTCGCAGACCATTCTTCACAGAAGAAGAAGAGTTAGCCGTTGCCAATTACATTGCAGAGAAGGCAATGAGGGGAATGGGTCTGAGTCCAAAAGAAATATTAGAGGTCATTGACCTGGTTCCAATGATGTCAATATTTGAGTAACTATAGATAAACCGACATGAAGACAAGTCAGATTGACAGTTGCACTGTGACTATCTACCTCACCCATACAAATAACCTGTAAGACTTGAGTATTTTACATGTAATTTTATTTTATTTTTTATAAATAACACAGAAATACTGTGATATTTTATTTTATGATTTTCTAACACACAAGATACTGAGTTTTATGTTTGTTATTTTATATTGTTAACCGTTTTGTTTTTAAAAATAAAATTAAATCATAATTTAATCATTATATTAAAGAGTTCTTGTGATTTCATGATCGGGGATTGCTGAAAGTGCTGGATGTGAAAACAGTGAGGGGAACAAAAGTTTGCTTGAAGCCAAGTACCAGTAATTATGGCACATATACATTTCTTGTGAGTTCACTTAAAATTATGCCATGGCTGCTTAGCAGCAGCCTTGACATAATTTGACAATAAACTTGAGAAACAATGAAACTTGGGGAAAATTATTTACATGGAACAAGAAATCAGAAAGTGGGCCTACAGAAGGATGGGTGGATCACTGACTGGGGTGGTTGGATAGGGTGGGGTGGAGTGATGTAGGTGCAAAGAGTTAACAGTTTCCCTCCTGGAGATTTTAAGGGGTTTATTCCATCCACATACAAAATTACTGTTAGGGAAAGTTCCTAAGATGTGAAAAGGGGCGAGCTAATTAAATTTTGAAATCTGCTACTACGCGGCAGCAGATTTCGAATTTTAAATTACTCATCCCTTTGCTATCACAATCTAGAAAAATATTGTTGATTTGTCACCATATGTGGAGTTTGAAGCATGCCTCAACATATGAGTGGCTCGTTGATATCACCACCCTGTGTATACAGGTGTTCAGAGATAGAAGGCATCAGGGGCTAAGAACCGGGGGAGGGGGATGGGGGGCACGTGCCCCTCCAACTTTCCTCCATGGGTATATGTATGGGTAATATGAATAAATATGTACTAATGATAGATTTTATGCAAAATATTTTGTTCATAAAAGATTATTATTATAATATATATAAATTGTAATAATATAATATTTATGAACAAAGTTGTGGGTTTTAACCACGTATAACGTAGGTAGTATTGGAGGGAAAAATCACTATTGTGGTGAATTCCAGCTGTATTGGTATGTGCTAATGCCCTCCCAAGCCCAATATGCTTCCTACGCCCCTGGAAGGCATGTCAAGATGATCAGAGGCCCAAATTCTCTTTTACACACACCATGTCTATACATGGGTAAACCATATTCATCCTTCCTAGCACAGCCCATGCAAATGTTCCCATTGCCAAGTTGGACCTGCAGGTCGTAGAAGCCTATTCGACTTGGAAGAGCCTTTTATTAACAGTATGCCTATGTTGGTCCAAATTCCTGCAGAATGCCTTGTGGCATTCTCCGGGAATTTGTAGCAATATTACAATATTAGATTTATTTTTTCATAGCTAAAGTGTGAACGGTATTTGTAAATGTTTACTTACTTGTTACTTATTATTTCAACTAGATAATCATGGATGAAAGTTGAGGATGCACCTGCCCCTCCCCCCCCCCCCCCCCGGTTCAGCAGGGCTCATCGTCACAAAATATTCAGAATAAGCAAGCAGATGTGTCTCCTGTTGCACCAGAAACGAAATATTTAATGTGCTAATCCGTTCCCAGTGGTTAGTACTGGTTACACGAATATATAGTCCTTGGAACGTCAGTAACGCTCATTGTTGTCGCCTAATTTCGTTTTAAAACACCCCCGAGTTGAAATCCATGTTATCCAACGCACGGAAGAGAAAACTGGCCAACGATTTCACTCAGTATGTGAAAGAACATAACCGTGTTTCAAACTATGGCATTTAAAACAAAAAATTCCAGCAATTAAGTTCAATTTACGAAAAGATTTGTGGTGATTCGATTATCATAAATTGGTTCGAAAATGGTAAAATGGGTAGGTCCAACGATTCTTTATCCATAAAATATAACATTCAGAATAATTTCCATTTTTTATCACATGATTTGGGATACTTTTCTGAATTGAAACAGCACAGAAAAGTTATTGGTGGAGAACATTTTCAGAACGAAATCGGATATGGTCTGAAAGTGGTTCGATATCGGTAAAATGACTGTAGGCTCGAGCGAAATATAATTACGCCATTCCAACGAGTTATGTAAAACACACACCGATTCAAACACACATCGCGTTCTGTGTTTATTACACAACCCATGCATCAAACTTCATTTAAATAAACAAATTTTAATTCCGATGTTTAAACCCAAAGGTGAAGAGTTTGTTTTGACTGAAGCTGTACTGATCAAATGGATCGATAAAAAATCAAAACAACCTTTTCGGAACCAGTGTTTGTTGAAATTCGTATCGTTGTTTCTCTTCGGCTGGTGCCCATTCACGCCTAACCATTTGGTAAAAACATTAGTACAAATTTGTGCAGATTTGCAAAACAGCTGGGAGAAACATTTTTAAAAGAAGTTCGAACCCTCTCAAGATATACGAAGATTTACTGAAATAAAGTTGACCAATTTAGATATACTTTGATCCACAAAACGATACGGCCACTGGACTGGGTTAATGTTCTGGCTGGAAATGATTGGGTTTTTTAAAAATATTATCTCATTTTTAGATAACTAATTTTTTGTGAACCGACTTTATTTTGCTTTAGACGTTTTCATTTTCACTCTATGTGACAGACGGCCGATGACTGTATAACAAAATTTGGAAACTTTTCGAAGCGTAACTAAACAGGGCGGTAAAAAAGTTCCGGCTTGTATATCACTCGTTGAATACAGAATCATTTATATCATAGCGGCAATTCCGTTGAATACAAGGGTTTAAAGTTTAATGGATGTGTAATAAATATCCTCCTTATATGGTTCCCCACAGGTGCATTTGTAAGCCTTGTTTTCATAGAATCCACCATGTGCTCAGCCTCACTTCTCCATGCAGAAAGGAGTAATTGAACAAAAAGTTTCTGAAATCTTACAGCCAAGTGAGGCCAGCTAACAGCATTTATATAAAGGGAGTAGGGGAAAAATGTAACGTTACATACGTTACAGAAATGTACCCCATGTGCCATTCAACCACATTATAACAGCAGGCAGGCCTGAAAATAAACAGTCTGACAATTGCAGAATGAGTCCCCCAGATGGTGAATTTGATGATGCTACCCCATACAGTGGGTCAATTTATCCTCTTGGTACCTCTTTCTGTTTAGTTTTGAGAACCTGATTCAGATTGAGGTTCACGGAGGGTAAATTTATTGATGCTGCCCTGCTGTGCAGGGTAGCATCACTAAATTCACCCTCTGTGGGCACTGGGCCTCATTTTGCAGATGACAGTCTGCTTATTTTCTGACTTGACAGCAGGTCTTAAAATTTGTCTCGATTCAGTTTCGATTCTCGCGTACTCCCGTTGCGAGGCAGCCAAGACTTCACTAGACACCACTACTAAGTGAAGTTTTGTTACCCTGGGGAGAGTGGGGGGGGGGGTGGGGGGGCAAAGACAGAGCATTCTCTTGGCTTTTTAAAGCCACTTTTAGAATCTACGACAAGAGTCAAATGAACATTTTGCGCGAATCAAAATTGATTCTCATTGTTTTCCTTGCGAGAATCATTTGCGCGAATCGATTAGAATTCGCGCATTTATTTTAAGCCCTGCCGCTGTCAACTCAGTGAGTTGAATGCATAAATTTTTCGTGTTCTATATTATATCACAACCTTCAATGTGATGTATAATTTGTGTGTTTAATTTGAATTTGAGAATATCAGAGGTGGGAAAATGTGTTCAAAGATAAGTGGATTTATTGCATCAAATCATTTTATGGATACTTACACGATCCGATATCGGAAAAGCAATCAAAGAGACCCGTGGACCATTCTCTGTGTCCTTGAATAGGAACTAGCAACATCCCATCTGACTGAGATTGTGGTTGTTGTGATTGCGGCTGTGAAGTGACAAGCGCCATATTTCAAACCTGTAAAAATATTAAAACCAATCAATGGAAGTTGCATTGTATTTTAAATGGAAAGAAACTGCCAGAACGCAGAAAAATATGATTATCTACAAATGAGGAGTTAAGGAACGACATTGGCTACCATCCAGTTAACCCTTAACCTAATGAATCGGAAACAATCGGCCAGCGCTATTCACAAGAAATTGCTATTCAATTTTCATTACTTCTTATATTGCAGTAAGTTAAAATTTGGGCTCCCGTATTGTACCGAGGGGCTTTTTAACAAATTTATATCTAGTGTTCAACCGATTACCAAAATTAGTCGCTGACCGATTACCGGTTATTTGAGCCCGCAATCGGCCGATTCTGATGCCGATTCCGATTGTATAATACCGTGCAATACCAGACAAGTCGAGTCTCGAAAGAACTACGTTAAACTGAACATTTTTCAAAGTGTTAAACTTCGTTGACTGGGGTCCCAGTAAAATTACCAGTCGCGCTCATTTGGGCGGTAAACGTTGCTCTCGGAGCCACGTTTACCGCCCAAGGACGTGCGACTGGTAATTTTACAGTGACCTGAGTCAATGGCGTGCAAGCTTCACTTTTCCGATATATGACCTTGCGGTTGCTGCAAGTACGCTTAGTTGTAGGCTTTACGTGTCGTTTAACTTGTATATCCCGTAAAGGGACGTCTAGAGAGATTAAGAATACACATTGTGGTTGTTTCTCAACTTTATTGAATGGTATCATCGACATCATTTTACATTAACAATTGAACAATTGCAGAAGATAATAATGCGATTCAGAAAAATCACAAATTGCTTGGCAACAATCGGTTGAACCGATGTTCCAGGAGCCGTTGCCGTTGTCATCCGATTGCCCATAATCGGCCGATTGTGGTGGCCGGTTCCGATCATCGGTTGACCACTACTTATATCATATATAATATCTGACCTTCCTGTGGATGTTGTATATACCAAGTACCAAAAGATTCTGAACGGTGGTTCTGGGGATGAAGAATTTTTAATTTAAATTTTTTGAATGACACAACCGATGGCAATTTTTTCCCTTCCATTCTACAGGATGCGTAACACCAAATAACAGCTCAATGTTTCGAGCGGTTTGATAAATATTTTTCTTCTTATCTCCTGGGGTTCCCACGGGGATGCGAGAAGATTTTACCCATCGGTTGCTTCGGCTCATGATTTTTGTAAAAATTTTGGAGCATATCCCCATTCCCTTCCTATGGGGCTGTGCAAGTTGATTCAAACAAAAATCAAGATGCCATGTCAGAACAAACAAAACTCCCCTGACACAACCGATGGCAATTGTTTTACCATTCCATTCAACTGGTCCAAAGGTTGATTCATACCAAATTGCACATCGCTGTTCCGAGCGATTTGGGGATATATGGGAGTTTAAAAATGTTTCTGTTTTCCTCCATGAGGTTCCCACGGGGATGTGGAAAAACAATATTTTGACATGAATCAAGTAATTATGACTCAATAATACCACATACCAAATTTGGTTAAAATCTGTTCAGAAAATAGAAATTTTGGGCGGGGCCAAAAAATCTTGCCCCTCACGTTACAAAAGTAAATATTGCTCTACGAACTTTATTTGAACAATTTGATTCTTCACCTCAAAGGGAAGCTCAGTGCCAAATATCCAGTCATTGCACCCACTGGTTCATCATCAGAAGATTTTTTGTAAATTTTGGGAGCATTTCCCCAACCTCCTTTCTATGGAGCGGTGCAACTTGATTGATTCGAACAAAATAAATATGCGATGTCCGAACAAACAACAAACACCTCAAATTTAATTAAAATCGGTCTAGTGGTCTTTGGGAGAAGTCGCGAACACCATGTTCACGGACGACAGCCGACGTAAGACGGACAACGGGCTGTGACTGCTCGTTATAGCTCCCCCGACTTCCAGTAAGGTTAGCTGAAAACTGGAAATCTGGCCCAGACATTACAAAAACAGTCGACGTAATTCAGGTCAGTTCCAGCAGTGGAACGATTGGCAATGATGTGGCGACAGGGGGTGGGGTGGGGATTGGGGTGTCACCCCCAATCCTGGCCAAAATTTCCCATAGTTGGAAATTCGGAGGGCAAGTCATGAGTAGTTGGAAATTCCATCTACCTGGATTTTTGAGCTTCTTTGGCGATGCTGATGTCTCCTTTACTTTCCAAAAATTCCAACTCGGTTTCAAATCTGCAAATATTCCAACTGTTACTATTTGCAACTATAGTGTACGCAAGTAGTATGTCATGCCCGTTTCAGGTCATAGTTGGATGATCTCATTGATGATCTCATGTGACGTAATAGTCACGTGACCCAGTGGCGCCATGTTGTACTGTCATGGTAACTCGCGTGAGCGGCCATGTTGTGACGTCATCCTCATAGTGATACGTGGCGTTAGTGCGCATGCGCAGCGCATCTTGGTAGGGTGATACGTGCTTCCGTCGTCCATTTTGTTTACTGGAAGCCGTCATCTTGGTTTCTATGGTAGCACGCGGTTGCTATGTTACCCAAAGGCTTCTTATAGGATAGGTGTATGTTCGGAGAGTACGATTGAATAGGAGTAAATCTGATCGATAGCACATTTGCTCGATGGGATTCGAGTCGTTCGAGCAGTATGTGGAGTCACTCGATCGAGCATTTGCTCTATAGCACATTTGCTTGATCGGATTTGAGTCGTTCGCGAGCAATGACTTATCAGTAACTACTCGATAGATTCGTGGCATTAGGAATGACATAGGCTTTCATGGAGGTTGTCTATCAGTTTACTATAATCCAAAGGGGTCCCTTAGTACTATAGCACTAGGTGCTACCATTGTAAGCCATGGTATGGCGGTCCTAAAAAAGGGATTCTGGGGGGAACCCTAACAAGAAAACCTACTCTAGTTCAATCGAACTTACCCCTAGGGACCCCATGCACTATAGCACTACGTGCTGCTCTACTACAAAGTATTCTGGGGAAAAATCCCTGTCAAATAAAGTCAATTACGGTAGTTTGGGGGGGATTTTGGTGATTTGGAGGGATTGTCAGGTTGTTTGTAGTAATTAGATTTACTCCTATTCAATCGAACGTTACCCTCCGAACAGACTCCTATCCTATAACAAACCTTTGGGCAACATAATAACCACGTGCTACTGTAGAAACCAAGATGACGGCCTCCAGTATACAAAATGGACGACGGAAGCACGTATCACCCTAACAACACGCACTGCGCATGCGCACTAACACCACGAATCACTATGGGGATAACATCACAACATGGCCGCTCACGCGTGTTACTATGACAACACAACATGTCGCCACTGGGTCACGTTACTATTACGTCACATGTGATCATCCATGAGATCATCCAACTATGACCTGAAACGTGCATGACATACTACTTACGCAATATCGAGCTTCATATGTATGCATGATGTCAATCGGTACGAGGTTTCTATAGTTCGTTCACTTATCGTAATAAAAAATCTTCGAAATGCACTTCAAGAAAATCATATCATGTTAAACCGTTCTCCTGAGTTAATTCCATCATTCACAGTTACAAAACGATGACATTTTTTGCATAAAATCTGATTTAATGTTAGTACAGTATGAATTGCTCAAAGTTATCAGCTTGAGCATTTGTTTAGCACATATTCAACTCCCAGAATAATACCAACTAATAATAACCTGATAATTCTATCATAAATGTGTTTTGTGTTGGCATTTCAGTTACAAGAATCAACAATATGCCCCCTTCCATGGCTTCATTTTCTAAATTTTTCTCGGTAGTGAACTTCCAGCTGGGGGGGGGGGGGGGAACCCCCTCCGGGTCCCTCCCCCTAGTTGGAAATTTATTATCCTACACCCTCCAATCGGAAACCTCTAGCCACTTCCCTGACGATTTGCCTGTGCATTACGTATTAAATGTTGCGTGATCACCATAATGTTATGCCGATATAGTTCGATCCCCGTCTAGGACGACCCGCGTTGTGTCCTTGGGCAAGACACTTTATCCCGGTTGCCTAAAGGGGAGCACAATGACGCCGTGTACTAAGGCGTACTGCACGTCGATGGCGCACATGTCTTCAACCGCTGTAACCCTGCTTGAGCGGAGCTTGAACAGAGTTAGAATGTTGAGGAGCAGACAGTTGCTCGTCGATGCTCGGTGGTTCTCTTTCCTGAACTCCGGCTTCCTCCACCCGTAAAACTGTCACGGTCACGATTAGCCATTGTGCACAAGTATGTGACCTTAAACACCAATAAATAAATACATAAATAATGCCGATATAGTCTGTCATCATTGAGAAAACATTCCTCGTTCAATTCAGTACCGGCATGCCAATAGATCTAGTATGGGGTGGGCAGCCTTTGGTAAGCGCGATGTATTTCAGATCGAAAGGAAGCATGTTTCAGCCCGACTCGTTTCATTTACGTCGTGTGCACTGGAAGGGAGGCTAGAATGGGAGCAGCGTGCTGAGGCACCTTGATGGTTTGCATGCCGTCAACCAATCTTAACCTAGAATGTAGTGGTCGGGTTAATAAGCTGGAAATTTACAGCGTCTTACAGGTGATCTTATACACGAATAAACTGACTGTGAAGGGAAGGCGATTATCCTGAACCAAATGAAACTTATAGGGGAAAAAGTTTCAATAAGGTTTTCGTGGGGAAAACCATTTGGGAAATGGTGGGTGTAGTGTACGAAGAATAACACATGGTACGGACGTGGTGCCTCTAAACCAAACGGCTTTGAAAAGCTTGTAAACGATGCAGGCCGATGGATAACGGGATCGAGTAATGCCGCAGCACTAGAAGAAATCATGAGTGAGCTTGGGTGTGTGAGGATAAACGACAGGATAGATTTAATGAAACTCTGTTATTTTAACTATTTGGTAAATCTCCCGAAAGCCGATGGTGTAAACTTCCTGAATATTTGGAATTCAAATACAAAGACAGGGTGGATGGTCCAAGAGTTTAGACCCACTCCAAGTGAGGACTTAATAGAGAACTACTCACTGGAAATCTCGAACTTAGCACTAGGGTAAAAAGATGATCAAAGAAAGGGTCATGGAGGATGGTAACCTTAATTGGCGAGTGGCCTGCGTGATAAAGAGAAGCCTGGTTTTGAAGAGTACCTTGATGGCACCTTTGGGTGTGGATCACTGTTGTTCATAATGTTCAAGCTGAGGGGAAAATTGGGAAAAACAGTGAAAAGGAGTGTCAGATGTGTAGGTTAGGCGTGGTGGAGACCCTGGAACACTTTCTAGTAGAATGTCCAAAATACAGGTCTAACAGAATAAGATTCACTGTGAGTATAATGGGGAAGTGGGATGAGAGAATGAAGGACATGTGGTTAGTGGGTGACACAAAGGCGAGGGTTAGTATGCTAATCGGAGAGATTGGAAAGAATGGGGTACCGGATGTCATCAAGCAGTTTCGTCTCCGAGTGTTGGGAGGAGAGGAGAGGCGTGGGAATAGGGAGGCAGTTGGGAGCACATGGATAACCAAGTCCTTCTCACCTGAGAACCGAGACTTATGAGCGGCCGGCTAGTGTTATTATTGTAGGTCCTCTCCTAGGAGGTAGTCAGTCTTCCTCAACCTGTCAGACTACCCGACACGATATCACCCTGGGTGTTGTGAAGAGTTTTGAAAAGTTATGAAAACCCCAATAAATAAATACGGTAATCGAATAGAGAAGTGGAAGGGAGTGGCTCAGTGGCGACGGGACGGGGAGTAAGCGCTAATTTGTTCAGTTGGTAGGCCTGTTTGTTATTATGGCCTCCCGTTCGTTGCAACAAAATGGCCTTTTTCCTGTAATTTTGTGAGGAAAAAAACGCTAAATTATTTGCAGGAAATGTAATCCGGAGAGAATTTCTGGAAATAAAAATTTCCTGGTGAAGGGCAACCCAAGCCTCCGCACTCCGACGCCTCAGGTCCTAATGCAGATCCATTACTTCACAGCCCACCCCACCCCCTGCTTTGCCAAAAGCCCAAAGCTCTACACTAATATTCCACTTCGAGCCCTGCTTAGCTGTCTTAGCAAGCTTCAGAAATCTAAATTACCAAAATATCCATGCAGCCTAATGTCATGAACAGGCCGTGGATTGCTTTTAAAATACCATGCACACCTTAATGGGCATGTGGAGGCTCCACACATGTTATGAACAGGTCGTAGAGTGCTTTTCAAATACCCTGCAGACGTTAACCCTCTGATCAACACCTCAAACAGCTCCATACGATAGTGCGGAATGGACTTGCGGAGGTTCCGCACTATCGTATGGAGCTGATTTCGCCATCACTTGGCTTGCTCTTTAAAAAATGGGATGTAAATGCCCCCGTATTAATTTCTGTTGAACTATGAGGGGTTTCACACGTTTGCACGTTAAAAGGCCTTGCAATTTTTTACGAGGCTGTTTGAGGTGTTGATCAGCCTGGCGAAACAGAAAGGCTTGCATGATTCATGTTAATGACACTCCGACAGTGAGTGATGTCGTGATATTACAACAATGCTAGCAACGCGATTTCCAGGTCTGCCGTACTGAAAAGCATAGGAGATCGACTAACACCCCAACCCCCACTGACTACCTCTTGCCAATAAGCTCAGTAGGGAGGCGGTACCATAGCATAACAGTCATTTCACTGATATGGTGAGGAGAGGGGACCCACTACCATGCATACAGTGGGGTGTTGTCTGAAAATCGCGCCGTTACATGGTCGCACGCTCCACGCAAATGTGTAATTGAATGTGGATCTACGAGAAAGCAGGGACGGATCCAGACCGTAACTCATAGAGACGCTGGGGAGGGTATGGGAGGGGGATACCCCCCTTAAGTAGGGGTTGGGGTGGGACTGCCTCTAGAAACGTTTTGAAGTTTGGTGTCCAGCGAACGAATTTTAAGCCTATTTTCAACGGGAAGTCATCACAAACTCGTACTTCAGAAAAGCCTGTCTTCGGTGACACTGCATAAGACAGAATACTGCCGGGTGGATATAAAATCTACTAATTGTTTAAGAAATGTGCTAGATATTCTATAAGAAAAGCACACATCATCTCTGAGGACAGTTTTCAGGAATCAAAACAAATCCAGAAGGTCCTGTTGACTCGTCAATCACCTCATATAAAAGTGCTGGTATGAGCAACAATGACAGCCCGTGATAAAAAAAAAGTCCAAACTGAATATACCAGACACCTGCAGAGATATAGTCTGGGACACTATAAAGACCTCAAGTGTTTGGTAGTATATACGAAATTCAACACGACATCCCTGATACAAACAGTTGGTTCCAAAGCTTGGATGTCAATTTATTACTCTTTAATCTGTCAAGTCGCGTCGGTGGGCCCGGTGTAATTGAATTGAGTAAACCATTAAACGCCAATTATTATTTTCCTCTGCAGACTTTGCAGTGGCGCAGCCGGGTGAAAGGGGCTTTCCTATCCCCCCCCCCCCCCCCCAACCGTAAATTGTTCACTGCCCCCTCCCAAAATATTGGCCCGATGCAAATTTCACATAACATATACAGCCCTGAAATGATCTCCAATCAGAGGCGGCGGAAGCTCCACAAAAGTGTGTGTGCGTGGGAGGGGGGGGGGGGTGTCACTTCTTTCTGGGTACCGCAAGGGTGTAGGATGGAAAATATTTTTTTCTTCGGGGGGGGGGGGTCAATGGTGGTGGGGCGGTGCAGGCTTGGCAATTTCAGGAGAGCGATTTTTTAGCTCTCCTTACTGCCCCCCTGAAAGAATTAAGGAGAGCGAAAAATTGCCCTCCTAAATATTTTGGTTTGGGATGATTGAGATTACATGTATTATGCTCACATTAAATTTTTGTTGTAAAGCAAAAATGTAATTTAACTTCGAAGTCGGGAGCGCGGTGGCTCAGTTGGTAGAGGTGCAGGCTGCAAGCCGAGAGGTCCTCGGTTCGAATCCCACCTGCGGCAACCGCGTTGTGTCCATGGGCAAGACACTTCATCTCCATTGCCCGCATGGGGGCACGATGACGCCGTGTACTAAGGCGTACTGCACGTCGATGGTGCGCATGTCTTCAACCAATCTAACCCTGCCTGTGCTGCAGTGCAGTGCATCGCGGAGTTACGATGTTGGGGAGCTGGCAGCTGCTCGTCGTTGCTCGGTGGTTCTCTCCGGGTACTCCGGCTTCCTCCACCCGTAAAACTGTCACGGTCATGATTAGCCATTGTGCATAAATATGTGACCTTAAACACCAATAAATAAATAAATAATAAATAACTTCGAAGTCACATAACATCACGTAATTTCATTTTGAAAGTGGTTTAGTGGTAAAAGGTAATGGCTGCAACCATACCCAAACACAGTTGCAATCATTTGAAGCAAAATGGGTCACAGCAATATTTTTTTTCCGTCAGTTTCAAGTTCAACAACTGACATCACAGTTTGAGGGGTAATTATTCAAGGAATATTGGCACTATAATATACTACCATTACTACTATCCTGTCACTTGAAGTACTTGCACCAGGATGTGACTGTAGATTCAAGCAGATCTGTTGTCCAAGAAAGTCATACGCCTACCACTACCACCTTCAACCCTCCCCCCCCCCCCCCCCCCTCCTGGTAGTGGTAGGCGTATGACTTTCTTGGACAACAGGTCTGGGTACACACACAGGTCTTGTCAAGTGTGTGTTCGGTTGTTGAGTGAGACATCTAGATGTCTAAGAGATTTCGCTTTACCTTAGTAAAGTTAATAAAATCACTGATGTAGTCTGTTGGTTTCAGTTTCATTGAGCTCGTTCAACTGGATACTTAAAATGCTGTGTAAAGCTAATTGCTCTCCTAAGCTGATTGAGGAGAGCGATTTTTTGCCCTCCTGCATTTTTCAGAATGCCAGGCCTGGCGGTGTATTCATGCAAAACATATAAAGTTATAAACGCTACCCCTCTCCCCTGAACCCACAATATTTAAGACACTAACCTCAGCGTATTTATTTTGTTTTGTTTTTACTTGACCCTTAGAACCCTGGTGGTATCTTCCACATCAGTTCAATGGTAGCAATTGAAAGTGGTCATATTCATTATTTGTGGGCAGACCAGCCTCATGGCTGCACGTTGAAAATATTGATTGGTCTTCCCCACACATTCACTTCCCAGCTATCATACTTAATGAATGTATAAAGTATCATGTTCACGGGCAGGAAAAGCGGTCTCTTGGGTTGAAAGGGCTAATCATAACTTAGAAACCGTCCTTTGAAACATTACGCTCCATTTGGAGTTTTCTAAATTCTATTTTTAATAAAACCTTGATGATCAATATGGTCATGTATAGGTGAATGGTGTGTAGTGATCATAGGGTTTGTGTATGTTATGTCGGAAAATACTGTTCGGGTACCTATAATTGGATGAAAAAAGTGTGGGAACCGGGTGCATGTGCCCCCAGTGCCTCCCCCACCCCCTCCCCTTGGGGAGGGGGGATACGCACTGTATAAAAGCCACAGATTCGCTCTTAGAGCTGAGCACTGAATTTTCTTGGGGATGGGAGGCCTTCTCCTAGCTAGCAAGCCTGAAAATAATTTTCATTGCGCTTCCAGTCAAAATGTCAGACACCAAATGAATCATGGCGGTCATTTATTGATTTAAGAATGATATCTGACATATTACAAAATGGAGTTTGAGTATTCGAAATGATGTGTTTTGGGTGTACATGGACCTTCATCTTAAACTGCTCAGAATTCATCCAACCATACCTTCTTTGGCAGGGCTCAATGAGGCACCCCCTATGATATAGATCTGAATCCTGGCTACGTTCCAGGATATCGATTTCTGAAATAGCTTGCGTTGACCTTGAGTCTTGACAGTGACACAATCGGAGTGTCGCTCGAGCGTCTCGGACGGGGTAGGCTGGATCCACCGCTGCGAAAGTGCAAGTGACTGGGGAAGTTTTTGGACGTCTCAGCCCCAAAATACCAGGAATGTGCAACTGAAGCCAGTGAGGAAATGGGTTTTCTTCAGTTTAATGGTACTTGGCAAACCTCGAGAGCATCAACCCTTCGTATGGGACGGTGTAATTAATTTTCAAATCTGCGGCCAGTGTGGGCTCTCGAACTATTGCCTTGGCATTCGTCAACTGAAAACGCGTTGTTCGCCACATCGTTTTACACAATATCGTCTGCACAAAACAATAGCATAGAACTGAAAGAAGTTACAAACCTGTTAATGATATCGTGTTGTTTCGAACTATACTTTTGCTTAAGGCTCTCTCAAATACTGATTAATAATTTGCAGAAAAATTTCACAATGGAAAAGTATGCCAACCTGCCAAACAAGAGCCTGGGTGCTTGTGACGTAAAGGTACGTGGATGTCGTCATAAACTTATCCCTGGTAAGAAATAGGTCAGCTGCACGTGTCGCAACTCGGATGGTTTCGCTCTTCAAACATAACCTCGTCCGTGTGAACGACGAAGCCATTTTGTCAAATAGGTAGAATATTTACTCAGGGGGTTCTTCCAAAAAATTACTCTGCACAGGGCCGGGGTGGGTGGGTGGTCCCATATAAATCGAATTCCGATTTCTATGGGTGTTCCCGCCGCAAACAGAGTAACTTTTTTCCTCTCATCAAATTTAGACATGTTTTTCTCTTTTAACCCTTTACCCAACGTAACGGCCAAAACAGGCCAGTACTTTTTAACAAAAAATGCCATTTAATTTAATTATTTTCATTATTTTTTTCATTTTTCGCTTCAAAAACATAGTTTATGACCCCCTCATTGGAACGAGCTCCAATGCGGGGTCATAAGCCATGTTTTTGGAGGCAAAAAAATGGAAAAAAAAAACCCAGTAATTCAATAATTTTGTTTGAATGTGTCGTCTGTTTTTCATGTTAGGTAAAGGGTTAACCCTGTACCCAAACGAATCGCCCGCATCCGCCCGCGTAATATCCAAATTCAGCAGCTGAAAAGATACTATTTTTTTAAAAAAAATTCAACAAAACCATATTATGTGACCCCTTTTTGGAACGAGCTCGTTCCAACGAGGGGTCACATGATATGGTTTTGTTGGAATTTTTTGAAAAATTTTAAAAAAAATTATATTTAAAATAATAAATGTTGGTATCGTCTGTGTTGGGTAAAGGGTTAATCTATCTAGATACACTCTCAGATGATTTAATGGTGTTTAGGGTGGTTAACTATATGTAGCATAGTAGCATGACTGATAACCAGCTGCTGTAACACACATTTGTTGCCGATTTAAACACAATGTAAGCTACCAATTTCGATGCTGTTCCTTGGGAACGGCAAAGATTACAGCAGTCTGACAGAGAAATTATAGTAACTTAACTTCATACTCACTCTGTCTAGGATCCTAGAACTGAATAGCAGAAAAAATTTCAAATACTCCACAAGTTTGACAGAAAAAAACAAAACTACAGAAAAATAGAAAGTTAAACTAAACACAAAACCGAGTGATATATCGTACATTAAGGAGTACTGTAAAATTAATGGGTGCAGCTGGGCAAACCAGAAAATAAGCAGACTGTCATCTGCAAAGTGAGGTCCCCAGAAGGTGCATGTGGTGATGCTACCCTGCACAGCAGGGTAGCATCACTAAATTTACCCTCTGTGAACCTCAGTCTGAATCAAAGTCTCAAACCTAAACAAGAAACGGTACCCAGAGTATACATTCGTCCACTGTATGGGATAGCATCAGTAAATTCACCCTCTGGGGACCTCATTCTGCAAATGTCAGATTGCTTATTTTCAGGTTTGCAGCTAGGTTGTGAGTAGTAACTAGTAAGATAATAAGTAGAGAAAAATCAGGAATAGGAGAGTCCGACTGAGGCTCATTGGGGAAGTTATAAGAGAAATAAATACATGAAGTGAATGTGTTGAACAAAAGAATTTACAATACATTTTATACCAAAATATATTTCTCTACAGATATGAGAGCTACATGTACAAATACGCCCAGAATATGGGCCATCCATATTAGGCCTAGCTTGGTCCATATATGTATAATCGCATCCCCACCTCCCTGATTAATCCCATCCATTCTAGTCTACCCTGGACTCTTGGATTTTGAAGTGATATACATGGTTGTCACCGTCATATGACAGCCCATTTTCTTCTAGAAGTGCTCGAGATTATCTCTCGATCACGGCTGAGCACAGCACTGCCCTGTATAATATTATCAGATTAAAACTTGCACCGAACTACATTATAGTTTGCTCCGACCGGCAAACCAGATTGGTGTAAGTGTGTAAGTGAAACTACTACACTATATAAAGGTAACGACACGGTGCTTCACTATAAATTTAAGCAGTCCAGCGGCTGCCCACAGAGTTGTGCCGTATCGGGAACCCTTGATTAATGATGAATTTGATAAGATTGGTTAGGGTTCAAGTCAGGGTATGATCAAGTGACAATTCCTACACAAAATCATTCTGCTGGCAGACGCTGGTGAGTGAGAATGATAACATCAATATAGCGTTCATGTACATGTACAGTACGTGGAGAGTGGATTGTAACTAAATCACCCGCGGATTGGAATTATCACCCAAGCTATAGCTTTCAAATTTTGTACATATCGACAAAAACACAAGCCATGTTTCAGCCAATGGACCTCCGGGTCTAACCCGGAGGTCCACTGGCTGAAACTTTGCTGGTGCTGGTTATGCTTTGCAACAAATTTGCAATTATTGTTCGGGTGGAATCTCCACTCTGCGGTTGATTTAGTGATAATACACTCTCCACGTACTGTATGTCCTACAGCAGGCTATTGGCGTTTTATACCCCATGAACCCATCGCAACTCACCTTCAAGATCTCATTGAATCCAAGTTCGATTCTACTAGTCACCCCAAGTATAAAAAGGATGACTTAATATTGCTAGATTTTGTTGTATATTGTACGAGTGGACAAAAAACCCATTGACAACATTGTGTCAGTGAGCTACATCCTACACAACTATTCAAGTTTGTGAATAAAATCGAGCTTGCCAGCTCAATAACTCTTGCTAAAACACAATGAGATATAATCTGGAATAATTGGGGGTCCATTTATTCATTGCATGCTGTTGGCAGATATTCCTGCCCAGGACAGGATTTCTCTTGCCACTGAAATAAGTATAATTTGGGCACAATTAATCAAAATTTCCCCCTGAAAATTGAATGGATTTTTTAATCAATGATTTTTTTTACCTAAATATGGATAAATTTTATCGTCAACTAAATTTGCGAGGGGAACCTGTGTTACTATTTTTATCTATCGCTAGCGATTACGTTGCACGCTTTGTAGAAATTTCCAGTGAAATTTCGCTTCTATTTAGAAATAGTCTGTCAACGATTTCCGTTCCGCACATGTGTGTGGAACAGATTTTCATTTTCCGCGTGGTTTAGTGTTGCTGTAGACGGGGATTACATATAACAGGCGTGTAATAAATAACTATTAGATACTGAGATGCAAAAACCTTCAATAAAGAAGTATAAACATTTCGGTAATTAAATAAATATAAAAATGTATCACTCATACCGACTCATATTCAAATTAACTGAGCATTAAGTGTTTATGTTTATTTTAATGAAACAAAACCAACAAATTTCCCACCATACATCTCACCTCAATTTTTCACCTTGGACATTTCAACACATATTCCACCATATGGAACCCCCTCCCTGTCCCTACCCCTACTTGGAAATTTACTACCGAGAAAAAGGTTGAAAATGAAGCCATGAAAGGGGGCATAAAAATGATTCTAGTAACTGAAATGCCAACACATTTATGATAGAATTATCAGGTTATTATTATTTGGTATTATTCTGGAAATTGAATATGTGCTAAACAAATGCTCAAGCTTAGAACTTTGAGCAATTCACACTGTCCTAACATTAAATCAGATCTTATGCAGGAATGATCAATTTTCGAGGTTTCATCATTTTGTAACTGTGAATGATGGAATTAACTCAGGATAACTCAGGATTTTTGCTTTTAATGCAACTGATACCCCACCCCCTCTCACACTCCAATGGGCGGATCGTGGAATTAAAATACGAGGGGACTGATGTGATCCGACAGAGTCCTAGCATCACTCGCCGAAGGCGACTGCCGCAGGCGCCGAAGGCACGTGCGTTTTTTATGGGGAGTTTTGATTTTCAGGTGCTCTGAGGTGGCTTCTAAATGCATCCTGGCCTCCAATTGAATATGATGAAAAGAAAATTCAAAAACACATTTTTCGTTGTAAAAGTTAAAATTATCAAACCATACATCACATACACTGTTACTTACTGCTTCTGGTCATAGAGCTAGTCTGTCGTGGACAAAATATGACAGTCATCTATTTGCGAATGTGACTTTCGCGAATAGGTGACCGTCATATTTTGTCCACGACAGATTAGTGATCTTTGACATCATGGGAACATCAATCGTCGGAAACGCGGAAACACGAAACCTCTTTTACCTTACATTTTCTGGCTGTATAGTGGCAACAAATTTGGGAAACTGTTGACATAAACAGGGGTGGGGGAGGGGATCTCATAATTTTAATTTTTTTTTGTTTGCAATAGTAGAGTAAAATGTACCTAAGAACAATTTTACGTTTGATTGAAATAGCCTGGACAAAAACGATTTTTTCGGGCAGTCTCATCTTTTTCGGGCAAGTTTTTGTTGCCCGAAAAAAAATGAACACCGCCCGAAAAAATCGGTTTTCACAATGCAACTTAACACCTTTGACTGCCCTAAAAACTGGCTCCCAAGAATCGTGTGCGTGTGGATGGGATGATGGGTGGGAGGGGCTGAACTTGTTGCACAAAAATTTATTTGGCCTTAAAAGTGACTGATTTCCTCTTCAATTGCATGTTAAGAAAAGCAGCCAGTGGGTGGGTGGTGGTTCTAGACATTAAAACACGTACCAGTTGTTGTAAAATAGGGTAAAACAACCTTTCTTTCTCACGCACACACACTATTTAAAGCACAATATTTTTACACGTATTTACACCAGAACAAAATATATTTATAGCACGTTTTTTGCCCACACAGATGGAGTGGTACGCGGTGGGGGGGGGGGGGGGGGCATTTTAGGGTAGCTACAATATACAGGGATGTACTACTGCAGCAAGGGTGCACTTTTGTGGCATTTATGTGTAGGGAGTCAGCAGACAAATAATATTAGCTGCAACAAAACATTCACAAGTCAAGTGTTTGTAGCTAATATTACTGGGCTACATTGATTTGATGTGGGAGTGGTTGGAGGACTGGGGTAGTCCTTATGATGCCCATAATAAACCAGGGGCCTAACCAGGATTCTATAATTCTGGGCCTAGTCAGTTTTTTGGGGGGCGGGGGGGGGGGCACTGATATTTGGTCCTCCCCTAATCCTCACGAGGACTCTCTGGTCGTTACCCCATCCCCCCACTTCCCTTCAGTGGAGTACTGGGGCAGTCCTAAATAAGGGAAGTGGGAGGATGAGGTAACGACCAGAGGGTCCCAGTTATGACAAGGCCTCCCCAAGAACATTTTGCAATGTTCATTGCTCTGAGATCGAATCTGAGGCAATTTGTAGCACATGTAGCACTATTTTGAGGAGCATTAATAGTAGTAGTGTATGTACCTTTCACCCCTCATTTGGGGGATCTCATCGGGGGATCTCGGAAGTGACGTCATGTCACGTGACCTAGTGGCGCCATGTTGTGTTGTCATGGTAACCCGCGTGAGCGGCCATGTTGTGACGTCATCTCCATAGTGATACGTGTTGTTAGTGCGCATGCGCAGCGCGTGTTGTTAGGGTGATACGTGTTTCCGTCGTCCATTTTGTATACTGGAGGCCGCCATCTTGGTTTCTGTGGTAGCACGTGATTCCTATGTTACCCAATTGTTCTGCAATGGGACGGGGTATGTTCGATTGTAGAAGAGTAAATCTAATTAACACAAACAACCCGACAATCCTTCCAAATCACCAAAATTCACCCGAACTTTTACTATTTTGAATTCTTCCAGAATTCTCTGCTTCTATCTATATATGCAATAGTTTTCCTCTACCTAGGCATGTTCCTTTATTCTAGAGTATACTCCAGTAGCGTAGAAGAGCCTATTAGTTGGAACAGTTTTGCTTATTATTACTATATTTAGCTTTTCTGGTCTATTCTTGTTAGTTCTAACCCTATTCCAAGTACTCTTGTTGTTTCATTTATCTAGATCATTTATAACCAATCAGATTACTTGTTTCCCATAATCTGTATACAGAGTTATCTCCCCTGTGTATAATAAAAGCCTATATCCAATGGCCACATCCCATGGAATCCCATTTTTGGGTAACACCCGTGGCTATGGAATCCCTTTTTTGTCGTATGAGGCCATGAGGGCTATGTAAAAGCCCTCAATGAGTCCTCATTTATTATCCCTCATACCCTCATTGAATTTGAGGTTATGAGGACCATTAAAAATCTCTCAATGAGGTATAATTTACTACGACTCTTAGCCTCATGTCGGTATTTAACAGCCATATCCCAGGCACCCCATTTTTGGCACCCTTTTTGGAAAACATGGCCTTCGGCACCCCTTTTTTGTCGTATGAGGACCATGAGTAATCCCTCAATGAGGTCTAATGTAGTCTTACAAACCGCTTCCATCTTGTCGACAAAGCTCCAGGGCCACTACTGGTCTATGGACTATCTGTCCTATCATTAGCTTCTACGGCAGTCTTATTCCATTGCGGCCTTGTACCAGTACTATTGACTAAATTACCATCCATTAATATTGACTTGTATCACTACTTCCTAGCTATACCTTCGCCCAAGCCTTCAAAATGTTCAATCAGATTTTCCCTGTATACATATAAGAGATTCCTTAATTGAGATTCCTAGCCGATTCCGTGTTTTTACATAAACACCCGATGGTATTCCCCTTCCCTCCTAGTAAAAAAAAACAAGAACGTTTGTTATATTTTAAAACTTTATTGCCTTTTCTGTACACTGTCTGTTATATAGTTCAATATTTGTTCTGTTAATTTTGTTATCTTCATTGTGTTCGATCTTCGATCACTTCAGTTCGATCTTCTCTTCATTCTTTTTAGTCTGTTCAGTTCTCTTCTTCGATGTCTGTTCTACTCAACAGTTCATCTTCGTTCACTTTGTTCTCTCCGTTGTCATCTCTGGTTCTGTATGTTGATTGTTATCGGATGTGAAGCTTTATTGTAGAATTCTCTATAGCGCTGTAAGATCTGGTTGTAGTGACGAATCTTCTCATTCTCGTTCATGGTTTGGGATTCTATGATCTTTCTCATTCCTCTGTCCACGTCCATCGCAGCAAGCTCGTTTGGTTCTCTGCGCACCAAACGCTGTCGATCTTGTAAGCTTTCCAATAAACTGGGTTCGACCAAAACGTATTCTTTTTCTTCACTTGTTGGATTATGCTCTGGTTCTGGTTTCTTCCCTGTTCCTGTCATTACTGCACGAGGCATTTCTATTGGAGGTATTGGTATCCACGGCTTTCTGGATGGATTATTGTTATTCACCTGATACGGTTTTGAGAGTTGCAGTGGTTCCAATTGGTTTATTCGTTTGCATTCTTCTCTTTGACCAATTTGTGTCCAATGGTTTCCGACTTGTTCAGCATATTCTCTCTGATGATCATTTGGTCTCCTTTTTGTATGGATCATCTCATGTCTTCTCAGATGGTCTCTTCTTTTGAACATCTTTGCACACCTGAAGCATTGGAAGCGTTTAGGTCCGTGGATGGATAATTTATGACGCAACAGACTTTTCTGCTGAATGACGGATATCTGACATTTGTCGCAAATATGGAGTTCACCCATTTCTGGACAAAAGAGAATTAATGTAATTCGGATGTTTCACCCCTATTTATACCATCGGGTGTTTATGTAAAAACACGGAATCCAACTTTACGGAATCGGCTAGGAATCTCAATTAAGGAATCTCTTATATGTATACAGGGAAAATCTGATTGAATATTTTGAAAGCTTGGGCGAAGGTATAGCTAGGAAGTAGTGATACAAGTCAATATTAATGGATAGTAGTTTAGTCAATAGTACTGGTACAAGGCCGCAATGGAATAAGACTGCTGTAGAAGCTAATGATAGGACAGATAGACCATAGACCAGTAGTGGCCCTGGAGCTTTGTCGACAAGATGGAAGCGGTTGGTGAGACTACATTAGACCTCATTGAGGGATTACTCATGGTCCTCGTGGCCTCATACGACAAAAAAGGGGTGCCGAAGGCCATGTTTTCCAAAAAGGGGTGCCAAAATTGGGGTGCCTGGCATATGGCTGTTAAATACTGAAATGAGGCTAAGAGTCGTAGTAAATTATACCTCATTGAGGGATTTTTCATGGTCCTCATAGCCTCAAAATTCAATGAGGCTATGAGGGATAATAAATGAGGACTCATTGAGTGCTTTTACATAGCCCTCATGGCCTCATACGACAAAAAGGGGGTGCCGAAGGCCATATGTTTTCCAAAAAGGGGTGCCGAAATTGGGGTGCCTGGGGATATGGCTGTTAAATACCGAGATGAGGCTAAGAGTCGTAGTAAATTATGCCTCATTGAGGGATTTGTAATGGTCCTCATAACCTCAAAATTCAATGAGGGTATGAGGGATAATAAATGAGGACTCATTGAGGGCTTTTACATAGCCCTCATGGCCTCATACGACAAAAAAGGGATTCCATAGCCACGGGTGTTACCCAAAAATGGGATTCCATGGGATGTGGCCATTGGATATAGGCTTTTATTATACACAGTGGAGATAACTCTGTATACAGATTATGGGAAAGCAAGCAATCTGATTGGTTATAAATGATCTAGATAAATAAAACAACAAGAGTACTTGGAATAGGGTTAGAACTAACAAGAATAGACCAGAAAAGCTAAATATAGTAATAATAAGCAAAACCAAGATGGCGGCCTCCAGTATACAAAATGGACGACGGAAACACGTATCACCCTAACAACACGCGCTGCGCATGCGCACTAACAACACGTATCACTATGGAGATGACGTCACAACATGGCCGCTCACGCGGATTACCATGACAACACAACATGGCGCCACTAGGTCACGTGACATGACGTCACTTCCGAGATCCCCCGATGAAATCCCCCAAATGAGGGGTGAAAGGTACATACACTACTACTATTAATGTTATGTGAAACTTGCATTGGGTCAGTGTTTTGGGGTGGGGGGGGGGGGGGCTTCTAAAATTTTGAAAGTGTCTGTGCCCTCCCAGGATCCCCACATGGTTACGCCACTGTAATAAAGAACGGCGCACTGCTAATGTAGAGTGAGTTAGTCCCCCAATACTATATAAGCCACAATAGTGCGGCTTATTAATATTTTTGTTAAGAAATCAAAAATGCCAAACCCGGTGGTCAATCAACAGGAACTTGGCTGATATTTCTTATGCTTTTACTCAGATTTTGTACATTTTTTGCCGAGTGGAGAATCCTCTCCTCGGGGGATTTGGTGGGAATCCACACTCCTGGTACTCTTTTATGATGTTTAATTTATCATTGCAGTTTTTACACTCACTCATACTCCCACCCAAGGTGGACACGTACTAAGTGCGGGATCACCGTCTTGCGGGAGTTTATCAAAATCGTTTCTTGAAAGCAAAAAGTTACCGTGTGACAGTGATATATTAGGGGTTAATATTGGTTTTAATAAAAGTAGGGGAATTGATTGAATGGATCACTCGAATTGTTAAATTTCTTATGAATCATAATATTCCTTAGTTATCAGCAGTTTTAAGTTCATAACTGTCTCCCTTAATGACACTGCATTCAACTTTGCATGTGTTAATATTTTACAAACGATATTTCTGCTATTTATTTATTATTACTTTCAGCTGCATTGGTTTTCAGAAGGTTAATTTATCCCTGGCTTTGTTGAGACCTCAGTCAGCAAAGGCATGAAGTGCAGTTAGCTGCAATGTTCAATTCAGGTCAATTCCCTCTCCAACGTATTAAGTATGTGACCATAACCCTTTACCCAACGAACCGGGACAATCCGCCCGCGTGATATGCAAATTCAGCAGCTGAAAAGATACTATTTTTTTTAAAAAATTTCAACAAAACCATATTATGTGACCCCCTCTTTGGAACGAGCTCGTCGAGCTCGTTCCAATGAGGGGTCACATGATATGGTTTTGTTGAAATTTGTTGAAAAAGTTAAAAAAAAATGATATTTAAAATAATAAATTTTGATATAGTCTGCGTTGCTTAAAGGATTAAACACCAATAAATAGGTATATCCTGCAGTAAGCAATAATATTTTTAATGCGCGTGTGTGGGTACTTTCCATTTACATTTCGTGTAAAGTTGTCTGGTGCTAGTCTACTCTTGTAGACTCGGTTGTCTTAATTAGACTTGGTAACCAATATGTTGTATGCATGTCTGCTGTTAATAAAACTACACTGTCATGGAGTAGACTGGATTATGTCGACAATTACCGCTGCCTAGGGCTCAACAGTAGAATTATTATTATTTATTTATTTATTTATTATAAATGAGGCATAATTTACTACGACTCTTAGCCTCATCTTGGTATTTAACAGCCACATCCCCAGGCACCCCAATTTCGGCACCCCTTTTTGGAAAACATATGGCCTTCGGCACCCCCTTTTTGTCGTATGAGGCCATGAGGGCTATGTAAAAGACCTCAATGAGTCCTCATTTATTATCCCTCATAGCCTCATTGAATTTTGAGGTTATGAGGACCATGAAAAATCCCTCAATGAGGTATAATTTACTACGACTCTTAGCCTCATTTCAGTATTTAACAGCCATATCCCAGGCACCCCAATTTTGGCACCCCTTTTTGGAAAACATGGCCTTCGGCACCCCTTTTTTGTCGTATGAGGCCATGAGGACCATGAGTAATCCCTCAATGAGGTCTAATGTAGTCTTACCAACCGCTTCCATCTTGTCGACAAAGCTCCAGGGCCACTACTGGTCTGTGGTCTATCTGTCCTATCATTAGCTTCTACAGCAGTCTTATTCCATTGCGGCCTTGTACCAGTACTATTGACTAAACTACCATCCATTAATATTGACTTCTATCACTACTTCCTAGCTATACCTTCGCCCAAGCCTTCAAAATGTTCAATCAGATTTTCCCTGTATACATATAAGAGATTCCTTAATTGAGATTCCTAGCCGATTCCGTAAAGTTGGATTCCGTGTTTTTACATAAACACCCGATGGTATTCCCCTTCCCTCCTAGTAAAAAAAAAAACAAGAACTTTTGTTATATGCATAAGTATATTAGCAGAGAAATGGGTTCTAACTTTGTACGACTGTATCATGCCAACTTGTCTTGTTCGACTTCCATCTGACGAGTGAATATTGAAAAATATTTTGAAAGAGTCGGGTAAATAATCATTTTTTTCCAATCATGCATAAATAGGGAAACGTTCAATTGATAGAGATCGTTAAATTTCAAAATGTTATTTTATTGAACAGGGGGTCAGTGTGGCTATTAAACTTCTTACAACTAATTACTCGCATGGCTCGTTCTTGCAGAGAATTTATTTTACTGTTAGATGACCCGTAACCCCTGATTTGGATTGCATATATAGCAAGTGTCTATGAACTGACGTGCAGTACAAAAATTTCAATGATTTCTTGGGAAGAACGTTTTTCACTTTGTTCGGACAATAAATTGTGCTTGACATCTTAGAACATATTGTGGAAGTGTTTGATTTTCGTCAAGGTTTTCTTCAAAGAACTTAACCACTTTATCTTGTTGGGAGTTACCTACGGGTGAGAGCTTGTATTGTAAAGATAATCGTTAAGCAAATCAGATTTGTGCGGACTGTTTGGTGGGTGTAGCATGATGTATTTACGCTTACTGACGTTTACCTGGAGTTTGTTATAACAGCACCAGTCGAATATTTTATTCAGTTCAGTATTCACTTTAGTCTCCAGAGTATTCAAGTCAGGTCCAGCTGTAAACGGGGTTGTGTCATCTCGTAAACGGGGTTGTGTCATCAAAATATGTGGCAATGAGAGCGATAAGACCATTTGCTTGAGAGACTCTTCGACTCATCTGGGTAAAAGGAAAGCCATAGCTTTTTGGCTCAGCGTTCTGTGCGTTCCTGGATCCAAGATTAGTAATATCATTACTCTGATAATCCTTACGGTTCCTCCTTACATCTGTGTGGTTTCTACCTTTATTATATAGATTTTGGCCTGAAAACCAGGAGAAACGGTACGTATCACATAATGTGTTCCGATTCCGTGTCATATTGACGACTCATTCTGATTCCGTATCATATAGACGACCCGTTTCCAGTAGCGCTACGGGCTATCATAACAGGCACATGGATACATTCTATATGCGTTTCAGTGATCGACCGAACATTATGTCCCAAAAATGTTTAAAAATAATTTAACCCTTTACCTAACATGAAAAGCAGACGACACTTGCAAAACAAATTCTTGAATAACTATTTTTTTTCATTTTTTGTCTCAAAAACATAGGTTATGACCACTCGTTGGAACGAGCTCGACGAGCTCGTTCCAACGAGAGGTCGTAACCTATGTTTTGAGACAAAAAATGAAAAAATAATGAAAATTAATTGGCGATTTTTTGAGAATAGCATTGGCTGGTTTTGGCCGTTACGTTGGGTAAAGGGTTAAGATTTAATCTGTTTATGTGGCAGAATTGTTAGATAAATGAATTATCATGATAATGTGCATGTCCTGTGATTTGTATCAGATTCTCGGTAGTGTCCAAAAATGGGATCACAACTCGCCGGCAAATAATCTGAATGTACATCATCTAACTCCTATATGATCCCCAGATCCTATGTGGCACATAGACTTCAGCATGCATGGCTACTAGCTCCTAAATAGCTCTGTTATTATAAGCTTATCACTCATAGCTTTTATTACTGCTTTTATTACTCAATTTTTTTTTTATTTATTGGGGTTTAATGACACTTTCGACACCCAGGGTCACCTTGTGTCGGACAGTTTTACGGAGGGGAGGAACCGGAGTACCTAGAGAGAACCACCGAGCAACAGCGAGCACCTGTCGGGCTCCCCAACATACTTACTTCACACAAGCAGAGTTAGCATTGGTTGAAGACAAGTGCACCATCGACGTGCAGTATGCCTTAATACACAACGCCACCGTGCACCCACGTGGGCAATGGGGGTGAGGTGTCAAGCCCAAGTACACAACGCGGTTACCGCAGGTGGGATTCGAACAGAGGACCGCTGGGCTTGCAGCCTGCCCCACTACCTACTGAGCCACCGCGCCCCCTATCACTCAGTTACTCGAATGAGTGACTCCTCTTGCGACTCTTATCCCCTTCTGTGTATTTTACTACCACATTCTGTCGAATCCCTTTTTTGAGAATCCCATCACCATGACAATGGTGTCACAACAAGGCCGCACCCATGGGTTACCTTGACAACCACGTGATACCCGTAAAGCCAAGCGGTATGACGACATATCCGGGGTTCACCATAAAAAGGGTCGAGTAGAGCATGACCTACTACTTACGTTGTACCCCAACAATATACATGTGAGAATGCCGAAACTTGATTGTATTAAATTACTGCATATTCATATAGATGAAAATTGTTAAATACATTCAGTTCAGTTCACAACGCCATTTTTGTTTTTAACCCTTTCAGACTTTAATTATTCTGACTTTTAAATGTCACTGGGAATTCAGTTTTTTCAACGTTTTTCAAAATGCGACGTCAAACGTCGAAAAGTACAAATAACAAGATATTTTCACATTAGTGATTATCTGATTGAGGGCTAGATTATTTTTGGTGGTCTGAATTTGTTATTCAAAACTTATTTTATTACAAATTATTGAAGAGTGCCCACATGCACTCTCCAATAATTTGTAATAAAACAAATTTATATAAACAAAATATTATTTGTATTTGACTGAATATGAAATATAAGTAAGGAAAGTGTTGGCTTTTGCTCTGGTATTATCAATTTTTGAAAGCCCTAACAGTGGCTTCTAGCACAAAACCAGTTAAGAAGTCTTGACCGCACGATTATGCCAGTATTTTAAGCTGCGATAGCATTTGGCTCAACGGTTATCACTGAGCACTATTTGGGAGAAAATAGGAATTTGGGGTTAAAACTTTAAAAACTCGAAAAATAGTAATCAAACAAATGACCACAAAGTGTCAACGCGCTGTTTGATTCCGTACGTCATAAGACGTACAGAAGATCAAAGGGTGAAATAGAACGGGGACACTTTGAACAGTTCTATAATATACTTGGAAGGTTTTACCCGTTTTTCTGTGCGTCACATACAAAAAAATGACCGAATTAGACCTGAAAGCAGGCAAATGGGTTCCTTATAAGTCGAAGTGTGTGCACGCTAAAAGCTAAAGT
Organism: Pictodentalium vernedei; assembly: GCA_031216915.1. Lineage (NCBI taxonomy): Eukaryota > Metazoa > Mollusca > Scaphopoda > Dentaliida > Dentaliidae > Pictodentalium > Pictodentalium vernedei. Next base: position 124,289,348 of record CM062296.1, on the reverse strand, counting down.
GTTAAAAACTACACTTGAAGTGCTGTATTTAACACTTACTAAGTGCTAAACTAGCACTTTGTTCAAGTGTAGATATCCCAGAACTTGACAGGTGTTACAATAATACCACTTGACAAGTGTAATGTCGCGACACTTAAAAGGACACAACGCAGATGGCGCGGATCAGGATCGAATTCTCGAGCCTGGTCCGCGTCATCTGCGTTGTGTCCTTTTAATTATGTATCCACCAAACGCAAATCAAATTATGGACGATTCTGGAAGAACCACCAATGCTAGACACATTGGAAGTGCCATCCATTCAAGTTTAAGGTGTCTGACGATTGTAATGTCTTAGTGCTTAAAGTATTGACCTTTGAGTGTTAAAATCAAACCCAAAGAGTTAGAATGGGTTTAACACCTTGAAAATGTCAGTTTTAACACTTTAGTTTTTAGCGTGTGCAGTATTGGGTAGATTTCTCCATGGCACCAGTGGAAGGAAGTCTCGCACCTATAAGTAATAACCATTACATTGAATACCCGCCTAAAGAAAACCCTGCGGAACAGGCAAAGCTGAAGGAAGAACTGAAATTAGAGTTGGTAAGCCGTTGGCGGCAGCGAGGAGACGGTTAGAGCTGAACTAAAAAGTGAGGATCAATTGAAACCACAAAAGAGAAGCGAACGATGAGCTGAACTATTGTACGCTAATAACGGCGTAATGATAAAGGCGAATGAAACCTTGGCATTGGATGTCGGATACCAAACACAGAAGAAAGTCACTAACAAAAGATAATAAACTTACTGTCAATACTGATTCATGTGGGTTTTTTTGTGAGATCAGTGTATTGAATGGTCCCCGACAGATATTAGACCAAATGTACTGAGAAAATAAATGTATATCATGTTTGAATTGTGTTATTTATTAGCGCTGTGAAATCCGTTACTTATTCCCAGTTCCTTATTCGACTTTCTAAATTTATCAGAAATTCGAAAAATAAATGGCCTTCTTGGGTGGCGCCCTAAGACACAGGACTATTCAAACCCTGGGGTTCACTCCCCCACTCCTCTTTAGGGGCCAGGTTGGACCCTAAAAGAGACAAAATGGTCCAAATCGTAATTATTGACGGAAATTCGCGGAACAAACGGCCTTATAGGGTGGCGCCCCAAAGTGCAAGATTTTTCAAATCCTAAGGTTCACCCTCCCACCCCTTTTTAGGGGCCACATTGGACCCTAAAAGTGACCAAATGGTCAAAATCGTAATTATTGACGGAAATTCGCGGAACAAACGGCCTTATATGGTGGCGCCCTAAAATACAAGATTATTCAAATCCTAAGGTTCACCCTCCCACCCCTTTTTAGGGGCCAGATTTAACCCTAAAAGTAACCAAATGGTCAAAATCTTAATTATTGATGGAAATTCGCGGAACAAACGGCGTCATAGGGCGGCGCCCTATTGGACCCAAAAAGTGACCAAATGGTCAAAATCGTAATTGTTGGCCGTAATTCGCGGAACAAACGGCGTTATAGGGTGGCGCCCCAAAATGCAACATTATCCAAATCCTAAGGTTCACCCCCACCCCTATTTAGGGGCCAGATTGGACCCTAAGAGTGACTAAATGGTCAAAATCGTAATTACTGATGGAAATTCGTGGAACACACGGCGCTATAGGTTGGCGCCCTAAAATACAAGATTATTCAAATCCTAAGGTTCACCACCCACCCCTATTTAGGGGCCAGATTGGACCCTAAAAGTGACCAAATGGTCAAAATCGTAATTATTGACGGAAATTTGCGGAACAAACGGCGTTATAGGGTGGCGCCCTAAATACAAGATTATTCAAATCCTAAGGTTCACCCTCCCACCCCTTTTTAGGGGCCAGATTGGACCCTAAAAGTGACCAAATGGTCAAAATCGTAATTATTGATGGAAATTCGCGGAACAAACGGCTTCATGGGGTGGCGCCCGAAAATACAAGATCATTCAAATCCGAAGGTTCACCCTCTAACCCCTTTTTAGAGGCCATATTGGACCCTAAAAGTGACCAAATAGTCAAACTCGTAACTGTTGGCCGTAATTCGCGGAACGAACGTAGTTATAGGGTGGCGCCCTAAAATGCAATATTATTCAAATCCTAAGGTTCGCCCTCTCACCCCTTTTTTGGGGCCAGATTGGACTCTAAAGGTGACCAAACGGTCAAAATCGTAATTACTGACCGAAATTCGGCGAACACACGGCGTTATAGGGTGGCTCCCTAAAATGCAAGATTATTCAAATCCTTAGGTTCACCCTCCCACCCCTTTTTAGCGGCCACATTGGACCCTAAAGTGACCAAATGGTCAAAGTCGTAATTATTGACCGAAATTCGCGGAACACACGGCGTTATAGGGTGGCACTCTAAAATACAAGATTATTCAAATCCTAAGGTTCACCCTCCCACTCCTTTTTAAGGGCCAGATTGGACCCTAAAAGTGACCAAATGGTCAAAATCGTAATTATTGATGAAAATCGCGGAACAAACGGCGTCATAGGGTGGCGCCCAAAAATACAAGATCATTCAAATCCTAAGGTTCACCCTCCAACCCCTTTTTTAGGGGCCACAATGGGCCCCAAATGTGACCAAATGGTCAAAATCGTAATTGTTGGCCGTAATTCGCGGAACAAACGGCGTTATAGGGTGGCGCCCTAAAATGTAAGATTATTCAAATCCTAAGATTCACCCTCCCACCCCTTTTTAGGGGCCACATTGGACCCTAAAAGTGACCAAACGGTCAAAATCGTAATTATTGACCGCAATTCGACGAACACACGGCTTTATAGGATGGCGCTCTAAAATACAAGATTATTCAAATCCTAAGGTTCACCCCAGCCCTATTTAGGGGCCAGATTGGACCCTAAAAGTGACCAAAAGGTCAAAATCGTAATTATTGACGGAAATTCGCGGAACAAACGGCCTTATAGGGTGGCGCCCTAAATACAAGATTATTTAAATCCCAAGGTTCACCCTCCCATCCCTTCTTAGGGGCCAGATTGGACCCTAAAAGTGACCAAATGGTCAAAATCATAATTATTGATGGAAATTCCCGGAACAAACGACGTCATAGGGTGGCGCCCGAAAATACAAGATCATTTAAAGCCTAAGATTCACTCTCCAACCCCTTTTTAGGGACCACATTGGACCCTAAAAGTGACCAAATAGTCAAAATCGGGATTGCTGACCGAAATTCGCGGAACACACGGCGTTATAGGGTCGCGCCCTAAAATACAAGATTTTTAAATCCTAAGGTTCACCCTCCAACCCCTTTTAAGGGGCCACATTGGACCCTAAAAGTGACCAAATGGTCAAAATCGTAATTATTGACCGAAATTCGGCGAACACACGGCGTTATAGGGTGGCGCCCTAAAATACAAGATTATTCAAATCCTAAGGTTCACCCTCCCACCCCTTTTTAGGGGCCAGATTGGACCCTAAGAGGGACCAAACGGTCAAAATCGTAATTATTGACGGAAATTCCTGGAACTAATGGCCTTAGAAGGTGGCGCCCTAAAATGCAAGATTATTCAAATCCTAAGGTTCACCATCCCACCCCATGTTAGGGGCTAGATTGGACCTTAAATGTGATCAAATGGTCACAATCGTAATTATTGACGGAAATTCGCGGAACAAACGGCCTTATAGAGTAGCGCCCTAAATGCAAGATTATTCAAATCCCAAGGTTCACCCTCCCACCCCTTTTTAGGGGCCACATTGGACCCTAAAAGTGACCAAATGGTCAAAATCGGAATTATTCACGGAAATTCGCGGAACAAACGGCCTTATAGGGTGGCGCCCTAAACTGCAAGGTAATTCAAATCCTAAGGTTCGCCCTCGCACCCCTTTTTAGGGGCTTCATTGGACCCTAAATGTGACCAAAGTCAAAATCGTAATTATTTATCGTAATTCGCGGAACAAACGGCGTTATAGGGTGGCGCCCTAAAATACAAGATCATTCAAATCCTAAGGTTCACCCTCCAGCCCCTTTTTGGGGCCACATTGGACCCTAAAAGTGACCAAATCGTCAAAATCGTAATTGTTGGTCGAAGTTCGCTTAACAAACGGCGTTATATGGTGGCGCCCTAAAATGCAAGATTATTCAAGTCCTAAAGTTCACCCTCCCACCCATTTTTAGGGGCCAGATTGGACCCTAAAAGTGACCAAATGGTCAAAGGCATAATTATTGATGGAAATGTGCGGAACAAACGGCGTTTTTTTTTTCTCTCTCTTTTTTTTTTTTTTTTCTTTTCTTTTTTTTTTTTTTTTTTGGTGTAAAGCCTGTGAGCAATTAGGTGGATTCACGGCTCTAAACTGTATTTATTATTATTATTGTTATTATTATAGGGTGGCGCCCGAAAATATAAGCTTATTCAAATCCTAACGTTAACCCTCCCGATCCTTTTTTAAGGGGTTAAATTGGACTCTAAAAGTGACCAAACAGTCAAAATGGTAATTATTGGCTGAAATATTGAGAACAAATGGCCTTCTAGGGTGGCACCGTAAATTACGAGATTATTCAAATCCTCGGGTTCATCCTTCGACCCTATTTATGGGCCCTACTGAAGCCCTGAAACACCCAGTTGTAAAATGTTACAAAAATAGGTAAAAATCATCAGATATTTTATTGCTGATAGATTGTATCCGAGGAATAGAAAATTGACACGACGTCATCTCCAATCGGACGCCATATCGGGCCCTACTAAGACCCCGAAAAGGGTCAGTTACAAAATATCAACAAAGTTTGTGAAAAGAGCTAGATATTTTGTGGTTTATGAGAGGCAGCGAGGACTAAAAGATTGACATCTCAGGTGCCCCGATCGGACATCATTTAGGACCATGCTAAGACTTCCAAAAGGGCCAGTTACAAAACATCAAGGACACAAATGGGTATATTAGAAACAGTTACTATACTTGGCAATCATCGCTGGATTTTCTTGGCGTTGATGGGGACCCCTTTGGAATAGAGGCGATTGACAGTTCAACTGGCCTGATAGAAAACCTTTTTTGGGACCTCTATCTGGGCTTTAAAATGGTAGTTATGTGTTGATAGGGGCTGGCAAAACCGGACGCGGGGGGTATCAGCAGGCATTATCTACAGTAAAAGTCTTCTCCGATGGAACACATACAGTGGTCATTTCTGGATTGCATCCTTCTGTAAACCCATGATATGGCATTACAGATTTGCTTAAGTTACTGCTAACATTGAATACCTTAGTGGGACAATTAATAAATCCGCCAAGCTGTGTTGTGTAAAAATAGAGTTACAGTCCAATATGAAGCACCCACTATAGACGTGTTCAACTTCAGAGACCATCACCACACGCGTGTGCTTCTAATATCATATTCTAGTCTGGCATATGCTGACCAAAAACATATTTATTCACCTATTTACTTGTATAATTACTTGTAGTGTTGGTACATGTCTGTCAATAAGCAAATAGGTTGGAATATCAGTTATGGGTTGGGCTTTTATCGGCCACTGTCGGGTGAACACCTCATTTATGGAAGTGAGCTTTAGTATCTGAAGAAGGTATAAATAATTGCTTTTGCTTGTTCTGTTTCTTATGCTCAGTGTTATTGTGGAATGATATTTGTGTATAAGGCGACATCAACCCCCTCAACCGAATCAATCCGCATAAAGCCTGATGAGCAAGCTTCTTATTTTTATTTTATCAAACCTTGTTTGATTGCATACCTCAGTTAATTGGTACTATCGGGTTGTCCGTCATTGTCGAAATCCACTCTAACTACTACGAAACAAAGATGTTCCAGTCATATTCAACCTTCAGTGGGTGATAATCTTGTAAAAATAGTTGATTGCCGCATAATATATTTTTATATATTTAATAATATAATTATCTCTTGAGAAATGCAAATGGGAGGAAAAACACAAACGACTGGAACAAGTGCGTTCTGACACTATGGGATCACCCACTGACCCTTCCCCATCATGCATTTATTTCCACCACCCTTCACGTATTGAGAAAACTTTAAAAGGAAAGATAAGTTAAACAATTCTAAAATTGTTTTACTGAATAAATTACATAAAATAAAATGATACAAACAGTGAGAAACATAAGAGAGGCATCTGCTAAGTATATAAAATAACAATAGTTAAAACATATTACAAAACCCTTCTAAAATCAAAACAATTCTCCTAAACAGTTAGATAGATTTTGGTTTTCAAACTAAAAACAGTCCACTATCATAGCTGTTTTAATCTTTTTATTCTTTATTCTATCAGTAACAATATACATGTATTTCAAGCATTATCTTTCTGTTTATTCTTGATACCCCCAATGATACCCACCCAAAGCCTTAGGAGCCATTATAACTGGAACCCATGTGCACACTCCACTAATCCCTGTGTGTGAGCTCCCAGTGGTGGAACGAGAGGGGATCTTCAATTCAATTACAAACTGTCACTTACCCCAAATACAAACTGTCACTTACTGTTTTTAACATCTATCATTCCCAGGAGGCATCAGAATCGATTTCAGTGCTTCAGAATTTGAAAACAGTATACGTAGAGGGGCATCCAGACCCTCAACCGTGGGGGAGGGGGGGAATACGCCCAATTCCATGGGTCAGTCCTTCGAAATATGTCAGCGTTATATCGAACTTGCCCCCCCCACCCCCCCCCCCCCACACACATCCCCATTTCGAAAATAGAGAAATCGATTATATATAGTTATATACAATATAGCAGGGGCAACCTTGACATTTGAAAAGACTCGGTGGGATTTCGAAGGTCCCCCTCAATTCTAACTAGGACCTCGGTCATTTCCACTCCTCGCACTTCCCTTCAGTGAAGTACGGGGGTGAGGCAATGGCATGAAGACCAAACAGAACATTTTGCAAAACTCCGTGCTTTAAGATTCAATATGAAGTAATTTTAGTGTGTGTAGCTCCATTGGGGACAATCATGATTTGGGGAGTTTTTGTTATGTGAAACATGGTCCTGATCACCTTTCCCCACCCCCACCCCCCCCCCCCCCCAAGCCAGGCGGCTAGACGACTGATTTCTGTAGACCACAACGGGAAAAGTACCGGGAAATATTACCGGAAAATAGCATTGTCTTTTTTAAATGCATTGTCGAGTTACACCCTTGTGATAAATAGAGACTGTTGCGGTTGTTTTCCTCAACAAAGACTAAGACTAAGGCAGCATTGAGAGAAATGCCTTGTAGCACTTTTTGGAAAGGGTGGGGGGGGGGGGGCAAAGTGTTATATCGTACACAATTCATTGTTTGTTAATTCCAGTCTCCTGCTAAACACATTATTGTGTACCATACACAATATGTATAGTGGGCGAGGGGAATCAAGAACCAATTACTTCATGCCCAATCTGTGCCAGTATATGTGAGAGAAAGGTAGTAAGGATTGTGCCAAGACATCAGCTTCAATGGTAATCGTATGTGCTAACTGGGCAAGAAATATAAAGAAGAAAAAATCAGCTTCAATGGTAATCGTATGTGCTAACTGGGCAAGAAATATGAAGAAGAAAATTAGATGTACACGGATTGGACACTAGCCGAAGTGTCCAGAGACAGCGGGTGGGCACGCTAGGGAGCAAAATTCACTAACCTTATATAAAGTGAAAGAAATTACTTCTGGGTGATAAGTTTGTTTCATTAGGCTTTTCCCTCTGGAAAAGACTATTGTTTTTCTACGGATTATTATTTTTTTTTTGGGTTTTTTTTTTTTGGGGTTTTTTTTTTTTGGGGGGGGGGGTTTTTCCACACATTTTGTCCGTACGATTCAGAAGCCATTTTCGAACCGATTTTCACGAAATTTTGCACACGCATAGAGGGGCACAAAATCTAAAAATGTACCCAAGCGGAATTTTCGATTTAACCCTTATTTCCTCAGAATTGGCAAAAAACTGCCAAAATTGGGGTTTATCGGCACTTTCTCGAAACACGTCTTGTAGATTTTTTTTATACATTCGTCATTGCTAGACCTGTCTGTGACACACCCTTTGATACACACGACATATCAGGCGATGCATATGGTAACCCTCCACAGGCTGCCAAACATCGAAATTTGGATGAAATAGGCCGGTTTCAGGCCCCCACTGCACCCAAACAATACACGAGAGATAAATGTAACTTTCTTTACTGGGAGTGGAATTCACCGAGGATCATTTTTGTCAGTAATAAGGGTGTTCAAGAAACCAAGCGTTAACCCGTTTTGGGCTGGTTAAACAGCAATACCCCCATAAAGCTCAAAAATTTGTATTTTCCGTGGATTTCTCTAAACGAGTCTTGTAGATTTTCAAGAAAAATTTGTCACTCCCAGGCCTTGGTGTGACAATAGAAGTTGCATGGACAAAATACTGCGGTGAGCATTTGTTAACCCTCCACGGGCTGCTAAAAGTCAAAATTGTGATAAAATGGGCTGTTTTTGGACGCCAACAGCACCCAATGGGTACGCATCAAAGAAACATGCCTTCCTTTATCGAGCGCACAATCTATACGCAAACATTTTTGTAAGTAGTAAGGGTATTCAAAAGTCGAAGTCTTAACCCATTTTGGACAGGCTAAAGAGAGAGACCCCTTAAAATCTTAAAATTCCCATTTTCTGTGGATTTCTCTAAAAACATCCTGTAGGTTTTCAAGAAAAATTGACTACTCGCAGGTCTTTGTGTGATATTACAAGTTGCATGGACAAAATATTCCGGTGAGCGTTTATTAACCCTCTAGAGGCTGCCAAGCATCGTAATTTTGTTGAAATGGGCTATTTTCAGGCACGCACATCACCCAACGTGTACCTGAGAAATAAACATAATCTCCTTTGTTGGAAGTGGAATTCACCAAAGACCATTTTTGTAAGTAATAAGGGTATTCAAAAAACCAAGCGTTAACCCATTTTGTGGTTGTTAATAGTGATACCCATCAAAGGCTTAAAAAATTATGTTTTCCCTGGATTTCTTTACAAACATCTGGTAGGGTTTTCAAGAGAAAATGGCCATTGATAGGTCATGGTGTCACATTACCAGTTGATTGGATAAATTATTCCGGTAAGCATTTGTTAACCCTCCATGGGCTGCTAAATGTCAAACTTTTGAAAAAATAGTCTGTTTTTGAACAACAACAACAACAACATCAAATGGGAATACAACAGAGAAACGTAACTTCTTTTACCGGGCGCAAAACTGACAGGGAAACATTTTTGTAAGTAGTAAATGTATTCAAAAATCGAGGTCTTAACCCATTTTTAACTGGTTAAGGAGATATACCACTTCAAAGCTTAAAATTCCAGTTTTCTGTGGATTTCTCAAAAAAAAAAATTCAAGAGCAATTAACCATTCGCAGGTCTTCGAGTGACATTACAAGTTGCATGAACAAAATGTTTCGGTAAGCATTTGTTAACCCTCCAGAGGCTGCCAAGCATTGACATTTGGAGAAAATGGGCTGTTCTTGGGCAACCATAACACCAAATGTGTACCTACAAGATAAACATAACCTCCTTCATTGGAAGTGGAATTCACCGTCGATCATTGAAGATATTCACAAAACCAAGCATTAACCCTTTAGAGCTGGTTAAAGAGAGATACCCCTCAAAAGGTTAAAAATTCATGTTATCTGAGGATTTCTTTAAAAACATCCCGTAGATTTTCAGGAAAAAATGGCCATTCTCATATCTTAATGTGACATTACAAGATGCATGTACAAAATATTCCTGTAAACATTTGTTAACCCTATGCAGGTTCTCAAACATCAAAATGTTGATAAAATAGGCTGTGTTTGCGTACCCACAGCACCTGAAGTTGGGAGGAGAGATCAAAATAAGTGGAAGTAGAATTCACTGAGAATTATTTTTGGAAGTAATAAGAGTATTCCAAAAACAACACTTAACCCGTTTTGGGCTAGAAAAACAATGATACCGATCAAAAGCTTAAAATTCCTGTTCTCCCTCGATTTCTCTGAAAACATCTTGTCGATTTTAAAGAAAAAATGGCCATTCACAGTTCTTGGTGTGACATTACAAGTTGCATGAATAAATATTCCTGTTGGCACTTGTTAACCCTCTACAAGCTGCCAGACATCAATATTTTGGATACATTTGAGATAAAATGGACCATTTTTAAATTGACACAGCACTCAGTGAGTACGTGTCAAACAAACATAACTCCTTTTGTCGGTCATTGACTTGTTGGACGACGATATTGACATTAACTCACTCCACCGTTAATGATGGTTTTTACCTAAACAATTTTTTATCAAACTGTGTCATTTGAGACTACTATCTTCACCTTTTTCATAACATCAATGAAGGAACTTCAGTGAGACAGTTAAAAACAATTCATCAGACACTGTGGGGGTCATGAAAAATCATGGAATCTCATCGGGAAAAGCCATGATTCTCCAGAATCATAAAGTCTAGTTTTATATAAACTTGGTGCAGTCTGACATTTCAAATTCTGAAATTCTGAGATCGATTCTGGCGCCTCCCGAGGAAAGATTGGGTTAAAAACAGTAAGTGGCAGTTTGCATCTGGGTCCACCTGCCCTCTCCCACCCCCATCACTCCATGGCCCACCACTGGAAGCTCATACATAGGGATTGATGTATATATCATTGTTAGCAATTTGTTGAATGATGTGACGATATTTCGGCATCAAAACTAAAATTATCGCTAATTACAAAATGTGTGAGTGAGTAAAAATAAAACTACTTCATCTTTCAATGACAATTATAAGTCAATCATTACAAAATCCTATTTCGTAACAATCGTCTGGTTACTCAACAAAAATCTTGAACTCTTTCACTGGGTTTCAGTTGCATAATACAATCCGAGATAATAATGAAGGGCACGATGAAAAGCAATGTGCATCAAGTGTTCATTTACAGACAAACAACACTTATTGTTTTTCCAACGCTTGACCGATGTGGCCCCTAAAAAGGGGTGGGAGGGTAAACCTTAGGATTTGAATAATCTTACATTTTAGGGCGCCACCCTATAACGCCGTTTGTTCCGCGAATTACGACCAACAATTACGATTTTGACCATTTGGTCACATTTAGGGTCCATTGTGGCCCCTAAAAAGGGGTTGGAGGGTGAACCTTAGGATTTGAATGATCTTGTATTTTTGGGCGCCACCCTATGACGCCGTTTGTTCCGCGATTTCCATCAATAATTACGATTTTGACCATTTTGTCACTTTTAGGGTCCAATCTGGCCCCTAAAAAGGAGTGGGAGGGTGAACCTTAGGATTTGAATAATCTTGCATTTTAGGGCCCCACCCTATAACGCCGTGTGTTCCGCGAATTTCGGTCAATAATTACGATTTTGACAATTTGGTCACTTTTAGGGTCCAATGTGGCCCCTAAAAAATGGGTGGGAGGGTGAACCTTACGATTTGAATAATCTTGTATATTAGGGCGCCACCCTATAACGCCGTGTGTTCGCCGAATTTCGGTCAATAATTACGATTTTGACCGTTTGGTCACATTTAGGGTCAATCTGGCCCCCTAGAAAGGAGGTGAGAGGGCGAAGTTTAGGATTTGAATAATCTTGCATTTTAGGGCGCCACCCTATAACGCCGTTTGTTCCGCGAATTACGGCCAACAGTTACGAGTTGACCATTTGGTCACTTTTAGGGTCCAATGTGTGCCCTAAAAAGGGGTTGGAGGGTGAACCTTAGGATTTGAATGATCTTGTATTTTAGGGCGCCACCCTATGACGCCGTTTGTTCCGCGAATTTCCATCATTAATTACGATTTTGACCATTTGGTCACTTTTAGGGTTAAATCTGGCCCCTAAAAAGGGGTGGGAGGGTGCAACTTAGGATTTGAATAATCTTGTATTTTTGGGCGCCACCCTATAAGGCCGTTTGTTCCGCAAATTTCCGTCAATAATTACGATTTTGACCATTTGGTCACTTTTAGGGTCCAATGTGGCCCCTAAAAAGGGGTGGGGGGGGGTGAACCTTAGGATTTGAATAATCTTGCATTTTAGGGCGCCACATTATAAGGCCGTTTGTTCCGCGAAGTTCGTCAATAATTACGATTTTGACCATTTGGTCATTTTTAGGGTCCAATGTGGTCCCTAAAAAGGGGTTGGAGGGTGAACCTTAGGATTTAAAAATCTTGTATTTTAAGGAGCCATCCTATAACGCCGTGTGTTCCGCGAATTTCGGTCAATAATTCCGATTTTGACCATTTGGTCACTTTTAGGGTCCAATGTGGCCCCTAAAAAGGGGTTGGAGAGTGAACCTTAGAATTTAAATTATCTTGTATTTTAGGGCGCCACCCTATAGCTCAGTGTGTTCCGCGAATTTCCATCAATAATTACGATTTTGACCGTTTGGTCACTTTTAGGGTCCAATCTGGCCCCTAAAAAGAGGTGGGAGGGCAAACCTTCGGATTTGAACAATCTTGCATTTTAGGGCGCCACCCTATAACGCCGTTTGTTTCGCTAATTACCGCCAACAGTTACGAGTTTGAACATTTGGTCACTTTTAGGGTCCAATGTGGTCCCTAAAAAGGGGGTGGAGAGTGAATCTTAGGATTTAAATGATCTTGTATTTTAGGGCGCCACCCTATAGCGCCGTGTGTTCCACGAATTTCCATCAATAATTATGATTTTAAACCATTTGGTCACTTTTAGGGTCCAATCTGGCCCCTAAAAAGGGCGGGAGGGTGAATCTTAGGATTTGAATAATCTTGCATTTTAGGGCGCCACCTTTTAAGGCAATTTGTTCCGCGAAATTCGGTCAATAATTACGATTTTGACCATTTGGTCACTTTTAGGGTCCAATGTGGCCACTAAAAAGGGATGGGAGGGTGAACCTTAGGATTTGAATAATAGGGTTATTACGGGTCCAATGTGGCCACTAAAAAGGGATGGGAGGGTGAACCTTAGGATTTGAATAATCTTGTATTTTAGGGTGCCACCCTATAAGGCCGTTTGTTCCGCGAATTTCCATCAATAATTATGATTTTGACCATTTGGTCACTTTTAGGGTCCAATCTGGCCCCGAAAAAGGGGTGGGAGGGCGAACCTTAGGATTTGAATAATCTTGCATTTTAGGGCGCCACCCTATAACGCCGTTTGTTCCACGAATTACGGCCAACAGTTACGAGTTTGACCATTTGGTCACTTTTAGGGTCCAATATGGCCCCTAAAAAGGGGTTGGAGGGTGAACCTTAGGATTTGAATGATCTTGTATTTTCGGGCGCCACCCTATGACGTCGTTTGTTCCGCGAATTTCCATCAATAATTACGATCTTGACCTTGGTCATTTTTAGGGTCCAATCTGGCCCCTAAGAAGGGGCGGGAGGGTGAACCTTAGGATTTGAATAATCTTGTATTTAGGGCGCCACCCTATAAGGCCGTTTGTTCCGCGAATTTCCGTCAATAATTACGATTTTGACCATTTGGTCACTTTTAGGGTCCAATCTGGCCCCTAAAAAGGGGTGGGAGTGTGAACCTTAGGATTTGAATAATCTTGTATTTTAGGGCGCCACCCTATAAGGCCGTTTGTTCCGCGAATTTCCGTCAATAATTACGATTTTGACCATTTGGTCACCTTTAGGGTCCAATCTGGCCCCTAAAAAGGGGTGGGAGGGTGAACCTTAGGATTTGAATAATCTTACATTTTAGGGCGCCACCTTTTAAGGCCGTTTGTTCCGCAAATTTCCGTCAATAATTACGATTTTGACCATTTGGTCACTTTTAGGGTCTAATCTGGCCCCTAAGAAGGGGTGGGAGGGTGAACCTTAGGATTTGAATAATCTTGTATTTAGGGCGCCACCCTATAAGGCCGTTTGTTCTGCGAATTTCCGTCAATAATTACGATTTTGACCATTTGGTCATTTTTAGGGTCCAATCTGGCCCCTAAAAAGGGATGGGAGTGTGAACCTTAGGATTTGAATAATCTTGTATTTTAGGGCGCCACCCTATAAGGCCGTTTGTTCCGCGAATTTCCGTCAATAATTACGATTTTGACCATTTGGTCACTTTTAGGGTCCAATCTGGCCCCTAAAAAGGGGTGGAAGTGTGAACCTTAGGATTTGAATAATCTTGTATTTTAGGGCGCCACCCTATAAGGCCGTTTGTTCCGCGAATTTCCGTCAATAATTACGATTTTGACCATTTGGTCACTTTTATGGTCCAATCTGGCCCCTAAATAGGGGTGGGGGTGAACCTTAGGATTTGAATAATCTTGTATTTTAGGGCGCCAACCTATAGCGCCGTGTGTTCTGCGAATTTCCATCAATAATTACGATTTTGACCATTTAGTCACTCTTAGGGTTCAATCTGGCCCCTAAATAGGGGTGGGGGTGAACCTTAGGATTTGAATAATGTTGCATTTTAGGGCGCCACCCTATAACGCCGAGTGTTCGCCGAATTTCGGTCAATAATTACGATTTTGACCGTTTGGTCACTTTTAGGGTCCAATCTGGCCCCTAAAAAGGGGTGGGAGGGTGAACCTTAGGATTTGACTTATCTTACGTTTTAGGGCGCCACCCTATAACGCCGTTTGTTCCGCGAATTACCGCCAACAATTACGATTTTGACCATTTGGTCACTTTTAGGGTCCAATGTGGGCCCTAAAAAGGAGTTGGAGGGTGAACCTTAAGACTTGAATGATCTTGTATTTAGGGCGCCACCCTATGACGCCGTTTGTTCCGCAAATTTCCTTCAATAATTACGATTTTGACCATTTGGTCACTTTTAGGGTTAAATCTGGCCCCTAAAAAGGGGTTGGAGGGTGAACCTTAGGATTTGAATAATCTTGTATTTTAGGGCGCCACCCTATAAGGCCGTTTGTTCTGCGAATTTCCATCAATAATTACGATTTTGAACATTTGTTCACTTCTAGGGTCCAATGTGGCCCCTAAAAAGGGGTGGGAGGGTGAACCTTAGGATTTGAAAAATCTTGCACTTTGGGGCGCCATCCTATAATGCCGTTTGTTCCGCGAATTTCCGTCAATAATTGCGATTTGGACCATTTTGTCTCTTTTAGGGTCCAACCTGGCCCCTAAAGAGGGGTGGGGGAGTGAACCCCAGGGTTTGAATAGTCCTGTGTCTTAGGGCGCCACCCAAGAAGGCCATTTATTTTTCGAATTTCTGCTAAATTTAGAAAGTCGAATAAGGAACTGGGAATAAGTAACGGATTTCACAGCGCTTATTTATTGCCAAAGAAAAATCAAGATAGTCTTGTGTAAACTAGTGAATATTTCCCAATCCAGGGAGATGGGCAAAGAATGGTTCTCAGGCTCTTAAACTACCCATACCCCGCCGCCTTCTGTTTGGTGTAGTACTCACTGTTGCGACCGCTATCGTATGCTTGATGGGGGATAACCTATCCCCCTATAGAAGGGAGTACAAGTCTCTTTGTCGGTACAATCCTAACGCAAAAATCACAACAATTCATATTTTTTACAGGTGCTCTTTGTCTGAATAGCGTAATCCAATATGGAAACTTGGCATGCTTTGGAAAATGGATTGGATGACGTTCGAAGGCTTTATTGGGCGCAATAAAATCGATGAGGGTTGAGTTGTCAGCATTTTTAAAAAATCAATATTGAATAAACTGAGAGGTCGTTTTTGAAATATCCATTGAGTATATAGTGGTGTTTAATTTCGGGAACGGGAATTCTTGAGTTCCCGGTTCCGAAAGCCGGTCACGATACCCAAGAAATCTATAACACGGAATCGGGAATCAATCATGGCACTGTTTGTGTGTTGAACTGAAGTTTTCTAAATTGAAAAACTGCCCTAACGTAACTTTTTTTAGATTTCGTCATCCCCTCCACGCTTGAACTCTTTTTTACAATCGCGCTTCCTGAAGCACCTTTTTCACCAAATCACTGTAGCTATCTCAATCAGTTCCGGGGGACTCCTCTTCAACATTAAGATGTTCACTAGCTTCGAAGTTCAAACTCTTCTTTATTTCAGAATCACTAGTATCACTCACTATCCACTACCTCCATCAACATCAACTCCTGCTTTAAGCAGAGGAGACTGGTGACGACAGTGAAGAGGGAATTGAAGCCAGGCGGTGGTGTTGATAAACTTGCGATTCTAAAAATGAAGACAAGTTTGAAGGGGATTTGGGTTTTCACACTTCTCTGAGGAAACTAAATTTTCCGTACGGAGATGGCAGTCTGCCAATTTTCACGTAAATAAATGCGTTTTGTTTCTCTCCTAAATTTTCTGATAATATCCGGGACATTACCCGGTAGCCGGTTACCGGTTTTTAGTGTAATTTCATTCCCGTTCCGGTTACTATAGAAAGACGGGCATATATTAAACCCTAGTATATAGTGGCGTGCACTGCAAAACAATATAGGTTCTCTTTAGAACCAAAACTGGTTCTAATCTTGTCCCTGAGATGGAACCAGTTCTGTTTAAACAGTATTTATTTCAAATCAAATAAATTTACCAAGATTAGCATTCAATTTTAACAGAATATTACATGAACTGAAGTAGATTCAGCAGTAAACTTGGAGCATATTCAACACAGTCGGCAAACATTTTGAAACAAAGGAGATATGAACAGTTGGCATATCGAACCAGTTTTGGTTCTGTATAGAACCAAAACTGGTTCGATGTGCCAACTGTTCATATCTCCTTTGCTTAATAATGATTTGCGACAACCTCGTATGAGCTCTAAACTTACGGCTGAAAACCCCTCAATTTATGTTTAATTCTGTTAATATTTAATGTTAATCTTTATAAATTTATTTGATTTGAAATAAATACTGTTTAAACAGAACTGGTTCCATCTCAGGGACAAGATTAGAACCAGTTTTGGTTCAAAAGAGAACCTATATTTTTTGCAGTGTGTCAGTGGACGAAATTTTTCATTATGCGCATGGCTGTGTAGGAATTGGCTGTGTTCCCTTAAATTCATAGGCCATATGTCAGACTTGTAATGGCTTATATTAGCGGGATGTTTGTGCAGGAATTGGACTGTGACCAGAATAGATAGGTTTGAACTTGCAATGTATTATTAGAGTGTCTGTGTAGAAATTGGACTGTGACATAAAATAGATAAATAATAAATATAGCCATGGCATGTTAATTTTAAGTAATCCTCTCTAAAATCAGTTGGGTTAAAACCAACCCAAATCAACTAGGTTGAGTGAATATGACCCCAACTGGGTTCATATTCATTCCACCTTGTTGATTTGGGTTGATTTTTAACCCAACTGATTTCAGAGTGTACATAAATATGATGGTGATGGTTATTTTACGTCATAGATATAAATGATGTGGCAAGGGGTTACTAACTTTTCCTATTAAAGGGACGCAACTCATAGGGCGTCACCAATCGACAAGGATTATATTTGCCGCCGTTAATCGGCACCGTACCAGGTCAACTGTGTGCTGAAGGGCCATGCTTGTAGTATCTCTGCGGAAGTTTTGGTTTTGGGGATGAGACGCTCGGAACCTATTCTAATGATATATGCAGGAAAGTCATTGGCGTCGCTAAGGGCGATGACACCCACCCACACCCTCCCCCAAATAGGTTTTCTAGTCGGTAGGCCTCATTTTCTGGAGCCTAAGATATCGATTCTCTGTTGGCAGTAATCATTACTTTCTCAAACACACAAGTTTTGAAACTTGAACTTGTGTCACACAGTCGGTCAATAAATGGAGGTCTGTAGTACGCGATTAAATAAGATTATAATATACTTTATAAATAACACATTACTATTGGCTGGATCTTATACACGTGACTGGTACTCAAAAATCCATGTACACCATATCAACTTTCTAAATATAGCTTTTGGAAATCACCTTCCTAGTTTTATGTCAATCGACGTAATCTCTATAACATTGATTATTTTTATGTTATTCTGCAGATGATAACTATTTTATTGTTAAATAAAAGTATTTCTGGTTGATATAATTGAACAGAAGATTGTTTTGTTTTGTTTTTAAGGATGGTGTATATAATAAAACAGTTATGAACTTTTGTGGTGGTAAATATGCTGTTATATGAATCTACAAAACTTATATTGACCTTGGCTAACGCCTCGGTCAATATAAGTTATTCACGTCCATATCACAGCATATTCACCACCACAAAAGTCCATAATTGTATAATGTACGTCACTACTGCTAAATATATTATTAAATCGCAGGCCAGAAAGCAGGATCTCAAAATTTTCCGACATGATGGAGCGAGAGTTAAGATTTTCCAGCAGTATTCTCGGGTCGTTGTCCCTCAGTACGAACTGGAAACATAACTCAAATACTTCTTTAAAACAATAATAAACGGAACAGTCCTTTAACGTTCGTTTATTATTATCGTTTAACGAGATTCTTTAAAATAATAATAATACACGCATTTTTCAAGCACATGACTACTCTATTGTAATATAATTATTTATTACACGCTAAGCGATTGATTATCGAAAAAATTGCGGAATGATAGAATCGTATCTCCCACTGTGAAGATATAGAAATTTTCACTTTCTCGGTAGCAATCAAAATGGTGGCTTTCAAAGAATCACTTCAAGGTGAATACGAGTCAAATTATCACTGAAATGATCAATTTATTCTACAAACGTATAATGAAAAAAAATCTAGTGTTTTTGAGTGAATACCGATCATTTCCAGCAATAATTCAACACGTATTCACCTTGAATTGATGCATGAAATCCGACAGCTGAATCAGATCGCAAGACGCTACTTGTTCTGAGTTTCGATCAAATCACTTCCGCGTATCAATGCGCGCTGTTTACTTTCATGTATCAATTCAAGGTTGAAACGAGTGGAATCATCGTAGGAATGATCAGATTCTTATAAAAAGCGTACAATAAAAAGAAAATCTAGTGTTTTTGAGTGAAGCGCTCGCGAAAAATAAACATTTGTCTCGGTCACTCATGAGATAATTTTCGGTATCCACTCAAAAACACTTGATATCCTCTATATAGAGGACTTTCATACAAAAGATATTTGAAACATAAGGATATTTTTACATAATAAAAATTCTGGTTTCATCAAATGGTCATTGACTTTTTTCGGATTAGCGGCTTTCAAAGAAAATGCTGGCATTCGAGCCACCGACAATTTTCCGCCCATCAACAAACATTTCCAACAGAGAAGGTTAAGGATGACGACACCCCTACCAGTTACGGGCCTATTTATTCATTTATAAGTTTAAAAGAAGTCTTGAGTTTTTATATTATAATCCCGACTGAGTAACATTCCAACTGGGCAACCTCCTCAAGGCATGCCGTCGATGAATGATGATGTAGATAAAATATTAGTAAGTCGTGACTTGAGCCATCAGAGTCAGGACACATCAGTTTTACAGCCCTAATTGGGTACCTTGGCGACAGTAACCCCCCCCCCCCCCCCCCCCCCCCACACACACACACTTGAGAAAAATCCCTGGTTATTTTCTTGTTCGTTGTTTGCTCATTGTGAATGGTATTTGGCATTTCCTCATGAAAAACTAACAAAGAAGAAACTAGGAAATATTTTTTTTAATTCCGTTGATTAACGTAAAAACTAGAAAGATTAATGTTCATGAGATGAATATACTTGACCACGCATAATTTTCACATTCATCAGCTCAATATTTGCTTACTGTTTAAACAATCAACAAGTACGAGGTCAAATGTTAGGGAGCAACAACAATCTTGAAGTGGAAACGTTGACTCCTTTTAGATGAAAAATAGTATTAACTCTTTACCTAACACAGTATTTTTAAAAAATAAATTAAATTTCACATTTTTTGAAAACAAATTTCACAATTTTTTAATAAAACCATCCAAATATGAATATCATTAGAACCAGCTCGAGGGGTGGTTCTAATGATATCCATTTTTGTATGGTTTTATTGCGAAACTTCCGAGATATGCTAGGCTGTGGTAGACTTATTCGATTCGGACTCCCGCGTTGTGTCCTTGGGCATGGCACTTAACCCCGATTGTCCACATATGGGCACTGTGGCGCCGATTACTAGGGCGTACTGCTCGTCGATGATGCGCATGTCTTCAACCAATCTGACCCTGCCTGTGCTGCAGTGCGGAGTTACGATGTTGGGGAGCTGGCAGCTGCACGCCGTTGCTCTGTGGTTCTCTCCGGGTACTCAGTTTCCTCCATCCGTAAAACTGTCACCGACACGATATGGCCTTGGCTGTTAAAGTGTCGTTAAACCTTAATAAATAAAAAAATAAATGATAGACTTATTCCGGTTAATTTTCTGGATGTGTTGTCCCGCTATGTTAGGTAAAGGGTTAATCCATCTAAAGACGTGAAAAAAAAATCTGTTTTCTGTTCTGAGATGCATGAATACGGGGGTCCACAACTGACACGTAGTAAATTAAAGTAACTTTAAAGTTTTGGACGTCGTAAAATTAAAATTTCGTGAGATTAAAACATTAAAGTCTAGCGAATACAACTTAAAAGTTTTAGATGTTGTAAATTAAATTTTGTCCATGTACAGCATTAAGGTTTTATCAACATTGAAATTTTAGAAATTTTTAAGATGTACAACATTAAAGATATGAAGTGCATCCACAGAATCTGAAGCCTTTAAGTTGCGGTCACTCGACCGAGCTTCCTAAATATTGTTTGAAATAGTGTCATTATGGCGCAGATTGCCCAAATGGCAAACAGCCAGAGAGATATACGCGACGCGTCTAAAAGATTAAAGTTATACTCGGAGAAACAATAATTTACGACGTTCCAAATCCTTAATGCTGTACATGGGAAAGTTTTAAATTACGACATCTCAAACTTTAAAGTTGTACATGTAACTACCTCAGCGGGAAATATGTGTACAGGAACCATCAAAACCGGAATTCCATTTTGAACACCTGTAATTTATGAAGTCTAAAACTTTAATGTCGTACATGGTAAAACAGTAATTTACGACATCTAAAACTCTTATGCTGTGCATGGTAAAACTTTAATGTTGTACATGGATGAAACCTCCCCTAACAACGTCTAAAACTTTAATATTATACATGAACAACTTTAATTTAAGATGTCTAAAAATTTAATGTTGTTCCTGGTAAAACTTTAATTTAGGCCGTCTAAAACTTTAATACCATACATGTAAATCTTCAATTTGGCGTTCTAAAACTTTAATATTATACGTGTAAAACTTTAAATTAGGACGTCTAAGACTTTAATGTTGTACATGGGAAAACTTTCATTTACGACATTTAAAACTTTAATGTTGTAGGCCTACATGTAATGTTGTACATGGATGAAACTTTAATTTACGGCGTCTAAAACTTTAATATTATACATGTAAATCTTTAATTTAGGACGTCTAAAACATTAATATTATACATGTGAATCTTTAATTTTGGCCGTCTAAAACTT
The DNA here is from genome assembly GCA_031216915.1 of Pictodentalium vernedei. Taxonomy (NCBI): domain Eukaryota; kingdom Metazoa; phylum Mollusca; class Scaphopoda; order Dentaliida; family Dentaliidae; genus Pictodentalium; species Pictodentalium vernedei. Next base: position 124,268,031 of record CM062296.1, on the reverse strand, counting down.
TAATATTATACATGTAAAACGTTAATTTAGGACGTCTAAAACTTTAATATTATACATGTGAATCTTTAATTTTGGCCGTCTAAAACTTTAATATTATACATGTAAAACGTTAATTTAGGACGTCTAAAACTTTAATATTATACATGTGAATCTTTAATTTTGGCCGTCTGAAACATTAATATTATACATGTAAAACTTTAATTTAGGACGTCTAAAACTTTAATATTGTACATGTGAAACTTTAATTTAGGACGTCTAAAACTTTAATGTTGTACATGGATGAAATTTTAATTTACGACGTCTAAAACTTTAATATTATACATGTAAAGCTATAATTTAGGATGTCTAAAACTTTAATATTATACATGTAAATCTTTAATTTTGGCCGTATAAAACTTTAATATTATACATGTAAAACTTTAATTTGGACGTCTAAAACTTTAATATTATACATGAACAACTTTTATTTACGACGTCTAAAACTTTAAATATTATACATGTAAATCTTTAATTTTGGCCGTATAAAACTTTAATATTATGCATGTAAAACTTTAATTTAGGACATCTAAAACTTTAATATTATACATGTAAAACTTTAATTTAGGACGTCTAAAACTTTAATGTTGTACATGGTAAAACTCTAATGTTGTACACGGAGAAAACATTAATTTACGACATCCAGAACTTTAATGTTCTACATGTGAAACTTTAATTTACGACGTGGTAGTTCTGTGTCTCCGCACATGAGAGTTCATTATGATTTGATTTTCTTATTTCCACAGACGCTTGCAGTCAAAGTATTACGAAATTCACTTTTCAGATTCGCCACCTTTACCAGAAACAACACATTGTACCTGCAGATAGTGTTAGTGGACGCCTGTATGACATTTTAACTATATTTTTTTTGTAGAATTGCATTTTAAGGTGAATGACACTATAACGAAACTATGTTCACATGTCTACCAGTGGCCAATGGGCGTGCGTGGTTGAGAAAAGTTTCACACACAAGGCGGTGAGTGTTCTCGTATTTCCAGTAAACTGCTATATTTTAAGTCAAGTGATGCAATCTCCTGTAATTAATACTGATAACTGAGATTGGCCATGTATTTTGCATTTGCCCTGTATATCATTGGTTAACCGGTAGAATGCTAAATTATTTTTTGTCATCAGAATTTGTTCACATCTCTTCGGTTTGTTAAATTTATGGGAGAGTGCCCCATAAATTGTATCAAGACAAATCCTAACGGACTAAATAATTTAACCACAAAGATAATATGAAGCGCACCCAAAGAATACGAAGCCTTTAAGTTGTAGAACGTGTAACTTCAGGATTTTAGTTTTTAAATTTTCAAATATCTCTTCACAAATGATGTTTCATTATATGCATGGCTTGCAAATTCAAGGAGACCTCAGCAAGAGTGGGGTTATTTCGTGCCAGCGCTATTCTCAAAAATCGCCAGTTGTTGTAGACCTAAATACAAAATCGCCAATTGTTGTACGTCTATCATAGGTTATGATCCCTCATTGGAACGAGCTCGTCGAGCTCGTTTCAATGAGGGGTCTTAACCTATGTTTTTGAGACAAAAAAAATGAAAAAAATTAGTTATTCAAGAATTGTTGTGCAAGTGTCGTCTGCTTTCCGAGTTAGGTAAAGGGTTAAAGAGGTTAGAGACAGAATTAGACCATGTTCTAGGACAGCTAAATGTACGTTCGCAGTGCTACAATTTGTGGTTGATGTGTGGGCATTTAACGGTCTTTTTACAGGCCCATGTTGTTCAATTCTCTCTGCATCTGGCAAACAGCACATGGACCGCAGCAGCACAGTACCATACAGTCATTGCATATCGTACCCTGAAACGGAAAAATAATAAAAACCGATTAATAAATACTTTGAAAAGGAATATGTTTCCAATGTGATGGGGAACATTCAGCTTAGAAGGGGGGGGGGGTGAGGTGGGCACAGGCATCATCTGGGAGGGTCCAAGCATTTTTATGCCACAGGCATATCCCGAAGATCGAAATCTTGAGTTGGGGAAGGTATGGAGGTACTGCCCCACACGCATTTCGCGTTGGTGAGGCGTGGGGGGGGGGGGGGCGGATCTTTTTCAAAACATTTTTCAGGGAGAAGATTTTTGAAAAATAAGCTCCAAACAAGGGGGCTAGGGCGTGCATAAAATTTCCACACACTGTGGCGGCGGTAGGTCGTTCGAGGCATAAAAAATGCAAATGTTTTCCTGAGAGGTTTTAGAATGTCCTCAATCAAACAGAATACTTATAAATCACTTTTATAAAAAGAAAACACAACACTACCAGTACAGATGGGATAGCTCACATCTCAGGCCAATCTTAGTGGTGTAGAATATAAAGGAAACATCGGATTTACTATGACGATTAAATGTTCTCAAAGTAGATTCAGACATGGTTCAGGTGTATCATTATGAACAAAACACTTAGCTAAAACATTAATATTTATATTGATGAACTAATAAATAATAATAACAAAATAAATAACTCCAATCTGGAGGTAACCAATGCTATTGATGTGCTTGGATAGTTATATAGTTCGGCCGCCGTGGACTGGTCACTTTTCATAGGTGGATAATATTTCCACGGACGAAATAATATTAGACTCCAAACACTACTTATAGGAATAATTATTAACCCTTTACCTTACGCAGACGATATCAAAATTTATTATTTTAAATATCATTTTTTTAAATTTTTCAAAACATTTCAACAAAACCATATCATGTGACCCCTCGTTGGAACGAGCTCGACGAGCTCGTTCCAACGAGGGGTCACATGATATGGTTTTGTTGAATTTTTTTGAAAAATAATATTTTTTCAACTGCTGAATTTGCCTATTACGCGGGCGGATGCGGCCGATTCGTTGGGCAAAGGGTTAAAAATTTAATAAAAGGTCGCTCGGTCACACGTCCCCGAAAATAGTGTGCAATTCGAGGTATTTGAAAACAAATTGAATTTTTCGAAGTCGAAAAAGGGACATAACTCTGGCAAAAAAATTCGCATCGCACCCCGATTCACACCTGTCCTGTATTTTATGTTGATACTCCCACATACCAAATGTTATTTGATTTGGTCAACTTTCACTAAAGTTATCAGCGGGAAACCAAAAAAAAAAAGAATTTTCGAAGTCAAAAAAGGTGCATAACTCTAGCAAACATTCGGACCGCATCCCGATTCGAACTTGACCTGTATTTTATGTTGATACACCTACCTACCAAATTTCATATCATTTGGCCAACTATAACTAAAGTTATCATCGGGAAGCCAAAGTGGGATGGACGCACACACGCACGTACGGACGGGCACCGGCTATTTTAATAATCCCCCGGGGGAGCGCGGTGGCTCAGTAGGTAGAGGTGCAGGCAGCAAGCCGAGAGGTCCTCAGTTCGAATCCAACCTGCGGCAACCGCGTTGTGTCCTTGGGCAAGACACTTCATCTCCATTGCCCGCGTGGGGGCAAGGTGGCGTTGTGTACTAAGGCGTACTGTACGTCGATGGTGCACTTGTCTTCAACCAATGCTAACCCTGCTTTTGTGGAGTTAGTATGTTGGAGTGCTGACAGTTGCTTGCCGTTGCTCGGTGGTTATCTCCGGGTACTTCGGCTTCCTCCACCCGTAAAACTGTCACGGTCATGATTAGCCATTGTGCAAAAATATGTGACCTTAAACACCATTAAATAAATAAATGAATTAATTAATAATGCCCCGAAAAATTTTTTTCGGGGGACAATTAATGAAGCACCGAGTGAGACATCATCAGCAAAATTTTAATTAATGAAGCACCGGGGGATCCCCGGTGCTTCATTAATTAAAATTTTGCTGATGATGATTTTTATTACCTGCTAAACGTGTGTGTAAACGTCACTGCCCACACCTGGATTATGACCAGTCCACGAAGGCTGTACTGTAGTTCATACTATAGAGATATAACATGTGCTCTTCTGTTGAAGTTATGAAATACTGTATCCTCTCCAGCATATAATTTTGTATTTTTAATATGGTTAGGAATAGACATGGATAGGCAACTAAAGCATCCAATTATATAATTAAGGGCCCTGCAGTTGGATCCTGGGAGGGGGTGGGGGGGGGGGGGGGGAGGTTCATCGTGAAATGAACTGCAAATTCAATTGCCATGAGTACAATTCAGGGGGCTCATCTCAGTTATGTGCAACTGTGAAGTAATATTCCATGTCTACACTCGTCTACCCTGACCACAAAACATTGCAGCTCCATCAATTCAACCACTCCATTGAGACATGTGCTCATCTTCCACACAGAACAAGGAGGATCCGAAGAGATGAAGAACACGAGCTGCTGTGAATAAATGACTCAGGAATATGTAATATTAAACCAGGGGCAGCGGAAAAACAAAAGGACAAGTCGGGCTGAACCATTGCCAAGACACCCCAACGTTTATATGCTGCATGCATAAATGAAGTTTCGAAGCCTGTTTCGTCCATCAAAAGACCCAATCTTAACCCTTTACCTAACCTAACGGCAAAAACCGGCCAGTGCTATTCTCAAAAATCGCCAATTAATTTTCATTATTTTTTTCATTTTTTGTCTCAAAAACATAGGTTATGACCCCTCGTTGGAACGAGCTCGTGGAGCTCGTTCCAACGAGGGGTCATAACCTATTGTTTTGAGACAAAAAAAATGAAAAAAATTAGTTATTCAAGAATTATTTTTGCAAGTTTCGCCTGCTTTCAGGTTAGGTAAAGGGTTAAATAGTTAATTTAGGACATTGATGATTGTTTGTTTATAAATATTTAACAGGCACGAAGTTAATGGGTTTGCCGGGGATCATATCTGTCGGACAAATTTGTTGTCCGTTGCAAAAAAATTGCTGTTCGCTCGAATACCAACATTTTCTCTGAAAGCCGTAAATTTGAAAAAAGTTGATCTTTTTAACCCTTTATCCAACGCACACCATATCAAAATTTGTTATTCGATTTTTTCAAAGATTTTGTTGAAAAAAAAACCCACGTCATGTGACCCCCATATGTGCAGTCACCGCCCCCCCCCCCTCCCACCCCTTTAGGTACTGACTATGCACCCAACATTGAGAAACCCATATCCACCTTTCCCTCCGCCCGAAACGACTAAAAACTTCCGATAGGTAGCACTGGTATATCCAAGTTTTTGTTGGGAAATTTGCTATAATATTATCAGTTATCCCGTGTCTGATCACGTGGTACGGGTTTTTACCTACCCGAAGACAGCCGTATCCCATGAGGCCTCATGGGATACGGCTGGCTTCGGGTAGGTAAAAACCCGTACCACGTGATCAGACACGGGGTAACGAATTTATCTATTGACTTTCCGTTTTAGAAGTACAATCTATTTCATGTGTGAACACACACAGCATGAGATCTTTTATTCGGCCTCATGGGATACGGCTGGCTTCGGGTAGGTAAAAACCCGTACTACGTGATCTGACACGGGGTAACGAATTTATTTATTGACTTTCCGTTTTAGAAATACAATCTATTTTATGTGTGAACACACACAGCATGAGATCTTTTATCTTCCATTGTTGAGCCGTTCAGGTTTCTGTGGAATTTTTGTGCAGAAGAGTTTTTGTGAAAATATGCCGATTCGACAAGTATAAAAAAATTATTGAATTTCTTTTTTTTTTTTTGTCTCAAAAGCATAGATTATGAACCCCACATTGGAGGGTACTCGACAAGCTCATTCCAATAAGGGGTCATGAGCTATATTTTGGAGATAAATAATTAAAATATAATACATGTACACTGTAAAACTGGAATGACGCGTCTTCTACGGGTTATGGACAATTTGTAGATTTCGGAACGAGGCTTCCACTGGGTATGGGAAATTTGTCAGTGGCTGGGCGGACGTATCCTGTGTTTCAATGAATATGGTCTCATACCACGTATCTATCAACCGATCAAACCAAAAACTCCACTTTAGTCAATAGATAAAATTGCATACCCGAAGTTCCTGTATTTATCCTACTGCATACATACCCTCAAGGTAAGAAACACTTGTTATGTTTCGACTTTTAATAGTATGGAAACTGATAATATTGCAACAGATGTTGTTAAAAAATAATTTTTGTAATCAAATCCCACCCGTTCTTGGTACGAAACTTTTACGTGTGTTTTTTTTTTTTATTATATCGCCAACTAACAACCAAGAAGTAACCCAGTGCGTTAAAAAATTAACCCCCAAAGTAAGCAAGAACAATGAAAACATATCCACCACACTATTTAAAAAAATAACCGACGAAATCGTTGAGCCTTTATTTAACCCACATAATTAATGTCCTTTGCGTCCGGAATAGTTCCCAATAAAATGAAAATAGCCAAAATCATTCCAATTTTTAAATCTCGAGATCAGCAATTATTTAATAATTATAGGCCCATTAGCATCCCGCCCACGTTCTCAAAGGTATTAGAAAAACTAATGCATAAAAGACTTGTAAACTTTCTGAATCATAATAACATAATTTATCAATCAGACATGCAGACAGACAGATAGGCTTGCAGTCACACATGTAGGAGGTCTACGTGAGAGTATTGAATGAGATACAATGAGAAATATAGTGGAAGAGCCAGGGCAAGGCTGTTAAATTGAAAAATAACTCAGTGGACCGTGAGTTCTGCAGCCTCAATGTAAATCATAAGAAACTGAAAGTGTATGTGATACTAACTTCAGCCTCTAAAAACATGCTGTTGAAGTATTCTGTCTTTCCAAATGTTTACCATCAGCAGAAGGGTTAAATATTTGTGGGAGGGGGTACTTCGTTCAGGGAAAGAGCAATATTTCACAACTGTTACTGTACATTTGTGCTGTATCATGGGAACCATGACAGCACTAGTACTAGGCAACTATATTGGTAGCTATGCCCAAATGCCATTCATTCACATTTGTAATTTTATTATGTTATTTTCCACTGTAGCCCCACCCCCTCCCCAAATTTGTGTTCCAGGATACTCGTTCAATGAAGGAATTGTTTCCAACATTTTGAAGAGCATAATATAGAAGAGAAAAAGTTCTTAATACTAATGAATAGAAGTGCAGTGTTGTTTTTTGTCTGTGTTTGAATGCTGATTTGGGAGGGGGTTGGAAGATTTGGAATCCTCCCTGCCCCTAGTACTATGAGGGGAAACCATGGTTTAAATAAATATGTTAATAGGGTAAGATAGGCTGTTAGTTAGCAGCTTCCAGAGATTATAGTGTGCTCCTGGTGAATACACTTGCTCAAGATGTGAATTTGCTTGCACGAACAACCTTAGCTTTGGCAATATATAGCCTTTGTTGCTGACTGTGACAAAAATGTAACTTTTCAAAACAATAAAATAGTTTGATACGGTAAGTGGTCCGCAAATAAATATTTAAATGTGAAATACTCCCCCAAAATAATAATTGAATCTGGGGTGGAAGCCAAAAAACATATTTCCTGTAGGTATCACGGAACTAAATATTTTCCCATAGGCGACCATTGTAACGTTCAGGCGGAAAAAAATATGATCGCATCACTTTAATTTTGGCATTCAAATATCACTGTCAAGTATCGCCCTTCAGACAACTTTTTCTGATCCGAAAACAGGGGGTCATGCAACAAATAAAAGAGAAAAATTGACAGGAATGCCATTTCCTGCATTTGCCATGTTGATGGCTCTGTGTTTTTGACAAGAATGAAATATTGATCAATACAATTGATGTGACAAAAATGCACATCAATATTATTGACAATACGTCAATAAATATTTGAGCTCTCTGATATTCTTCAATACATTGATCAAGTCTTCAATATCGCCCATTCATGATCAATAAGATTGTCAATATAAATTATTGACAATTATATTGACAATCATATTGAGTGTGGATGGCCCGCTTAAGTTAATTCATCAGCTTTCCTTTCTGGAGCACTCATATGTCAATGGTTTCATTGATGAACACAAATGTCGAGTTATTGACGCAAATTTTGATGCTTCATTTTCTCAGGTGCAGGGTTTGGGAAGGGGCGCTTTGCTGGGAAAACCGATATTCAGCCCGCTTTCAGGCTACTGCTAGAGCTGGAACGGTTACTCGATTAATCAATGATCAACATCTTGATCGATCCAAAAAGTAATTGATCGACAAACTGTTACGTCTGAACTACGGTATTATATGGGTTAACAAAGGAACAAACTTGCCCCAAACAGGCAAACATTGTCACACTGACTCACATCAATTATATGAGACAGAGTAAAGCATGCAACAAGTTATGTGGTGACATACTTGTTTATTTGCATTATTTATTTATTTATTGGGGTTTAAGGTCACATTCTTATGCACAATGGCAACTGTCAGCTCCTCAACATTCTAACTGTGTTCAAGCTCCGCTCAAGCAGGGTTACAGCGGTTGAAGACATGTGCACCATCGACGTGCAGTACGCCTTAGTACACGGCGTCATTGTGCCCCCATGTAGGCAACCGGGATAAAGTACCTTGCCCAAGGACACAAGGCAGGTCGTCCCGGACGGGGATCGAACTCGGGACCTCTAGCATAGAAGTCCAACAGTCTACCACTGAGCCACCGCGCTCCCTCTGGTTTATCAGCTCTGGTGTGATACTGTTTCGTCCATGGTCATTTGTATATGTAACTGAAAATACTGTACTGTTGCAGCCAAATTGAATCCAAAAGAAAATTTCTCAATTTCGTCGTGTTAACCCTTTACCCAAAGTAACGGCCAAAACAGACCAGCGCTATTCACAAAAATCGCCAATTAATTTTCATTTTTTTGTCTCAAAAACATAGGTTATGACCCCTCTTTGGAACGAGCTCATTGAGCTCGTTCCAGAGAGGGGTCATATCCCATGTTTTTTTGACAAAAAAGGAAAAGAAATAGTTATTCAAGAATTTTGTTTGCAAGTGTCGTCTGCTTTTCATGTTAGGTAAAGGGTTAAGTTATATATTTTATTTTTAGTATCCTGATCTCTTGGAATAATTGGTGTGCAGCAAATAAACTGGCGCTTAACGCCAAAAAACAAAATTTATTATTTCACATCCACAACATGATTCTTATCTAATCGGAAAATACATCCATTACTCCAAAAGATATAAATATCTCGCATGTTGGCAACGGGCAGAGTGAGAAGTCTATAAAATTCTTTGGTATTAACATGGATACAGCATATATCTGTTTTCTGCTCTAAAATGTCACGAGCCATTTATGCAATCAACAGGGCCAAGAAGACTCCACATAAAGAGTATCTATGAACACTCTACTTTTCCTTGGTACACAGTCACTTATTATGTGGTATTCATTCATGGGGACACTCAACTGACACCTAGTAGATATTTTATCTACAAAAGAAAGCTGTCCGCGTTATTGCAAATAAAAAGCATAACGCACATACTGGTCCCGTGTTTGAAAGTCTACGAATTCTTAAAATTCAAGATTTATACAAAAATCACGTACACTGCAAAAAATATAGGTTCTCTTTAGAACCAAAGCTTGTTCTAATCTTGTCCCTGAGATGGAACCAGTTCTGTTTAAACAGTATTTATTTCAAATCAAATAAATTTACCAAGATTAGCGTTCAATGTTAAAATAATATTACATGAACTGATGTAGATTCAGCAGTAAACTTGGAGCTTATTCAACTCAGTCGCCAAACATTTTGAAACAAAGGAGATATGAACAGTTGGCATATCAAACCAGTTTTGGTTCTGTATAGAACCAAAACTGGTTCGATATGCCAACTGTTCATATCTCCTTTGCTTAATAATGATTTGAGACAACCTCGTATGAGCTCTAAACTTTCGGCTGAAACCCCCTCAATTTATGTTTACTTCTGTTAATATTTAATGTTAATCTTTATAAATTTATTTGATCTGAAATAAATACTGTTTAAACAGAACTGGTTCCTTCTCAGAGACAAGATTAGAACCAGTTTTGGTTCTAAAGAGAATCTATAATTTGTGCAGTGTACTACTGTTTATGCATAACAGGCACAACAAAAAACTACCTGTTAGCTTCGATAACACTGTTAAAATTTACACAAATCCTTTGGGAATGAACACAAGACAATCAGGTAATCTGCACTTGAATAAACCCAGAACACAGTTTAGTGCAAAACTTCTCCTACACTCTTTTCCTAGGATGTGGAATTAAATCGAACCACAAATTCGAAATTAGACAAGACCCCTATTTAAAAAGACACTAACAGAGAAGTTTTAAAATCTTACGCCTCAGACATCAGCTGTAATAATCCGATATTCCGGGACTGTACAAAATAACTCTGCTATTAAGTTCGTGTCTGCGTAAATTGGCACCTAACATGGGACAAACAAGAGTGTGAACAGGCTACGAGAAGAAAGGACCAAGTCGTGGAAGCATTCCATGATACACCTTCTAGTGCTAACATACAGTATCATGACAACCAAGTTCCTGCCCTGGCTCGATGCCCTGATAGTACCGAACCATGGCATGACATTATTTGGGCTCTCTCCGAGAGCTCCACAGGAAAGTAGTAAGGCAAGGCACTATGGGGACCGGATTTTTTGGGACTGAAATTCCCATAGGGTTTTGAAGTTTTTGAAAATTCACGTCAATACTGAAAAGGTATTCGATATCTGGAAAAACCTGATTGTTTAATAGAACAAATAATTCTAAATTCTAAAGTCTACTGTCTGGAATGTATGTGTTTAAAAAAAAAAAAATTGGGGTGAGGCAGGAAGACAGCCTCATTGCTATGCCATTACCCTATAGTATCATTATTATTGTCTCACTATTTTATGTTGTACAATCATGTATTATACTGCAAATAAATCATTCATTCATTCATTCTCTCGGTCATTAAATTTCCAACTGTTGAAATTTTCGGCCGAGAGAGTGGGAAGGAAGCGACAGGGAGACCGCAAGACCCCCCACACCCTATTGTCATATTATGGAGAGTTGCTCAAGTGATCTACAGTTTTGTGCTACAGTCTGATCGGAGGAGAGGGTTCAGGTCGTACTATGTTGCGCCTGAACATTGGAACATATTATTTTAATCCAACTTTAAAAAAATTCCCCAAGTCACTTTAAAAAATGTGTGTGCACCATTTCAGCGCACAATGTCAAAATTATCTTTCCGTGAACCCTGTCTCTACTTATAGAGTATTTCAGTAATTACAGTGCAATTGGAGCGAAAGTTCTCTAATCGGGTATACAGTTATTCGCGACTCACCTGACAAAATGCGAAACTAACCGCACAGATGATTGCCAGCTGATGATTGATAGCAAAGTGGATAGTGAGAGATCAGCTACTGCTTTCAAGAGCGGATGTATTGCGTCACTGGAAATGTTTTAACCCTTTAGTTAACGAATGGTCGAGATCGTTCCAAAGAGGGGTCACATGACATTTTTTTTTATTTTCTGAAAAAATTTGAAAAAGGTAATTAAAATAAAAAATTGTGATGTACATTGAGAAAAGGGTTAACAACCTCGGCTCATCTGAATAATGATATTCAATTAAGTCTTTTCCAACAGGTGTATCACCTGGAATTTAATATGGCTCAGAAATGTACGGGGCGGCGGAAGCTCGATAAAACTGGAGGGCACAAATTTACAGTGCTACCATGGTTCGACCCAATGTGAGAAAGTTTACAATCGTATATCGGTAAATGTACCATGACTCGCTACAGTCTCTCGTTTAGATGAATATGCCACTGTGTGGTCACTGCCCTGTCCGTTTCTTCCACTTCAACTATTTTCCAACCCGAAACCCAGCCTTCGGGTTGGAAGATAGTTAAAGTAGAAGAAACGGACCGAAGCAACCGAAAGTGGGATTCTTTGGCTAAATATTGTTTGGATTTATAAACAATCTTACAGGAATGCCTGTATATTGACACGTCCCATATTGACACGCCGATTTTAACTCATGAAACATATCTGTGGAAAAAAGTGGAGGGGCACGTGCCCCCTCTGCCCCCCCCCCCCTTGTGTTCCGAAAACGACAACACCATTCATCTCTAGTAATGGTAATCGAATTTTTACAACATTTACTTATGTAACATGTATTGTATGGTCTGTTTATATAATGTTTAATGAAAAAGCATCCTTTGATATTTCACATTCACAACGACTTCGCAATAAAAATACAACTGCAACTTCCGGAAAGTCGATTCCATCGCTTATCCACTGTGATTATTGCAACACCCAATTAATCTGGCCTCTCAAAGTTCGTCGCGTTGACGAGACCAGGTTTGCCACTTTTAAAAAGGTAAAAAGTTGGAAGCATTTTTCGCACATGTGTGTGTGGGGGGGGGGGGGGGGGGGGGGGGAGTCATAAACTTGCAAACACGAACGTGTGGAATATTAAGACAGAACAGAGCGATGGTGGAGTATTGGAGACAGGAATCAGCGAACCGAGTTGGAGTCTTTCATGTATTGGACGAGCATCGAAATACAGGAAAAACTTCAACATGGGTCGTTGATGGCTGTCCCCCGTACTGAACCCGAGTTGTGTGCTATTCCTAGTCTACCTTTACGGAACTACCATGGACTTGCGTGGCATCGTGAGGGTCGCGTGGCAACTATACCACTCTCAGTTGGGACCCCCTCCCGTCATTAAACCACGATTACACTTGAATTAACCCTTTTACCTAACAGGAAAAGCAGACGACACTTGCAAACAAAATTCTTGA